>JAHHUM010000003.1:1045930-1692844 GCA_036173005.1 Crenichthys baileyi | reverse complement strand
GGGGACCAAAAATCACTGGAGAAGTGTGAGGTCCCCCCCCTGCTTTTCAAAGCGATCCACCATCATCCCAGTGCCCAAAAACCCACCATCCTAGGTTAAAATGACTACAGGCCTGTAGCCCTGACGTCTGTGGTCATGAAATCCTTTGAGCGGCTGTTTGAAGCACCTGAAAGACATCAAGGGCCCTCTACTGGACGCCCTGCAGTTTTCTTACCGAGCAAACAGGTCGGCAGATGAGCCTTTTAACTTGGGTCTACACTTCATCCTGCAACACCTCGACCACCCCGGGGACCTACGCCAGGATCCTGTTTGTAGATTTCAGCTCGGCCTTCAACCATCAACCCCAGAAATCCTCCACCCAAAAAGCTCACCCAGCTCAACGTCCCAGCCTCCACCTGTCAGTGGATCAACAGCTTCCTGACGGACCGACAGCAGCAGGTGAGACTGGGGAGCATCTTCTCCCGAACCAGATCAATAAGTACTGGTGCCCCCCGGGGGTGTGTTCTATCCCCACTCCTCTTCTCCCTGTAAACCCAAATGACTGCACCTCAGCGGACTCGTCCGTGAAACTCCTTAAGTTTGCAGATGACACCACTGTCATTGGTCTGATCCAGGACGGTGATGAGTCTGCATACAGACAGGAGGTGGATCGCCTGATACACTGGTGTAGTCAGAACTGCCTCGAACAAAACCCACTCAAGACTGTGGAGGGGTATGGACTTTCGGAAAACACCAACCTCCATACACCCCCCACCATCCTCAAAAACACCATGTCAGCTGTGGATCACTTCGGGTTCCTAGGAACCCCCATCTCTGAGGACCTGAGTGGTCTTCACACATAGACACTGTTCGAAAAAAGGCCCAGCAGGGACTGTACTTCCTGAGGCAACTCAAGAGTACAACCTTCCCAAAGGAGCTGCTGGTCATCTTCTACACTGCCCCTTCAGTCTATCTTGTCTTCATCCATCTCAGTGTGGTTTGGTTCATCCACAAAACAGGGCAGGGCCAGACTGCAACGAATAATCAGGACTGCAGAGAGAATCATCAGGCTGACCTTCCCCCCTCCAGGACTTTACAGGTCTAGGGTCAGGGAAAAGAGCTGCTAAAATCTCTGCAGACCCCACCACCCCCGCACACAAAAATGTTTAGAGTTCTGCCTTCAGGCCCACGCTACAGAGCGCTGTTCACTAAAACCAGCCGCCACAGAGACGTTTTCTTCCCCAGGCTGTTTCTCTGTTGAACATTTTAATAGAGTACAAAACAACAGCATACAGGTGTTTGCAAATGCACCTTTTTTTTATATATGTGTATATTGTACATTGTAAATATGTATATTCTGTAGTGCAAAAAAAAAACCAAAAAGCAAAGTGTACCGGAGTCAAATTCCTTTTTTTAGTACAAACTTGGCAAAAACTGATTCTGATTCTGAGCATGTGAAATTGATTGTTTTCAATCAGTGTTTCTTCCTAAGTGGACAGTTTGATTTCCGCGGGGGAGCTGGTGCCTATCTCCAGCAGTCTATGGGCGGGATATATATATATAATTATAATATAATATTAAAAATATATATTATAAATCTTTGAAAGTTGTGTTTAGGATCATGGAAAGGTAACAGTACCCCTCCATGAGAAAATTGTATTTCTGTTTGTGATCAGTGAGCTGTGTTTGTATGTATCCGTGTCCTTATGTAGTTTTTAACTGATGAAAAGTGAAGACAATCTTTTTATCTTTTTGGAAGTATGAGGAATCCCACTAATTCTCTTTTTCGAAGGCTAGAGTCACTTCATGAAAATCATATCGTATCTGCTGTTACACAACTGTTTGCGGTCATTTTTGATCCGAGCACAACAGAATGTTCAAAAACATTCAGCTTTCTCAACTTTATCATGTTGAAGACGTGTTCCAGAGACAGGAAAAACTGAATGATCTGGAGTTATTTGCTATGTCCTGTACCTGCACACACTCACTAGTACGTTGTCCCTGCAGCGACATCTTTGAGGTAATGCAAAATTTTCAACGTCCCGCCTGTTCTGGAGAAATGGACACGATAAGCAAAAATGGATGAGGGCTTTTAATTTCAGCACATCAAAGCTAAGCTCACCTTTTTCCTTGTAAATCAAAGTCATCTGAATCAGAGGGAAATGGCAAAAAAAAAGTCTGAGGAACCACATGCTTTCAGCACATACATGTGAAGTCAAATAGCCTTCAATTTCATGACATGCAAGTGCTCCAGGATCAGGGAGAAATCTTTACAAAAAATGTTTCACTAGCAGCATAAACTGCAACTCATACAGGAACAGAGGCAGGATGTGCCCCCTGACAAATTTCCTTTGTTTTTACATTTCCATTTACACTTAAATGTTTCTGATCACCAATTTTATTATCAGACAAACATGATCTGGATGTATACAAAAGACGTTTTTACCCTACACCCTGGTATTAAGTGTTTACAAAACAACAAAAAACTGTTTTTCATCATTGTGGAGGAAATTTGGCCCACAGAATCATTTTAATTCAGCCACATACAAGGTTTTTCAAGCACAGATGGCCTGTTTAAGGTCATTCCACAGCATTTCAGTCGAATTTAAATGCCAACTTTAACTAGGCCACTACAAAACCTTCATTGTAGATTTAAGTGTGCTTCAGAGGTGGTCTTCCTGTTTTGCTCAAATCATTATCCTGCTGGATGACCCAAGCATGCTTGAGGTTGAGGTCACAAACTGATGGCTGGACATTATCACTCAGGATTTTCTATTAGAGAGTATAAATGATGGCTCCATCAATAATGACAAGTCATCCAGGTCATGAAGCAGCAAAGCAGCCTCAGACCATCTCACTACCACAATCATGTTAATTTTACACCAGATCTATTATAATGCAGATCTTCCAAAAAGTTCCACTTTAATCTTGATATCCCACAGAATATTTTACCAAAAGTCTTGGGGATCATTAAGATTTTTTTTTTTTTTTTTACAAATTGTTTGACAGGCCTATGAGTTGTTTTTGTTCAGCAGTGGTTTGGTCCAAGAACCCATTAATGCGTTTTTTTTACCCAGTCTCTCTTATTATTGAATAATGAACACTGTTCTTAACTGAAGCCAGTGAGATCATTGTGCTTTAGATGTTATTCAGGGCTCTTTTGTGACCTCCTGGATGAGTCTTGATTATCTCTTGAAGTAATTTTGGTAGACTGGGAAAGTTCCCCACTGTTTCATGTTATCTCCATTTGTGAATAATGGTTTTCACTGTGATTTGTAGGAGTACCAAGGGCTTAGAAAAGGCTTTGCAACCTTTTCCAGACTGATAGATGTCAATGACTTTGCTTGTCATGTGTTCTGGAATTTCTATAGATCAGTATGGTGTCTTGCTTTTTCAGGTCTTTTAGCCTACTTTGTGTTGTCAGACAGGTTCTATTTAAGGGATTTCTTGATTCTACTTATCTGACAGTAATCAGGGCTGGGTGTGATTAGAGAAATTGTTATGATTTAAAAGAGTGTAGTTACTTTCACATAGGGCCAAGTTGGTTCAGATAACCCTTTTTTCCCTCAATAAATAAATCATTTGAAAACTATGTTTTATATTTATGGTAAACTGGAAAATGGGATGCACATGAGGGGTGTGGCAAATACCTTTTCCCAGCACTGTGCTTTACATTCCGCAAAGTTTTAGCTGTTCTTTAATAAAGTAAAGTAATAATACGGATGACCTGTGATGAGTCAGTTGATCCTTTTTAATGCAGTCCACAAATAAAAACAAGTATGGATAACCCTAGTCTATGCATAATAAAATCATGAGTGTATCTGTGTGTGTTTTACAGCCTTTTTGCCAATTTCTCACATCAATAAACATTTAAATTGGCTCATACATTTTCAGCATTAAGCAGAATATTTAAATTATCCCCACCCACAAACACAAACGTGTGCTTCCTGTAGTTCATCCACAATATTGCTGTACTTATTTGACTTTGGATTAACATCAGCAAGAGGCCGACATGATGATGATCCTCATTACAAACCCAATGAAATCACTCAGCACACAAAAAGCTCCATGTTGAGGACTTATGTTTGACATTTCAACACTAGTAACATCTGATTGGCTTAAAAAGGACTTTACCAAGATATTTTCTTTTGTAATTGCTGACAACAGTTTGTCATAGATAGAAACTATTTAACTAATTTGAATAATAAACTGAATTTAACTGCATTGTTTGATTAATTGGATCAATTGGAATATGTACTGTATGATTCAGTTGAATGGACTCTAAAGTGCCTTGAGACGACACGTGCTGTATAAATAAACTGCTTTACTTTCTGTTGTTTCCACTCTGATGTCTGACTTTGCTCTCCTGGGATTTCTGGATCTGAATATCAACAAGCTAAGACATTCATAGACTTTGTGTTTTAAAGTGTGGATGACTGAAGATAACCTCAAGATACTACAGACTGTCAGTAACTGATATATGAAGATTAATCCTCATCCTTTAAATGGGTTTGAGCCGTGGCTATACTCCAAGCTTCCCCCAGATAATCCTGCTTCCCCCTCTTTTCCCTGATGCTGCCACCCTGGTGTAGAGTTTCTGACAGTTCTTACACTGTACACACCACACAGGGCCGGGTGCCCATTCCGATTTCCATTGACCGAACAGGGAGACAAGCAGTAGAAAACAAATATGTGTCTTTTTATTATCCAAGTTTCCCCCAGACTGTGATGCCTTCGGCAGAAGGTAATTTAGCCCATATCCAAAACCATGATTATTTCCAATTTTTTATTTTCACAAATAAAGTAAAGGTTTTACAAATCAAAACTCTGTCTTTTTTAGGATTTTGTGGCCTTTATTCAGAGCTTTCAGACAGGAAAGAGAGAGAAGGGGTGGAAGACATGCTGCAAACATTCCAAGCTCAGGAGTCAACCTTGTTTGATGTAAAATTATACAGTTAGGTTTCATTCTAGTACTAGTATTTCTGATTTTAGCAAGAGATTATAACTAGAAATGATCAAATGCAGTCGGGACCTATTAAAACAAGATTATTTAGCCCTTTAGTGCATGGTCTCAAAGCAGTCACCAATTTTACCCATTGTTAGTGGATAATGGTTAGCAAGTTACTGTCTCTCACTCTGTTGCTGTCTTGTTTTTCTTAACTGAGTACCCAAAATGTTGCTAAACTTCAAAATGGAAAACTTATAAGCTTAAACTTACTTCCACGGGTGAAATCACATGTTTACACCAACTGATCAATGCTTTGCAAGACAGCTATTAGTATGATGAGAAATATGCCAGTGCCACAAGATTCCGTTACAACTCTACTGTACAAAATTACATTACTACTCACCATACCGGCACAAATGATCACCTGAGATACAACCAGTTTTACCACCACTGCAGCTGCTAATCAGAACGGTGTGAATTTCCTCTAAGTTCCTCACGTTTGATTATTCTCTATCCCCATTAATTAGAAAGACCATAATTGAAATGCTATCTCATCTGCTAGTTCCCATCCAAATCTTTAATTTAGATGCAAATTTCTCAGGAAGAAGAGGACAAGATTAGCAGAAGAAAATACTAAACATTACAAAGAAAATGCTAAGGATGATAAAAAAAAGGCAATAACTAGGATGAGGAAAAAGAAAGGCCCTAAGAGCAATGACATGTTTGATGGATTGTTGTTCATAAAGGAGACTTAGAGTCAAATGATAGGAATGAATGAGCTGCATGTCTGCAGGCAGGAGGAAAGATGGAGAAAAAAACAACCCTATAGATCAGATTGAAGAGGCAAAACAGAGTGAGACAACTGCAGAGAGAAACTAAAATATAATAAGGAAACAAATGTGGTAGCAGAAAACAAAATACAATGAATGAATATATAAACAGATGTAAATATTTGTCCTTTCTGTTGTGGTGATAACATCAAATATATATTTGGGCTGTAATGTGATTCTTTTGGTCTAATATTAAATTAGTTTCAGCCCAAAATATTTTTTACAACATTGTTAAAATTGTAATTCATTCTCACTCAAGTAGTGAGATTGAATTTAAAGTGCAGGGCTTTCTTTTAAAGTCTTTGCTAAAATTAAACAAAATAATAAAAATAAGCAAAAGAAAACGTGCCTTTGGTGAAAAGTTGGCGACAAACACGACTTTGATCTGAAGGCTGTCTCAGTTTTGGGAGCTAAATATGTTTCTGAACCTAGTTTTTAATTTTGTTCCTACAGGAAAACAAAAATGGATTTTTAATGAACCTCATGGAATATTCATGAGCACAGCAACCTTTTACCATCTGGACTTTTCACATTAATTTCTCAGATGTTCTATGAGTTTCATGGCCTACTGTATTACCTCACTGCGGCTGTTGAGGAAATCAAGGGTAGACCAAGAGGTGGGGCATTGCGCTCATGATGTCACACAGAAATCAGTCAATACAGTCTATGCTGTGAAAAAGTATTTGCCCCCTTACAAATTTCCTCTGTTTAACTTTTTTCTTTACAAAAAATGTTTCCGACCATCAAACTAATTTTACTATCAGACAAAAAATAGATGAATGGTTAGATTTACAATAAAGTCACTCTATACTTGTAACTTGTTCAATGTAAAGAGTTTTTACATTGAAATGGATATTTTTAGAACTGTCCCTCAGGCACCATTACCAGGTTGCAACCACAGCATAATGATACTGTGATTAATGTTACAGTAACAAGCTCTTTAATTACACATTCATGCCAAGTTGTCTTTTGCTGAATTCACCTTAAAGACAAGATATTTTATGTTCAAAATGAAAACTTCTGTATGTAATGTGTGTATGCAATTTCTGAAAACAAAGGGAGGTTACACTAATGAGATGTACCCAACATTGTGGCCAGTGAGTGTATGATTCATATGAATTTGGACTAAGTCAGACAGCCTTAATAAAGAAAAGCTCAACTTATTTCTGGGGTTAATAGCTGCAACAATGTGCTGAACTTTGTTCTGAAAAGTAAATTAACCATGAATGTCTAATGTTTAAGGGTCCAATAGTAATATCTGTTTAATGGCTAAAATTTATCTAATAGTGTAGAACCACTGAATCATCATTCAACAACATAATAAACGTAACTTCCTGGTGTCAGTACTCACAGTTAAATCTATAATGCCTCAAATATTGAAAAAAACATGTCAGCCCTCAGCCTTTCTCCCAGACTGAGAGATAAAATCCATCTGTTCTGTTACCGGAATATTATTCCTGTCACAGATTTTATAGCGAGCACTGGTTCTAATCTTTGAATGCAGAGGTTATATGAAAGATCACATGTTGTGTAAACCAAGCACAGAACCACTATTATTATCCCCTTTCATATATATTGGCATTGCTGGATGCAGTACAAGGTTAGAGGATACAAACAAAAGACTAAATAGCAGGAGATTTGAACTGAAGGTATAAAAATTAAACATAGCAAGAAATGGCATTTAACTTAAATGAGGTTTATGTTCACTGTTAGCCAATATGAGACTGGACTCATTTTCAAATAGCTTAACACAAAATTAATCTTCTCATCTTAATCTCATTTTACATTAGAGACCAAAAGTAAAAAAAACTTAAAAAAACATCAAACACACGATATGCAAAACAAAAAGCAGAGAAAATAGTATCAAAGAACAAATGGAAAACTTTTGCGTAACCTCAAATAACGGAAAAGGGATTAAAGATTAAAACAAATTAATTCATGTTTGCAGTTCCCAACATAAACATTTTGTCATGACAGCATTCACTAATGGTAAATGGTAAATAGCCTGCACTTGTATAGCGCTTTACACTCCAATCAGTCATTCACCCATTCATACACACATTCACACACTGACAGTAGTGAGCTACAATGTAGTCACAGCTGCCCTGGGGCAGACTGACAGAAGTCAGGCTACTATACAATCGGTGCCACCAAGCCCTCTGACCACCATCGGCAGACAAGGCGGGTGAAGTGTTTTGCCCAAGGACCCAACGACTGAGACAGACAGAGCTGGGGTTTAAAGCAGCAACCCACGGGTTACAGGACGAACCCCTAGCATTGTCACCACCGTCGCCCCTATCATAATATGTCATCAGGTTCTTATTTGCAACCTGGTCTTTGGCAGCCTTTTTTACATCTGTCCAATTCTCTCTGCTCATTTAAACTGTTATAATGACCAACTTCCCCAAACAACGTCACTCACTGTAGTATTTTTCTCATCATAAAACCGAATAAGTTTGAAATTTTGATCAAGGTCTTTTTATTGAACTGATACTGTATTTAACAACAGTTATAACAGCTTTAATAAAAAAAGAGTTGAACAATATTCTGTGCATCTATGTTTTTAAAATAGGTAAGAAAGGGTACCATATGTTAAAAGCTCTGAGTTGAGCCTTTCAGCATGTATCTGATCTTCTCCAGCTGTACATAGTACATGACATCCTTAAGCCAGTGTCCATCGACAGGTGGTAATGGCTCTTTCCATTTCAGTAAAATCATTCTCTGGGCCAAAAGTGTGCAGAAAGCAGTCAAATTGGCATGTGATTTAGTGAGACCGACACTACTAAGCATCACCCTAAAGATAGCTATGAAAGGACCAAGTGCAATTGAAATGCCACATATTTTAGACAAGGTTTCAAATATAAATTTCCAAAAGTCATCCACAATTAAGGGCAAGCCTAAAACATATGTAACAGAGAAACAAAGTAATGTCTACTCCGGTCAAGTGTGGAATCAAACCTACTATTGATCTTGCTCAGTCTGTTTTTAGACCAGTGGAGACAATGGACCACCTTGAACAGAATCACTGTTTAAGACAGATAGATGATGAAAATAGTCAAATGGATGAATTAGTCAATTATCCTATGCTAAGTCTCATCTGCAATATGTTCACCCAAATCTCTTTCCCATCTTCCCCTGAGCAACCGCAATGTCGTCAACTTATAGTTACTTAATAACCCATAAACAACACCTATAACATGTTTGGCATCCAGGTTTAAGATCACTGATATCATCTAAAAATGATGGAGATGGACAGGACGGTAAGCAATTAATATTAGAGGCAGTAAAGCTTCTGAGTTGTAGATAAATGGGAACGAGGAATCTTGAACGTAGTCACCAGCTGTTCGAATCAATTAAATACATTGTCACAGAAAATATCATAAATTGATGTCTATACGCTAAAAACCTCGTCTGTTAGTTGTGATGAGAACATACAATGTCTAATGGTGTAAGGGTCACTTCCAACAGTTCATTCTGAGCTGGTAACATAATTTGAGAGAATGAAAAACAGTAGAATTTGCTGTAAAACTGGAGATAGGTCCAATCTGACACAAAACACAGACAGCAATGAAGATTGTTTTACTGACAGTTTTCTAGTGTTGTCCATGACAACAGATGGTCTTTCATCCAGTATAATATTGCCCCTACATTAGATGCCCAGTAATTTATAAAATGTTTGGGAGTGCCAGACCTCCTGTGCTTTGTGGCCTTTGTTGCACACTCTGTCTTTGTCTAGTTGTTCTTTTGCTCCAAATAAAGGAGAAAATTTCTCAGATAGTAAAAGGAGGAATTGGTTAGAAATATTGGAAGGCTTTGAAAAAGATCCTAAAATGTAGTAACTGTACTCAGTGTAATGATATTTATTCTACCACCCAGCTAGAGAGGCAATAACTCCCATTTTTCAAAATCCTGCTATAACTTACATGGTAAGGAGGATGATTTGTTTTATGCAACTCCTTGTGGTTCTGTGTAACCCAAATACTGGAGTATTGAAATTAATATAGCAAAGTCTGAAAGGGGCTAAAGCAGACAAAAGTTCCCTTGTTGCTCTACCAACTGGCATCGCCACGCTCTTCCCAAAATTCACCTTATATCCAGAAATTGCTGCAAACTTTATATACAGGTCTAAAAGTCTGTTTGAAGGGTTCAAAATAAACAGAAGCATATCATTGGGTTAAAGGGGGATTGCCTCAATGTCAGTATATTGTCTCAGAGCAAAAGTTAATGGTTCAATCGCAATAGCAAATAGAAAGGGGGGGCAGGGGGCAACGCTGTCTCATGCCACGTTGAAGCTCAAAAAAGGAGGACAGATTGCTGTTAGTCCAGACAGCTGCTAATGAGGGAGGAGTATAATACTTAAATCCAAAATATAAAGATATTCCCAAAACCAGGGGTTAGGGGTCAGGTTAGGACTAAGGTGTGAATCAGGTTTAGGGTCAGGTATGTACTGGTAATGGTTAGGTTAAGGTGTGGTTTAGTGTCAGGGTTAGGCCAAAGAAATTGATGGAAAATTAGTGTCAGTCAAGCAAAGTCCTTGTGAAGATAGAAATACATAGTATGTGTGTGTGAGTGTGTGTGTGTGTGTATAAATGCAGGCACAGACACAATACTGCTGTTAGATGCACACTGGCAGTGTTTTGGGGGACCTGTTCTTGATAATTCTTGCCTCTCATTTGCTTTTAACTTGACTATAAAGCATTTTCTTCTGTTCTAACCATCAAAACTAACAGTTGAAACTGAGACTTTCTGGGAGTCCGATTGTGTTGTTAATGGAGTTATCAAGATAAGTTTGCAGCTACAACAGAGAGTTAAGGAAAATGTTTTTCTTTCACTCCTGAAGAGAGACCGTTTAATGATGTTATTATGAGCTTCACTCACTTCAAGTTTATCATGTAAAAAACAGCATCATATAGATAAAAGTTCTCAAAGAAATGAATGCAACTCATTACCATGTTCATTTGAACCCGTTCATACATGCATACTGCATGGTACTTAATATTTAATCACTGGTGATACTGTGCAGAGATCCACAGAAGTCAAATAGGTTTGACATAGTTATTTTACATTGAACACTGACTATAACAATCTCTACTTGGTGTAACTTAGTATCATTACTGCCAATGTAAATAACAATTTTATCACACTTTGTTTAAAGGCTGATGGAAAGTTTCATGCTTGAAAGCTGTAGATGGGAAACATCAAGAATTGGACCAACTCAAACCTCCTGTGATTTGAGAGGTCACTAAGCTGTTTAACAACCCAAACATCATGTTTATAAAACCACCTGGTGGTAGAGGTGCAGGGGGGTGGAGAACCGGGCTAGGGCTGCACAGAACTTGCCAGGACATTCTGCTGGTCTCTGATAAGACATCTTAAAGAAGAACGTCAGTTCCTTCTCTCATCTAAATCTAAAGTAGAATAAAGTTATACATCTGAACAATAATGTCAATAACTAGTTTTACCACTCGGTACCACCACAGTGGTTTCAAAAGAATGCAAAATTTGTTTCATAGTGTTGTGTTTAAGTAACTGAAAAAGCAAGACTTGCCAAGTTTAAAAATATTTTGTATAAAAAGACAAACAGATGTAAGATGCAAATCCAAGATTAAGCAGCATTCAAAATAGAAACAAAGGAAAAGAAATGCACAAAAACAACAGAAGAATAACACGCAACTAATTAAATGAAGAAGAGCATTGTTCCGGCTTACTCCCACAGTCCAAAAACATGACAGTAAGGGTAATTGGTCTCTTTAAATTGCCCTTAGGTATGAATGGGTGTGTGCATGGTTGTTTGTCCTGTGTGTCTCTGTTTTGCCCTTTGATGGTATGGCGACCTGTCCAGCGTCTCGCCCGTAGACCACTGGAAAAAGGCACCAGCTTCCCGGCAGCCCTGTATGGAAGAAGCGGGTATAAAAATGGACAGATTTCTCTACAATTACAACATGTTAGCTAAACGGATGATTCAGAATTGGCCGCAGATGACAGAGTTAATAGCTTTCTTTTGCTTTGTTTTTGGTTCCAATTATCATTGGTTGAAGAGTTTCACACAAGCATAAGAGGCTGCTCTACTCCTTGATGGCACATAACAGACGATTGTATCAAGTGAAAAGTATCCCTAATTTAATTCAACATATTAACTGTACATTCTTCTTTACTGCAGAGTGTTTTATGTGTGTTTAAGAAAAAAGCTTGAGCCTGGAACAAGCCTTCCAGGACTTTATGCTCAGAAGCATCCCCCCTGAGCACGAAACTGCCATCACCATGCTTCCTCATGGGGATGGAGTGTTTCCTGAGATTTAGTGTGTTCAGTGTTTGTCAAACATAGCAAATGTCAGATGACCACAAAGCTCTATTTCTGTCTTAGACCAAAGAAACTTATTCTTGGAGTATCTCAAGTCATTGGCTGAATTCCAGGTGAGATTTCATTTGATTTCATTTAGTTTGTTTGTTTTTGCCTCTCTCTCATACAGCTTTGACTGGTGAAGAACCCAGACAACAGTTTTTGTATATGCAGCATCACCCATTTGAGGCACTGAAATGTTTAACTATATCAGAGTGGATGTAGGTGTCTTGCTTTGCCTGCCTCACAAGTGTGCATTAGACGGCGTGTTGGAAAACCTTTTGTAGCCATCTCCTGACTTGTGTCTTCATGTTGGGATTGTAGCCAATTTATACTTAAATAGAGACTGAGCAACCCAAATGTTTTATACTATAGTCACTTGACTGAACTTTCTAAGGTTATGTCTATTTCACAAACTGTGACCCTGTTGCCATCAGTTAGCTGTTGAATTACCTCTGATATTTTACAGGGGGGGGAAAGATATGCAATTATATACTTTACCTTATATATTTTAGGTAATGAAAATTAGGGTCTAAAAATGTTCCCAGTGTAAAATTTAAAAAAAAAGATTTTTTTTGGCTAAAATGTTAAAATTATATTGACCGTGAATCCAAAAAATGGTTAAAAAACAAACCAAGTGGACTTCAGTTCTTGTAAATGAAACTCGAAGAACTGAAGTCCACTTGCTTTGTTTGGTTATTTTAACTTCTTTTGGATTTGCCATGTCCTGGATGACTAAGAATCTTCTCCAGTATATTGACAATGATTTTATTAAAAAAAACATTAAAATGATGAAACTTCCAAATAGGGTAAATACGTTTTAAAGGCATTCAATATCTGTGCTCTTTATTAGCTGTGCTAATGCTAAACTTGGTTTATTGCCATAGGAGATTTTAATCCTGCAAACATTAAGACTGCCCTGCATTAATTCCCCTTTAATTCGTTTAGAAACGAATTAAAGGGGAATTAATGCAGGGACATTTAGACATTTAGAAACATTAGAACTAATGTTCCTAAAGCTTTCAAAAC
Organism: Crenichthys baileyi; assembly: GCA_036173005.1. Lineage (NCBI taxonomy): Eukaryota > Metazoa > Chordata > Actinopteri > Cyprinodontiformes > Goodeidae > Crenichthys > Crenichthys baileyi. The sequence continues at coordinate 1,679,718 of JAHHUM010000003.1, read as the reverse complement.
AGAGTCTGACTCCCTTCTAGGACTGATCACCTCTCTCTCTTCCTGTATCATTGTTATGAGCAGAGGATTAGTGCTATCCATTATTGTAATAATCTGTCAAAAGCACACTCTTCTACAGCTCTAGTAATAACACACATTGGAGTATATCTGAAGAGCAGGAAATACTCTGACTTATCCTAAAGTGTCATTAAAGGAAAATACAACCACAGGTATGAACTGTATAAATTACTGTGTGGACAATAGTTTGAGTGTCATCCAAACAAAAGCCTTGGATGATATGAAATGTATAAACACTGGTCCTGGGGATGTTGCCTAAAAATCTTGTGATGCTACAGCAGCACAGCCAACTTAGCATCGATCTGAAAAACCAAACAGGCAGAAAGTGGATCATTTCAACATCAATATCAACCAAAGATGAGTGTTGGAATGGGTACGAGCAATCACAGACTACAAGAGAGACAACACCAGACAATACCAGAGGGGGACATGGAGATGATTGAAGCTGTTTGCTTATTCTGTCAACATTTATTTCCAAGTGAGAGCGGGGGGCAAACATGGTGCGTGTTGATCTACAGTGGTCTGTGAAGGGCCAACAAGCTGAGCGTAAAAAGTGCTGAGAATGTGTAGAACAGCAATATCTGCCCACACAGATATACACTGGGACACTCGGTACATTACTGCCTTCCAAAAATGTAAAAGCGTCATTTCTTTTCTAAAAATAAAAGATACATTAAGGTATTTTTTCTGCGCACTTTGATTTGCTAACTTGGAGCAAAGTGTAAAAAAAGATATTTGTTGCAACTCTATTTTGGGGTCACATATTTGAAACGGAGAGCAGCAGTTTTATTGAGCATTGATCCCTTTATATATACTTTATATATACATACATTGTTTTACCTTCACAGTATTTTTTACTGCGAAAATGAAAGCTTTTGTCTGATAATATGACTTAGAAAGCATCTAAAAACATGACAATTAGTCTCAACAACCACATAAAATGTATTCAGGGTGAATGAATGCCATAAATTTGATAACATCTGCACAGTGCTCCTACAGTGTGCTGCTTTAATGTGATCTACCACTATCCATGTTCCTAAGAAAGCCATGGTGAGCTGCCTGAATGACTATCATCCTGTAGCTCTCACACCAATCATTATATATGTTTTTGCTCAGTTTTTGATCACCATCAGTTTACCTATCAGACTAACAGATTAACAGGGCATGCAACTGTCAGATCGCATGCAGCTACCACACACCCAGATCAGAACAACATATGTTAGCATTGCAAAGGAAACAGTTGCTATATAACTCTCTATATCTGTGTTTTAACTATAGCTTTTTTAATAACGCTATTTACCAAGTGGCTTTAGTTGCCTAAGGTTAACCAAACCTTGTTGTTCTGAGAGTAAAATTTTCAGATACTATCTTTGAGCTACCACAGGAGGACATATTCAATATCTTACATGGTACAAGATAAATTCATGGTCAGTGGCATAACAGGATGCATTATAAATAAAGTCTGTTTAATATCTCCACTGGGAAATAGAACCTTCCACAGGGAGATTTTGTTTCCTGAAGCCAAGCTGGAAGTACTCCTCAAAAAGAGAGCAACACAGACACGTTTTAGCCAGGTACTTCATTCAACATGCCAGACTGTAAATGGGAAATAAGTCAAATTATTTTCCCCTTGATCTGTTGGAAGTGTAAAGCAGGAGGCAGGTAATGATGCTGCAGAGAGGTTTAAATGTTCCGTCTATGTTCCTGAGGCAAAACAACAGTAAGAAACAAGTCTCTCCTCATTTATCTCCCTGCAGACAGCAGGACTGCCACATCGCTGGCATGGATGCACTAACAAGTTGATTAATGACTGTCTTATGAGGTCCAAAATCTATTTTTTTCTGCCTGGTTGATGCGGAGGACTGATGTAAAGGAACATTACCTGACTAAAGGCTGCAGCTGGAGGGAGAGGGCTGCATATTTCATGCCCACCAACTTAAACGAGGAGTGAGATTCCTTTTCTCAACTGCAAGTGGAAGAAAACATCCAATATCCTTTTCTTGAAGGAAACTCCCATCAAAAACTTATCCTTTCCCTCTACACCAGGCCAGTATTGAAACCTCCCCCACAGTGACACTGCTACACCTGATCAGTCCTCTCAGAGGAACCGTGGAAGTCCTAAAACCTGCAACTGAATTTAAAAGATATTGAAAAGAAACATCTCAATAAAATGCATATAAAATGTACTGTGTGCATCCGAACTGAGGTTCAGATGTTGTTTTTTTGTCTTGATTTAGGCTTCAAGTAACTGAACGGCTAAAACTGATAAAGATCTTTTAGCTAAATGATATCAGAAAATTTGAAAAATACAAATATCAGTTAAGATTATAGCACAAGATGGAAAAAAAAATCTCTATCAGCGGTATCTTACTGCCTACAAACTGGCGAGTTTGTAGGCTAGGCTTAGAAACGTGTGAGAAAGCAAGGTTTTATGTTCCAGGCTGGTGGAACAAGGTGTTTTCTTTGATTAATAAACCTGTGTTTGTAAATCTACTGATATTGAGTTACTGTAAAAGTAACTGACACTCCAGCCAGGTGTCAGGAAATAGCATAGTTACTGCAATTTTGTTTCAGTAAGTTTAGTGTGACAGGATCACATCCTGCTCTGTAGTTTTACTTCAAACATTTTCAAATCAGTCCAGAATGTTATTTATTGCATTTTTAGTCATGAATTTTGACTCCCTAAAAAGCTGTTATTTGCTTCTTCAGTCCTTCCAAGCACTGTTTAATCTTCTAACACTTGAAGGTGTTAATTCACTATTATCCTTCAAGAGAGAAAATACAATGTTTTCACACTGTATATTTCTCAGACAAATAACTGACCTGTCTTTTATTACGTAAACCTCCCCTTGTGCTATACAGTGATTACCCACACTTGGGCAAAACACAGATTGAAGGATGGAGGGTTGACCTTCTGAATGGGTAGTTTCTATAGAGTACACAAATGCATGCACACCTGAACAATGGAGCAAGTGGAGCAACCGGTTTCCCAATTTAAAAAATGGAGGAGCAAACGTATCTTTCTGCTCCCTAAAGAAATCTGATCACTCCCTGCAGTCCAACATATTTACAACCTTGTTTTGATTCTCATTATTCTATTTAACAAGCAAAAAAGTGAAGTATAGAAATAATTTCTAGATTTCAGTTTTATCCTCTTTCAAATCTGAGTTAGTTCAATCCAACTCTCCCTGTACGCCATTGTCTGATTGGGAAATAAAAGCTGCTCTGTCTCAAGGTGATCTCTTCAGTCTGACAGTTCACTGCAATGGACAGGAAAAATAAAATAGACAGAATATGAATCAGCTTTTTAAGTGTTATAATGCAGCATGTTTCTCACAGACTATAAATCTGTTAAAATACAGTAGAAAACTTTGCATGGCATTGCAGTTGTAGGCCTCACGTGTTCAGACCTGTGATCAGTCTGCAACAAAGCTGCCTGCCAGTGACTTACCAACACACACTGCAGTTTGTGGTGGAGGTGATGCTTCCCCATTTCATATCTTAACCAGGCACCCATGCATAAGTGGAACACCGGTGCTCCGTCCACGCGTATCATGCACTGCGCGTAGGGAAAAAAAATAATCAGGCTCATGAAAAATCATCATATAGAAATCATAATGAAGACATATTTAAAATAAAAATGTGTAAAGCATGGTATTAGATGTAACCAATCCAAAAGCAATATATTTGTACAAGAAAAATTTAACACGCAAATGCGCAATTTCGTTTTTATGCTTTTAATTTTTTTTATGCACAATTAACAAGCTAATGTCAGTCAGTCATTTTCTACCACTTCTTCCATAGTGGGTCGCGGGGAAGCTGGTGCCTATCTCCAGCAGTCTATGGGCGAGAGGTGGGGTCCACCCTGGACAGGTCGCCAGTCCATTGCAGGGCAACACACAAATAACCATGCACACACTCATTCACACACCTAAGGGCAATTTAGAGAGACCAATTAACCTAACAGGCATGTTTTTGGACTGTGGGAGGAAGCTGGAGTACCCGATGAGAACCCACGCATACATGGGGAGAACATGCAAACTCCCTGCAGAAAAATATTAATCTATGTAATGTATTACACTTGGTGAATTGAGTTACTGAAATAAATGATCATTTAAGTTATATTTTAATTTATTGTATAGGTCTGTATACTTCCTTGTGAACCTTGGGTTTTATCTTACATTTCTTCATTTGTATTGGTTCTACTTTCTGGGCTTTGTGTACTGCTGGAGCCATCAAGAACAGAGATAAGAAGCTGAAGAAAATGATTCCTCAGGGACAACTGTAAATTAAGCTCCTGGGAGGGAAAGAAGAAAGATTAAAGATAGAGAAGAAAGATATTCAGAGGTAGAAATAACTCCTGTAGTCTGTGGCCAAATTTTAATATTACCAGACCCCTTGGAATACCAATACAGAGAAATGCAGTGTAACCTAGGATGAATATTCATCATCCTCACAGGATAGCTTCTTAGATGTTAACTACATCCCAACTTTGCTCAAGCTTCATCTGTGCACACAGAAGAGTAAGTTTTGTTCTTTGCCATAGCTCTAAAATCTTTCCATGCTTCTTACAACATGGCATCTGTCCATCTTACTGAGAGATCTGTTTTTTCTCCAAGGAGGAGCCTGAAGCTACAGAGCATTTAAACTGGAGGAGGTTGTTCCATCTCACTCAACAACAAAGATTTCTCTACAGTCCTGTTGGAGGTCTGAGCGTAAATCTTCAACATTTCTTTGATATTTCTTATCCATCAATAGATTTGCGACATTGAGGAGCTTGCACTAACGCGTCACTTTATTAAGTACATCTGTTCTTGCTTGTTAACACAAAAAGCAAATAAGCTGATCACACCATCTCTCAGGTTTACAGGGAATGGTATTAAATAGAGGAAATATCCAGTGAGTTGCAGTTGTGTCAATGGAAATGTCTTATTGATGTCAAAAGGTCAGAGGAACATAGGCCAAGAGGTCAAGATAATAGAAAGGCAACAGCAAATGACAACTTGTTTAAACCAAGGTATGCAGTGTGTGTACAGTATGCCAAACCTTGAAGCAGATAGGCTACAGCAGCAGAAGGCCACATTGGGTGCCACTGAGGCTACAATTCACATAGGCTCACTCACATTGGACAATAGCAGACTGGAAAAACCACTGAAACAGCTGAAATATTCAGATGGTAATATCAAAATCTGTTGTAAAAAAACATGAAAGCATGGATCCACTCTGCCTTCCATTATTGGTTCAGGCTGTTGGCAGTGGTCTAATCATGTGGTGATGTTACTTGGCACACTTTGGACACCTTGGTACCGATTGAGCATAACACCACAGTGTACTGGAGTATTCTTGCTGACCATTCCATTAATAAACATTAATGTTCCAGCAGCACAAATGCAACATGTTGCAAAGCTCAAATCTTCTTAAACTTGTTTCCTGACATGAGACTAAGTTCACTGTACTCAAATGGCCTCTGTAATCACCAACATCTTTGGGATTTGGTTGAACTAAAGATTAGATGTACAGCAAACAAAGCCGCAGCAACTGTATAATGCTGTCATGTTAATCTAAAAATATTTAACATTGTTGTTGAATATATGCCACAAAGCAAATACAGTAGTTTAAGTAAGAAGGTGTAGCAGGGAAAGGAAAAAGAAAGACGTTTTATTTTTTTTTTTTTCTGTATTTATTTTCTATATAATATATCTTCATATAGAATGTAATGTGTGTTTATGTTACCAAAATATGTCTTTTGTTTTGTTATTTTAAAGTTTGTTTGTACTGGGAGTTTTATTTTTGCCGTTAGAGTGCCCTCTAGGGTATGTGCTGTATTATCTGCTATCTCTCGCCAGTTTGCATTGTCAGTGCTGTAATGTCACTTACGTTGCGTACAGTGATTCCTACATTCAATTCAATTCAATTCAGTTTATTTATATAGCGCCAATTCACAACACATGTAGTCTCGAGGCACTTCACAAAAGTCAGGTTCATACATTCCAATTAGTCCTAACCATTGAACAGTGCAGTCAGATTCAGTAATTTATTCAAATTGGATAAAAAGTTTTTCTATCTAAGGAAACCCAGCAGATTGCATCAAGTCAGTGACTTGCAGCATTCATTCCTCCCGCACTCTCCTTTTTATCCTCACATGGAGTAGATTTTGTATTTCAACTTATATCTTTTTCATGTTAGGCTTGTTCCAGCGGTGAGGATTGAGTCTACACTTGTGCTCTTTGTTACTTTTGTGAAGGTATGTACTCCCAATACCACGCTCGGGAAATTATTTGACATTTATACGTTTTTTATTTTCTTTTGTTATGGGGAAATGCACATGCATTTTAGTTCATGCATTCTTTTTCATTGCAGATTTATGTTCATTAAGATGCATTTTAAGTGAGAGTAATTGCAGAAAATATGTAATGTGATATGCAACATTGTAGTCTAATGTGACAGTTTTTTTTGTAATTTTATTGTATTTTGTTTTATCAATTTTGAAATACGAAATAGATAGATACAAAATAAGAGTTTGCATTGTATGTGGCTGGGAAAGGCTTGTTCCAGCGGTGAGGATTGAGTCTACACTTATGCTCTTTGATACTTTTGTGAAGGTTGCAATAAAGTGCCCAGAAGAATCTGTCATCAGTATCCTTCGTCGAGTGTCTTCTGAACACAACACAGTGTGGCTGGGACTGCAGACCGTTCCGGGTACAAAGGCACCCTATTTATCACTAGTCTGGTGTACCTAATAAAGTGGCCAGTAATTGTATATGGCAGTGCCAAGTGGGACATATTGAGGGTGGGAAATAAAAAAGCAAAACCGCCTCCTCCAACAGCTCCTCTTTAGAGCTCTTTGATCGAAGCTGCCAACAGTCCAAGAGGAGCAGCTCTCAGGCCAACAGTAAAGGGCTGTGTTTGGTCCTAGGGAGGGCATATGGAGCCCAGCTTTGATGAATTTAAAGAAGATGCTGTTGAAAGGAGTATGTGGCCTTGGGTAATATGCAGTTGGAAAGGCAAGGTCACAAACAAAATAAAACTTAACATACCAACATACTGCTTAACATACCAGCAGCGGACTGATTTTCAGTTTTCTCTGTGGCCATTAGTCGATCTGACAGCACTTTCTGAAATTACCTGATTGAATCAAATCTTTGACCTCTAAGTTGGTTGGTTGACTTTACGGAAACCTAAAGTTTGGCCAGAGATGAAAAATAAAAGCCAAATACAAGATCGATTAAGATATAACATATGGCGGTCAAACGAAATGTTGTCTGATGCCATCTTTCAAATGCACAAAGAGACAGGGAAGAGGTTTCAACAAATGCTCTCATGAATTAATACAGAAAGCAGCAAGCCGGAGGGAAGGCAACTTCAAACAGGCAAAGGATGCATTCCTGCCCCCCCCTGAAACTCTGATTTCATACTTTCTCATGTATAGGATACTTTCACAGCAGGTTGGTTTGGTTCTGTCCTTAGGACACATCCTGCATAGTCATATTTATTAACTGATAAAAAGAAAAACAATAAAGAAATGAACTTAAAATTATATAAAATAGGAAATGTTATTTTAATCTGTAGGACTATTTTAGTGAGCATAGGATTCCTAGAGTATTTTATTTGAAAATTCCTCTCAGTAGAAGTTAGATAATACAGCTCTGAAAACCTGAGGGCATCCTCGAATCTGAACTCTGTTGCTAAACATCTTCAAACAGAATATTCAATGAGTATAATTTGCCAGCTCAGTTCTTTTGAAGTTGGCATTTTCCTTCAAACTCTCCAGTTTTGACACTGTTACAAGACTTCAGATTCCTGAAAACAAAAAAAAAAATAATAATAAGGTTTACTCTTTGATGCTGGAATGACATTTAACTTAATTGGGAAACAGAAGGAGAAGAGGTCGAGAAATAAAGTGCAAAAGGTGGAAGGTTGTATATATGATGTACTTAGATTATAACTTCTACAGTGGAGTAAATGTAATTTGAAGAAAATCTAAATTTGGTTGAAATGTTTATTTAATCTGAAATGCTGACCAGGCTGGCTGTGGATCGAAGAGGAAAATCAGAAGGTGAATAATGTATTAGGAACAGCAGGGCTTGAAGAATAGCCTGGGTTTCATGATTAGGTTGCTGAAGAGATGAGGAAGCTTAAAGGCAGAAGCAAAAAGAAACAGATATGTTTTTTATGTATTTCACCACAGATGTCATGAAAAATAGAGCTTTCGCAACCTCATCTACCTTCTGTATGTGGCTAATATCAACTGAAACAGTTGACCCAAAAAGGTGGTTTAGGTTACATTTTGTATAATGAAATAAACATGATTATATCATCATTCAAATAAGTACACAGAAAATTGCTAAAATGCTGAAAAGGTTTCAGTAACAGCACACGAAGAGGCAACTAAATTACATTCTGAACATAAGTTCATTGATCATCCCAAAGCAGAAGATAATAGAGGCTTTTTCTGTAATGATCATTTCCTTTCAAATAATTAAAAGCAAATATTTTCAGCACACAAAGTGATAAATGTGTCCAAACCACAGCTTTTGTGCCTTTTCAATTCTATCACTACAACCCAAAGGTAGATTTGCACCTAAAAAGCTCCACTGAGCAAGTACTGCCTCTCTGCACAGAAGATGTATTGCTCACATTGTTAATAAGGTGTTGTGAATGCATTTAGTGGAAAATTCCTCTCTGTGTGTTTTTGTTTATGTAAATTACAACCTGGGAAAATAGCTTTGCATTCTCAAAGACCAGAGCTGTCTGGATCCCTAAAATTGTATGAAAAAATTACCTTCTGCTGAAAGCTGGTGGTAATTTTGATGAATGAGAGGAAAAGGGGGGAATAAAAACCCACAGGAAATGATTAAGTGATCGAGCTGGTAGCAGCTCTCATCTTCCTTTTGACCCAGTCTGCTTCTGGTCAGAGATCCCATTTCACATTGTGCCAACATTATGTGAAGGCACTGGATGAACCTTTCCATGCTGCTACTGCTTGATCATTGTGAACATGCAGAACTTGAGCTGTCCAAATGTAAAAATCCTCTGTTTGGATCAGGCAGTTCGGACGATTATGATTATTATGGTTAATGTTGGAATCACAATCATTTAAAATAAAAACCATAGATATTAAACCTGAGCAACAGCAAATTTCATTGAACTTAAAATTTGCCCTGATATTTAATATTACCTTTTGTAATTATATTACAACTGCCAAATGTCGGACATTACATAAAAAAACAAAACATTAATGAATTACTTTAGCAGTCTTTAGGAAACAAATGCTAACTAAAAAATAAATTAAATTGTAAAATCTACATTTATAAATTTATTTCAAGTAATTATAAATACTTTTCAAGTAATGAATACACTAAAAAAATCAATAATCGTCCCTACTAATAAAAAAGAAGCCCATGTGTTATGCATTTGGCTGCAAGGCAAGGAAAGTTTATTTATATTGCATAATTCATACACAAGACAATCCAAGGTGTTTTACCAGACATCAAATGAAAGACAGAAAAAAATAAAATATATAAGCATTAAAGCATTGCATAAAAGAAACAGATGTTAAAATACACATAATAAAGGCACACAACAAACAGTGGTTTTCTCAGGTTTTTAGGGAGATTTTTCCAGCGCTGAGAAATTCAGCCCCTCACATTGCTTACTTCTGATTCTGTCTTACATTCTCCTTGTACTCGGCTACATACTGCTCTCCTTGTCTCATGTTTTTTTTTTTTACATATTTCTCACCTTTAAACATGGAAAAGCAACAAGTCTGGACCCAACTGAAAAAAGTTATAAAAGAGATCAAATTTGGCCTTTAAAATCCATGTTTGGGGTTGCCCATCACATCAATACTGCCTTGCCTCATACTTTCTGTCTAAGCCTGGGAAACAAGTCAAGTCAAGTCAAGTCAAGTTTATTTATATAGCGCTTTTCAGCAACAAGGCACTCAAAGCGCTGTACATGAGGAAAAACATTACAATGATACAGAAAATCAAACACAGAAAAATAAATCAAATGACTTTAATAATCCTTGGCAGTTTACTGGTAAGATCTGGTTCTAATCCAATCTTTCTAATAGAGATAATTAGATCATTAAGTTCTCTGTGGTAAGGAATTCATCCTGTGCTAGAAGAAAAATTATAATATTAATCAGAATCAGAATCAGATTTATTGCCAAGTTCGTACATACAAACATGGAATTTGACTCCGGTACACTTTGCTCTATGGTTTTTGTTTTTTGCATTAAAGAATATACATACACACAATATACAAATATACATATACATAAATAAAAAGGTGCATTTGCAACATCTGTCTGCTGTTGTTAGGTACTCTATTAAATGTTCATCAGAGAAACAGCCTGGAGGAAGAAACTGTCTCTGTGGCGGCTGGTTTTAGTGAACAGTGCTCTGTAGCGTCGGCCTGAAGGTAAAACTCTAAACAGTTTGTGTGCAGGGTGTGTGGGGTCTGCAGAGATTTTAGCAGCTCTTTTCCTGACCCTAGACCTGTATAAGTCCTGGATGGAGGTAAGGTCAGCCCTGATGATTCTCTCTGCAGTCCTGATTATTTGTTGCAGTCTGGACCTGTCCTGTTTTGTGGATGAGCCAAACCACACTGAGATGGATGAAGACAGGACAGACTGAATGATGGCAGTGTAGAAGATGACCAGCAGCTCCTGTGGAAGGTTCAACTTCTTGAGTTGCCTCAGGAAGTACAGACTCTGCTGGGCCTTCTTCCGAACAGTGTCTATTAGTGAGGACCATCTCAGGTCCTGAAGTGGTCCAAAGCTGTTATTGAGGATGGTGAGGGGGGTGTATATGGGTGGTGTTCTCCGAACGTCCAACACCATCTCCACAGTCTTGAGTGGGTTTAGTTCCAGGCTGTTCTGACTACACCAGTGTATCAGGCGATCCACCTCCTGCCTGTATGCAGACTCATCACCGTCCTGGATCAGTCCAATGACAGTGGTGTCATCTGCAAACTTTAGGAGTTTCACGGACGAGTCCGATGAGGTGCAGTCATTTGTGTAGAGGGAGAAGAGGAGTGGAGATAGAACACACCCCTGGGGGGCACCAGTACTTATTGATCTGGTTCGGGAGAAGATGCTCCCCAGTCTCACCTGCTGCTGTCGGTCCGTCAGGAAGCTGTTGATCCACTGACAGGTGGAGGCTGGGACGTTGAGCTGGTGAGCTTCTAGTGGAGGATGTTCTGGTATGATAGTGTTGAAGGCCGAGCTGAAGTCTACAAACAGGATCCTGGCGTATGTCCCTGGACGGTCGAGGTGTTGCAGGATGAAGTGTAGAGCTAAGTTGACAGCATCATCTGCCGACCTGCTTGCTCGGTAAGCAAACTGCAGGGGGTCCAGCAGGGAGTCTGTGATGTCTTTCAGGTGCTTCAACACCAGCTGCTCCAATGATTTCATGAACACAGATATGAGGGCTACAGGCCTGTAGTCATTTAATCCTAGGATGGTGGGTTTCTTGGGCACCGGGATGATGGTGGATTGCTTGAGGCAGGAGGGGACCTCACACGTCTCCAATGACTTGTTGAAGATCCGGGTGAAGATCGGCGCGAGTTGATTTGCACATGCTTTTAGGCATAATGGGGAGACGTTATCAGGTACTCCAGCTTTCTTTGTTTTCATGCGCTGAAAGAGCCTGTTTACATCATCCTCGGAGATCTTTAGTGCAGGGATCTGAAGGTAGGGGGTTGGTTGCTCCATGGGAAGAATTTGTTCCTGAATGGGATGTGGAGGAGATGGTTTGAGGTGTGAACGGCTTCCTGTCATGTCTGCAGTAGAAGCCATTCAGACGGTTGGCCAGGTGAGGACTCTGTTCAGGATGGGTGGGCGGGGCTCCTGTAGGCAGTCAGGTTTCTCAGACCAGTCCATACAGCCGAAGTGTCACCAGTAGAAAGTCTGTTCTTCAGCTTCTCACTATAGCTTCTCTTGGCTGCTTTGATCTCCTTTGTTAGTCTGTTCCTGGCCTGCCTGTACCGCGCCCAATCTCCACTGCTGTGAGCTTCTTCCTTGTCCTTGCGCAGATTCCTGAGGTGTGGAGTAAACCATGGCTTGTTGTTTCCAAAGGTGCAGAATGTCTTGGTCTGCACACACATGTCCTCACAGAAACTGACCACCAACAGTTAGTTGGTTTAAGTCAGTGGCGGAAGTTTCAAAAACAGTCCAATCTGTGCATTCAAAGCAGGCCTGTAGCGTCTGCTTTGATTCCTCAGTCCACTTCTTAACAGTGTGAACCACGGGTTTGGAAGCTCTTAGTCTCTGTCTGTAGGTTGGGATGAGGTGGATAAGAGAATGATCCGAAAAACCCAGAGCAGCCCTGGTAACAGCATGGTATGAGTCCTTAAAAGCTATGTAACAATGGTCCAGTGTGTTTTTGTCTCTGGTGGGACACTTAACATGCTGTCTGTATTTGGGGAGTTCATTGGAGAGGTTTGCGCTGTTAAAATCTCCCAGTATTATGGTGAAAGAGTCCGTGTGTTTTTTTCTCCACGTCTGTAATCAGCTCAGCAAGATGTTTTTCAGCGGCAGAAGTGCAGCCATGCGGTGGAATATATGAGCCAATTATTATAAACGAGGAAAACTCTCTCGGTGAATAAAACGGTTTGCAGTTTATATAAAATGCCTCCAGATCAGGACTACATGTTTTCCACAGCACTTTTATGTCTCTGCACCAACCTTCATTTATATAAAAGCAGATTCCGCATCTTCGCCTCTTACCCGATAGCTCCACGCTGCGATCCGCTCTGAACAGCTGGAAACCCGGCAACAGCAGTGCGCAGTCCAGGATGTTTTCACTCAGCCATGTCTCGGTGAAGCAGAGAACCGCTGATCCGGTGAGGTCCGCGTTTTTACCGGAGAGGAGAAGCAGCTTGTCCATCTTGTTGTTTAGAGAGCGGACATTTGCCAGATGGATTGAAGGCAGTGGTGTGCGAAGTCCTCTTTTGCTGAGCTTTACTAGCGCGCCAGGACGTTTCCCCCTCCGACGTCTCCGTTCGCGCAGAATCCCATAGAGTGCCGCAGCTCCGCTTGCCAGAAGCTCAGTGAACCTCGGATCGATGAAAGATGGTGAAAAAATCCCAAGAGGGGACTCTCTGATGTTGAGAAGTTCCTCTCTACTGAATGAGACCACAGTACTGTGGCTCAAAAAACATAAAAACACGCAAAATACACAAACAAAGAGAGAGCAAAGCTCCGAGGCGGCCATCGTCGGCGCAATCCTTGAGGTCGCTGGTATGAGGGAGTTGTGGTCCCATCATTCCAATAGTAACAGTCATGGGCACTCAGTTGAAGTCTAAGTAGAGAAGCTGGGTCACTGGTATAAAACATTTTTAGTCCAAACTTTTTAAATACTAATAATGTTTGGCTTTCACTGGTATGAAATTGTTGTAACACAATCCTTCTAAGAAATCTAAAAATATCTGGTCATTGGTGTAAAAACAGCTTTAGTCAAATTTTCAAATACTAATAATATCTGGTTTTTGCTGGTAATCCTTCTGAGAAATCTGAAAATCTATGAAAAGTAATGAAATCACACATTTAGGTAGAGTAAGATAGGAGGAAAAAAATCACATTTCAGACTATATTCTTAGCAGAATACAATCTGAAGTAGTACAAAAAACCTCAATAAGGGTAAGCAACACACACACCCAAGTAAAGATTCAGCAAGGGTACGGTGGAATCTTGACGGTGCGAATGTATAAGTCTGAGTGTGTTTGCAAGAATCAGACTGTCAACACTGATAGAAGCTCCATTATCCTTGAAAAGAGAGGTGGAAGTTTTATCAATCGACCGCATAGTCCTATCAGTACACAGCTGGTAGGGGAGTGCTGGGGAAGAGCGTTTATATAACATCCAGGAGATATTTTGTTGATAGCCAGTTAGCAGAAGTTGCCAAGGCCACATTGGGGCACCAGATTTAGAAAAACAATAAATGTTGTGGTTCAGGCAGTTGTGAATTTCCAACTACCTTAAGAGTTTTACTGGTATGTCACAGTTGCGAATCCAAATAGCCAAATTTCTGGTACTTTCTGCAGATCTCGAGCGTCCAACTTCTCCAAGATTATATCCTTTAACCTCTGAGTCCAACCACTGCCAGGCTGCGATTCTGTTCAAGAATCGTGTCCAGCTTGCGATTCTACTCTCTTAACATTTCAGTCTGAGTGTTGATCGCTCTCCAGACTCCATCCAACATCGCAGGCAGCTTTAGAATGCTTTGAACAGCCGCCCACGTTTTGCGAATCACTCGATAAGCCAGTTAACCACCAACTCCAAAAAGCAGAAATCCTGTTATCAAGAGTCCGAATATGTACACATTTTCTATGTCCTCGACCGACATCGTAGTCAGGCACACAATCTTCCACTGCTGCCAAGAATCCATTGGGTATCCAGAGAAGAACGTCCCGTCTGGACAAGAGGGTCTCCTTTACCCTGTCTTCCCGTCGGAAAAATTTGATCAATTACGTTGAGAGACCAGCTGACCAAATCCATAATTTACAAGTTTGGAGGAAATGCAAAGCGAGGCTCTGAGAAAAATACAGACAAAAGCAGAAGCAGGGATCAGCAGGGAAGGAGGGAGGGAGAGAAAACGCGTGTCTTCCACCGAGAGCAAGAAAAAGTGTATGTGGCCGACAATTTAATTAGTCAAAACAAAAAAAATCAATGTGAAGAGTGCTGTGGTAATGGAGCGAGAATCAAAGATTGGAATAAAACATGTTAAATTACCACTTGCAGCTAAAATTAATTTCCTCTGCCAAGGAGACGATGATGAAAAGTGGATGCTTAATGATTCATTAGGAGATTTGAAGCATTTAAAGGACCTTTATGTTGGAACATGAGTGGATGATGATGGCAGGGATATAAATGTTGCAGTAGTGGGTGATATTTAAAGTCCAGCATTAGAATCAATGCGATTGGTTGAAGTCAATAAACTGAGGAGGTCCAGGAGGAGCAGGAGGAGGGCCAAATGTATTGAAAGATAGCTTAAACTTAGCCGAGGGCTGTGAGTTGTTTGCTTCAGATAAACCAGAGAAGGATGGATCACAATGTATCTTGTGACAAGTCTGGCTAAGAAGACTAATAGACATGGCTTTTGGTATTTGTGTAAATGCTTGTTCTGTATTCCAGTGAATTAGCGCTGCTACAGCATCCTCTTCAGACAAAACATCTGTAGGCTCCATGGGCCTTTTAGATCGTTTTTTTGTTTGTTTGTTTTTTGCTAGTAAAGTATCACAAAAATTACCTATTAAAACAAAATGTCAAAAATTAGAACAACCTCTTTCCTCTTCTGAAGTTAAGTGATCATTTCATCAGAGCCCACAAGAGGAATAATTATGAAACAAATAGAAGCCAGCAAATTGCTGCAGTCAATTTGCTGAAAGTCACTCCACAAACATAGGAAAATCACACCAGCTGCCTTCATAGATATATAAGGCAGGAAAAAGCCTTTCACTGATCATTTTTACAGATTATATTTGGATCATTTCAAAGTGTGATTACTTCTGACCTCTGTCGATAAAAACTGGCAACCTATATTAGTAGCCAAGTTTAGGATTTCTACGTCAGCATGCAACAACAGATAGCCTTTCTAATTTAACAAGTTGAGCTAAATATGATAAAAAAAAACAAACCCAGTATTGGGATCTACCTCACTACAGTAAAATTCTTCATATTTTGACACTTGAAAACCAAACAAGTATTTTATTGGGATTTTATGTAATAGTCCATAACAAAGTACAGCAATGCATAATTGTTAAGATTCTCTAAACTGGTTTACACATCATAATCTAAGGTCTGGTGTGCATTTATATTCATCTCCTTTGAGGCAATCCTTTGTAGAACCCCCTTTTGCTCCTCCAGAGGTACTATGAGCCTCTGATCGCTTCTCTTATTCCTTGCCCTCCCTATCAGTTTGAATGTATAGACAAATGTTGGTAGGTTTGCAGTTGTGCCATATTCTTTAAATTTTGAGATGATCGATTGAACATTGTTCTGTAAGATGTTCAAAGCTTGGGATATACTAATATGACCTGAACCTGCTTTAAATTCCTCAACATCTCTCTCCTGACCTGTCTGCTTAGTTTATCTAACAAACCTCTGAGGCCTTTACAGAACACTTATGTTCATACTAAGATTAGATTACACACAGGTGGACTTTATTCACTTCTTTTTTGTTCAGGGGGATTTGATAAAGGAGGCCTGCAAACAAATGCATACATTGCTTTCTTAGATTTTTATCCATCCATCCATTAGATTTCTATACCTATTTCTTTCGTAAAGGGTCGCAGGGGAGCTAGTGCCCCTCTCCAGCGTTCTACAGGTGAGAGGCGGGGTACATCCTGAAAATGTTGCCAGCCCATCGCGGGGCAACACAGAGACACACAGGACAAACAACCATGCACACACCATTCATACCTAAGGGCAATTTAGAGAGACCAATTAACCTAACAGTCATGTTTTTGGACTTTGGGAGGAAGCCAAAGTACCCGGAGAGAACCCACGCATGCACGGGCGGAACATGCAAACTCCATGCAGAAAAAATCCCTGCTGGGATTCGAACCCAGGAACTTCTTGCTGCAAGGCAACAGTGCTCCCTGCCCCTTTGGAACTCCTCAAGCAGCTTTGTGAAACAAAGCATGTTGTCACCCTCTATGCAATCTGTCACAGCCATGTCCCTTCATTGACTTCCCAGAGGATGCAGCAGCAAGAGAAAGTTTTGTTACTATTCACCGTAATCATGTTCCTTCTCAAATACAGTTAAATAGCTCTTAAATGTCTGGTGGTGCTGGGATGGTGCTTTAGCACAGAACATTCAATACCTTAAGCCCAAGGAGACGGTTTTCTGTATAGCTGTGGGCAGAGTTAGACATTACAGCTGGTGCTCAAGGTCTATGCTGCTCAGAGGCGTTTAGAACGAAACTACGGATGGAGTGCATTAAGCACTGCACTACACCCAGTCACTGTGTCACATTCATTTTGTGGAATTTTTAAGAAACACATAAATTATTAAAAACACAAAATCTGCAGCTGTGGGAACAGCTAACTGATGCATTTTTTATTAAAAAGGCATACCTCTCAAATACATTCACCCTGATTATTGAGGCCAATGGGGGGGTGCAGAGGACGATGTGCACATGATCCCCGCTTGTCATAAAAAAGCATAAAATAGTTTAAAGTCAGTCAGTCATTTTCTACTGCTTCTTCCATAGTGGGGCGGGGTACATTCTGGACAGGTCGCCAGTCCATCGCAGGGCAACACAGACACACACACAGGACAAACAACCACACACACACTCATTCATACCTAAGGACAATTTAGAGAGACCAGTTAACCTAAGAGTCATGTTTTTGGACTGTGGAAAGAAGCCGGAGAACCCGGACAGAACCCACACATACACAGGGTAGAACATGCAAACTACATGCAGAAAGACCCCCGGCCAGGAGTCAAACCCAGGACCTTCTTGCTGCAAGGCAACTGTGCTACCAACTGCGCCACCGTGTAGCCCACAGTTTGAAGTAACTATTCAATTTAGCAAATTAAATACAGGATGATTACATGAAGGTTTTAAAACTTCACTAGAACAGAAAGCCAGATAGTAAAGATCGTTTTTTTTTTTTTTTTTAAGTTGTCCAATGTATGGGTGTATTCACACTTACCACTTTTGGTCCGCTTTAAATGGACCAGAGTTCGTTTCCGCCCTTGGTCCGGACCTTTTGTGCAGGTGTGACTACACTCGAGCGAACCCTGGTCTGGACCAAACAACCGGACCGAGACCCACTTTTTGAGGTGGCCTCGGTCCGCTTCCAAACGGACTCTGGTGCGGTTCACTTATGGTCTGAATACAAACCGGCCCCGTTCCGAACCAACTACAAAGAGCGTACGTCTCTTTGGACATAAAAAGGCACTGTAGCCGGTAGCAAAGGTGTGTGTTGTAAGGTAATCATACCTGATAAGCTGTGTGTTGCTTAGCAACGCTACTGGCTTGTTGTGGGACAAGGCACGTAGAGAACGTCGGCGTTCAGCACGCATTCTTCGACGGGCTTCCAAAATTATAAATGGAACGTCTCAAAGTCTGTGTTGAATGAGCTGGTCTTCACCCTCACAATAATATTGCATTTGTAATAACGGCATAAATATGCAGAACAGAGGTGCTGCACCCAGCACGTCTACAGCTGTTCTCCTAATTTTCTGGGTCTGTGCTCTGTCCCGCCCCCATCATTTCTGTCCAATGGAAACAATGATCGTCCCCCGCGTGGCTTTGTTTACAAGTAATAGTTCACTTGCAAAAAGTACAATGTGAAAACAAACCGCACCAAATGAAAAAATAAAAGTTCGCTTTTGGTCCGGACCAAACAAGCAGACCAAAGGACTTTCCTGGTGTGAATATATGAGTGCTCTTTTTCAGCATTGGTTTCAGGGGGGGGTGGTCATGCTTCTGCAGAGGCATGGTCACCCCTGTTTTTCTCTTGGTTTATGGGACATGCAAGACCATCTGGTTAGTAGATCTGAGTGCTGGTTAAGGTAAGGTGCTCTGGTCAGCTCATCCATCCATCCATCCATCCATCCATCCATCCATCCATCGTCTTGGGTAGCTGGAGCCAATATCTAGTGCTCATTAGCTGAGTGGCGGCATGTGCCCTGGATAGGTCACCAGTGCATCACAGGGCAAAAAATCATGCACACACACACACTTACCTAAGTGAAATTTAGAGTAACCAACCTGACATGTTTATAGACGAAGGGTAGGAAGCTAAAGCACCTGGAGCGAGCCCAGGCCCAGGACCCCAGACTCTAAAGTAGGCTAAATATACTTAAGGTCTGTACACTGCCAGCATGTAAAACAGAAGTTAAACTCCTTGTTTGTGTACACAATCCTGGCCATTAAAGCTGATTTTGATTCTTCTGAGATTTGTACCCAGGATTGTTTTGCTGCAAAACAACAGTGTTAACAAATGTATTGGAAAAATAACACTATCACCCTGAAGACACAATCTTTAAGATTAAACATCGTGGTGTCAGCATCACGCAGGATGGATGGTATTTTTCAGCAGCAACAATGAAGCTGGTCAAAGTTGATGGGAAGATGAATGGAGCTATATTCAGGTGGATCCTGGACAAAAACCTGATAGAGCCTGTAAAAGACTTGAGACTGGAACAGATGTTTACCTTCTAGTAGCTTTTAAATGCTTTTAGATAAACGAAGGGTGGTGTACTGATGCCACAGTATTACAGAAGTCATGTAGTCCTCACCTGGAGTCATTTTTTATAAATCGTAAATCCTTTTATTCACTGAGGTGAGTTCTTCTTGTTTGTTCTGGTTTGTGTTTACATCCCACCACAAGCCTGCACATCAGAGGCTGAAAAACAGCTCGCTGAGCTAATAACAGACGTGAAGAAGAAACACACAGACTATCTCATCATTGCTTTGGGGGATTTTAGTATTGCAAACCTCTCCAATGAACTTCCAAAATACAAACAGCGTGTAAAGTGTCCCACCAGAGACACAAACACACTGAACCCCTGTTACACAGTCTTAAAAGAAGCACACTGCACAGCCCCCCATGCAACTTTAGGACTCTCTGATCACTATCTGCTTAATTTTATTCCAATTTACAGGCAAAAATGTAAAGCTTCTAAGCCTGTGGTTAGGACTGTTAGGAAGTGGTGGAGCAGTCAAAGCAGGCCTTGCACAGATTGAAGTGTTTTTAAAGCTTCAGCCATTGACCTAAATGAGCTTGCTGAAAATGTGACATCATCCATCGGTTTTTGTGAGGATATGTGTGCGGAGACCAAGACCTTTCGCACATACAACAACAATAAACCATGGATCACTTCACATCTGATGAAGCTGACGTCATGACTCACCTCTGTTTTCAGTCCAGCCTCTGAAAAAATAAAATACTCATCTATACCCGGAAGAAACTGAGCTGTTCCCTACAGAAAAGTACCAGATTATCTACAGCTGTAAATCTTTTTCATTGCTGTATAACTTCTAAATATTTCAAACCGTGTTTGTGGTTAGTGATAAAAACGTATACATGGAGATGTTTATTTGCTGCTGCATGTCCATCTGGTTGTCTTTAGGAACAGGTAACAGACCGTCAAAAAGAAAAACAGCTTGTTGTTTCTGATATATCTCTGCATGTGGGTCTAAGTACAAACTTGACAAAAGACTGGGAGCTATTGTACAAGATAATTTTTCAAAATGGGGCTAAAGTAGTTTTTACTTTCAGCAATTTAACTGTGTTGCTTCAATTTAAGGAAAGATTGCTCTGCAGGCTGTCTATCCTCACCAGCCAACACAGTGCATGTAAAGAATCTGCCCTTTTCACAAAATGGTGCTGTCATCACTATTGCCTGGGGTGGAATCTGTTACCCTGGTAACAAAGAGAGATAAGGAGATAAGGAGAAGTACCAACTTTAAAAAAACAAGCTTTAGAAATTTTGTAGTTAAATTGACTTATCCTAAAATAGTCTTAAATGTGAATCAATTGTATGTCAAACTGCGTCTGGTCCTAAAAGGTGCTACAAAATCTGAAAGGACAGGAACATATAGTTAATGCTGCTGCAAAACTGACACATAATCCAATGGTTTACACCATTCTAGGCGAGGCTAGAGGGCACTGGAGAGTTGCAGGTGATTCAGTCATACACCTGGCAGGTTTAATGAATGTAACTTCATGTTAAAATGCAGCAAAAAACCACCAAACATAGCAACAGCCTGTTGTAAAATTCCAGTGATTTTATCTGTCAACCTAGCATTGCATCCTATTGATTTTCACTTTACGTTGATTTACATAGTTAAAGTCAGCTAAAATAGATCATTTACATCTGACAAGCTGTTGGCCACCCACCAGTCTGAGGACTTATTTATTTTCCAACAAGCTTAGGTATATCTGACTATCTCTCTACAACAGGTAAGAGAACTATTATCAAACAGACCTCAGTCCAAAAAATCCAAAATAACCACTTAATGCAGCCAAGGTGGTTGATGCATATTACGCACTTAAGTGTCATACCAGAGGCATGTGAATGTATCTAAAATTCTGAGTTATGCACATGATCTTGTAATCAAGTAATGCTTGATCTTGTTAATTTACATTTTTTATACCTTCACTTATAAATAGGACATGCTTTATTTAAGTAAGGTAAGGTAAGGTAAGTTTATTTATATAGCGCTTTTCAGTAACGAGAAAGCGCTGTACATACAATTACAATACAATCACAAAGAAAATAAACACAGATACAGACACAGAAAAACAAATCAAATGATACTACAATCCTTCTAAGAAATCTATAAATCTATGAATCCTGAGAAATCTAAAAATCTCTGGCCAACATTACAATGATACAGATAACATTAATAATCCTTTGGGTTTTACTGGTAAGAGCTGGTTCTAAACCAATCTTTCTAAAGAGGTAATTATATAATTAAGTCCTCTATGTAGGGGAAAGCATCTTGTGCTAAGAGAGAATGATCCTTGGGTTCGCTGGTATAATGCAGTTGCAGTCCAATAATAACATTTGCATCCATTGAAATTTAACTAAGCAATCTGAGTTCTAACTAAGGAAGCTGAGTCACTGGTGTAAAAACAGCTTTTGTTAAAATTTTTAAGAAACTAGTATTATTTTCCTTTCACTGGTAAATTTAAAAATCTATGAAAGGAGAAGAAATAAAGAAATGAAATCCACATTTAGGTAAAAATAAGGAGCATGAGAAAGCAACACACATAAGCCATGATTTTGCAGGGGCATGGTGGAGTCGTGAGGGTGCCAATATTTAAGTATGATCATGTGTGCAAAGAATTAGACTGTCAACACTGACGAAGGTGCCATTGTCCTTGAAAAAGAGATGGAAGTTTTATCAAACGGCCACACAGTTCAGTTCACAGATGAGGGGGTTTGCTGGGGCAGAGCGTCGTATTTACAGAACATCCAGGAGAAATATTTTGATGAGAAGCATGTGAAGGCCATATCGGGGCACCTGAATTAGACAAACAATACATTTTTTGGTTCAGGCTGGCTGTGATTTTCCGCCTGCCTTCAAAATCTTACTGGCATTCTCAATTTCAAATCCAAATAGCCAAATTTCTGGTACTTTCAGTAGATCCTGAGCAAACAACTTTCTGCAAGATTAAATCATATCACCTTTGAGTCCGGGAAACGCAGCCAGCCTGCGATTCTGTTCAAGGATTGCATCCAGCTTGTGATTCTGCTCTCTGTCTGAGTGCTGAGAGCTCTAAAGATCCCTTCAAACATCCCAGGCAGCTTTGGAGTGCTTTGAACAGCTGCCGATGTTTTACAAATCTTTCGATAAGCCAGGTAACCGCCAACTCCAAAAAGCAGAAATCCTGTTATCAGAAATCCAATTATGTACACATCTTCCACATCCTCGACTGACATTGTTGTCAGGCACACAATCTTCCACCGCTGCCAGGAATCCATTGCGTATCCGGAGAAGAACGTCCCGTCTGGACAAGAGGGTTCCCTTTTACCCTGTCTTCCCGTCGAGAAAGTTTGATCGATTGCGTTGAGAGACCAGCTGACCAAATCCATAATGAACAAATTAGGAGGATATGCGAACAGAGGCTCTGAGAAAAACATAGACAAAAAGCTGAAGCAGGGCAATCTCTAAATGTATAATCTCTACTTAATTTAGCATCTGTAGCAGCAAATACACAATGTGTTTAAATAAATGTAAATAAACTCTGGGGCTACTTCAGCCCCATCCCCCCGCAACTGAGGGAGGAATTATACTTTTTTTTCTTCGTTCCTTGCTCTGCGTTCCCTTAAACATAGAAATGTGTGGTATCCTCTAAAATGACAGAATCTTGGCTAACAGCTTATATAAAACATTTCTATGAACACCAAAAACAGTTAAAACTACAAGCAATTTAATCAGAAAGCAAACAAACTCAACAAAATGCCTTTAGTGCAATTCTCGGTCTCAGCTGCCCCCCTCAGCTTCTGCACAGACAAACAGCATATCTGCAGACAGCAGAGACCTCACAACTGTCACAATTCACCTAGGATTTACTAAACCAGCAGCAAAAGAAGACCAGAATTATCACTCACCAATGAAACACATGGGACATGCAAGACACATGCAAGAGCATGTGTCTTGCATGTCCCATAACACATCATCTTTCCATGTCACATCTGGCCCTAAAATTCTAATTGTTTGTGTATTTGAAATCAATGCTGACCTAGTTAGTCATTTTGACATCTATCTAAAGTTTTATTTGGACTGGAGTAAAAAAAAAGACCATTGTCAGAACTGTATTGTCAAGCTGATTCAACCATGCTGGCGAACATGGCAATGGAAAATAACAGGACTATTGAAGTTTTTGCTTTTCTGATCATGCATTTTGTCATTCTGGGGACACAAGGCCTTTCTTTACGTAACTAATGCAGCTAGCTTTCATGCATGTATACACACGTATACACAAACATACGAGAAGGTAAATAATTTTTCTGTGTTTGCCTTCAGCAACAGCTGACAGCTTGCATCATACAGTATAAGTCTTGTTTGTCTCAGCAGGAAGCAGAGTTACTCATTGTTCACTAATTTTGCTGGAGGCCTGGTGACGCACAGATCTGTGTAAAACTGCGGCAACAAGTGCTTGCAGCAGGGTTTGTGGGAAGCACTAGATGAATTAAGTGTTTTAACTTATGTTGAACTCACACCACCAAACCCTGAAGTGTGGAGTGTGAGTTATGCATGGTTCCTCACGTGCACAGCAGAAAATTTAACCTGGAGAAAACCTAAGGGCTACATTTCTATCAAACTGAGTTTCTAGTGACTTCTGGTGTGCTGCAGTGCAGTAAGTGTAGTGCCGCTGGTGCATTTGTGTTCAGAAGGAGAAACATAAAACCTGATGGCAAATAAATCTGGACTGCAACAGCAGATCCTAGGAGCCCTGTGCCATCTCTTGCTGTTTCCCACTTTATCAAATGTTAGGGTCCAGTGTAGCTTTTGACCCTTTCTATGAAAATCAGTACTATTCACTCGTAAGCTATTGCCATTTTAAACAATTCCTCTTCAATGTTTTTATGAAGGTTTTGATGAAGGACTGCATAATGGTGTAGTTTCACCTTTCAGCTCTTTAATTTAACTTCCTCCCAGATATGTAAGGTAAACTGGCAATTCTAAATTGACTGTAATTGGGATTTCGTCTGGATTGTTGTTTATCTCCTTTGTGTTTAAATGGCACTCAAAAATGTATTCTGGCTGTTTCAGTTGTAAGTGGACAGCTTTTAGTAGCAGTGTTCAAATCTGGCATTAAAGTCTATCCTGCTTGATGAGATCTCAGATACCAATTCCACAACAAATGGACACGCAGCTTCGTCACAAGCTGATCTGCAGATGAATCTGACAAAGGACTAAGACAAACCACATCTACAGTTACACCTCCATTTTTCATTCCACCTGGCAGATTTAGATTTAATGGTAATTTCATACAACCAATAGAAATTATACAGGCATCTCTCGAAAAATAATAAAACAATATTAAAGAATGATACATTTTGAACATGTTTTCATGCTGTGATGAGTTCCTGCAGGTTGGAAACAGGAAGCAGGTGGTCAGGTAACAGAGACCAGAAGCAGCTGGACCAGGACATACTGGAAAAATAAAACTGAACCGAACATCAAAAACAGACTAGGCTAAGTAACAAGATATAACAGCCAATTAAAAACAAGCATGGTTGGATGGATGTTCAAACCATTATGTGAAAATGGAAAAGGGTATCACACAATCACAATCATGACATGGATTTCAACTTAAAACTTACAGGCCTGGCAGGGACAGCATTAACCAGAGAAGCAACCAAGAGGCCCACGGTAACACAGAAGGAGCTGCAAAGATCCTACTCAGGTGTAAGAATGTGCTGAAAGGTTAATGATTAGCCATGTACTCTACACATCTCTTTTATGGAGAAGTACTAAGACAACTGGATTATTGAAAGAATGCTAGGTAGTTTGCCACCAGGCATGCAGGAAAAACAGCAAACATGTAAAGGAGGCACTCGGCTCAGGTGTGACTAAAATTAAGGTTTTTCACCTCCAAGCAAACTGCATGATGTGGGGTAAACTGAAAACCCATAAAGGTGGCAGGAAAGGGATTTAGAGAAATATATTTTAGAATCTATATTTGTATCACTTTCTATCAGACTACATAGGTAGACATACTACAGATAGAGTGCAAAGAAAAAGTAGAAGGAATATCAGTGATTGTACATAACAGCGTGTTTCTGGACATGTTACTACAAATTAGGATATTCTGTGAAAAAAATTCCTTTAAGTTCAGAGATTTTATGTGCCTTGCAAATAATTCTGTTTGTGTGCCATTAATGCTCAACACACAGATCTTATTTTGGCCTCATCTCTGTTCATACCTATTATGTTGAGTCTTTGGTGTTACCTTTACACCTGAGCTTAGATTTTAAAAATCTTAGTTAAAACCTTTAGCTAAGATGATGGTGGCGGCTCAGGTGGTAGGGGTTTTTCCTGTGACGGTGAGTTACAACCTGATGGGTTGCCGCCGGTATGAACTCCTGCTCCGTCCCACTCAGACATTGTGTCCTTCGGCAAGACACTTCACCTGCCTTGCCTGCTGATGGTGGTCAGGGGGCCTGGTTTTGCAGATTGTATGGTCGCCCCTCTTTTGTTAGTCTTCCACAAGGCAGTGGTGGCTCCAGTGTAATCTACCACTGTCAGTGTGTGAATGTGTGTATGAATGGGTGGATGACCGATTGTAGTGTAAAGTGGTTTGGTGCCCTTGGACTAGATAAAGCGCTATACAAGTGCAAGCCATTTTACCTTTGACAGTGACTGTATTTTCTTTTCGAAATTACCTATAACCTACCAACATTTTGCTGCAGTGTATTTTTTCTTATGGTTGCATGTGTATCATCATCTACTGCTGCCAGTAAAGCATTTGATTTGTTTGGTGGTTGCTGTGCAGGAAAAATAACCTCCACCATCACCTCCACATTCTTAACTTTTTCTGCTTTTAACACTTTTCCTTAGCTTGTCTTCAAACTTTCCAAGTCAATTCAGTTCAATTCAAATTCAATAATAATTTATTAATCCTAAAGGCAACTTAAATGTTGTTGTAGCTCATATTATAAAGGTTTCTTTAAAGAGTCGTAGTTTGTTACCAGAAGAGAAAGCTTTATATGCCACCTGTGTTAACCTTAGGGATGCCATGACTTGCAATTCTACCTAGTTTTATTTTTATGTGTATATTTATTTGTTACTAATGATTCATTTTCGATGTTAAATGATTCTGTAAAATGAAACAGAAAACAAAATGTGTGCCTATGATTTTGATTAACTTTATGCAGTATTATATATGTTTTGCTAAATACTATAAAGCAACATGATGACAAACTGAGATTAAGCAGAATTTAAAATGATAAAAAGTAGTTTTTTCATACATACAGAGAATCTTAAACACACCCAACGCTAAATACCATCTAAACCAATCCTAAAACGTCAGTTACAACCTGCATGTGTAGCCTATATCTGTTCCCTCTGTGACATTTAAAAAAGCAGCATATCTTTTATTTTAATACCTAGAACCAGTTATTGTCACATATGCTTTTTGTTTCTTGTTAGCTATATTACTAGATTCAAAACGCAATGCTGTTGTGCAGTAGGTTGTTTTTTCTTCCTTTGAGACAAAGATTGGTTTAAAAACTTTTGAATTGTGTTAATAGTCTTGTTACCTTAGCAATGATATAACAAGACAAATAAAAACATGTCTTAAGTTAAAGAAAAAAATAAAAGGATGACACAAATGATGTCAGCAAGTTTGATTACAGTACCATTTGAACACATTTGTTAGAGGAAACAGAAAATGTAGAACGTCTTTAATGATAAGAAAGTTTACCTTAAGTCAGAACCAAAACTCATGTTTTGATTCAAATGTTGGCAGCACAGAATTTGAACTGGTGATCTTGGCATGTTCTATGATTTAAAAGTAAAGTAAACTGAATCATATTCCCAAAGTCTTGAAGTCCCTATAATTGTATTTTCAATGTTTTTGACATGTATCTTTGCCCTCCTCATGTACTTTGAGGTGTGGAGCTATCAGGCTCCTGAAGATAAACAGGATGTGTTTGCCAGCAGAGCCTGCCCTGCCTTCCTGACCTTCACAAATGCTGCCTACATAGTTGGAGTCACCGTGGAGCTGCCCTGCCACTGCAAACCACAGGAGGTAACCCAAAGACAAGACTGACCCCACATTTACAGTTTCAGCTGGAAACTTACATTTAGTCATCAAGGATGTTTTAGTAACAATACATGTGTTTTCAATCAGGTTTCTTAGGCCACAAACAGCAGTAATGTCTTTTTGCCAAAACAATACACATTTAGACTTTTATGTTATCTGTAACAATGTAATTCTTTGTGAAACCTAGTTTTATTTATTAGTTATAATTTATTTAACACTGTGTTCAAAATCATTTAATGATAATGACTTGCAGACAGTTATAATCGACTTTTTAGTGCCATCCTTTATTTGATTAACATGCCTGTGGACCCTTTCTATATTTTCCTTCTGGAAATTTTAACTCACTAAGAAAAAAAGCCATACAGAATGCATGGAAATTAGTTTTGGAGGCTGAACCAAAGTGAGAGTAAAAGGATCAGAATCAGAATCAGAATCAGCTTTATTGCCAAGTTTGTACATACAAACAAGGAATTTGACTCCAGTACACTTTGCTCTTTGGTTTTTGTTTTTGCATTACAGAATATACATATCTACAATGTACAATATACACATATATATATATATACAAATAAAATGATAAGAAGGTGCATTTGCATTTTGTACTCTATTGAATGTTCATCAGAGAAACAGCCTGGGGGAAGAAACTGTCTCTGTGGCGGCTGGTTTTAGTGAACAGTGCTCTGTAGCGTCGGCCTGAAGGTAAAACTCTGAACAGTTTATGTGCAGGGTGTGTGGGGTCTGCAGAGATTTAGCAAGCTCTTTTTCTGACCATAGACTCATACAGTCCTTGATGGAGGAGGTTCAGCCCTGATGATTTCACTCTGCAGACCTGATTAGTTCGTTGCCAGTCTGGAATGTCCTGTTGTGGATGAACCAACCACACTGAGATGGAGGAAGACAGGACAGACTGAGTGATCGGCAGTGGAGAAGATGACAGCAGCTCCTGTGGAAGGTTGTACTCTTGAGTTGCCTCAGGAAGACCAGTCTCGGTGGGCCTCTTTAGAACAGTGTTATGTGTGGGGAAGACCACTCATTGGTACCTCAGAGATGGTGGTTCCTAAGAAACCTGCAAGTGATCCACAGCTGACATGGTGTTGTTGAGGATGGTGAGGGGGGTGTATGGAGGTGGTGTTTTCCGAAAGTCACTACCATCTCCACAGTCTTGCGGGGGTTTAGTTACAGCAGTCTGACTACACCAGTGTATCAGGCGATCCACCTCCTGTCTGTATGCGGACTCATCACCGTCCTGGATCAGACCAATGACAGTGGTGTCGTCTGCAAACTTAAGGAGTTTCACGGACGAGTCCGCTGAGGTGCAGTCATTTGTGTACAGGGAGAAGAGGAGTGGGGATAGAACACACCCCTGGGGGTTCAAGTACAATTAGCTGAACATCAGTGAGGTCACTTCTCATCAAGAGGCTATATTCTTAGATTATTTTCTTACTGTTTTTTTTCAGGTCCAATCAGTTGTCTGGTTCTTCAGGAAACATCGGGGCAGCTCTGATGAAACCAGAGCCCTGACAGATCACCATGGCAACAAGCTGCTGGACACAAGTCAGGTCCTTCACAGCAGTGACCTGCGGAGTCGATTCTCCATCCGGCTGTTTAGTTTGCTGATATTCAGAGCGGCACCCACTGACTCTGGCCTGTATATCTGCGGCTCTGCCCATCAAGACTTCTTCTATGGTTACGACCTGGACGTTCAGGAAGCTCCAACGCTCAGTTTCACTCCCAGGTAAGGAGAAAGGCCTTTGTTGTGACAAACATGTTGCTTATTAGACTCAATGACATATCTGATTTGATGATTTCAGGTTTTCTCAAGAAAGTAGAAAGAAGAGAAAATATGGAGGCAGTTTCATCACCCATTCGCACCCTTTGTATCAGGTTTTCATTAGCTTCCAGTCCTGGTCAGTATGTGATCGCTGTGGTGTTCCAGGTGAGCAGGTCCGTGTTGGACTCTGCTACGTTCACTCCCGGTTCCTGCATGTGCGCTACAGATGGGCCAATCAGACAGTAGCTTCCTGTGGCTCAGAAGCAGTACCCATGTCATTCAGCCTTCTAAAGCAGGGGCCTAAGGTGGAAGTCAAAAGCTGCAAAGTTACATGTCCAAATGAACCTCCTCCTCCCTCAAAGCTGATCGCTTTGATGGCATTTCTTGGGTACAGGTGAGAATGTGCTTTTAAAAAAATTTCATTTTTAAGAGTGTAATTAAAATTTTAACAAAGAAAATAGTTCAGGTAAAGACACTGTGTTGGGTTTATTTATTTGAAAACTATAAAATGAAGTGCAATTTTTGGTTTTGTTTCATTTTGTGAAAGCTATATTTGAGACCTAAAAAACTGAAAACAATAACTTGTTTTCTGGCACTCAGAAGTTGTATTTTTTCACCCACTTCAGTATTCAACATATTATATTTTGCTTTACACAGAGCTTTCAAAACACTGATATCTGACTTAGGACAGGTAGATGGTGTACCTCCAACTGCACAACCAAGTATGAGTCTGAAGAAGGGATAAATAGTATAAACTTCAGATTTTATCATATTTTGTGGTGTTTGTTTTGATAACCATAAAAGTGTTGATAAACTTTTCCCTTGTTGAAAAGGCTAGCGGGACACAATAATAGCATTTAATCATTTAAGTATATTTAAGTATATTTAAATATACTGATATATCTGAGGCTATTATGGAGCTAACAATGGAAATTAGTAGTTCAAACAACAAAAATAATCCCAACTATACTGTGTTTTCTGGGGTTTTCAGACATTGTCGATCATTATCACAACAAATACAATTCTTATAATGACATGGTGGTGGCCAGAGCATTTACCAGAGCATTTACACGATAATGATGGAAGATACAGTAGTTGAGCTGATAGTAATATATGTTTTTACAGTATATGTGATTTGATACATTTCTGCTTCTGTCTCAAAGTTCTGCCTCTATGCCAGTGCCGGTTCCTGTGTTCTACCTGAGCCACCCAGCAGAACGTGTTCTCACCCTGGGGTGCCCTGGAGCACGTCTCAACATGGCCGTGGCCTGGGATCTAGGATCTCAACAAATCTACAGATCCCAGCAAACATCGGGGGGAAACTTCAGCAACTTTTCCCCCAGGATAAAGATAGATACTGGGCACCACTTGGTGTTTCATCCAGCAAAAACCCAGGACTCAGGTACTCTGACCCCTACTAGTATCACTCGAGTATCTTCTGTTAACTTTACTGGAATTTTTAATTAAAAAAAGATGCTCAAATGCAATGTGTTAACATTGAATAGCTTTAGAAGATAGGTTTTTGTTTTAGCTTACTCATTTGGTTGGGCAGTTGCACCCAGTGTACCGAATTTCAACCCAGACATGAAAGAGAAGTAGGCAGCAGATTTACTGGCTATATGCAAAGGCACCCCCCAAAAATCCACAGAGATGTTAGCTGCCCTTTTCCTGACCTTTGACCTGTTCACGTCCTGGGTGGAAGGCAGGTCAGCCCAGTACAGTGTCTACGTGTAAAGACCATCTCAGGTCCTGAAAAAGGGGTGGTTCCTAGGAACCGGAATCTCCAGTAGACCCAGTGTTGTTGAGAATGGTGAGGGAGTGTGTTCTCCTGAAGTCCAGCGTCATGCCCAGAATCTTGAGCAGCTCAAGCTCCAGGTGGTTCTGAGTACATCAGTGGATTTGCCAAATCTATCTCCTGTCATATGCTTCCTGAATTTTGATTTCAAATTTTAAATTATTTTTAAATTCTCAGAAATCATATGAACAGATTTAAACCCAGCCTCATTGTTGATAAAGATTATGGTACCTTTGTTAAATACTGTAGGCCTATTCCTTAGGCTGACTTGAATACTGTGTTTAATAGAAGCCATTTATAAAAATAAACAGGAAACTTTTTAAGCCACTTGCAAAAAATTAAGCTATTCTGTTACATCTGAGTGTCATAATTCAGAACTACTTTTTCATTGAGCCCTTTGATGGTATTCATAAAACCACATTTGAACATTTGTATTACAATAAAAAGAAATGTCCTACATTATAAACATACATTGTTCAACTGCTTTCATTATTTAGGAGTTTACTACTGCTGGCTTCAGGGTCGCCGGGCTGCTAAGATCCATCTGCTGGTTTATCTGCATCTTGGACACGACCAGCCAGTGTGGTCTCAACCAGACTTCCCAGCAGCCATCCAAACTGTGTTCAAATCTTATGCTGTGATGACAGCTCTGTTCTGTCTGCTGTTGATTTGCAGAGCTGGGATCAAACATCTCAGAGAGTCAACCGAAACACATCTGGATTAAATTTAGTCAAATAAACTGTTCAGTTATTTTCAATCACCCCTTTTTATCATATCTTCATGGTAGTATTTGACGATTATACAATCCAACAATCATTTAGTAACTACAGTTGCTGTAGTTACTAAATGATCTTTTGATACACTGAGCAGAAACTGTGACAAATACCAACAAAATCCCCTGAATTTGTAAGCATTATGAGAACACTATGGTTAGCTAGCTGTCAATAGCAAGCTGTGAAGCTAACCTGAAAAAATATTTCATGTCATGAAAGAATCTGGACTGCATTTGTTTACCTCTTATCCAACCTGAAAAGAAATTTATAAATACACAGTTTGAGATTATTCTATCTGTGAAACACCAAAAAATTTTCATTTGAGATATATACTGGCCTCTTGCCCATAGACTGCTGGAGATAGACACCAGCTTCCCCACGACCCACTATGGAATAAGCGGTAGAAAATGACTGACTGACTGACTGATACAAACTGTATATTGTAAATGTTCTGGTATTTGTAACAACAAAAAGTGTTTCTCAGTCTTTCCAAAAAAAAAAACGCTCAAATCCTGTATTATCTAATCTTATTGGATGCATTGTTACCTAAAGTGATTTAACATGTAAAATATTACAGCACCTTAAGGTTTTAAAATCTCATTTTTTATAATATCTCTTTGGCAGCCCTAGGAGAGCTGTAAAATACTCTCTGGAGAGTAGCTGACAGACAGAAGCCAGGGTATGCTGGGCTCAGATCTTTGCTAATTAAGGCATTTCTTCATCCTGTGAGGAGGATGGGGGAACAGACCCCACAGCTACAGCTGCGGCCTTCTCTTCTGTGCCTCTCACTACTCTTGTTTTCTCCGTTTACTGCTCAGCCAATGCTCAGTTTTCTGCTCTCTTTTCTCACAAATGAGGTTTGTTACTGAGATACTACTGTATCCTGATAATCAATAAGAAGTGACTTTGTAATGTGGGCATATAAGAGTCCCAGTTTAATTGATAAAAGGAGAGAAGCCAGACAATCTGGGCATCAGCGAGCAGCTCAAGGGAAATATCTAAAATTAATGAAATAAATGTAAACAATTTATCTGTGGCAACTGATCCTGGCTGCAGATCTGAACACAAAACAAATCCTTTTTTCGCTTTGGCTTCACATTCTAATGAATTCAAAAAACAAATTAAAAAATGTAAAACAAAATGAGATGTATAACTGTATTTCCCACAGGAGCGGTTTCATTTCCAGGGCCAGACTCCCTGCCAGGGGTCTTTCTGCATGGAGTTTGCATGTTCTCTCAGTGCATGCTTGGGTTCTGTCCAGGTACGCCAGCTTCCTCCCACAGTCCAAAGACATGCCTGTTAGGTTAATTGGTCTCGCTAAATTGCCCTTAGGTATGTGAATCAGTGTGGTTGTTTTTCCTGTGTGTGTCTGTGTTGCCCTCCGATGAACTGGCGACCTGTCCAGGGTGTACCCTGCCCCCTGCCCATAGACTGCTGGAGATAGGCACCAGCTTCCTCGCGACCCACTATGGAAGAAGCAGTATAGAAAATGACTGATTTACTGATTTCATGTCATTCATGAGAGGAACATGAAGCATAGGCCAAAAACAATTGGTTATTTTATTTATTTTCTTCAAAACTAAACCTGTAGAAGCAAAATCATAAGAATATTCTCTTTCATAAAGCAGAACGTCTTGCCATCTCTGCCCTGTTTAGAATAGTGTTTGTCCTGTTTTTGATCGGCAGACTCCAGAAAGGCAAGAACACCAATAAAATCAACCTTTCTCTGTTTTTTCTGCAGGTAGAAAGACAGAATAGAATAGAATAGAATAGAAGTGTCACAAGTTATATAAATCTGTCATTTAATTTCAGATCAATTTGATTCATTGCAAAACAATCCAATCATATATTCACATTCAGATCAAATTATACGTGGTTTAATTTAATCATGTACAGCACAATCGAAGTTCGTTGGTCATTTAAGGCCAGTTGGTAAAAAGGTATGTATGTAAGGAACCCCAGCCAGTGTCGTTGAGTCATTGACTTTGCAGCAGTTCATCATCCTACAGAAATAAATCCTAAACAGAACCAGGCAAAAAGCAGACACACAGAAGCAAAGATCCAGGAGTACTTTCTATGACAAGGGTGTTAAACTCAAAAACACAGTGGGCCAAAATGAAAGACTTGAACAAAGTTGTGGACCAAGTTTGATGTTCATTGAGAAAATGTTATGTTATATTTTGTGGTAACTACATCGGTGCCACACACAAGACAAGTAGCCTTTGCTAACAGACATTCCGCTTCCCGCCTGTCCAGAAAGCTTCTGTTTTCCACCTTTTGTTTTGGCCATTTTGGGAGGGTTGGCACGATGCTACTGGAAGAAGCATGATGTCGCTAATGAATGTCAACAGAAAAGGGTGGCTTGTAGGTCCTGACTAACATTCCAATGCACCAGCAGAGCATTCTGGGATTTGTAATATTAGCTGTGTTTGCGCTGTCTACCGGTGGACCAGCTCTAACAAACATTTGAAATTATCTCCCAGGCCAAATAAATCATCTGAGTTTGACCCATATGTTCTCTAGAAAAGAAAAACTGAGTAAATATACATTGAGGATTGAAAAAGGGGGCAACAGCTCCTTGAATAACAAAGACTGTTAAATAGAGAATCACTTGGCCAGATGCATTTTCTACAGAGAAAAGAAAAGGACATAAAGGTAATGGCAAAAGAATAGCAAATAATGCATAAAGGACAAAGAAGAAAAGCTGAGCAAGTGAACAATATGTCTGCCAGCAGCCTAAGCCTATAGCAGCACCCCTACAGATATAGCTTAGGATAACATTAGCCTCTCTATAACTGTAAGTTTTATAAAAATAAAAGTTTTTAATGTAGTCTTAAAAGTCTTTAAAGTGTGCCTTAAAGACAACATCTGGGAGCTGGTTCCACATGACAGCTGATGGCTCCTTCCACGTTTCATCAGAACTCTCCCTGCTGCATTTTGGATGAGATGAATGCTTTCTGAATATTTTTTTAGGGGAGAGGGGTAGTGGTGGCCTGTTGATAAAGAATTAAAAAGTTAAAAAAGTTAAGTTATACTTTAGTGTCTGTTTGAACTCAGAATTTGCTTCCAACGAAATACTGTCCACATACTACCATATTATGTGTCCATAACTCTTTGTCTTACAAAGTACTCACATCTAAAAGCTCAGATGGGAGTAGTGTTTTTATAAATACATAAGCAAGTTGAGTACTGTGTGCATGTTTGGATTAAGAAAACTGTGCTAAAAAAGCTTTTTTTAACATGTTTTATTTCTCAGTTTTCAACACTAAAGATATAAACTTGGATTTATTTATTTATTCACTTATTTGTCTTCTCTGTACTGTTCTGGATTTCTTTAAACCTAATAGTGGCACACATTCTATCTGCTGTCACGTTGTGTGTTGGTCTTCCATTTCCACTGTGGACATTTGTGATGAAAATAAACAGATGTTTATGATTAAACCATAATGCTGTCAGGTTTTCAAGGACAAAAGAGTGGGAGAGCCGCTCTGACCTTCAGCCCAGAGTTAAACAATGCAGAGTGGCTCATTTTAATAAGAAACACTGATGGCAGCATGTCAGACAGCCAAAGTCAACAATAACACATGGCATATTTTTCACATTTATGTCTCCCTTCTATAGAAACAAAATATAGAAAATAATCATTGGCACACATCTTTTTAAGATTTGGACCAACATTAAGGTTAGGTGGCCTGGCATGATTCATTCATTCTGATGAAGGCCATAGTTTGGATATGATTACAAGCTGGCACAATATAAGATCGGTGGCACCTTGGTGAGGTAATTTATTTATATGTTCCGATATTAGTGCCCGCGATATGCATCGAATCTGTGCACCCAGGGGAGAACACAGTCCTTGTACACATCAGTTATGGTGAAGACATCATTTTGTTGTTATGTAAAGATTTGTTGTAAAAGGTGAAACTGAGTGGCTTCCTGTTTTTGTTGATTTGACTAAAATTTCAAACCCTGGAGTGTTTCTGTGTTTAATAAACATGCATAAAGCTTGAAATGCCACAGTCACTGCCTCACTCTTTCCTTAGCCCACTTATGCATTTATTTACAATAGCAGTGTGCAGATCCATGTAGCATTATCTCTATGAGTTTCATGGGGTCGTCACCTGAAGGGCGGCTATTTTAAGGAATCAAAGATATAAAACATATTTAAAGTTCTTTTACAATTTGCAAATTACAGTTTGCTAAATAAATGCATATGTGTTCATTCACTGTTTTGATGCCTTTAGTGAGAGTTTATGTACAAGGTAAGTCTAAAACTTTTGACCAGTATCACATATACCGTAAATTTCGGACTATAAGCCGCTACTTTTTTCCCACACTTTGAACACTGTGCCCTATACAGCAGTGCGGTTAATGCATGTTTTTTTATCATGCCGCCAAAAACATTTTGCCTGGTAACAGTAGACCAATCAAATTGATGAGTAATTCAAAGAGGTCCAATGAACTTGTGCGATAAATCAAGAGCACTTTCCCCAATTTCAATTACCGGGTTTTGTAAAATCATTTCATTTATATTCACCCTATCAACATGGAAAATCCCCAACGGTTTTTTAAAAGGCTCGACTGCTGCGTGATTAAAGGGGGGGGGGGAGGGGTTTGCGCTCAAGTTAGAGCGTCAAAAGGAGGCTGAAGTAAGTGACGAAATCCCGGGGTGTTCAATTTCGGACACTGAAGAACGGACTTTGATGGTTTTTCAGTGCGCAGGAAAGAAAGATGAAGAAAAGGGTCAAACTTTGGGCTGGTGGGCTACAGTGTAAATCAGTTAGGAGATATTGGAATGGTTTGTGCCCCTGTTCAGTAAAAAAAGATAAGCAACGTAATTTGTGTGTTACTGATAACGTACGTATATTTAAAGGTAGCCGTGTTACAGGCACTGTTCGAAAAAAAGTATTTGCAATATGCATTTGTTTATATTACCATACGGATTAAATTAAAAGTTAAAAATCCTCACGTGTAATATCTTTCTGTGTAAATATCTCATATTACAAAGTGGGACACCCGCGGCTTATAATCCGGTGCGGCCTGTAGTCCGGAATTTACGGTATATATATCTATATATATATAGATATATATATAGATATATATACATATAGATAGATATTTATGTGTATATGTTCAGGAGTCCTTCAGCAGAGTGTGTAGTTTACTGGTTTGAAGGAGATAGTACGTTAATACTGGACCTTAAATTCACCTTCAGGCTATAATTCTACTTCAGGGCAATAAGTGACATGTTTGTTCCCAGTTTTACAGACTTTAGTTGTAAAGTTTCACAGAAACTTGTTTTAAATTAATTATAAAATGTTTTAAATATCCTCAATATAAAATGAAACATTCTTATCAGGCTTGAAATGCTTTTATAGTTGCTGGCACCCTTCGATACTGCAGATAATAATTTCCTGGTTTTATGACTCAAGCAAGTTTTTGGAATTTAAGATACTAGGGGGTTCCTTAGAGGTCTGTTTGGGTCTCATTTTGCCTTTGGGGCTAATTTATGTCCTGATTCTTTTCAAATCATCAGATCAGGGTCCAGATCACAGCACTTCTATATAATCTGTAACAAAGTTCCAGGCAAAACTCAGCTCTTGATTCTTGTTTTTGGTGTACTATCTGCAATTGTACATGTCAGCTACCCAACAGTAAGTTAAGCAACAGCTATTTCTGCAGCCTGTTTTTAAAAAAGTCACAGCCTGATTTTGTTTTCATAACTTGCTCAACTGTTTTATAGGCAGTGCACATAATGAAGTTGAGCCAACAGGTCTG
Organism: Crenichthys baileyi; assembly: GCA_036173005.1. Lineage (NCBI taxonomy): Eukaryota > Metazoa > Chordata > Actinopteri > Cyprinodontiformes > Goodeidae > Crenichthys > Crenichthys baileyi. The sequence continues at coordinate 1,642,294 of JAHHUM010000003.1, read as the reverse complement.
GGTTTTCCCAAACAGTCTGTCAAGTGTGGTACAACGGAGGACCCCGGAATGCAGACAAGCAGGCAGAATGGCGTTAAGTAAAAAGTTTTAATCTTTGAATAACAGAAACTCACTCACTAAAAACAGGCAGGTGAGGCAAACATGGCGTGATCCAAATCAGAGACATGGGATGTGATGTGTGCGCAATGACTGAACAGAACAGAAGTGTATACATGGAGTGGGAACCAGGTGACACAAGTAAACTAATTACAGATGCATTTGGACCGAGTGAAGCTGATTGAGACAACAGACAGATGCAGGAATAAAAACGAAACGTGACTGAGACAAAAACAGAAAAACAATGAAACAAACTAATAGAAACATAACTAAAAAACATGAAACCAAAGCATAACCAGAAGCCCAATCCAAGAACACAACTTAGCAAAGCATGAATACAAAAACTAAAGCACGAGCAGGAAAACAGAAGCATGATTCAAACCTCAACTAAAAATAAGACCAACAAAAAACCCCAAACATCCACAAATCATAACAGAGTCTACTAAAACACTAGTAAAAGTTTCAACATTCAAAGCAAAGTGCTAAGTTTAAAAAGCAGTAGAATATTTTTTTTCTGTAAGTTTTGTACTCACAATGTACTGGAACCATGCTGAAAATGAAATTTATCAACAAGTTAAATGAAAACAGAGAGGAAATGTGCTAGCAGTAGCCAAGTCAATACTGATGAAAAATGATGTTATATTACTGCCCTTAAAGCTACTGTATTGGCATTGATTCAAATACACAATTGGACTTAAATTCATTATCAGATAACTGTTTTTTTTTCATTGTTTTGCTAAAAGTAGCTAGTTATATCTGCCAGTCGAGTTAGACTGCAGTGACACTTTTGCAACCAATGTAGCACCTAGTAAGATGTTCCTACATTCAGAAGGAGATTAAGAGTGTAGTTTCGAATTGGCTTCAGTAAATATTTGGCATACCTCACATCTACTCAACACACTACCCAATATTTTTTAAGCAAAGTTTTAAAGCAGTTTGTTCTTTTCCCATGGTCTCTAACATCTCATCGATATTGAAGACAAACATTGCAGGATCTTCATTTTGTCACCAAGCTGAAAGTGTCGAGGAGGCTTTCATTAATATTGCAGCATTTCCTGTAAAGCCATATGTTTCAGCCTCTACACCAACCCTTGAAGCAAACTACAGGTTTGCACTATTAGGCACCAGGACCACCTGCCCTCCCCCTGGACCTTGTGAAAAAGAAGTAGGTATAGAAAATGGATGGATGGATCAGCCTGTATCTCCACCTGCATTATGATTATAATAAAGTTAACCAGAAAAAGAGCTCAGTGGTTTATTAAACCTTAATGTGAGACTAAAATCTGAGCTTTCTCATTTGATTGGGATGAAGGAAACCCTCCATACAATTTATGAGGAGTGTATCCTTGGGCAGGCCTGGACTATAATGAATGACCTCTCACATATCTGCGATAGCAAATAAAACCCAATAATCCCCTGGTGGACAAAGTCAAGTGCTTCTCTGTAAACACTGACTGTCCACAGTCACTACATGCTCATCCAGGAGAAGTGAAGTTTTTGTGACATTGTAAAATCAAGAAAGTACAAGTCATAACATTTAACTTGAAGTACTCCCATAAATATGTTTTAAGTCACACCTCAAACACTCTGCTTCTTTGTGTGAAATCATTGAAAATTTAAAAGGAAGAAACCAGACAATTGTGGACCTCCATAAATCTTGTTCGTTCTTGGGTACAGTAGATGCCTGAAAGTGCAGCATTCATCTGTTCAAACAGATTTATACAAGTATAACACAATGGGAATGCCCAGCCATGGCAACATTCGGGATGGAGATTGGTTTCTCCTCAATAAATATCAATATATTTGAAAATATAATTAAATGCAATTATGTTTTGTTGTTTTGCTGTACAGTTGCTCTACTTAGGTGATCTACTCTGTATATTTAATTTTCAGAGTAGCAATTGTGTTTGTGGAGCTCTGAGTGTGATACAGTCATAGCCCTATGATCAATCACCAAAAATACTGCAATGAATATATAAATAGTTTTTATCATTACTTTTATTCTTAATCACAATAAATACTTCCAAATATTGTGATAAAACGTTTTAACCAATTTGAATGAATAAATGAATCTGACTGCACTGTTCGATAGTTAGGATTAATTGGAATGTATGTACCTGACTTGAAATCTATATGCTTCGATTGAATTGACTCAGCCCATTTTAAAGTTGCCAACCTTTCACACAATGCAACAGGAAACAACACTCTCCAATTATTTTTACCTCTGCCTTCCTCCCTCCCTGTTGGATGGAGTAAGGGGGAGTCAGGTTTAGCCTAAAACGGCTCAGTTATGGTTGAGGTGCAAACACAACCTCCATTTCTGCTACCTGTGCGACCCCTTCTCTTTTCCAATGGTTATAATCAGTCTGACCGAGAGAGGTACCCCCAATCCTTGTGGTTTTTAGTATAACAATGGCCACCAGTGGGCTCTACGTGGACAAACTTTATCAGTTTATTATTTTACTTAGTACCCCAACACATAGCCCATTCTAAAATGGCCAAACTCAAACTCTCAGTAGTTTAATCTAACCCCCCCAACAACCCCGCACCATTCCAAACCCCTTTGTGAAGTGCTTTGAGACGACATGTGTTGTGAATTGGTGCTATATAAATAAAACTGAATTGAATTGAATTGAACCTAAACCAGCTGTGCTTGAATGCAGCAGGCAATCCCCTCTCATCATCAGGATTCATCCAATGTTTTTAGGCTGATTGAATGCAATCATTCAGTACCGCGTGGGTACCGAACTGACAGGGCCGTACTGGACATGTTTGGTGCTAATACATGTGCTGTTACACCATTATTTTTTTTATTTTTCAAAATTATTGTGAATTTGTCCCGCAAGGTGGAGCACTCACAAACATGACTGCCGCAAAGGTCAGTAAACACACCATCGGATGCAACGGCAGAAAGAGCAGGATGTGCAGCTAAGGAGGGCACATGTAACATGTTTTCTCAACAACTCTAAAGGCATTTCAAAAAAAATTAAACCACAATATCTGTGGTATGAAGCATCTCAGTGATTCTACAGAAAGTATGTTTATTGGTGCCAAAACACATATTTTTCTTTATTAGTGTCAATCATTATAAGCTCGGTTTTGAGCATCAGAGAATAGTTTTATGTCAGAAAATAGATGTTACTCCTTTTTCACATTTTATGATGTCATAATCAAAAAGTATATTTTATTTGAATTTTATGTGAACATTGTGAAATGTGGTGGTTCTACAAAGTATTAATTGCAAGTTGAATATATGCCATACTTGTCAAATGTTTTATTTGTAAAATATATGAACCAGGCATCACTTCACAATTAGGAAAATTGCAGTTGTTTATTTCTAGGTGTGTTGTGAAGCACTTGTGCTATATAAATAACATTATTATTAATGATAATAATAGTGATAATAATCATATTAATATGTTTTTCCTTGTGTTGATGACATAAAATGTGAAAATGTTTAGTTTGGCGGGTATGAATATTGCACTGTATGCTCTCAAAAAGCTAATGCATGTTATTTTAATTTTTTACCAATGAAAAACAGTGTATTACCACATTGCTTTAGTATATCTGTGTGAATGTGTTGTTCTGTGTTACTTGATGTGAGGATAGTGATGTCAGTGTTAAATATTCTGCACAGCAGGAACCTGCTTAGAAACAGCATCTGTACCCAGTCAGAGCAGATTATTTTAATCTAAATAAAGAAACACATACAAATACCATAATAATAGTAGAGTACTGAAGACTGAAAATACAGAATAATGAAAAATCCCATGACTACGGTTAGTGTTTCTATTTAAAAAAAAACCTCATGCTGTGATTCATTCAGGCCTATTACTGCCAGTGAAAACAACCTCTATCTGAATCTATACTTCATACACACACACAGACACACACAAAACACAATACATAATCACCAGGAAACATAAATGTCATCTTGGAAAAGGTCAGCAGGCATTCTTCTCCACCGCAGTTCTCACCGAGGAGACAAAATGATCTGCTCTCTGACTTGTTTCTGCTGCTGTTCTCCCACACTCAGTCTAGTGTACTTTCAGTCCCAATCATCCGTAAAACTATTTAACAACTCTTTAAATGTGAAGTGCTTCAAGTTGTCCAATGTATAGGCAATTATTTTCCATTATGTGATGAATGATTGCAGTTAGATGCATTAAAAGAGCAGAAAGGTTTTTCAGCATTGATTGCTCAGATTCTGGGTTTTCTACCAGAAAACAGAAAGCAATCATCCCCCATGTCATTTACACACATTAAAAACAAACTTAGGTCAATAAAAGAGTCTTTGAAAGTAAAGTTCAGTCCTCAGGAACAATCACCTAACACCTCACTAAACAAAGTGGCATGGTTTAATATATTTAAAGTGACAAGAGAAATTTTAGTTGCACACACTGATAGAAATGTGAGTTGTTTGTTTGTGACCAGTGGCAAAATGCAGACATTAGACTCATCCCTTCAGGACAAGGTATGGATGGATGGATGGATGGACCTCTCGTAATGCACATGAGGGGAATGATCAGATATTACAATTGAGGATATGCTCACTGTATGTGAAGAACTGGTTTGCTTCTGTTGTGTCTATGTTGTCAGTGGTTTTCTATTAAAGGGTTAATTATGTGTGCAGATGAAAACAGTTATTGCTGCACCCCCTCAAACCTGGTTGCCTGAGAGGGATCTAGTGTAATTGCATTGCTGTAATTGCCTCATGGCTTCAGCTTGGCTCTCCATTTTCGTTCTCAAACCGAGCCAGGGTCATATTACATGTGCTGCCTTTTTCTGTTTGCTCTCTACAACAATGTGAACAAAATAGTGGAGGGTGATGTAATAACCAACAAGTCCTTTGGAGAAAAGTAAATAAAACTATTTTTCTTTAAATCAACTCTGACTTCACTCTTTATTTTTGCCTCTGTTTTTAAACTTTTTTGTGACGCTGTTGATCTTTAACTCTAATAAACATTTTTGTTGTGTTTGCCTACAAACCTTGATGTCTATTTAAGTGATCCATAGACCCTATATATTGCCAGAGGTGTTGGGAACGCTTAAAATTCAGCATAACTAAATGAGAGCTAGAAGGAAAGTGTTTTTTGTGGGAACTTGGCTATAAATATGTATAAAGTGTCAGGGCATGTCATTGTTATATAGACCCACATTCACATGTTTCTAACAATACAGTGCTGCCACACTGCTGTTATGAGAAGGTTTTCTGCCCACAGAGTCCATTTCCTGCTATGGTAATGGTATTATAAACTGAACGCTGATATAATAAACCCAGTGAAGAGAGCAGTGCTCCTGAAGCTGCAACCAAAGATCCTGGGAAGAGTTAAAACAAGGCTGCAGCAGAAAACATTTGACAGACTGGCCTTTAACACTTATCTTCCAGATTAGAGGCGAACAATGTGCAGATTGTTTTGCTCTAGGAAAAACACTCATTATGAGGAAGAAATAGTTGATGTGCTTACTTTTGACCTTTGTTTCAATTTGAAATACAAAGAGATCTCACACAACCATACGTTCATAATTATGCTGATAACAATCTTAAGTTGAGGAGATAGCCTCTGTCTCTGAGGTGAGGAATGCACTGTGTGGGAGCTTTCACTGCTTCTACGCAGCTTAAAGGTTTTTAGAGAGAAACTCTGCTGAGACAACTCATAGAGGAGTTAAAGCTACCTTTAAAATATAGTTTCTTTACCTGATGTAAGTGATTACAAATCTGTATGTGCAACTGAACACTTGTTGTTGGAGTGAGGAGCTGTTTAATAATAAGAAAAAATAAATGGATGGTAGAGAACTGTAATAGATTTTTAAATAAAGTGCTTCCAGTCAATGCATTCAGTCACTTTTAGCGTAATTCATCCATTCATCCATGCATTCATCTTCTATATCCACTTTTCCTTGCAGGGGCACCCGCCATGATGTCCTGTATCCTTGAGCCACTTGAACTTCTTGTTCCTCTCCTTCCATGTGGCTTTCTGCTGCCTGAGATATTCACTCGGCAGTTTATTGTTGGTCGGGACATTCTTCATGATGTACCCAGGAGATATGATTTCTTCCAGGAAAAAAGACTGACACTTACTACTGCAGAGCATCTCATTCACAGTCAGTCTGAACACACAGTATTCATAATGTATGAGCTAAAAAGAAGCTTCAGAGAAAAGCACCAAGACGTCTTGTGCAGGTAAAGGCAGATAAAAAGAAAAGTAGGAACAGCCATGAGTCCACAGAAATGCTTTCTCATGTGGTGAGTGGGTACAAAAGATGAAATAGAGTGCACATAAGGCTGGAAAGAGTGGTGACTAAAAACAGAAATAGAATAAAGCTGACATTGAACGTTTAGTGAAGAAGTTCAGATGCAAGGTGCAGAGGGGGGGTGTGAGAACAGAGAGCATGTTTTATTAAATCAAAGGGAATAAAAGGAGACTGAATAAAATGAGAGTGAGGAAAATAAAAGCATAGTGGCTGATGAATAGATCCAAGGACTTTTGCTTGTTAATGAAAAAGAAGGGCTTAAATCATGTCCTTAAAGCACACATCTGTTAGAGGCTCTATTTATTAACCAAGGTTAGAAACAGGGAAAAAGCTGCAAATAGAGGAGAAGGGTAAATAAGATCCAAAGGAAAGAGGGACAAACCAGGTTAAAGTGTGATTGCTAAAGAATAGTTTATAATTAAAAAGAGGAATCTATGATTAATCAGCCAGCAGATCTTCTTAGTCGATAGAGTACATTTAATAACTCAGAATTATTCAGACCTCAATTACCATGCGTTGGAAAGCAAATTACAATAGATATGTTTTATCAAAACACTACTTTTTTCAAAATATAAGGTTGTTCACCAAAAAACTCAACCTTTCTTTAACAAAGACTTATTTCACTTTCTGAAATGTTGAAAGTATTAATTCTGACCTCATTTCTTAAGCAAGTCATGGCTCTTGCTGCTTTTTTGCTTGATCTAGAAAACAAATTTCCATTCAAATGTAGAGCTCCCTTCATTTCTGTTACTGACAAAAACAACCATTTGTTTTTATCTATTTAGTTGAGAGACTCAAGTTAAATGGTTTGTTGAATGTTTACTCCTTATTCGCAGCAGATGCTAAAAAGTCATCAGCATGAGTTAATTGGTCCTTTCCAAACAGCAAATACCATTTACACATGGGCCCAGATTTTTATATACCACTCTGGGTGCTACTGTAACCTGAAATCATTTGCTGTGACCTAACTCTGGTTTACACTCCTCCACAAATTTACCCCTCACTTATCTGGGGTATTCCTTTATTCCACTTCCTAATTATGCAATATTTTGTGTTATAGATTCCTAATAATATACACGGGTATTTGTGGTTGTAATGTGCCTGAATTGGAAAACCTTTAAGAGGTAATAATTCCTTTGCAAGGCCCTGCAGTCTAGAGATGGTGAGCATTTAAACCTTACATTAGTTATCAGCTGTTACAGACAAACTTTTGTCTTGGCTCATGAAAAAGGGGGCAAAATAGTCTATTCAGCAATCTGTGAAAACTGTAGAAGGCTCTGTTCTTGCCGCTGGTAGATCAGCTTTCTCACTGATCTAATTAGTTTTCTGCATTTGAAACATTAAAGTGCATAAGCTGCAAAAGCTCTTGTAATCTAATGGATATGATATAATTTATAGTAAGAGCCTTTTCTCCATGTTAGACTGGTCCATGTGTAATTACCTTTTAATTAAATGAACAAAGTGATGATTCTAAATGTTTCTTTGAGGCAGAGAGAATCACATTTTTCAATCTTCCTCCTTCTTTCAGTATCCCATCTATCAAGAGAAGCATCCATCTCTTTTGGTCAAACTGCTCTCTTTGCAAACTGAAGTCGACATGAGCAGGGTTGTTGCAATGGTGCAGGAGGATATGAACTGACACTCCATTCACTGCTGCTCATCTCTTTTCTTTAAAACCCAATGATTCATCTGGCATCTTGTCAGGTATTATATGCATTGAAGTTTTCTTTCATTCATCCAGCCCTTGCCAGAAAAGGACACATGTGATTTGCTTTAGTGCCCTCTTTTCTTACACTCTATCTTATACCTAATCCTGTAACAAGTGTCCTGCACACTTTTTTCTGGGTAATTGTGCAGTTCAATGCGGCGATCAGATGGCTTTTCTTTCTTGACACAATTGGAAAATTTTGTGGCTTTATGCTTCAAAGAGATGACAACCAGACTAAAATAACAAGCTCTGTGGTTTGTATATTGAGGTGTTGATCCCCTAATGGTATCTGGTATGCAATGTGTTCCCATTTTTTCCACATCTTAGGCTTCTGCTTTCTGGTTTCTGTCTCAGTGTCTCATTCACAAATCAGATAGCACTAATGACATGCTGGTGCAGACTGGCCCTATTAATGGTGTCTGCAACTGACTAGGGTTCCCTGCCAGGCCACAGGTGTTCTCACTTTCCAATCTAAATCGACCTTAAGGTACAAACAAGGCTGGTGCTGAAATGGGAAAAATAACAAAATGTTTTTTTTCACAGCAATGTCTGTAGCCGTGACAGGTGAAGTACTGAAGCACTCTTTAAATCTAATTAACTAAGTGTGGATGGCATTTCTATCTGTCAGGATAACTTTGATTATCTCTGCAGATGGAGGTCTCTCTTTTTACTATTAAAATGTTGTAGACACTCATTTTCCATGTCAATGTGTCTGATATCATGGTACATAAAGGTAGGGATGTTGCATGAAAAGACTGTTTATCTTCTTGCAGCTCTGCACAGAAGACACTACGTCTGAGATGAGGAATATACAGTCTTAGTCCTTCCCTTTTATTCTTATCAATCTGCTAATCACCCCTTTCAAGCACTTCATTTATTACCTTCACTTATCTATAATTTTAGTTTTTCAGCAGCTTCAGGTGAACTAGACAGTGACTTTAACCCCTTATTGTCAGGGAAATGGGGTGCCTCTTTGAAGAGATATGGCATTGTGTTATAACGTCACCCCTTCTGAACACGTATCCTTAGTGAGAACAAGAAGAGCATATCTTCCTGAGATACTGTTTAAACATTCTCACTGACATCCTTGCACTCAGACTCATAAATCCTAATTGCCACTGATCGAAGCACAAGAGGAAGTTCTTTGTCAGTATCTTTTTAGAACAAATTGCTGAAGCATCAAGTGATTAAATGAGGTAGTGTCATATTATGTTGTGATTTGTTTGTACCAAAGTGCAGACGAATGCTCGGGAGCAGGATGGTAAGTTGACAAGCTTCTTCTTTTGATAATAATAATAACAATTACTTACCTGAGTGGGGCTACTCAGTGGCGCAGTTGGTAGCCCTGTTGCCTTTCAGCAAGAAGGTCCTGGGTTCGATTCCCGGCCGAGGGTCTTTCTGCATGAAGTTTGAATTTTCGTGGGTTCTCCGGCTTCCTCCCACAGTCCAAAGACATGCCTGTTAGGTTAACTGGTCACTCTAAATTGCCCTTAGGTGTATGAATGAATGTGTGCATGGTTGTTTGTGTGTTGTCCTGTGATGGACTGGCGACCTGTCCAGGGTGTACCCCGCCTCTCGCCCATAGACTGCTGGAGATAGGCACCAGCTCCCCTGCGACCCACTATGGAATAAGCGGTAGAAAATGACTGACTGACTTACATGAGTGTGCCAGAACAAAGACATTGAGTGGGTAGCACAGGGAAGTTACGGTAGGAACCAGCGAGGAACAATGAAAAACAGCAAGGTCTTAAGCTGAGGGAAGTGGAGTGTGAACCAATGAAACCGGGAGGCAGGTAATCAGGGGAAACATGTAACAGGTGTGGAACTGGGTAGCAGGAAGATTGAGGGGAATGTGGCTAATTACAACTAATGAGACCTGACAGCAGAGGAAAAAAAAAACATAAGGGACTGAGCAAAAAGGAACCAGACTAAACAACAAAACCAAAGAAAAAAAACAGATCTGTAGGAAAATATAAACCAACACATGGAACTCAAGAAAGTAAGAACTAACTGAAAAAAACTACTGATCTAAAGAGAACAGAAAAACACCTGACTGGAAAAGTAAACAAACACAAAGCACAACATGGCAGATTATGACAGGTACCTCCTATATACCTATAATTTGTCTTATTGACATCTAAATATGTTTTAAGACCCTAAAAACGCCCCTGCTGCTAACAATCTTCAATCCTCAATGCTACAAAAACAAAACAACTCATGCTTGTCTTCAGGAAACATAATACAAGTCACCAGCCTCTCTTTGTCAAAGACGGGTTTTCTGAGACAGCGCATTCATTTAAATGTCTTGGTGTTCACATCTCTGACTGTTTGTCATGGTCATCAAACTCCTCAGAAACTGTTAAAAAGCCACAACAGTGCCTCCACTTCTTGGGAATTCTCAGAATAAACCATCTGAGTAAAAAGCTGCTTGGGTCTTTTTACAAATCAACTGTCGAGAGCATCCTGGATTATTGCATTTCTGTTCGTTCTGCTGGATGCTCTGCTGCAGATAAGAAGACTCTCGAGAGAATCATTAGGACAGCAGAAAAAAAATCATTGGGTGCCTCCTCCCCTCTCTGTTAGACATTGCAAACAGGCGCATTCTCTCAAGAGCTAAAAACATCATTAAGGACACTGCACACCCAGGTCATCATCTGTTTGAACTGTTAACCTCCGGCAGGCGCTACAGATCCATCAAATCCAGAACTTCCAGACTTACAAAGAGTTTCTTTCCATATTCTATAACTTTATTAAATAATCATTGACCATAACCCCCCCCTGGCCACATGGACGGTCTGTACTTTGCACTTGTATTTTTTTTCTGTGTATTTTAAATCTCTGTATGTGTATTTTCTCATGTTTACATGTGTACCATTTGGATTTGCACTGCCTCAGTTCAGTGACAATAAAGGCTTTAAATTTAATATATTTCAGGTGGAAAACTAACAACCAAAGGCATTCATGTGTGATGACCACTAAGTGTCAGTCATTTCAACACATCCAATACAGAAGCAAAAATTAAGAAAATATAAATAGGAAACTAAAACTGTGTTGTTAACAATAGATATTGTATCAATGTGTTCAATCAAAGGCCCACTGAGCATGTTCAGATGTTTAAAAATATCAGGATTTCATTTCTAAGTGTTGTTAGCCGTAATGCTGATTAATGTTGTAGTAAATGTATCCCAACTCTTTTACCTTGTTTACATTTTTATTTATTTCATAAGCGAAGAAAAATATACAATTTAAATTCAAGCTTCAGCAAAAACTCTTAATGCATGTATTACAAGCCAGCTAGCACAGTTGTTCATTCTGCTGTTTGCAGAAAACAGTAACAGGTAAGTTTATGTAGCTGCAGTGCCTGAGTCATGGGAAACATAAAAAAACAACCTCTATGCGCTCATAAGCTGTGACCCATTTATTCTGCAGATGCAACAAAGAGCAGAAAGTTAGCACTGAGCTTTTTAATACTCTAGTTTTGATCTGCAACTTATTTTGTTGTATTTCATTTTTAGGGTAGAAAGGCTGTTTTTGTATAAAGTGGTATTAAACAATATCACACCAGGATTTCATGGACAAAAGAAGCACCTGAACCAAGAGATAAACAGCAAATGGCAGATATGGCAGAAAAAAAGATCTATAAATAAAGGTATTTTTGGCTCTTTGTTTTCAGCTGGTTATGTTAAATCCACTATTTGCTGTCATTTTCTTTGTTAAATCTGCACTAAAAATCCAAAATAAAGCTCTTGGCCTTTGATTTCTGTATTCTGCAGAATTTCTGGCCAAACGTTTTATTCCTACAGAACTGTAGGCTACAAATGTGGTGTTTTAGCAGATGATAAACTGAAAGAGGGATCATCTCTCTTTGTCCACTTTCCAGGTTCATCAGAACAACATGTATACATATGTGAAGATTTCTGCCTACAGGATTAGTGTAAAAAGAAGTAAAAAAAAACAAAACTATGACTAAATAGGAGAATTCTTACTCAAGATAGTTTTAAAAGATTACAAGAGAAGCTGGAACAAAAACAAAGCAAAACCAAAAGAGAAAAAGAGCTTTATCAGAATTGATTTTATCACTACAATATAGAGTAATTAAATAGAGCTTTTATTATAGTCACAAAATACTTTATACACCAACTTACAGTGCCTTGTAAAAGCATTCATCCTTCTTAAACATTTTCACATTTTCTTACATTAAAACCACAAACATTGATATATATTTATTGGAATTTTATATAGAGGACAAGCACAAAGTAGGGCATAAATGTTAACTGCAAAAAAAAAATTATAAATGTTTTTCCTTTTTTCATAAATAAATATTTTAATGGGTGGCATTTATATGTACTCTGCCCCTTTCTCAACGGTGCAACCAATTACTGTCAGAAGTGAGCTAATTAATAAGTAGAGTGTAAATAATTCTACTTTAGTCAGTTGTGTGCTGCATAAATTTGGCTTTAATGAAAGAGTGGCAAGAAGAAAGCCATGGTTAGAAGAAGAAAAGTTCAAGTGGTATGAATACTTTGCAAGGCACTCTCTCCAATCTTTAGGAATTCATGACTCAGGCAGTGAGCAAAATGCAGTCCACAAGTAACACACTGATAGATACCAGACACTTTCCTGCACATAAGAAAGAACACAAGTAACAGAAACACTTAGGAAATACTCTTTTTTGGTACTCATTAGTATAGAAACACCAACATCTTTTAATATTAGTTTTTAAACAAGATTTCTTTTGACATTCATGTGGTCTGTAAGATGTAAACAAATGAAAGCCTGAAAGCAAGCCCCCTGCTTCCTGATGCACGAAGTTATCAATATAGAATCATTACAGATGTTGAGAGATAGCTGACAATTTTACATCAAGAACAACAAGCGAAATATCATGACTATTATGTGGATGATGAGAACATGGTTCTTTTACATTAATAATGTTCTGTTCAAATGTCTATACAGAGTCAAGAGGCAGAAAAATTATGTCGACTTCTCCAGCAAACAAAGATTTCTGCTGACTCAGGATGACCTCCTACAAAAAAATTACACCAAACAATTTTAGAAAATGTTGTTGCTTCTTTAGTTTTAACAGTTACAGTTAAGCACAAAGAGCCTCACAAGGGCAATGCAACGCATCTTCAGTAAGAGGGATCAGTGACCTTGATACTCCGACTAGTTTTCCTATGCAAAATCTGCTAAGTTGTAAAAAAGGCGACCGGTATTCATAAAATTCTCATAACAGATAGACCTTATCAACAAGGATGCTCCAGCCTTGATACATTTGAGTCAAAATCAAGGCTAATAATTAATTTGATTTTATGCAGTAAAAATAATCCATCTTAGGGGCATAACTATTAACACTTTTAAACACATAGTCCTGATTCTCTACTATTTAAGTAGCCAGTAGCTACTACCCAGCAGCTATAAAACCATCATGTTTTACTCTAAGCTTAAAGGAATAGGTATCATATTAGGATATACATATTTTTTGCTGGTATGAAAAATCAATGCCTTAACCAAGCAGATAACTGTTGAAACGTCTTCACTTTGGAGAAACAGACATAGGTTTTCAGGCTAACAGCCAGTCAGAGTGAGGCCAGGAGCCATTTAGATTTCAGCCATGTTAAAACTATTTATTTCCAAGAAGCTGTCCTGTTTGCACTGGACAGTTGTTGATATAGAATTATGTACACACATATTAAACCAAACACAAAAAACATGGTTGGTTGTTATACTTAACATGATCAGTTCTGCAGTACATTTTTCACATGAGAAGGTAAGGGTATAATGAGATCTTATGGCAGTGGACCTTGTGTTATTAAAACAGAAGGATACGTCTTGTCGTAAAGTCTGTCTCATGCTGCTATCAAGCTGCTTTCAGCTTGAGACTTTGTCTGAGAAAGTTAATGTAAATTGTTATTATGAATCCCAAAAATAAACATTTAACCTTTATCATGACATCCTGTTTTTTTCATGTTTGAGACTCCTATATTGAAGAATGAAAAGAAGCAGGTGTGATCACCTGTTGTTGACAGTGCCTATACACTATTCGATTACAAAACCACTGAAAAGTTATCTGCCATTTTTAATTCACTTATGTGGCATGATTTTAGATTCTCGGTAGTTAAAAAGAGACATTGACAAGGTCTGAACTCCATTTGATCACCTTTAGATCAAAATGTAAAATGCATAAACTGGTCAGCCTGAACAGACTAAATCTACACTGAACAGAAATTTTAGAAGTATGAAACATTTTTTCAATTTTTTAAAGCACACAAATTTAGCATTTTTATTTTTTTAGGCAAAAGAACTTTGTTACAAGTAGACAAATATCAGAAACAGAATATATAGAATTCTGAAAGTTGGACTAAAGTATTCTAAACTGAATAAACAAATAATGAAACATAAAAATGGTAGTCTTAAGTTTCTGAAAAATTTCATATCGTCTCATCTTGTGAATCAGTTTCTGAATCTTGTCACTTGTGCTAAAAGGCAGAAAAGTATTGAATCTTTATTGGTCATTGCACATGTACATTACAACGAAATTAACCTCAACCTCAAAGACTTGGAGTACATCAACAAACTGTCAAAATATCCGTGGAAATAAGAAAAATGTTGGTCAGGAATTATTAGTGAATTTATTGCTGTATTGCCAATAAAGATTTTTACATCGGTTTTTGAGAAGGCTAAAATATATTTTTATATAAGAATTTCTAATATAACGTAAATCAAAATAGGTAAAACATTCTTTGTCTTAGGATTGATCCTTGTTTTACATAGTTTTTTTTATCTTTTGAGAGAAGGCTGTTTAATTGCATATCAGAAACAAACTTCTTTGCGGAAAGAAAATGATTTTTTATATAAATCTGCCAGAAATATGCGTAATTTTAGGATTAACTGCACCTCTATGTCAACAACTGTCTAATGCAAATGTGATGGCAGTGTAATGGTTCATAAAACAGTTGGCATGAAAAAAGGACATTTCTGAGTTTTTGCTTTCATCTTGATGCACTCTGACTAGCTGTTAGCTAGAAAAATCTCTTCTCAACATTTCTTCTGTATGTCCTTTTCAATTTGTATTTTTAGTATTGTTTTATTTGTAGTAATATTGTATTTTTAGTTTTTTACTGTGAAACACTTTTTGATCTTTATCTGTGAATAGTGCTTTATTAGTAAATTCTAGTTACTACTTACTTAAGAGAGTTATTCAAAAAAGTCTGAAGCATCCTTTCAGTCCTGATGATTAAAAAGGAAATATGATCTCAAAACAGAAACTGAAAGAAAGAACACCATAAGTGATGTATGTTAAGTAAAGTAAAACTGGAGGCACTAGAAAACCTTTACAGTGTTTTACAATTAGAAATGTCAGGTGCATGCCTAACAATCTTAAATAAAAATCTATTTTTATTAAATTTCCACCTAAATAACGTGATTTATCATTCAATATAAAGGCCGATAAAGGGCAATGACAAGGCAACACTGCAGTTTTTCTGTATGAAGATAACATTTTTAATTAATTAAAATTGGGATATGCCTTAAATTACATTTTAGCAAAGCTGAAGCATTTTTCATTTTCTAATGCTATCCTCTGAGGGTTTATGAATAAAGGTCAGGACCGCCATAAAGTAGCTACAAAGCACCATTAAATACTAGAACACATTTTATCCAGCCAAAGAGAAAGCTTCAATAACAGACCTCACTTTATATTTAAGGCAATGCATGTTTATGGAATTAAATAAAAGGTAATTGGCTGCTGCAAAGAGCAGAAACATTTTTTAAACAGCCTATTTACTTGCAACCCATAATCCTATTTTGTGCCAAAGCAAACTTTCTCAACTTGCAATCCTGACACTCATTGTAATAAAAATAAGTCAGTAAAGGAAAAAGGAAAGAAAAGACATTTTAGAGAACTGCTCATACAGAAATAATTAAATGAAGTGACTAACATTTTAATTAAATTCAAAAATACTTTTGAAGGGGATAACAGCCCTAAAATACACAATGCACAGTTAGAACCCTAAAGCTTGGACAGTCTACAGCTACCGTTAAGTACTTCAGTGAAACTGCAAAGAAATTATGAAAACCAGAAAACATCTTAATTCATCTGTTTGTGTAAAATCTGACATATGTAAGCAGATATTTCAGCTTTGTGTTTATGAACATTTGGGTACAAGTTAGTAAGAAATGTCAGAAAGACTAAACACAACTGCAAATATAGATCCAGTAATGACCCACAGATAATTTCCTAGAAACTAAAAATCTATTAATTGAAACTCAATTAAAGATTGAAGTTGTGAAAGTTAAGCTAAATTGGCTTTTAGGAAAGGCAAGGCTATGTAGGTAGTAAATTAAAGTTTAATGAATATCAGGCTGAATGGTGCCTCCGGTGTTAAGCAATGTTACCTAGGAGCAAGCAAGCTGCTGGTTCCAATCTCAGAATGGGCTTTTCTGTGTAGAGGCTGCATGTTGTCTGTGTGGATGTGCGCTTACTCCAGCTTGTTCCTAAAGTTCATAAACAGGCATGTAAAACCAGTTGGCAACGCCAAATTGTCCTTACGTGTACCCTGGTGTGCATGGTTGGTTGTCTCTTTGTTGTCCAGCAACTAGTGATCTGTCCAGGGTGTACCCTGTTTCTTGCCCAGTTCAAAAAATGATGAGAGTATCATCTGTAATCAATGTGTCAGGGCTGATTTTCACTTTATTACACCAAGAAGACACATAGAAATAGATAGAGAGCCCCTTTGTCCCTTGATATGGGGTCAGAACCCTGCAACCCATTCATGCCACTATAATGCTTAGGTTCAATGCTGCTCCAGCATTGAGGTTCACAATAAACACTCCAATAAGCCAACCCCAAACCTGAGCAGCTTTACATTGAAAAAAACAAAGCAACTCAGATCATCCAGATTGATGAGTTTCAACAAATTTGTGATTGTATTATATCTTTCATGTATGTGATTAATGTATCTTAAATGTCTCACCATCAGCTCTAAAAGGAACCTTGATGAGCTCTAGGCTCAAGAAATCCTTTTTAAATACCACTAATGGTATTTAAAAAGGATTTCTTGAGCCTTTGTATTCCCATGCATTATTTTATCCATATGTTTCAAGAGTACTCATTGTATATGACAAAGAAGAATAATTGAAATAAGCTCTAAGTAAAATTTAAGAGTTCTGTCTCATCTAGCAATAACATTGAAGATAAATATAAACAATAAAATTAATTTATATGCTGGATATTTTGCTATTTTCTTTAAAATACACTAGAACAACGTTCTTAAAAGTTTTGACTTGGCTTGTTTTTAATATCAAGTGGGAAGCATGTTTCTGAAGATTTCTGTTGCATACTGATTCCAAATATGTAGCCACATTTCTGATCACTGTTTTCTGAATTCAAGTCCAATATAACACCTATTTTTGTAAATATAATCCCCCCTCCCAGAAGAAATCAGAACCCTTTGAGAGTTAACTCAGCACAAACTGCTTGAACAGACATTCAGTCATTCTGAAAGGAAAACAAGACAAATACTGTTTATATCCTTGATCCAACCCTAAATCTGTAGTTCAGTTTTTGCTGAGCTTTTACATGATTATTTTCCAACTAGGGGTGACCAGGTCCAAACCAGTCTTCATGGAATAATGTATATGTTTATGAGTATGGAAATTGTTTGCAATGTTGTGTGTAAGTACCCCCGTAAATATTAACAACTTACCCCTTTAACATTGAAAATACTTATAGAATGCATTATGATTAATTGCAACCTTTCAACATCTCAGCACTAAGGTAATTTCTCATGTTTTAGCTTCATATTTCTGGCTGAAATGGAGCTTTATTTGGGATTGTTTACATATCGGATGCAATTTACAAGGTAAACCATATAAACTTAAGTTATACAAATACTATACAGGCCCAAACAAAGATGAAAACCTGGTCACCCCATTTCCACCTAACACACTTTATGTTTCCTGCTGTGGTCACAAAAAATTTACTGAAATCAAGGAAAATCTCAAGCTTGGGGAAACAAGATCTCCTAGGCTTTTGTTCTTTTAAATACCTTGAAAAATGTGACTTATAAGGGTAATAGCATTCATGTGACCTAATCTATAGGATTCATTAAAACAGTTTAAGAATTATAGTTTAAGACTTGTTCTATTAACCCAATTTGTGGTACAGACATTTTAATTTAAACTCTTGTCTACACAAATTTCATAAATTTGTGTGATAGGAGCTTTATCAAAAGGTAAACCTTAACGGGAATGGCCTTATGCTGACAGTATAGCATTCTAGGCCATTCATCCAACACTAATTATGGAAAGTACTTCAGACCAAATATGAACTTGGAAAGATGTAGCACACAGTAGTGATAAATACTACATTTCACATTTTGACCAGACTTTACCCGCCTTCAGTTTGTGGTCCTCACTGCTAGAAAGTCAAAACCTGTACATCAATCTTCAATCACCAAGGTAGTGATTGGATAGTTTCACATATTTGGTGTCCATAGCTGCTACCTATGCTGCTGTTCAAACACTTACTCAAAATGTGAGTTTATAACCAAGTATAATGTTCGGCAGTTATGTGGAGAAGCAGCAACCGGGTCGCCTTTAGCAACACTGGTGTGTGCCCATTAAGCTGGTTTTGGAGCTGAAACCAACATCATAAGACACTTACACTGGTTTTGTGATCATAGTTGATTCCTGAAGCAGGACTTCTTGAGGTTTGTTTAAAATACACCACCATGCCTTACTTTGCTCAGTCCTGGCAATAACTAAGCTCCGTTTGATCAGGCACCTCAAACCAAAACAAATCCACCAGTCGTCCTATTAAAGCAGTTAATATGTTTACTGTAGGTTCTCTGAACCTATAGATGTTGTTTGTAACATCTCTGCTAAATTCTTTTCCTTTCAAACCCATCTTCTTCATCTCCTTCCCCCCCGCCCCATGCCAGTCTGCGAGTTGGGGGGCGGGAGGGCTCGTGCCGCTAGAGAGCTGTGATCTGAGTTAGCTCTGTATTGGAATTCCCTGTCCCATGGGTCTCTCCCCTCTGTGTGGGGTCTACCCCCACCAAAGGGAGCTCCACGCCTAGTCATGCTGGATTAGGCGTCCCTGCCCCAAGCCCGCCAGCATCTCCAGCCTTGTAGCTGTAGGCCGCTGCCACCTCCCTGGCAATACTCCTCATTCTGCCTGACTGCTGGGTATCGAGGCGAAAAGGAGATGGCTGGCAGAACTCACGGAAGCACCGCTTGAAGTTTTCATCCAGGAAGGCGTAGAGTACAGGATTCAAACTGCTGTTTACATAGCCCAGTGCAATGAAGAAATGCATCATCACCAGTGCATACAAGCTGCTCAGATTGAAGCCAAGAGACTGAGCCAGGACCATGATCTGGATGGGCGTCCAACACACGACAAATGCTGCCACCACCACCAGGACCATCCTGGTGATACGCCGCAGATTGCGATCTTTTTCCTTGGAGCCAGACAGGATACGAACATTTCGGAGGCGTTTTACCATCAGACTGTAACAGATGCTGATGATGGCCACAGGAATGAGGAAGGAGAAGAGGAAGACACAGGTGCCAAAAACAGGTTCCCAGTGCTCCTTTGGTTCAGGAATAACCATAATGCACTCAACACCTGCAGGCAAAAATAAATATAAAGGAAGAGAAATAAGGTTATACATGGAAAAATGCTATCTTTTTACGATAGAAATCTAATTATGAAAATGGACTGCCCTGAGGGTTTTTGACAGTAAAGAAAATATTTCAACTATTCAACATTCCTTAAGTTATCCGCTATTTAAACCCTGAGAACTGTTTGGATGGTGACTATTAACATGAACATTAGAATGAAAAGATTTGGTACAATCTGTAATTTTGTAGCAATGTTTTCACAATGTAATATTTGAAACTGATTTAGTAAAACTATCTATACTGAATTGGATTGCTGTATTATTGGAATTAAAATCAATTGGACTGAATTGATATTTATCTAATTTAGATGGAATCTGCATCTGACTAATGAACTGAATCATGAAATGGGCTTTATGTCAGGGAATTTTTAGAAGGTTGATTTATTTATTTATTTATGTAATAATTCCAGAACTACATTTGTTGGGAATAGGTTATTTATTAAAACACTAAGTTAAACATAGTTAAAATATATTTACAAAAAATTACAAAAAAAGCTTTTACTGACAAAATCATTTATTCTGCAGACCTGAGTAATTATAAAAGATTTAGCTCCTGTAAAATAGGACCAAACTAGAGACTGTGCTTGACTTTAAATACCACAAAGGGCGATGTGCTGACATATGCAGGGAGGAAGAGCAGCTACATCTGATAATGAAAAGGAAATACATTACACAACTGCATTATACCCTAATTCACAAAAACAGACACCTAAGTTCTCCTGATACGGTATAGAAATTCAAAATAATTTTCTAAACTGAACCAAGATGTTTGCTTGGATAGTAGAAACCCCTCCTAAGATGCAAGAAGCAATGATTTACAGAATTAAAGAAGTGAAACATTGTAAGACTGAGGAGAGACCGAAAAGACAAACAATATACCAACCTTTTTTTTTTAAATCCAACATTGCTCTCTTTCTAACTTTTATCCTTGCAACAAATAAAAAAATGCACTAGATGTTTTTATTGTTTTTTTTTATGTCAAAACAGTCCAGTCTTTGTTTTCTTCATACAGACACATATGATAGAAATTGTTGTCGGGGAAGGCTGTGATTTGATTAGAGATTTATGCCTAATATTAGACAGCAAATAGTGTACCCAATGTCTTGAGTGCATTGGTACATAATGACATTTTTTTGGAAATTAATATCTGACCCTCTAGGAGATTTGTTATCTGACATTTTTTGGGTGTTCTTGGCAGACATTTTCTGAGCATAATATCTGACCTTTGTGTGACCCTGATCACACAAACAAATCATCAAATCATATCTGTCTGCTTGTGGCTGTGTTGACACACAGGCCTCGCAATAATCTGTGTACAGATTATAGAGAGGGCACCGTGATTGGCTGTGTGGTGGTGCAATCACAAAATGCTTCTGTTATAAAATATGCAGAAAACTGTTTGCTATATCAAAGACACAGGGAGGACTTTCTTGTAGAATCTGACTTCCCACTTAACTGGCTTTTTAAAAATCTTCCTTCCCACTATTAGGCAACAAATTACCTTACAGGAGTCCACTGCTGTCTCTCCAAATAGCTTCTTCTTGGTGGTAATGATTCATAATATGCTGCATACCATCAGGCATTCGGGTGGGGGTGTTCATTGCATGTATCTGCATTTGCTCATTTTTGAACAACCGTTTTTTCGTTTGGTGAGTTGGTGGACACTGGCAGCAGAACTTTAACAATTATTAAAAGCCAAGTCAAGATGTTGGGCAGTGAACACTCTACAATATTTATCAGTCTAAAGAATCCAACAAGGCAAAAAATAATACAGTAAAACATGAGGTTCACCCTTATTTTTGAGTTTAAACTGTCACTCTACTGACTTCCTGACAGCTACATGGGATTCGGTGCCTATGGTAGCCGTATGGTAAGAAGGAATTTGTTTACAGCTTTGATTATTATTTCTGTCCTTATAACAATAGGTATAACATTTCTGATTGCATCATATTTATGTTATCATAGATATGTTCTTTGCTATTGCCTTATTGTTAAAAGTTTCTGCTGAGTTTAGTTGATATGTCCTAGACAGCAAAAGGGCAGGCAGCAATTTACTTCCTGTAATATTCCAAATGCATAACAAATGCAATGAAATAATAGAATCCTACCACTTTAACAAGTGGGCCATATGCTGTGTACTCTGTATTGTTAAAAAGTTTGAATGATTCTGAAATGCATTGTAGCCTCAGGTTCGAGTTGTTTTCCAAAGTAGGAAAGTATGACCCCCTTTTTTTTCCAATGGTTATAATCAATCTGACAGAGAGAGGTATCCCAATCCTTGTGGTTTTTAGTATAACAATGGCCATCAGTGGGCTCTAGATGGACAAACTGTCTACTTTTAAGGCTAGGCTTAAAACTTTCCTTTTTGATAAAGCTTATAGTTAGAGTGGCTTAGGTTATCCTGAGCTATCTCTGTAGTTATGCTGCTATGGGCTTAGGCTGCTGGAGGACATAATGACCACTTTCACCCTCTTCGCTACATTCTCACACTACTCTTCAATTTTGTATTATTTGCTGTTATTTCAGCTTTTAACTTTGTTCTCTCTCTTTTCTCTTCCTAGAAGCTACACCTGGCCTGACTCTGTGTCTACCTGTGACACCTTTCTGGAGAGGGGCATCGTCCGAGACTCTGATGGCAACAACTTAATGCTCACCCTCTACCGATGATCCACATGGCCCTGTCTTTCAGTGTTTAACCCTTTCTCTCTCCTAGACATGGCAATTGACTGAGCTTTTACTGTAACTAACTCTATATGCTCTCTTTCAGACTCTAACCTTGAAAACTGGCTCAGAGTTTATCTGTTCTTTCTTTCTAGGTGAAACGACTAAAGGAGCTACATCCATTAACATTTACTTTTTCTTACCATAGAAAGGACTCCTAGATCAGTGCTTCTTTGTTCTCTTTGTGTCTCTGCTCTGTTCTCTCAAACCCCCAGTCGGTCATGGCAGATGGCCGCTCACACTGAGCCTGGTTCTGCTGGAGGCTTCTTCCTGTTAAAAGGGAGTTTTTCCTCTCCACTGTCGCTACATGCATGCTCAGTATGAGGGATTGCTGCAAAGTCAACGCCAGTGACTGTCCACTGTCTCTACATGCTCATCCAGGAGGAGTGAATGCTGCAAGTCACTGACTGGATGCAATCTGCTGGGTTTCCTTAGACAGAAAAACTTTTTATCCAGTTTGAATAAATAACTGAATCTGACTGCACTGTGCAATGATTAGGATTAATTGAAATGTATGTACCTGACTTTTGTGAAGTGCCTTGAGACGACATGTGTTGTGAATTGGCGCTATATAAACAAACTGAATCGAATTGAATTGAAATATTTAGCTATCTGCTGCTGATACTGTTTCGCTCCAGACCACTGAGGGCTAAGAGGGACCCATCACCAGTAGGTGTTATGGAGCTCCGCTCCTGAAGCTCTTCTGTGGGCGTGGCACTCAACCAAACTAGGCGCACCTGCAAGCAATCCCAGCTGCAGTGTTTAAAAGCAGCTGCAGGACAAGCATTCCCCGCCTGATGGTCCATGTAGTTGGTAACCTCGAGCCTCCAAGTTCCTTGCTGAAAAAAAATTGTTCCAGTCCTGCTAAGTTTCTAGCCAGCGGATCCTAAGCCTGTTTCTTGTTGTTTTCGCTCCCAGGTTCTCAAGTTAATCTGCCTTCTGGATTCCTACATCTCACTGAAGACAGCTTCTACTCTAGATATTAATCCACCCCAAGCTTGTCCTCAGAACCAAGCCGCTCCGGGCCCCTGCCTGCCCGTTCATCCCCCCTTCCAGCTGTGCTCCACCTAACCTAAAGAACTGATCACCACCAGTAGAAGGCCAAACCGCACCCCCCTCACAAAACAGAACCTATCGACCTGGTGGTCTCAGGCAATCATCATGAGAAAATAACCTTTTATGTTTTCCCTTTTTCACAGTCTCCCGTGGTTCTCGGATACCCCTGGCTTTGCCGTCATAACCCCCTATTTAATTGGAGACAGGGCAGGATCGAGTCCTGGAGTCCCTTCTGCCTGTCCACCTGTCTACAGGCAGCTCATGTAACCCCGAGGTTAACTGATGATCCGAAAGTGATGAAAGATCTTGATTTAACCAACGTTCCCGGTGAGTATCATGACCTTGGAGAAGTTTTCAGCAAACCTAAGTCTGTCTCACTACCCCCACACAGACTATATGACTGTGCAATAAACCTGTTTCCTGGGGCTACACTACCTTCTAGCCATTTCTATAACATATCTAACCCAGAAAGGGCCAGAATGGAGAAGTACATAAACGAATCTCTCTCAGCAGGCATTATCCGGCCATCCACAACTCCACTGGGGGCAGGCTTCTTTTTCGTCACTAAGGATGGTACACTCAGACCATGCATTGACTACATGGGGTTAAATCAAATCAATGTGAGAAATAAATATCCTCTACCTCTTCCAACATCAGCTTTTGAACCAGTTCAGGGCTCAACCATTTTCTCCAAACTTGACCTCAGAAATGCCTATCATATTGTCAGAATCCGAGAGGGAGGGACACCATTTGGCCATTTTGAGTATCTGGTTATGCCCTGTTAACTAATGCTCTTGTGGTTTTTTAGTCCCTAATAAACAGGGGTGAAAGTGAGCCGGTACGGTCCGGTACAGCGTACCACTAAAAGATTCTGCGTCGGTACACAATACCGGGAAGAGGGAAGAGCGGCTGTCTGCTATGAAGCCGTCATCCAGAACCAGTTACGGCTGCAACAATTCACGAGCACACAAAGAATATCAGATCTGCTACCAATAGGCAGTCTAAAACACGACTTAATCTGTTTATAAATATAGCTTTTTTCCCCTCATTCCAAATAGTTTCTGAACTGTTCATGCTATTCTGGAGCCTCAATGCTCTTGCTTTGCTTTTCTCCCCTCGGAGCTCGAGGCTTTTGTGAACGGCCAGCGTTTAAAACAAGCACCGCTACATTTAATCTGTCTGCTCGCCGCTAAATACCCCAGTTAAAAGCAAAGGTAGAGTAACTTGTTGTGGTTCATGTTATTTTGCTGAATTACAACACAGTACAGCTCGAAAACAGCACTTATGACCAGAGATTTCACATACGCTACACGAGAGAGAATGCGCGCTTGCCTCCAAAACAGAGCGGTTGCCAAGGAGTTTGGTGCGTTCGATTTAATGGACTGGGAGATTTTGCACAGATGGTGCACAGACATAAAAAACCGCCGGTTGCATTAGGAAAGGGCGAACAATAAATCACTTACCATCTACAGACTTTAAAATAAAAACCGCGAAAACAACCGAACTGTAAAATTTTTAATTTAAATGAAATCAAAACTTGACCACAATGCAGAGAACAATAACTTCTTTGTTCAAAGGAAAAAAGATGGAAACTGAATGCTGCACAGTTAAGAAAAAAAACCAACAAACTATGAGAAACAGGTACATGTTACAGAATCATCCTCTAAAACTTCTAGTTTGGAAGTAAAATCATTTAGTGAGATAAGTTCAGTCAATTTCAGAGTTTTCTGAAGCAAGTTCCAGGAGAAGGGAGCTGAGTGAACAAAAGCCTTCTTGCCCAATTCAGTCCGTGCAAAAGGGACAGAAAGAAGCAGCAAATTGTTTAAGCGAAAGGTGTAGAACAGATATAGTCCAGGAGCATTCCAAGTAATGCCTTGTAAATAAACGTTAACCAGTGGGTATTCCTTCGAGCAGCCAAACCAGGCCATCCCACCCATGAGTAAAAATCACAATGATGTGTTGAAATTTTGTAATGAACCTCGGAGAACAGAGATAAACAGAGTCAAGCATTGTAAGACATTCTGAAGAAGCAAGCATATATATAAAAGAGCTCCATAGTCCAACACGGACATAAAGGTTGCACCCACAAGCTGCTTTCTAGCAGCATATGAAAAACACAGCTTGTTTCGAAAATAAAAACCCAGCTTCAATTTTAGCGCTTTTACAAGATTTTCCACATGGGGTCTAAATGTGAGGGAGTCATCAGTCAAATTGCCCAGGTATTTATATGAATGAACCACACTGAGCCTGGTTCTGCTGGAAGTTTCTTCCTGTTAAAAGGGAGTTTTTCCTCTCCACTGCCGCTACATGCATGCTCAGTATGAGGGATTGCTGCAAAGTCAACGCCAGTGACTGTCCACTGTCTCTACATGTTCATCCGGGAAGAATGAATGCTGCAAGTCACTGACTGGATGCAATCTGCTGGGTTTCCTTAGACAGAAAAACTTTTTATCCAATTTGAATAAATAACAGAATCTGACTGCACTGTTCTATGATTAAGATTAATTGGAATGTATGTACCTGAGTTTTGTGAAGTGCCTTGAAACGACATGTGTTGTGAATTGGCGCTATATAAATAAACTGAATTGAATTGAAGATGAAAAGTTATGCATCACAAAATGGTTTATCATTGTTTCATACATGGCAGTTCTTTAACAATTGAAATATACACTGCTCAAAGAAATAAAGGGAACACTCAAATAAAACATCCTAGATCTGAATGAATGAAATATTCTCATTGAATACTTTGTTCTGTACAAAGTTGAATGTGCTGACAACAAAATCACACAAAAATCATCAATGGAAATCAAATTTATTAACCAATAGAGGCCTGGATTTGGAGTCACACACAAAATTTAGGTGGAAAAACACACTACAGGCTGACCCAACTTTGATGTAATGTCCTTAAAACAAGTCAAAATGAGGCTCAGTATTGTATGTGCCTGTATGACCTCCCTACAACGCCTGGGCATGCTCCTGATGAGACGGTGGATGGTCTCTTGAGGGATCTCCTCCCAGACCTGGATTAAAGCATCCGCCAACTCCTGGAATGTCTGTGGTGCAACGTGCAACGCAGATCACTCTCCATGGTGTCTCCAGACTCTGTCAAGTCACGAATTTGCCAATTCTGCTGTTCTTTGGCAAATGCCAAGCGTTCTGCAAGGTGTTGGGCTGTGAGCAAAACCCCCATTTGTGGACGT
This sequence comes from Crenichthys baileyi, assembly GCA_036173005.1. Taxonomy (NCBI): domain Eukaryota; kingdom Metazoa; phylum Chordata; class Actinopteri; order Cyprinodontiformes; family Goodeidae; genus Crenichthys; species Crenichthys baileyi. The sequence continues at coordinate 1,615,574 of JAHHUM010000003.1, read as the reverse complement.
CAGGCCCTCATACCATCCTCATGGAGTCGGTTTCTAACCGTTTGTGCAGACATGCACATTTGTGGCCTGCTGGAGGTCATTTTGCAGGGCTCTGGCAGTGCTACTCCTGTTCCTCCTTGCACAAAGGCGGAGGTAGCCGTCGTCCTGCTGCTGGGTTGTTGCCCTCCTGCGGCCTCCTCCACGTCTCCTGGTGTACTGGCCTGTCTCCTGGTAGCGCCTCCAGGCTCTGGACACCACGCTGACAGACACAGCAAACCTTCTTGCCACAGCTCGCATTGATGTGCCATCCTGGATGAGCTGCACTACCTGAGCCACTTGTGTGGGTTGTAGAGTCCGTCTCATGCTACCACGAGTGTGAAAGCACCACCAACATTCAAAAGTGACCAAAACATCAGCCAGAAAGCATAGGTACTGAGAAGTGGTCTGTGGTCCCCACCTGCAGAACCACTCCTTTATTGAGTGTGTCTTGCTAATCATCAAAGATTCCCCCCTGTTGTCTATTCCATTTGCACAACAGCATGTGAAATTGATTGTCAATCAGTGTTGCTTCCTAAGTGGACAGTTTGATTTCACAGAAGTTTGATTTACTTGGAGTTATATTGCGTTGTCTAAGTGTTCCCTTTATTTTTTTTGAGCAGTGTATATACAGGGGTTGGACAATGAAACTGAAACACCTGTCATTTTAGTGTGGGAGGTTTCATGGCTAAATTGGACCAGCCTGGTAGCCAGTCTTCATTGATTGCACATTTTACCAGTAAGAGCAGAGTGTGAAGGTTCAATTAGCAGGGTAAGAGCACAGTTTTGCTCAAAATATTGAAATGTACACAACATTATGGGTGACATACCAGAGTTCAAAACAGGACAAATTGTTGGTGCACGTCTTGCTGGCGCATCTGTGACCAAGACAGCAAGTCTTTGTGATGTATCAAGAGCCACGGTATCCAGGATAATGTCAGCATACCACCAAGAAGGACGAACCATATCCAACAGGATTAACTGTGGACGCAAGAGGAAGCTGTCTGAAAGGGATGTTCGGGTGCTAACCCGGATTGTATCCAAAAAACATAAAACCATGGCTGCCCAAATCATGGCAGAATTAAATGTGCACCTCAACTCTCCTGTTTCCACCAGAACTGTCCGTCGGGAGCTCCACAGGGTCAATATACACGGCCGGGCTGCTATAGTCAAACCTTTGGTCACTCATGCCAATGCCAAACGTCGGTTTCAATGGTGCAAGGAGCGCAAATCTTGGGCTGTGGACAATGTGAAACATATATTGTTCTCTGATGAGTCCACCTTTACTGTTTTCCCCACATCCGGGAGAGTTACGGTGTGGAGAAGCCCCAAAGAAGCGTACCACCCAGACTGTTGCATGCCCAGAGTGAAGCATGGAGGTGGATCAGTGATGGTTTAGGCTGCCATATCATGGCATTCCCTTGACCCAATACTTGTGCTAGATGGACGCGTCACTGCCAAGGACTACCGAACCATTCTTGAGGACCATGTGCATCCAATGGTTCAAACAATGTATCCTGAAGGCGGTGCTGTATATCAGGACGACAATGCACCAATACACACAGCAAGACTGGTGAAAGATTGGTTTGATGAACATGAAAGTGAAGTTGAACATCTCCCATGGCCTGCACAGTCACCAGATCTAAATATTATTGAGCCACTTTGGGGTGTTTTGGAGGAGCGAGTCAGGAAACGTTTTCCTCCACCAGTATCACGTAGTGACCTGGCCACTATCCAGCAAGAAGAATGGCTTAAAATCCCTCTGACCACTGTGCAGGACTTGTATATTTCATTCCCAAGACGAATTGACGCTGTATTGGCCGCAAAAGGAGGCCCTACACCATACTAATAAATTATTGTGGTCTAAAACCAGGTGTTTCAGTTTCATTGTCCAACCCCTGTAGATCCACAACATGAAAAACTGTAGAAGCTGCAATAAAAGAGACAGCTGCACACAGGCAAAATAAAGGACAGAACTGGCCACAACAGAGGTTTAAAACCTTCTTGCACCGTCAGCCTTGGATGATCGAGAAAGAGAAACAATCTCTTGCACATACAAATTTTTTAGACAATGTAATCAACTGCATTTTAGAGATGAGTTCTGTTTTTGGTTGGACTTTATGTTTTAAACAAAACCCTAAGAACCCAAAACCCATAAGAAAAGCAAGAGAAAAGATTTTCAGTCTCAAGCTTTATTACCAGATTATTAAAATCTCTGAATGTTATTTTGATCCTTTTCAGAATATTTATCTTGTAAAAACAAGATTTTTCCTCAAATTCTCTAGAGCATCAATTAGTAATAACTGAACATCACAGCCAAAGAGCTGCCCTTTTAAAAAGAGCATTATTTGTTTTCCTGTTTAAAAGCCATAAACAACATTTTATAATAAATTAGGTTGTAGCATTTACAGAGTTGAGATGAAGCTGAATCAAACAAACAGAAATAGGACCTGGTAAAAAAAGAACAATGATCTATTATTCCATTTGCCAGATGTTTTTATACGTTGCATCTCAAAGGGCCACGAGTGCTCAGGATTAATAGTGTGTGGGTGTCACCGTTAAAAATGGAAGCAGTAGCCGTGGCTCCATTATTGCCACGTTCCAGCCATCGATCAAAAGCACAGTAAAAGTCTGTGTGAAAGGACGATGATAACTGCCTCGATGGGGCTGTGACGTTGTTGCACTTTATTTAAAAGAAGAAAACAAATAGCTGTAGATGGTATCATGTTGTTCTTTGAGGAACACAATGCAGGCTTTGAAAATTAAACTTTACCAGCACCAGCAGATATAATAGCAGTATTGATGTATGTGGTCTAATAATCCATATTTATAAAGGTCAAGTCAGATGTGAGAACAAGCACTGCTGCAGTTTCCTGGTGCAGAGGTCTAATCTAGAAAAATGAAGTAAATGTGGAATGCTCCCAGTAAAATATGTGATGCTAATTGGAGATGTCAGTTTTAATTTCTGTCTTCATTTCATCTTTTCAATCACTTGACCTTGAAGTGAACGGTTTCCTCTCAAATGGAGCTGACATTTTTAATTCCCTATCTTCAGAAAGAACTCAGTTAATGGTCAGCAATGTTTTTCTCATTTTCCTCAGATCCTCGCTGACAGCTTGTAAGGATATTGATATCTCAGACAGCAAAATAACCAGACCTCTGCTTCCGCTGCATAAAACATCTTAATAAGAAATTGAAAACTAGTTCAGGCAGATTGCTCCAGATGTGTCTCTCTGTTTGGCCATCTATTATACAATAACTTACAAAAGTGTTCATACACCTTTGAACTGTTGCCCATATTTTATGTTACACTAAAAAACCTCAGTGTGTTGTAATGAGATTAATCTCCCTACCAGCTAAGCACATCCAGAGACTGATTTTTTTAACGTTCTTCATAGGTAAAGATTTGGCAGATTGGATAAAAAGCATCAGTTTACACCAGTTTTCAAGTCTTGCCACAAAAGTCTCCATTGAATATAGGTCTTGGGACATTTGCATCTGCATGCAATTTGATCTAAACAATTCCATTGTACTTCTGGCTGTAAAGTATGTTTAGGGTCATTGTTCTGTTGGAAGCCTCAGTCTAAATTTCTTTGCAGCTTCTGTTTGTTCCAGGATTGCGCTGTCTGTGGCTGTATCCATCTTCACATCAACTCTGTCCATTTGCCCTGGGTCTGCTGAGGAAAAACATTCCCAGAGCATGATGCTGCAACCAACATGTTTCAGAGTTGGTAGGATGTGTTACATAAAGGCCAGACATTTTGAGTGCACAACTAATGGATGTTTTCCTAACTGAGCTATGGATTTCTGCAGCACAGTCAGAGTTAAGAGGGACATTTTGGTTGTTCTAATTAATGCTTTCCTTGCTCAACGTGTCGCTGTGCCATATTCTTCCGTTTTCATCTGATGGACTGAACAGTGCTCCATAAGATACTCAAAATTTGGGATAGAATTTTGTAATCTATCCTGTTTTAAACTTCTCCACTATTGCTGATCTGTCTTCTGCTTTCTTTGGTCATCATGGTGTTTTTTTAACATACCATTGAGTCTGAACGGTTGCACTTTATTTCATTTTTGGGGTTTCAGATTAAAATGGGATGAATACAAATGCATACCTATCTTTTCTGCTTTATTTGTGAAAGGTTTGGAAAACTGGGTCATTGTTTTTTTTTTGCACTTTTTTATACTCATCTCTCCCTCTTTTTTCTAAATGATCCAACTCTCTTTTAACTTTCTCTGATATTTTTCATTAGCTAACTTATAGTTTTTCAGCCTTTCTGAAAGTAAAAACTCAATCTACTGTAGTAGCTTCTGGTTTTTGTAAATTTCATCATATACCCACAACACAATAATTACTCTGTAGAACAGAGGACAGCAATTACCGACTTAACCCAGAATAAAAATGTCCCAACTGCTTTAGACAGAGAGACTATTACAAACCATTTGTTGTTTCCTAACAAATGGTTTGTAATAGTTTTGTTGTTGTATGGTGTCACTGACAAGGCAGAGGTTGTCCCTACATTTATCAGGCACACTGGTAGTGATTACAGGGTATGTTTGTAGGTGTTGTAGAGAAATGCAGGGGCATATGGTTGTCATGATCCTGGGGTGTTTGGGTTTCCATTTGAGTTGGTTTTCTGATAATTTCTTTGCTGTTTATTTATTTCAGTCCTGTAAAGACTCACAATAAAAACACAAAGATGCCGATTAGACAAGTTAAATAGCAGATGTTTATTTCTTTGACACTCGGACCCCGGAGGAAGACATGAATGCTATGAATGACATGAGCCTGAATGAATGATTTAGGATTAGGATTAGAGATGTCTTCCCCCCGGGATCCGATACTGGTGATGGAGTGGAGGCCCGATAATAAGGGAGTTGGAGGGAGCTAGGAAGCCAGATGGTGGCGATGGGGTGGTCGAGGGTTGAAGCTCGGCGGGAGAGCAGGGAGATCCATGGTTGGAGGTCCTTAAAAGCGAAGCCTTGAAGGGTGATTGGCTGAGGAGGAATGCAGACTTGACACTGATTGGTTGGAGTGGAGATGCATGATGGAGTCATAGTATGGAGCCGGTGGTGGTGGTGAGTCTTCCAGATTGAATTTTCGTCAAAACTCCATGTTTCAAATGTCTTGCCATATAGGTTGATTACTTTGGTTTAGTTTCTTGCTTGTTTCTGGTATTCTGTTCTCTGTGTATTTAGTTTATTCTCTTAGATCAGTGTTTCACTCTCCCTCCTTGGTTTGTAGCTCCTCTGTGTCTAGTTCAGTTCCCTCTGTTATTATTACTCACCTTTCTTCCACCCCGTTTGCTCTCCTTCACAGGTGCTCTAAATCTCCCTAATTAAGCTATGTCACGTTTCAGTTTGTGAAAGACTCAAGTGCAAAAATGAGTTGAGGTGAAGCTGAATGCTTTGATAATGATAGTAAAAGAATCTACTAATTGGTGACGTGGTCTTGCAAATGAAAAACAGGACACGGAGAACAGAAAATGAACCAGACATGGAACAGCAGTCAAACATAAGAATCCAGCAAATAATAACGAGACCCAGTGGACTTATATACTGAGGCAGGGTGGAAAAATGACTAGCCAGCTAATCAGGAGGAATGAGATGCAGCTGAGGCAAAGAGAAGTGATTAACCAGATGAAGCAAAGCAGGCAGAAACATAAAGAAACCCAATGAAGAAACTCTAGATGTCGGTAGATGAATAAAATACAAAAGCATCAACTAATAAAGAAAACAGCTAACAAAAACGAGCATAAGGAAATAACTTAGGAAAGCAGGACCTAAAAATCATAATAAACAGCAAAATACTATTCAAAATACACACACAAAAAGAAATCTAAACCAACACCTCAGGGTCATGACACTATGAGCTCACTGATTTTCATTGTTCTTCACTGGTTCTTTCAGTTACTCTGCCCGTGCTCCATGTCCTGTTCTCCTTACACAAGATCTGTAGGTTTTCTGTTACCTTTATAAAACCTTCACCATACTCATCTCAAGTTTTTGCCTGCATTTTGGTCCCACCCTCAACTCACTAAACATGACAATGATCACTTTACAGCATAACACTTAACAAAACTGCAGGCTCCACAGTGGCACCAGCAGAAAAACAATTCTGGTGCAGCCACTGACACAGGGATATATTTGATCTACTCTCAGTGGGATCTACTCTCACTTTTGATGCCAGAAGGCACCATTGATCATGAGCTCTTTAAACTTATATTCACTGTTATACAGACATGTCAAACCAGCACTGCCAAGAAAGTTGTCAGCAAAGATGTGCAAAGCTGAAATCATGCAGATGTTATACTGGAGTTATTCAGCAATACAGTATAATAGATTTATGTCATTATTTATGCAATATGTTAGAAATTGAAGATATTTTTATATTTATTTTCCAGCATCACTCAAAAGCCCATTGTATTTCAGCTAAAACTTAATAATTGTCACAGACCTGTTGATGTATCGAAGAAATGTTGGTTAAAGCTTTCCGTAGAAAATACAATCCACACAGACAGACGGACAAATGGACAGACGGATGAACCGCCAGCCAGCCAGACAGACAGACAGACCCACCCACCCTTTCTGCTTTCCATTTCACAACTGGTGATTCTCAACCATTACTGCCACTCCTTTCATTTTTTCCTCTTTATTCCGTTTTTCCATTTTTTGATTTTCCACCAGCCTGGATTATTTCTTTCCATCTGATTTTTGCTGCTCTTCACTTTATTTTCTTTTCACTTCGTTGATTGTGCTCCCTCTTACTCTCCTCACCCGTGGATCATATCCATCAGATTCTTTTTCTGTCCATCACACTTAAACCTTCTCCTCTTTTTCAGGATTTCTCACCTGCGGTTGTGCCTTTTACTCATGTAATTTCTGTTCCCCTGCCCTTTTCTTGCCCTTTCAAGTCAATATTTTTTTAAGCATTCAAGCAGACTTTTCATGGCCTCCATTTTTGTTCCCCTTTCCAATCCTTTGCTGAGCAATCTTCTTTCTTTATTCTTTCATATTTTCTTTTCCTTTCTTGAAGGGTTTTTTCTATTTCATTTTAAGCCTTCCTTTTTCTATTGTGTAAATGATTTCTAGAATTATAGTAAAGATATTTTTTCTAAATAAATTTGCTCATACTTTCTTCGCTCTTCTGAACTTGTTTTTTCTTTCTGTAATAAGTGCATTTTTTTACCTTTAAAATGCAAGTTTCATTTCTGACCCCTTTCTTTCCCTTTTAATAAGAGCACATCCACATTCCCGCCTTGCTTTCACCTCTGCGCACCTGTTTCTTCTTTTTTTTAAACGTTCTTCCTTCTTATTTTGTATTTATCTTTTCTTCCAGGGAACTCTAGCAATTGGAAGTAAGACGTTGGCCTGCCACCTGAACATTAGAAAGCCTGTTACTTTGTTTCTTCTGAACATGACAGTTGCTGATTTATCATTTAAAAAGTTTAAAAATCTTTTGAGTTTTCTAAATCAGAAGAGATAATATCCTGTTAAGCCCGAGCATACCTGAACTGGTATGAGCAGAGCAACGACTATTTTCCACCATCTCTAAAACTAGATTAAATGCTGCCAGGTTTTTTATTCTTAAATCCCTCGCAAGATGAGGACCATGAGCGGTATTAAATGCGTGTCCTTTTTGCACAAGACTTTTGCATTGTTTTATATTTACTTTTACGTGTTTTTTCTTCTAGTTTTTACTTGACACTATTACTGTGTTCTGTATTGATTTGTTTTATCTTGTAAAGCACTTTTGTCAATGCAAGGTGTTGTTGGAAGGTGCTATATAAATAAACTTTGATTTGATTTGAAATCATCTGCAAATGAGAGACATTTTATTGAACTGAATTATTGACTTCTTTCCAAATGTATTTTACTATTCGTTTCTAAAATTGTTCTTATTTTCTTCAAATATTTCTCTATTTCACTATAGTAGCACCTTTATACTGAACTCTTTCACATCCATAAATTGTAAATCTTGGTAAACCGTCACGATGGTCATCCAGAAACAACCCACTTGTGATATTGTCTGAATAATTTGTTTGCTTGTAACTTTGAAATAAAAAAAATATTTGAACTTAACTGTGTTTTATGCAATATGTCAAAACATTTCATCAACTGACAAGTATCTCAATTTCATGAAAATAATACTATAATAAATAACGAATTTGAATGTAAATTATAAGACTAAAAGAAAGTAAACACAATGTGTTTAGCTATTAGGCTTTAATAACTACTGGGTGTTGTCTAAACTTTAAATATAATATGTTTAAGAACAAATCTACTGAGAAATGTTAAACAGCAAATTAAATGCCTAAAATTAATAGTTTGATTTGAATTTAGTTTGGTACTATTGCTGACCTACAGGGTAAATCATTCAATCTGTAACTGATTTGTTCTCTAGCAGTTATCATCCAGTAAAACAACAGAAAATGAAGATTTAAAGGACCTTGTGAACCGTTTATAGATGCAACTTAAAAAATTGGACCAGTTGAGCTTGTGAGTCTACTAATGACAAAAAGCCTCAATATCCAGAAAACACTATTATTTGCTAACAACGGTATGTGTCAGTTGTCTGTGGATACCGGTGGTTAATCTTTTGAACAGAGTTGAATTAATTTTGTATGTTCAAATAATTCATATCTCAATATTTGTTGCCTTAACAAAATAAATAAACAAAAACCTGATCGGGTGCAAAGATTATTGACAATAAGTAACAAACCATCCAAAGCAAAACCAAGGAGAGCTGTAGCTTAGCACCACAATCAAACCTGGCAAAAATAGTAAAATGAAATAAAAGAAATACAACTTTAACCAATCATGAACAGGAGTTGGTTACTAGCAGCCAGTTCTGTTATTAGGACTTTTGGCATAGCAGGACTATTTGCTGCTGGGAAACAAAGGATAAACAGAAGACGACAGAAATGATCCATTAGTTCTGGTGGAGGCGTTGTATGTACCCTGCAGCAATAATTCACTGTAAGCAAGATATTGAAAATGAATTACCCTGGCTCTTTGGAATCTGCTAATGCTGAGGAAGCTGTACAAAGTGCACTTTTAGATTTTCTTCACAAACATTTGTGTTACGTTATGTATCAACTTTAGATTAAATAAAGAAATACATTTTCATTTACTCTATAGTATTCTACAAAGGTATCAGCAAATAGTCATCAGTTGTTAATCAGGATTATATATTTTTTCAGATATTTGCTCTCATTGCTATACAGCTCTGCAATATTTAGCATTTTTTCAAGCAATATTAAATCAGTGAACAACAGATAAAAGCAAAGACATGAATAAAATGTTAAACACTGGCTTACACATTGATATTGTCATTCATCCAAAGGGTTATGTCTAATTGTTGATTACCATAAAGCCTTCAACAGGCCCAATGGTCATTAGGGAATTTTAGCCTGAAATACTACTCAGTTGCTATTTTTGTCTTGTTAAAATGGATCCAGGTATTTGTTACTGTTATAAGATCTGGCAACACTGACGACTGTTTGATGAGGCGACAGTTTTATACATGGTGTGTAAAACTCAAATAATGCAAACACAGCTGATAGCGTCTGAGTCAACCTTAACAAATCAAACAAAGTTTTTAACACATGAAGTAAAATATGAAGATAGCAGAAAACAATTAAACTTTGCTGTGGTAATTTCCTAAAGAGAACTCTGTAGCAGTAGAGGAATGAGGACGTTGTTTTTTTTTATCTTCAAAAGCAAATTAGAGCTACTGCTACAAACACGACATCTGGCTGGCATTTAAAATGGTGGCCTTCTCCTCATTGAATTCTATATGCCAGCACATGTTGTACGCTGTTCTCTTAAGACAGTTGACTCATTCACGGAAAAGTTAAATAGCTGCATAGATAAGCCCTTTCTAAGCTGCTTGCATAGATGAAGCTGTCATCCCAATCAGAGGTGTGTGGTTAAACTCAGCAGGTTCAATATAAAACGCTAGGCATAAAAGCCATGTTGGATATCTCCCATCTCTAAAGTGTACAAAAACATCAGCAGCAATTGACATCTGTCAAAACCTATGCCTCTATTATTTTCAATCATAGTCCATGTCAGAAGCATCTGGCTTCTGATCACAGCTTCATGATGGAGTTTCTTTCTCAGTTTTACAAAATTGCCTAGCGTCACCTCTACCAAAGAAACTACATGTTTGCTCAGGAGGTGGGATTACTGCAAAGTCAGCATTTTTTATTCAACTGGCATGCATCTAATGCATCTAAAAGTTGTAGGAAAGGAGCTCTCAGGGATTGGATTGATTTAATTACATTTTTGTGCATTATCTTTTTTTTCAAAAATGCCTTGAGATAGCTTTTGTGGTTAAATATTAATGTACAAATAAACTGAATTGACCCATTCTGTCTTCAGTGAGCTTTATTGGTGACAAATGACAAGCATCAAATGACTCATGGTACTGTGTTGTTCTTGTTATGTTTCCACCTTAAATGCCATTGCTGTCTGCTTGAAGTGACTGTCCATTATTGCTACCTTACACCCTCAACATCAAAGCCAGCAAACAAATTCCCATGTAGACCGTTTCACTACCTCATTTGGCAACAAGGAGGCAATGGCCCTTTGACACCTCAACCATTTCAATAATGGCCAGAAGTCCTGACTTCACATTTCTTCCAAATAGGGGCTGTGATTCTGAAACTGTGGGACAATCATGCCTCAGGTTCATGGAATCATTGGGATAAAAATAAAAAAAGAACAAAAAATGCAATGGACAGGAGAAGGTAATGGTGATTAGCTGACCGGATCCAAAGCACGAAAATACAAGAATTGATACCTTGCTTTTGGAATGATAGTACATTTTAAAGAAGATTAACAGAGATCTGTTTGTGTCCAAAATACAGCCAAGCTGGCAGTGTAAGGATAAAAAACTGAAAAAGCCAGAAGCCACTCTGTCAGGATTGACATTTTTGATCTAGTTTGCGGTTTTGTGTTTTACTTTTGTTTTATTGTTTCTTGTTTTGCTTGGGCTTCAAGTTATCAGTTCCTTTTTTCTCCCTCTGCCATCTCCTTGTGTGTTTTTGTCTCCCTCTTGTTCTTGGCCTTTTTTATGGTTGCTTTCTTATTACTTTCATGGTATTATTATGATGATTATTATTTATTAGGATTATTATTATTATCATTATTATTATTATTAGGATTATTATTATTATTATTCATCCTTGGATTCTTAGTTAATATCTCTGTGTCTTTATTTATGGTTTAAGTAGTTGTTCTTATCCCAGCTTTAGTTATGGTTTACGTTTGGTTTATTTATTTTGTAATTTAGATTCTTCTTGTGGGCTCTTTGTTTAGTCTTGGGTAATGGTTATTGTTTTCTATGTTTTCTTCTAGTTTCTCTGTTTACTTTAGTTCATGGTTATTCTTGTTCCTTCCCTCCTCTGATTTATTATCTTGCTTAGTTTGTGTTTTCTGTTGTTTATTTAGTCCTTTCACTCCTCGTCAGCCTTGTAATTGTTTCACCTGTGTTCCCTAGCTTCCCTGCCTCCTCTTCGCACCTGTTCCCAGTTCCCCTTGATTACCTGCCTTTGTCTTCCCCAGTATATTAGTTGGTTTGGTGTCATTGTTCGTTGCTGGTTCCTCATGTTTGTCTGTGTTGGATTTACCCTGCTCTCGTCTTGTCCATGCTACGCCTTGCCTTGCCTTGGGAAATCTATGTCTCGTCTTGCCCTGTTCACCTGCAGTGAGTTTTGTTGCCTGGATTCTGTGTTCGTTCCTGCAGTGTTGGTTACGTTTGGTTTGTTTTAAAATAAACACTACGGATTATAAAAATGATCCAACAGAGCTCTTGTCTGCATTTCGGTCCGACCCAAAACCCCCACATGACAGCAGGAACCAGCCAAAAGGACCGAGCAGACAGAGCCGAAAAATTTCTAAAGAAAATACGACAGGAGGAAGTGGAACTTAGGATAATGCACGGCAAGGAAGTGGAAATAATACCGTCGCCTTTGCTGCTTCTAGAAATGGAGGAAGCAGGATTAAGCTGGCCGACGCCGGTATCTCCAGGTCTCATACCGGGTCAGGAGAGCTCCAGCTTACCTCCGGCAGTCTCGGAGCCACCAGCCATCAAACAATTATCGGTGCTGGAGGCAGCCAGAACCGAATTTCCCACTTTCTCTTCAGCAGTGGCAAATTACCTGGCCTCAGGGACTACACCCCAATTCTTTCTCGAACAAGCGTGGAAAGAACAGAAGAAAATCACGGTCCTAAATGACCTCGTCGTTCACCTCCTGGATTCTCCCAGTCTATGGAGACAGAAGCTAAAGGTCCTAGACCAATTAAAGTGCTGGGTGACGGAGTGGGGAGGATTTTTTCAGAGTCCCTATACTGTGGAAATCCTGGAGTCTGAGCGGCAGAAAATTATTAAAGGGGCCAACGCCGCCGGATTTTCTGAGTTTCCGCCGGCCTCAGCCGGGTCTACAGAGCATGCAGCTAAACCACAAGAGCTTCAGCCTGCAGCTAAACCTCAAGAGTTTCAGTCAGCAGCCATGCCTCAAGAGCTTCAGCCTGCAGCCAAGAAACAGGAGCTTCAGCCTGCAGCCAAGCAACAGGAGCCTCAGCCTGCAGCCAAGCAACAGGAGCCTCAGCCTGCAGCCAAGCAGCAGGAGCTTCAGCCTGAAGCCAAGCAACAGGAGCTTCAGCCTGAAGCAAGGCAACAGGAGCTTCAGCCTGAAGCCAAGCAACAGGAGCTTCAGCCTGCAGCCAAGTCAAAAGAGTGTCAGCATGAAGCCAAGTTCACAGAACCTCTGCACACAGCTAGGTCTACAGAGCCTCAGCTGACCGCTGCCGAGTCTACTGGGCCTTCAGAGCCACAACCAGCTGTCACCGGATCTACAGGGTCTCAGTCGGCCGTCGCCGGATCTACAAAGCTTCAGCCGGCCGCCGCCGGGTCTTCAGGATCTTCGGAGCCACTGCCGGCCTCTTCAGGGTCTTCAGGGCCTCTGCCGGTCGCTTCAGGGTCATTTGAATCTCGGCTGATTCTGGAGGAGTTAGCAAGTCAACCGTCTCTACATCCTGCTCCAGAGGGGTTCGGGGTCGATCCGCCTCTACATCCTGCTCCAGAGGGGTTCGGGGTCGAACCGCCTCTACATCCTGCTCTAGAGGGGTTCGGGGTCGAACCACCTCTAATCCTCAGGCCTGACACACCTGAGTTAGACACGCCAGAGCCTGACACACAGCCTGTTTCCAGGTCTGACGCACAGCCAGACACATAGCCTGTTTCCAGGTCTGACGCACAGCCAGACACACAGCCTGTTTCCAGGTCTGACGCACAGCCAGACACACAGCCTGTTTCCAGGTCTGACGCACAGCCAGACACACAGCCTGTTTCCAGGTCTGACGCACAGCCAGACACAGCCCGTTTCCAGGTCTGACGCACAGCCAGACACACAGCCTGTTTCCAGGTCTGACGCACAGCCAGACACACAGCCTGTTTCCAGGTCTGACGCACAGCCAGACACACAGCCTGTTTCCAGGTTTGACGCACAACCAGATGCCACGACTGACATGGCCTCTGGCACCTGATTACACGACTTACTTTTTACTGGTCTCCAACACTGACTTTTGGCCTTTGGCACCTGACGCTTTGCCTGACGCAAAGACCGTCGCCTTGACTGACCAGACTCCTGACTTCGTTGACGTTACGACTGACTATGTGACTGACGTTTTGCCTTCGGCATCTGACTCCAGGACTGACGTTTTGCCCTTGGCATCTGACCTTACGACTGACAATATGACTGACCTCACGCCAGATCAAGCACCTGGGTCCAAGCCGGTCGCCAGGCCCAAGTCTTCAAAGTTCCAGCCTGGGTCCTTATCGGATGCCAGGACCAAGTCTTCTGGGTTTCTGCCTGGGTCCAAGCCAGACGCCAGGTCCAAGTCTTCATGTTTCCTACCTGGATCCAAGCCGGACGCCAGGTCCAAGTCACTTCGGACCCCGCTTCGTGGGTTCCTCTGGCCTCATTGCCGGCCTCCTAGCCGCTTGCATCCTCGTCGCCGACCTCCTTGGCTCCAGCATCTTCAGTGCTGGCTTCGTCGCCACAGCCCCCCGGACCATCGGCCCTTTCGTCGGCTTCTTCGCCACAGTTTTCTGGACCAAGGTCCTCTACACTGGCATCATCGCTGCAGGCCTCCGGATCATTAGCCTCGTCGCCTCCTCCTACCCCGCAGACCTCCTAGACGCCTGCATCTCTGTCGCCGCAGGTCCCCGGATTATCCACCTCTTCGCTTGCTTCTTTGTCGCAGGTCTCCAGATCGTCGCCCGCTTCGCTGGCTTCTACGCCGCAGACCTCCTAGTCACCTGCATCTCTGCTGCCACAGGTCTCCGGATCGTCAACCTCTTCGCCTGCTTCTATGCCGCAGACATCCTAGACGCCTGCATTACTGTCATCGGAGGTCTCCGGATCATCAGCCTCATCACCTGCTCCTACGCCGCAGACCTCCAAGACGCCTGCATCTCTGTCGCTGCAGGCCTCCGGACAATCGGCCTCTTCGCCGGCATCTGCACCATAGGCCTCCTGATCGCCTGCATCATCGCTACTGGCTACTACGCCGCAGGCCTCCTGATTACCAGGGTCACCGCCGCTGGCTATTACGCCGCAGGCCTCCTGATCACCTGCATCGTCACCACTCTCCTGGATTTTGTTTTGTTTCTCGTTCCTGGACATTATGGACTCGGTGTTTTTGTTGTGTTTTGTTTATTTGGGAGTTATTTTTGTTTTGGAATCTGGTTTTAGTCCATTCATTTTCGACTAGATGTGTTTTGATATCCCTGTTCCTTCCCAGGACTTCTCTGTATTCCTGCTCATCTGTGTTAATTAGCCTCCCTCGTTCAGCTGCTCTGCATTCTCTTTGCCACCAGCTGCTCCACATTAATCTTCATTTCCTGCCTCCACCCTGCCTCTGTATTTAAACTCTCTGGTTCTCATGTTCGCCACTGGATCCTACTGTATGCCTGTCTATTCCCAGTGTGCTACTCTATTCTATGTGAAATACTACATGTCATCTCTGCCTATACTCTGTGTCCTGGCCTTCCTGTAAGTTCCTTTAATTATTAGAACCTTTTATCACTTCAACTACGCTCAGCATTTAGGTCCTTGGTAAATGGCCTGCACTAGCATAGCACTTTATCAAGTACATGGAGCCCAAAGCGCTTTACACTACAATCAGTCATCCACCCATTCATACACACATACACACACTGACAGTGTTAGGCTACATTGTAGCCACAGCTGCCCTGGGGAAGACTGAAAGAAGTGGGGCTGCCATACAGTCCGCTCCACCGGGTCTTCTGACCACAATCAGGAGGCAAGGCAGGTGAAGTGTCTTGCCCAATGACACAACGAGTGAGACGGACAGAGCGGGAGTTCGCAGCGGTTACAGCAGTGATTCCCAACCAGAGGTACTCGTACCCCTAGTGGTACATGAGCACAAAACCCCCCATGACACACTCAAGTGTTTAAGAGAAAGGGGGATGATAACCACAAGCAGGAAAATTACTTCTTTGATGCTGCTTATCTTTCACCTGCAGCTTCCAGACACCTTTAGTCCCTGCAAGAGGTAAATTTAAATTTGACCACAAGGACACTTATTTATGACCTGCACAAACACTAACAGATGCATAACATGCTTCACAAATTTGCAGGTAACAAAAAACATTTTGACTTGCGCTGAAGAGAAAATGTTTTCAGACTATAAACACCCTTCAAAGTATGAGAAAAAAGTAAGGTCAGTGCTGCACCGACCTTAAAAAGGTGATATTTAGCAAGGCTGTGTTGTATTTCCTTTCAAAATGCCCAGAAATTATACACAGACACTCAGACGAAAAGCTTAAACGGGTAAGGACAATTTATTTTTAAATGCAATATCTGGAGGCTATATTTTAGAACGTAAATCAGAATCAGAATCAGAATCAGCTTTATTGCCAAGTTTGTACATACAAACAAGGAATTTGACTCCGGTACACTTTGCTCTTTGGTTTTTGTTTTTGCACTACAGAATATACATATTTACAATGTACAATATACACATATATAAATAAAAAGGTGCATTTGCAACATCTGTATGCTGTTGTTTTGTATTTTATTGAATGTTCAACAGAGAAACAGCCTGGGGGAAGAAACTGTCTCTGTGGCGGCTAGTTTTAGTGAACAGTGCTCTGTAGCGTCGGCCTGAAGGTAAAACTCTAAACAGTTTATGTGCAGGGTGTGTGGGGTCTGCAGAGATTTTAGCAGCTCTTTTCCTGACCCTTGACCTGTATAAGTCCTTGATGGAGGGAAGGTCAGCCCTGATGATTCTCTCTGCAGACCTGATTATTCGTTGCAGTCTGGACCTGTCCTGTTTTGTGAATGAACCAAACCACACGGAGATGGATGAAGACAGGACAGACTGAATGATGGCAGTGTAGAAGATGACCAGCAGCTCCTGTGGAAGGTTGTACTTCTTGAGTTGCCTCAGGAAGTACAGTCCTCTGCTGAGGCCCTTCTTCCGAACAGTGTCTATGTGTGAAGACCATCTCAGGTCCTCAGAGATGGTGGTTCCTAAGAACCTGAAGTGATCCACAGCCGACACGGTGTTGTTGAGGATGGTGAGGGGGGTGTATGGAGGTGGTGTTTTCCGAAAGTCCACCACCATCTCCACAGTCTTGAGTGGGTTTAGCTCCAGGCAGTTCTGACTACACCAGTGTACCAGCCGATCCACCTCCTGTCTGTATGCAGACTCATCACCGTCCTGGATCAGTCCAATGACAGTGGTGTCATCTGCAAACTTCAGAAGTTTCACGGACGAGTCTGCTGAGGTGCAGTCATTTGTGTACAGGGAGAAGAGGAGTGGGGATAGAACACACCCCTGGGGGGCACCAGTACTAAATGCCAGTAGTAAATGTCAAATTCTCAAAAGATTAAAACTTTTATTGATGGCGCTTTTACGGAAATTAACATTTAATTTCTTTTAAAATAACTGTCAAGAAGATGAGTAAGTGATCATCGTTGGGTAATGACTAGTAAAGGTCTTTTCTTTGCTAAGCACTGTTGCCTGGTCAGACCTTGCATCCATGGTGTAACTGGAACATATCATGCATGCTGGGTCCTTTTAGCACTAGTGCAAATCCAGTCCAGGGCTCACACATTTGGCTAAGTAATTTCTAACATTGCAGCACACTTCAACATCCCATCTTCAGAGTATAGCTTTGCAGAAATGTCCTATTAGCATTATGTCGGGGATTTTTCAGGCTTGTTGCTATATTGGCTGCTGACCTAAACCACTTCAGAATCCTGCGTGTGCATAAATTCTCTGTTGTCCACACCTTCCTTAATCTCCCTCTGAAAAATTACCAAAGCTTTTTCTACATTTGTTCTTCTACTTTATGTTACATGGAAACATATTCAAACACCTTGACTCTTTTTCTGCTTGTCACTTCAAAATCATAAACCTGAAGAACTCATACATGGTTTTAAATAGACTTTCAAATTAACTTTGAAATCATGGTGTACATTTGTATTCAGCCTCCCACGATAAAAGGGTCCTTGTCCAGCTGGAAGGTCAACATCTGCTTCAGTCTTTTGCAAATTGTAATAGGTTTCTTTTTTCAAGGATTGCCCGGTATTAAACCCCAAACATCTTTCCATCAACTGTTACCAGTTGTGTCACCACTGAGAAAGTGTTATTAATGGTAATGAGCAGTATTAGTTTTCATCCACACAAAAATTGTGCATGTAGGCCAAAATAGCTATTTTGGTGTCATCTGTGGTGTCAGCTACAGGATTTGTGGCAAGATGGAAACCAAAAGACCTCCTATAGCTTTCTTTTACCAATGGCTTTCTCCTGCGACACCATAAATGCTAGATTTGTGGAGTACACTACAAGAAGTTGTCCCGTTGAATGGTTTTCCTAACTATGTCATGATCAGTTAGAGGAAGGACCCAAGTGCAGAACGTGGTCATGGCAAAATAAGGTAATTTAATAGGAAAATCAAGAAAACTGTAAAAAGGGCAGATAACTGGTCAGAGCAATGGAGACACAATAATTAAAATGCACGGACCATGAGGAAACACAGTGGACATGAGGCAGGTAAGCCAACAGGAGAAACCAGCAGAGAACAATGAAAACCAAACAGCGTATATACAGGGAGAGAGTCAAGAAAAAAGCAGGGGAAGCAGGTGAGGGTAATCAGAAGGAGATGAGGAACAGCTGAGACCAATGAAGAGAGAGAGAGAGAGAGAGAGAGAGAGTGCTGAGGGAGACGAAATAAGCAGGAGCAGACAGAGAAAAACACACGGTGACACAAATCTAGCAGAATATTAATACAAAAATTTACAGATATACTAAAGTAAACCAGGAGGTAAAACATAAAAGAATAAACTGAGAAAGGCACCTAACAGCAGACACAGGGAACTGAACTGAAGAATACAAAATCTAAGAACCCAATAACAGAAAGGAAATGGTCATAATTACACACAAAAGAAAATCAACACCCCAAACACCTGGACATCGTGACACCCTAAGCTGTGCATCTCTGATTTTTGGTCTCCTTACTTGGCTAAGCTCGGTAGGTTTGCAATTGTGCCATTTTTGAATCGTAGATTTATAACCATAACCTGCTTGAAACGTCTTCACAACTGTATCCCTGACTTGTCTGCTGTGTGCATTGGTCTTCATGATGCTGTTTGTTCACTGATCTCTAGCTAACCTCTGAGACTTTTCACTCCATTGTAACTCGATTAATTATCAGGTGACATTTGAAGAGATCTGGTTGTCCTGGATTTTATTTAGAGGTATAAAGGGTTAATACATATATTAGTGGTGTTCCGATCGATCGGCCACCGATCATTATCTGCCAATTTCCGTTAAAAGGTATGTGATCGGCGTGTGCCGATCAATGTCTTTCATTGCCGATCACAGAACCCGATCACATGCACCTCATATTTTGCAATGTGGTGTAGCTCCCCATGTCCTTCAAACTACGCAAGCGCGCGGCGGCAAATCCTAAACAAAAATGTTGGCTGTATGGAACTTTTATACGGTCTGTGAGAGTGATGTAAAGTTTGCGTTCTGCAACACATGCAACGGTTAAATACCTCGAGGGGGAAGCACGTCAAAATGCTTCAACACAACAAATTTAATATGACATTTAAAGAACAAGCACTTGGCGGACTATGGTGAGTTTTCGAGGCTCACTGCAGAGAATGAAAAGAAGACAACGAGAGCAGTCAGACGACAGTTAACGCAGCCCACCATTGCCAACACTCGCCCGTATGAGCATGACAGTCAGAAGGCTAAGGAAATAACCCAAAAAATAATTGAATTCATCGGGCTAGATGACCAGCCTTTCTCAGTGGTGGAAGACGCTGGGTTCCGCCGAATGCTCTCACACTTGGAGCCCCGCTACGTGCTACCGGGACGTAAGTACTTCACAGATGTAGCCTTGCCCGAGCTCCACCAGACGGTGTACTCTCACGTCGAACATCTCCTTAAAGAAGGCGTCTCATCCTCTTTCAGTTTTATGAGTGATATATGGAGCTTGGACGTCAGTCCTGTGTTGATGCTAAGTGATGCTAACACTTCACTTGATTGATTCAGATTTTCAACTTCATAAGGCTGTTCTGCATGCCCAGGAGTTTTCTGGTTCCCATACTGCCGTAGCTTTAGCAGCCATATTTGAGAAAATGTTTCAAACGTGGCATATTCCAAAAGACAAGATACATGTGATACTTAGAGATAATGCCAGAAACATGGTGAAAGCTAGGACAGATGCTAGTTTACCAAGTTTGGGGTGTATGGCACACACCCTGCAACTGTCCATCCATGAGGCAGTGCTGTCACAGCGCAGTGTAAGTGACATTATTGCCAAAGGGAGACGCATTGTGGGGCACTTCAGGCACTCCCCATTAGC
Source organism: Crenichthys baileyi (assembly GCA_036173005.1). Classification (NCBI taxonomy): domain Eukaryota; kingdom Metazoa; phylum Chordata; class Actinopteri; order Cyprinodontiformes; family Goodeidae; genus Crenichthys; species Crenichthys baileyi. Next base: position 1,595,641 of record JAHHUM010000003.1, on the reverse strand, counting down.
GTATGCAAGACTTCAGAGTGTACAGAAACAACTCGGCCAGCCCACCAAAAGACTGCAACAAGATGTCAGCGCTAGGTGGAATAGCACCTATTATATGCTGCACAGTCTCCTTGAGCAAACACGAGTATTGGGCGTTTATGCAGCTGACTTTGAGCTACCTGCAACCTTTACATCTTCTCAGTGCGAATTGATTGAAAACATAACACTGCTGGAACCTTTTGAAGAGCTGACTAAGGAAATATGCTCATCAACTGCATCTGCTGCTGATGTCATATCCTCTGTGATGGTTTTAAAGCATCTTCTGACCAAAGAGACTGCAGCAGATCATGGTGTGAAGACAACTAAGGACACTTTGCTGGAAGATGTCACCAAAAGATTTGCTGACATTGAAGAAGAGCCCCTCTACAGTTTGGCAACAGTCATAGACCCAACGTGAGCTGTTCATCATCAAATCATGATGGATAAAAAAGCATTATAGAAATTATAAAAGCAGCATAGTTACATTTTTTATTCTCAACTGGCCTGAAAATAAATGTGATCCCCTCCCCTAAAGGTACAAAGACAGAACAGGGGAGCCAGCAGAGAAAGTGCCACGACCAGAATCGTTGTCTTCAATATTCGGTGAGATCCTGGCAGAAGAAACCACGCAGCAGGCTCACAAAGACAGTGCAACACCATCAGAGATGATAATCTACCTCTCAGAGCCACCCATCTCTCTGTGCATCATCATTGGAATATTGGAAATATAATAAGGAACGTTTTTCAGACCTTGCTAAAGTAGCAAGAGCTTACCTGTCTGCACCCTGCACAAGTGTGGAGAGTGAGCGCTTATTCAGTGCTTCATCAACATTGTGGACGAACACAGGAATAGACTCATGACTGAAAAAGCTGAGATGCTTCTCTTTATTAAAAAGAATCTTTCCACAATGCTTACCAATAAGTAATAGGCATTTAGCACGTGAAAATGCTGTTCAACATTTTTGCCTGCTTAAAGCAAATGCAATTTAATTTCAATTGTGCTGTTTTTCTGTTTCAAGATCTTTAAGACCATGTTAATGTTGTTTAAGTAGCAAATGGGCTATTTTATTTTATATATGAAGCAACAGACCCATTGTATTGATTTGTTTTGTAAATTATAAGAAAGGTAAACACAGTTTTTTGCTCTCAGGTATTTTATGTAGTAACTTATGACTTTATTTGAATGAAACCTGCACTTGCCTTTGAACAATTCCTTTTTTACCTGACATAATTTGATTTAGGCAATGTGGGATTTATTTGACTTACTGTATTATTTAACTAGAGGCTTAATGATTTAACTCTGTTAAAGACTGCATTACTGATAGCAGGTTTTTCAGTTGTCCTTTTCACTGAATATTTGCTGCATTGTGCCTGCAAGCTTTTTGCATTTTTTATTTTGAAAAAGAAAGTAAAAACATGTTTTTCATCTAAATGAAGGTGATTCTATGGTTCCGTTTTTCCACATCATGTAGCCAGTAGCCCTTATAGCTAAATTGAAAAATTTACTGCCAATCCATGTGATCGATGATCGCAATGATCGGAACTCTTGGGTGATCGGTATCGGAATCGGCAGCAAAAAGCCTGATCGGAGCATTCCTAAAATATATAGGCATCACTTTTAGGATTTTAATTTTTAAACCACTACTTTGTGTTGCTCTATCACATATAATCTTAATAAAATACACAAAAAAATTTATTTCTAACCTGACAATAATTTAAGGGGCATCAGTAGTTTTGCATGGCATTGTATTCCTAATAATATTCCTGTAACATCTTTCTACCTGTGTGTCAGAGGTGAAATATAGATATTAAATCAGGAAAATCTACAGGAACATTTACTGCCCAAATTAATAAACCAATTCAGAGCAGTTTAATTCATTAGAAATCAGTCTCTCAGCATGTTACATTACGTTTCTTTTCAGACAGCAGGATTGACTCAGATGTGCTACCAGCAACCCCACTTTGACTCATGCTCTACAAATTTCCTGGCTGGATTAGTCAGAGCATCTTTTAGTGACAGCAGGTTGGCTGTTGATTATAGCCTCCTTACTGTCACAGCGTCCTTGGGCAGAGCTTTTGACCCCAATTACACAGAGCGCCCTGCAGTGTCTTTCCCTCCAGCTGCTCGGACCGCCTCCTTGTTTGTTTACAGGCAACAGGAGGAGGAGGGGAGCTAAAGTCACAAAGAATGAGCCTGTTTTATGCTTCAATATCAGTCTGCTATAAGACACATAGGCACTAACTGTCAGAGAAACAATCCAGAGACATTTCATAAGTATGAAATGCTAAAAATATGATAAAAACAGTGTTGAGGATAAAAATGAATAAAACAAGTTACATTAAAAAGGAAAGTAAAAGTGACATCAGATTAAAGCATCTGAGTATTTAACAGGAATTCAAATTAGTCTTGGAACAATCTAAACAAAGCCTAACACAGGAGAATGAGGTGAATAAGATGAGAAGTTAAAGAATTAGGGCATCAAAAGAAGGAATAAAGTGATAAAAATTAGACTGTGAGAGGGTTGTAAAAATGACATCAAGAAGATAAAACAGAATACAAAGAAATTAAAAACAGAATGGAGAAACGGGGAGCAGACAGCTGAGCAGAAAACAGAACAAGCAAAGAAGATGGAGCAAATGAGATAAAATGCTGGAGGGGAGACTGGGTTCTTATTGCAGATCTAGCTCAGCTGTAGAGTAGACTAATAAAAGTGATGATAGGATTATGCTGTAGCTCTGGGCTGAAGCTGGATCAATATCTAACTACTGGACCTTTCGTTGCCCAGTGAGCTGCAACATAGTTCTTAATTTAACTGCAAAAATACAAACAGAGCTATGTTTTCTCACAACTTTTATTAGTATTGACTTTAACTTCTTTAAAAAACAATGAAAACATTTTCACATTCAAAAAAGATAAAGAATTAATACAATTATTAGGGGAGGAGATAAATGGGCTTTTAGAGCTGGATTAGGAAAGAGGTAAATGAGAGATCTGGGAACCAGAAGTGGAGTTGAGAGAGGCTCTCAGAACATAATCACAGTGTATAAGTACCCTTTAGCACTGCTGGAGCAACGCAGCCAGCAGCAACACTTTGAGGAAGTGATGCCTTCTGAAAAAAATATCAGTTCCGGAAAAAGTTCATTATAAAACAAAATGAAACCGCAGGATGTTAGAGTGACAAATTAAACACATAATGAAATGCCAATGGGTCCTAACAGCGCAAATAAGGAGGTACGCAAATATACACTCACCGGCCACTTTATTAGGTACACCTTGCTAGTACCGGGCTGGACCCCCTTTTGCCTCCAGAACTGCCTTAATCCTTCGTGGCATAGATTCAACAAGGTACTGGAAACACTCCTCAGAGAGTTTGGTCCATATTGACATGACGGCATCACACAGATGCTGCAGATTTGTCAGCTGCACATCCATGATGCGAATCTCCCGTTCCACCACATCCAAAGGTGCTCTATTGGATTGAGATCTGGTGACTGGAGGCCATTTGAGTCCAGTGAACTCATTGTCATGTTCAAGAAACCAGTCTGAGATGATTCGTGCTTAATGACATGGTGCGTTATCCTGCTGGATCAGAAGATGGGTACACTGTGGTCATAAAGGGATGGACATGATCAGCAACAATACTCAGGTAGGCTGTGGCTTTGACACGATGCTCAATTGGTACTAAGGGGCCCACAGTGTGCCAAGAAAATATCCCCCACACCATTACACCACCACCACCAGCCTGAACCGTTGATACAAGGCATGTTGTTGACATCAAATTCTGACCCTACCATCCGAATGTCGCAGCAGAAATTGAGACTCATCTGACCAGGCAACGTTTTTCCAATCTTCTATTATCCAATGTTGATGAGCCTGTGTGAATTGTAGCCTCAGTTTCCTGTTCTTAGCTGACAGGAGTGGCACCCGGTGTGGTCTTCTGCTGCTGTAGCCCATCTGCCTCAAGGTTCGACGTGTTGTCCGTTCAGAGATGCTCTTCTGCATGCCTTGGTTGTAACGAGTGGTTATTTGAGTTACTGTTGCCTTTCTATCAGCTTGAACCAGTCTGGCCATTCTCCTCTGACCTCTGGCATCAACAAGGCATTTGCACCCACAGAACTGCCGCTCACTGGATATTTTCTCTTTTTCAGACCTTTCTCTGTAAACCCTAGAGATGGTAGTGCGTGAAAATCCCAGTAGATCAGCAGTTTCTGAAATACTCAGACCAGCCCATCTGGCACCAACAACCATGCAACGTTCAAAGTCACTTAAGTCACCTTTCTTCCCCATTCTGATGCTCGGTTTGAACTGCAGCAGATCGTCTTGACCATGTCTACATGCCTAAATGCATTGAGTTGCTGCCATGTGATTGGCTGATTAGAAATTTGCGTTAACGAGCAGTTGGACAGGTGTACCTAATAAAGTGGCCGGTGAGTGTATTTCCCTGTTACATTAAAGACAAACATTAAGAAAATCTGCATTTTATGTGGAACAAACATGAATCTTATTTTTTACTACAGATTAGCATCTGATGGTTTATTTTCAGTACCTCAACCTCTAGTGGCATTTTCTGTGATAGGCTGACACAATCGAAAGGAAGAAACACACATGGCTTTTTAATGTTTTAAAGGAAAATATCTGCAATGTGTGTTGTGCACATGCATTTAGTACTTTACTCTGACAAATCCAGGGCAATTTTCATTTTATTGCATTTCAGTATTCAGTATTGCAGTTCAATGAAAGTCCGAGAGGTTTGTTAGAGAACATTAGTGAACTTTCAGCATTATAAAGACCGAGTAACACCACATACAGGTCAGGGATATAGTAGTGGAAGAGTTCAAAACCGGTTAGCTTATAAAATGGGATTGAGTATCTCACAAAGCTCTGTTCAACCCGAAGTCCAAAAATTGGAAACATGCGGCACAGTTACAAACCTACCAAAACATGGCCATACACCTGAACATGAAGACAAGCTGCGCAAGAAGAGCATTAATTGGAGAAGCAGTCACAAGGCACAGGATAACTTTAGACGAGCTGCGGGCTCAGGTGGAAAAATCTGATAACATTATAACTATTAGTTATGTACAAGTCAATACAATCAGACCAGCCTTAAGCTGTTTTGAAATGAGAAATTTGTACAAATGTCTGTCTCCAGGGTAATCATCAGGTGGTTCTACAAACCATGGGCTCAGGGTCAATTAATGAACGCCACCATTTTCAGATTCTATTAGTAGGATACACTTCCAGTATATTCAGAAACAATCAGAAAGAACACCACAGAGAAATCTACAAACAGTCTTGGCAATCCACTGATCCATACAATCCTGACAAAGCAGTCTCTTTTTAGGTTTCATTTAGTATATCTTTCAGCCTGAAAAAAGTTTTATTTCTAGATTTTTTTGGTTTGTTTGTTCGTACTGTGTTGTTTCCAGCGAGGAGAATTGTCCAAGTTATTTTATATTTGCTTGAGGGGAGTCATGTCCCAACAGTTGTTGGTCCTTCAGTGTTGCCCAGGACAAGATGCAATCAGCTAATCAGTCCACTAAATTAAAGGTGTTTCAAATTAGCCAGGGGTACATTAAATACCTGAAATGTCCCTTTAATACAAGTCACATTAACATTCCTGTATAAAAGCACACATCATTCTTGACATCCATTGTCATCTACTTTTCAAAGGTCAGTTTAAATGGCTCAGACATAAAACCCAGACATCCCTCTCCCTTTTGGTTCTTCCTTGGGTATTCCAAGGTGTTCCCATATCAGAAAGGATGTAAAATCCCTCCACAAACTTTTGGGTCTACCCCAGGATCTCTTTCCAGTTTGACATGCCCACATACCCTCCAAAGAGAGGCGCCCAGGAAACTTCACTTTTAAATATCCAATTCCGTGCAACTCACTAGAGGACAGAATACCTCATTCCATCTCTAAGGCTGACCCTGGTCTCCCAACAGATGAAACTCATTGCAGCCACATGTATCCGGGTTGAAGCATGGACAAAACCTGTAAACAGAGAGCTTCTCATTTTGCTCTTTTATCAATTCAACAGACTGGAGTGTTTGCATTACTGAAGAGGAGGGCTGAAACCATCTAACCGTCTCCCGCTGCATCCTAACATCACTCATGAACGACCACAATTAATCAGTTTTTATTTATAGAGCACTCTACATTCACAACAAGGGCAACACAAAGTGCTGTACATTAACCCCTTCAGATGAGACAGATGCTAACCTTCCACCTAGAGGGAGCAGTCCACCTTTTTCTGGTTGAGGGACTCCGGCACTACCAGTGACTGATGCCTGGCAGCTTTTTGTTCTCCAGTCATCCACTTCACTCACACACAGCTCGACATGTAGATAGAGATAGCTGTGATAGGTGCTTCAAGCAGCTATCACAGCTGAAATGTGTCATCCCATCATTGCAGACATGCCTGAACCGGGCTGTGAGGAACTTCAATGTAAATGTGACCAACTAACATACTCAAAATTTGAATTATGGAATGCTGTCGCTTTAAGAGTTATAAAGCTCTGTACACATGTCCTGTGTCCATGAAAGTTTGCAAGATAGCGTAAGAATAATAATGAAACGGGAGTGTTTTGTGAGTGTGGCAGTTGGAAGATTTATTCACTATTTCAGGCCCAGAAATCCCCGCAGCTCTGTTTAAAGCACTACAGCTGATTAACAGCCCTGTTCACACGTGCCTACTGTTGACATATCTTGGTTGCTCATCTTTGTCTTTGGATCAATCTCACATATTGCCCATTTAAGGTCATTTGAAAGGCTTTGGAGACCTGTTGCCATGGAAACTGAGCTGAATACTTTGAATACTTGGGCCTCTTTAGAAGAAACGTTGCCATCTGTGAGCTGAAAGGGCAAGTTTGCAATGATTTCTAAGCTTCACAGCACAATAAGATCACAAACACATAAATACTCATCATCACACTCACACTGCTCTATAAGGCAAACACACAGCTTTCAAACAAGCATACCCCCTGCTTATTAAGTGTGAAGCTGAATCTGTTCCACTGCTAGACTTTTCTATTAATATTTATGACCTCTACTGAAATATTTCAGTGCTTGAATAGAGTGATGCATTGCAACAGATACACACACAGAGTCTGAGGTAAAGCGAAGGACCCAGGTGCATCTACTCATCAGAGGCTGATCAAAGTACCTATACGAATAGAACTGAATAGAGGCCATATGGCAACAGAGGTGCCATTTTCAATTGAGTCTTCAGACTTTCAAGGAGAAGGAAGGAAAGAGATGCAGACAGAGAGAAAGGCTGTAATACGAAATTAAAAATGGTAGCTGTTAATATACTGTATTGTTTGATACTTCAGCATTTTAACATAATTCATCTTTTGTTTCAGATTTTCTGAAGTAGAACTGTTGATGTAAAGGTTTACGTTTTTTTTGTGTAATAATGGATTCTTGAACATTTAAACACATCTGCCGGTAACAAAGGTGTTATTATTTAGACATAAAGAACGTTCACAGCAGCCCGAGTGACTGGAGAGAGTAGTCAGTCGAGAGGTAATCATATGTAAGCTCAGTGTGCTGGATTCTCTCACAGACCACATGACTGATGGCTTTTCAGACTCATTTTACTGTTTAAGCCTTAAGTAATGGCCCATAGTAAATGAAAGTTACATCCGGCTTGTCCATGCACTGTGGATCCTTCACTAGATCTTCTAATTCATTTCAGCCTTCAAGCATTAGGTCAGGACTTTCATTCAATTCCTCTTCACTCACACTGCTTGATTGGTTTTAAGGAAAGATTGAAGCATGTTCAGGGAGAGCTTTTTGATTTATGCTGAGGAATTACTTCCTCTCCTGTCATCATGCAGAAAAGTCATGATATTTTTAACTTATCTCCCTTATATGTATTGCCTCATCTGCTTAAAATGTGTTTATTCACAGCTCTCACAAGTTCATTAAACTGAAAATTATTTTCTTTGAGAAGAAAACAGCATTATAATAAATAACCTTTTCTTACAGGGATGCTCCAAAAAATTGACTGGTGACTGGAAATTGATTTCTTTCTCACTGACTTTTTTTTACAGATTAGTGAAACCACCATAGCCTAATGGCCAGTATATGCTACAAACAACTATCTTTGGTCCGGGTTATAGTGTCTAATATCTAACTGTTGCGAGTTGGATTTTGTTTGTAATGACACCTCTATCTGGTAACCTGGAGGATTTCAATCCAGATTTCACTTAAGGCAGAGGGAGGCAGCTCTGTTTCGTTCATTGTTTATTTTTATTTAAACTTGTCATTGCAAAGACAGGTATATTTTAATCCAACCAAAAGTGGAAAAAGTCTAGGTTATTAATTTGCTCATAAAGAGAAAACAAAATCACCCAAAATTGGTATCAGCAGGTCAAACCCTTCCAAAAATCTGAGATCAGAGATCTGGATTCAAAATCTCTGACCGGTGGATCTCTACTCGCTCGTCTTGCATTGTTCTTTGCATGCTTGTTTACTATTTAGGTCAGCCTTGATTCAAGCTGGACCATCATCAGTCTGGGAGAAATTTAACTGCACCTATCTCAATAAAAAGTTCAGGTGAAGGATTTCATGCTCACCCTTAGAATCCTGTACTGTTTGAGATTAAATAAATCATCTAAATTGAATATAGTGCAAAAATATAATAATTCTGCCAGTTTTTGCCCAATTGTGTTTCCTAATGCATTTGCGATCATATCTGATTCATTTTACATCAGGGCTCCTAATCTGGATTCATCCCAAATTTTATTTTAAAATAAAGTTGAGATTTTGAGGCAAACATGAAATATCATCAAAGCAAGCACACAAATAATTAAAAAATATAAACCAATTTAAAAATTTTATTAATTTGTTATTGTTTTTTAGTGATTTGACACAGCTGATTGAGGACTAACATTCAACACCTTAGACCAACATCCAAATCTACATGAATTCAGTGTCGAAAATGTTTTTCTTGTCAAATTCAACACCTATAATAACATATTAATCCACAAGGTTTTGCACATTGATCAGAAAGTCCCACTAATTCATTACTCTTTTTATCATTTCCTTCTTCATTTAGCTCATTTTGATAAATCTGTCCTATATTTCCAAATTTACATGAGACTTCTGAGGAAATGTTCTTCATCACTAAACCCTGCACATCATCTCTAAAGGATAACAGCTCATTCAGACTTCATTAAGACTTCAGACCCATGACAAACACTAATAGAGACTTGACATAATCAAATCCAGCCATCAGTGATTAGAGCTTAAATCAGGTCACTGCTTTTCCATCTAGGAGATAAAACATGCTGAAAGATGCAAATTAAAGTCTCTGATCATTCACAACATGGTAATAGAGAGGTACAGAAGAGCTTCGCAAGCACAAAGCTTCTGATCATCAGGCTAACATCAATGGGACTCAGCATGCATCAGCATGAACTAAAACCAAGCTCAATCTAAACACTGAACCTCTGGTGATGTATTTAAAAATTTGTTTCTGGCTGGATTTTTAGTCTGTGTTGGAGGACAGGGAGCTATAATTTTGTAAAGGCAGCCCTGAGAAATATATTTAATGTCACAGAACATTTAATCATTTGCTTGAATGTGGAAAGGCATGAACTGCAATGGCCTTTTTGAATTGAAAATTTGGTTTCCCACCCAAAAGAGTAAGCAGAGGAAACATTGTCCAACTACCTGCAAGTCGACACAGTTAGTTTCAGCAGCCGGCTGGTCAGTGGCTTTTAAAATCCCTACACTAATAAAATTGCAAGATGTAACACAGATGTAGCCGTTTTCTGTTGTTCATACCAGCGACCTCAAGGATTAATTTAATCATTTTTATTTTAGCACTGGATGAATTCCTTACCAGATAGGACTTAATGATCTAATTACCTCTATTAGAAACATTGGATTAGAACCAGCTCTTACCAGTAAACACCCCAGGATTATTAGTGTCATTTGATTTGTTTTTCTGTGTTTGATTTTCTGTATCATTGTAATGTTTTTCCTCATGTACAGCGCTTGAGTGCCTTGTTGCTGATTATATTAATGTTATCAAATTTAACGTTTTCATTCACTGCCTTGATTTTAGTGCCTCCATTTTCACCAATTCAGTTTTATCATTCATCGCATTCACAGTGTAATTTTTGTTACTTCTGGTAGATCGAAATATGGCATCAGCCCCGGCGAGCCCCGGCGAGTCTTGTAGTGCGTGACCCACAATTTCCCATTATTCACTGCGGTTCGAAGCAGATTGGTAGAGCTCGGGCAGCAATGGCGCACGATGGTGGCAGAAATTATGAATAAAAATGTAAATAATACGCTTTCTGTGACCACAAATAAACTTTTAAGATGTTTTTAGGAGAGAATGTAGGTTTGTTAAACTCAAATATCTACTCGGTTAATTAGGATTACACCTAAATAAAAAAAAGAGGTTCGCCGTACCCAGCGTCAGCTCGCTTCTGCAGCTGTCAGCCGACCGAGCAGTGTTCCCTCCCTCTTCCGGAGAAGGCGCCTGATTCCTGTGTTGAACCTACCGCTGGGTTTAACTACTGGATGGAACGGTGGAACATACATTTGTCATTGTCTTTATCCTTGAAATAAACCTTTGAAAATACACTGTTCAAAAAAATAAAGGGAACGCTTAAATAACACATCCTAGATCTGAATGAGTGAAATATTCTCATTGAATACTTTGTTCTGTACAAAGTTGAATGTGCTGACAACAAAATCACACAAAAATCATCAATGGATATCAAATTTATTAACCAATGGAGGCCTGGATTTGGAGTCAAACACAAAATTAAAGTGGAAAAACACACTACAGGCTGATCCAACTTTGATGTAATGTCCTTAAAACAAGTCAAAATGAGGCTCAGTATTGTGTGTGGCCTCCACGTGCCTGTATGACCTCCCTACAACGCCTGGGCATGCTCCTGATGAGACAGCGGATGGTCTCCTGAGGGATCTCCTCTCAGACCTGGACTAAAGCATCCGCCAACTCCTGGACAGTTTGTGGTGCAACGTGACGTTGGTGGATGGAGCGAGACATGATGTCCCAGATGTGCTCAATCGGATTCAGGTTTGGGGAACGGGCGGGCCAGTCCATAGCTTCAATGTCTTCATCTTGCAGGAACTGCTGACACACTCCAGCCACATGAGGTCTAGAATTGTCCTGCATTAGGAGGAATCCAGGGCCAACCGTACTTAATGGCAGTCAGGCTACCTCTTGGAAGCACATGGAGGGCCATGCTGCCCTCCAAAGAAATGCCACCCCACACCATTACTGACCCACTGCCAAACCGGTCATGCTGAAGGATGTTGCAGGCAGCAGATCGCTCTCCACGGTGTCTCCAGACTCTGTCACGTCTGTCACATGTGCTCAGTGTGAACCTGCTTTCATCTGCAAAGAGCACAGGGCGCCAGTGGCGAATTTGCCAATCCTGGTGTTCTCTGGCAAATGCCAAGCGTCCTGCACAGTGTTGGGCTGTGAGCACAACCCCCATTTGTGGACGTAGGGCCCTCATACCATCCTCATGGAGTCGGTTTCTAACCGTTTTATCAGACACATGCACATTTGTGGCCTGCTGGAGGTCATTTTGCAGGGCTCTGGCAGTGCTCCTCCTGTTCCTCCTTGCACAAAGGCGGAGGTAGCGGTCCTGCTGCTGGGTTGTTGCCCTCCTACGGCCTCCACCATGTTTCCTGGTGTACTGGCCTGTCTCCTGGTAGCGCCTCCAGGCTCTGGACACCACGCTGACAGACACAGCAAACCTTGCCACAGCTCTCATTGATGTGCCATCCTGGATGAGCAGCACTACCTGAGCCACTTGTGTGGGTTGTAGAGTCCGTCTCATGCTACCACGAGTGTGAAAGCACCACCAACATTCAAAAGTGACCAAAACATCAGCCAGAAAGCATAGGTACTGAGAAGTCGTCTGTGGTCCCCACCTGCAGAACCACTCCTTTATTGAGTGTGTCTTGCTAATCGCCAAAGATTTCCCCCTGTTGTCTATTGCATTTGCACAACAGCATATGAAATTGATTTTCAATCAGTGTTGCTTCCTAAGTGGACAGTTTGATTTCACACAAGTTTGATTTACTTGGAGTTATATTGTGTTGTTTAAGTGTTCCCTTTATTTTTTTGAGCAGTGCATATACTTTTGTTTGTACATTTGGACTCTTTTAAATAATAGGCTACTGCCTAAACCACAAACCCATGGTGCGCATCAGTGATTATTTGAATTAAGTCCTTGGTTTGGTTGATTTGTTTCCTTTGACAAATATTCACCACACATAGCCTGAAAATAATCCTACAGCATCCAACTCGTGTTGGCAATTTTTGAGAGCGCTGTATGCCAAGTTCTTGACCCTAAAGAACTTCCAGCAAATCACTGCGGAACTACTGAAAATGCATGCGAATGGCTATGGACTACAAGTATTCTGCTGATGCGCCAGGCTGCTGCCATATTTTGATCTAACGGAAGTAACAAAAATTACACTGTGAACGTGATGAATGATAAAACTGAAGTGGTGAAAATGGAGGCGCTAAAATCAAGCAGTGAATGAAAATGGGCAACATTAAATTTGATAACCTTAAAACGTATAACATTAATATTTACCATGTTATCATTTTAATGAACTTCTTATTCACGGATTCTAATTTTCACAGAGGCAAAATTAATCACGTTTGTTTTTACGGCACTCAGTTTTACCATGCTCAGTATTTCACACCTTCAGTTCAGTTCAAGGTTTTGCAGGGTGCTCGAGGGTTCATAGGAGTTTGCCCAAGTGGTCCACATGTGTTTTATGAACCTGGAGAAGGTATTCAACTGTGTCCCTCGTGGTGTACTGTAGGGGGTGCTCCAGGAGTACGGTGTCGGGGGCCCTTTATTAGGGGCCATCCAGTCTCTGTACAAGCGGAGGAGGAGTTTGGTCCACATTGCTGGCACCAAGTCGGACCTGTTTCTGGTGCATGTTGGACTCTGGCAGGGCTGCCCTTTGTCACCGATTTCTAGGCGCAGCCAAGGGCCGGAGAGGGTCTGGTTTGGGGACCAGTGGATTTCATCTCTTCTTTTTGCAGATAACGTGGTCCTGCTACAAGCGGCTGAAATGAGCTTCCTCCGTAGGGTGGCCGGCCACTCCCTTAGAGATAGGGTGAGGAGCTCGGCCATCCGGGAGGAGCTCGGAGTAGAGCCGCTGCTTTTCCACATCAAGAGGAGCCAGTTGAGGTGGCTCGAGCATCTATAACGGATGCCACCTGGATGCCTTCTTCAGGAGATGTTCCAGGCACGTCCCACTGGGAGGAGGCCCAGGGGACGGCCCAGGACACGCTGGAAGGACTATGTCTCTCGGCTGGCCTGGGAACGCCTTGGGCTCCCCCCAGAGATGGAGGAGGTGTCTGGGGAGAGGGAAGTCTGGGTGTCTCTATTGAGTCTGCTACCCCCGCGACTCGGTCCCGGATGATGCGGAAGACGACGAGTACGAGTACGAGTACGAGAATTCATTTCAAGTTAATTTTTGTTACTTTGACCCCTCATACTTTTTAATGATGAAAAAAAAATCACACAAACACTAAAAAGGCAAAAATGTCTAACCAACTAAAGTCAAGGTTTTTCTTCCCAAAGGAAAATAAAATGTTGTTTAAATTAATTTTATACAGGTTTCGTCAAAGAATTGTCGCAAATTCTGATGGCTCCAGGTTGTTCAAAATGTTCACTATTTTTTCATATTTGAAGCATTTTGCTGCTATTTAGTAGTTGGTGTTAAGCTTAATGAAGCCTTATTTAACCAATTTGTCTAATTAATACCTAAAGTCATATCTATATTATGTGTGATATTGCAATTAGCACTCACTAAGAATCAGTTTGACACAAAACACAAATAATTTTATTTATTCTAAATAAATTCAGGCATTAAGGGGTTACACAATAGTCACAACACAGCTTATAAATAAACTACAACAGGTTTCTGAGCCTCTGTATGATAGGTCAATAGAGAATATTTCACAAACTCTATTTGTCCATTGCTTTGTGCTTGATGTGACGCATTTGCAAATGTTGAGGCAGAATGCCTGTCCACACTGTAACCTTGCACAATTTCCCATCATACAGTTTGTTTTATCTTAGCTTTAGCAATTGTAAACATTAACGTTTGCTTGCTTCAGCTTTGACTAGAAGAAGAAGCAGAGTAACATTACATGATGCATCTCTTTATTTCGATATGACTAGATCTGCAGATGAGCTGAAAATTTGCAAGCCCAATCAACCGGCCAGAGACCTGAAAAACTTCACCCAGTAAACTTTTGACCATCAGAATGCAAGATTAGAGTTTAATCCAGGAGAATGTTCACTATTGTAGTTAAATCTGTGTTTCATTTACTTACTGTTATGTTCCACCTCAACATTTCCCATAACCATTGCTGGGACACCAAAGGCAGAGGCCAACACCCACACGCAGATATTCACCACCTAAAGACAGGAAAACACAGCAGTGACAGTGAATTTTCCCCAAAGTTATTGGTAACATTTGAAACACATAAAATTGTTTATCTGAGGTTCTGAATGCATTAGGTTGTCTGGGTTCATTCATATTTTGACATCTTGTTCAGTAATAAGACTTCAGCGAACCAAGTCAGTTCTCTGCACATCCTCATACATCAAGGTGAACTCAGTGAACTCTTAAGAGCTGACCTAATATATGCTGTCACCTCACAGATGCTGAATGAGGTGTGAAGTATTTCAAAGAGTAAACATCTCGCTCTGAAATCAGTGGGTCTTGCCTTGGCCTTGTGTGGCGTCCTCATATCCAGTGCTTTGACAGGGTGGCAGACGGCCACATATCTATCCATACTCATCACTGTCAGAGTGAAGGTGCTGGTGAACATGTTGTAGTAGTCGATAGACACCACAGTCTTGCAGAGAGCATTACCAAAAGGCCAAAAGCCCAGAAAAACGTCAGTGCCCTGGAAACATTCACAGACAATGTAGAACATAAAATTTACTTTTTTAATTATTGTAAAAAATATCTGAAATAAAGTAAAGTTAGTCTTTTAGAATTTATTTGAAACATGTAATGCAGCAGAGAACATTGCTACTTTAAACAGGTTTTTATTTCACAAGTCAGTTACAAGTAGGTTAAAAAATGTGACCCACTCTGAAGAAACTTTATGGAGAATTTTTTGGAGAAAATGCAAAATAAAGTTGACATAAAAAATGTAAGTTAGTTTATGAAAATTTCCATCTTACCATGATGCAAAATTTCATTAAAACATGAAGAGAACTCGGAAAAAAATCAGGAAGGAGCAACTCATTTAAAAACTGCTTGGTTTTGATATTTGGGTGACGAAAGCAAACTGTGGAATGGAAGTACAAGATGTAGGGCGAGACTGGCATATTCTGCACATAACAGCATGCTTTAAAGTCAAACAGCCTAAATGGACCTGCCTGTAGTCATCTGTCACTCGCTGCAAATATCACATTTAGAATCAGCTTTATTGTCAAGTTTGTACAGACAAACAAGAAATTTGACTCCGGCACACTTACAATTATGTAGAGCGATGCAAAACACTAAAGACACTAAAGGCCTATGCAATCACTGGCTAGTTTATTAAGTACCATTGTGCAGTGGCTTGTTGACATTAATAGCAAATCAGCCAATCAGGCAGCAATAAAGTGCATTCAGGCATCTGGATGTGAAGAAGAAGATTTGCTCATTTACACTTTGAAGGTTGTTGGTCCCAGATGAGCTGGTCTGAGTATCCCAGAAGTTGCTGATCTACTTGGAATTTTTTACACCATCTCTCTGGTTTACAGATAATGGTCCAAAAAAGCAGAAATATCCAGTGAACTGCAGCTGTGTGGATAGAAATGCCTTGTTGATCACGGAAGTCAAAGGACAATGGGCAGACTGGTTTAATGATGACGACAAGGCAATAGTTCTAATAACTTGTTACATCCTAGGTATACAGAATGCCATCTCTGAAAAGACAACACCTCACATCTTGAAACAGACGGGGTACAGCATAAAGCTTAAATAATCTTAAACTGTCTTCTGTTATGTCTAAAGAGTTTCCTGTGCTCTAATGGCCTCCACAGTCACCAGACCTCAATCACCTTTGGGAGGGAAAGGAAGATTTGCAGCCACCAATTTGCAGCAGCTAAATGTTATCATGTCAATATGGACCAAATAAATCAAACCCCTTGTCCAATCTATGCCATTAAGAATTTGGGCAGTTCTGAGAGTTCTGAGAGGAAAAGAAGTCCAAGCAAGTACTCACATGATGTACCTACAGAAGTGGCCAATGAGTGCATTTCAGCACTAAACAATCCCAGTTTCAACCTTTCATAAGCTCTACTAGTGATATTATTTAATAATTTATTGAATATAAATAATTTCTATTTCTATTGCTGAAAATGTTGATCATCTAGAAGAAACAGTAAACTGTGCCAATGATGACAGTAGTTAATTGTGAGCTTTGCACTGCTCTAGCACTGCTCAGTATTGTTCTTCCATTGAAATGTGATGTTAGTGTCAATGTTGTCGTCCCTGGTAAAGTTAGCATTACAGCAATTTTCACTCGAAGCGCTTTGACTTGCAGAGATTTCACAAACAGAAGATAAAATAGGAATTTAACACATCTGCAGTAGTGAAGCCTGCACCTGAGAACTGATTTCTGGTCAACTGAACGTCCAATGAGCACATCTTTAAAATCTGAGATAAGAGATGCCAGAAATGTCAACTCCAAAATTTGCTAGTTTTTCACCCCATCATCATTTGTTTAAGCTGCAGTCAGTCAAGAAAGACAATTTTACCAGTTCTGCTTAAACAGAAACATGAATTTTCAAAGAGGAACACCAAACTTAAGGTGCGTAAAGTGGATCCAATTCAATAGGCCCTTTTTCAGTCAACATATCAGGCTGACTATGCTTTCTGACAGCTGAAGCAGCAAATTATGTAAATGAGAAGAGCTTTATTTAGAATTCAACCAAGTTAACATACAGTTTATGTAAACAAAGAATTAACCATATGTAGGCTAAATAAGGTGGAAAAGGCCAGACTGCTAATGTTACATGCTCAGATATGCATTATGCTAAGTAAAAGTATTTATTTATTTAAGTAAAATAAATCACAGTATTATCATATAATATGTAATTTTGAAAATTGAAAGAGGTGATCTATGAACATGAATTAATTACATTTTAACCTGTATGAGCTTGAACTGAGAACTAATTCTTGTTATGGGTGAACTGGGTGGTTAATATCAATGTTGAAAAAATTTAAATATTTCTGAATTTCTATGGTATAATTAGGAATCTAAAGGCTTAATAATTATTATTTTGTATATACTACATTTCAAATAAACCTTTGCTTCAAGGTTGAGAAATTTTTTATTGTTTGAAAAAGTCTTACCTGGAAAGGTAGAGTAGCCAGAAACAAAGAGTCAGCCAGAGCGAGGTTAAAGATGTAGATGTTAGTGGCTGTTTTCATCTTTGTGTATCTGAGGAAAATGGACACACACAAGGTCAGTCACCTGAAAACCAAGAGACTGGCAGGTAAGTTCACACTCTGTCACATTTACTTGGCCCTCAGCAGTCAATTTACAATTTAATCCTATCTTCTATACCACTTGTGCAATTGGACCACCACAACACACAATGTGTTGGTGTCAATGATTTTAGTACAAAAACCCCAGGAACTGTTAAAGTTATCTCCAAATTCCAAATTGAAATTAAACAATTTGCAGCCTCACTGAACTTTCTGTTTGAAATATTAAGATTTAGTCAGTATTTACAGTGACAGTCATGTAAACGCTAGTGCTTACTGCTTATTTAGGATAAGCCAATCTACATATAGGGCCTCCTTGATGCATTAAACTGAATTCTGACATTGGAATAGGTGCGAGAGTTTGTCACAGGGCCCTGTTAGAAAAGGGAAAACTCATGAATATTTTTGTCTTGGCTGAAAAGTATATTGCATGAAACTTGGAAGATGTATCTAATACATGCACAAAGATCATGAAGATGCTGTCTTTGCTCCGAATGTGTGTTCTGATGTTAGTTTCTAAAACCTTAGCATTAATTAAACAACTGAAAAGTGGGACCAGATGTTGCCACCATTCATGCAAAATGTATTGCAGAGGTAAAGAAATTACTCTGTACTTTAAAACGTGTGAATCATTAAAGATTAGAAATTATTTATATATTTCATGCATTTTAATAACATATTTTGCTAAGAGAAGGTAACCAAAGGACTGGAGGATTTGTAAGTCAAACATCTTTCTGTTACTCTACAAGCTTAAATGGGATCTTTAAAATATTCCAGTTCAGGTTACTTGGTTACAACAGGAAAATAAAATATGTTCAGCCCTTTATTGAAGTAGCATAAGTTACACTAAAAAAATTAAGGAACATCCAACTGTAAAAAAAGGTCCCACATTAAGAAATAATTGTTTTGAACAAAATCGTCAGTGGCAAAATTGCCTGTACTCCAAAGGCCTAATTTATATTGCCCAGTCCGCTCTATTATTTGCTCAACCACAAACCCTTTGTACATTAAATCCATATTTATACCTTTATTACAGCTTTATTATTGTAAGGGTGAAGAGCAGCCTCTTCAACACAGATGTTGCAAAGTTCTATTCATAATTTTGCAACAACGTCTGAGAATGCATGTGCCCTGTCCCACAACATGCCAGTAGCGTTGTTAAGCAACATACAGCTTATCAGGTATGATTTCAGTACAACGTACACCTTTGCTACCAGCTACGGTGGCTTGTTAAGTCCAAAGAGTATGTTTACTGTAATTGATTCAGATTGAAGCCGGTTCGTATACAGACCATAGGCGAACCGCAGCAGAGTCTGTTTGGAAGCGGACCGAGGCCACCTCAAAAAGTGGGTCTCAGTCCGGTTGTTTAGTCCGGACCAGGGTTCGCTTGAGTGTATTCACACCTGCACAACAGGTCCGTACAAACGGGGGAAATGAACTCTGGTCAATTTAAAGCGGACCAAAGGTGCCAGGTGTGAATACACTAATTCTCTGACCAATTCCAAGATTTTAATAAAAAAATCTATCAACTTCTGCTAGAAAAAATGAACATGAATCATCACTGGATCTTTCAGCAGGACAACAATCCTAAACACATGGCCAAATCAACATTGAAAAAATTCATCAGACCCAAAATCTAACTTTTTCCGTGGCCATCTCAGTCAACAGGCTTAAATCCTATAGAAACCTTTTGGCTGAGCTGAAGAGAGCAGAGCCTAAGGGAGGACCCAGGACCCTGGACAATCTAGGACGACAGTGCAAAGAGGAATATTATCTAAAGATGAGTCTGTCTCAGGCCATACCCTTGTGAGATATTGAAAGAATAGGAGGAGAGCAACGTACAGTGGCAGCGCCTGACGTTCTTCAAAAAATATGCTGCTATGATTTTCTATCAAACAACCCGCATTGCCTGCCCCAAGGCACAGCACCCAGCGATATTTTTCAAATCTGTTCTATTAGGAAGTATCAGTGCTTCTGATTCTGACTATCCAAAGCTGAAGTCCAGTAATCTGTCTTGTCCCAGTGCACTTCTGCTCAATTCGTCTAATGTGCTTAATAAAATTTTTGTTAAATTAAAAAAATATATATAACAAAATAATAAGTGTACCAAATCCCGCTGCAATAAAAGATTAATTTATTGTAAGTGTCTTAACATATCTTTACCAGGAGTGAGTGCTGCAGATGCAACAGTACAGAAGTTATATGGCTGCATGTTTCGGTCATGAAATATCCACAGACAGAACATAATAACAACTGCCAATGTCTTCAAAATTACTTTTGTGGTTTAACATTTTCACCAATAATGGTGCCTCCAAGACCCTGCCAAGATAGCTCACAAACACAAAGGTACTGACATGGTGAAACATTAAATCTATTATGCAACGACTGCCTTAAGCAGAAATCTGGTGAGATCTAACATCTGCCCTAAATAAAACTTCACACAAAATGCATCAGAGTAAAAAGCACCCGTCTCTCTTTCAGGCTCTGCCAAATCTTCTGTTCCCGAAGTCTTCTTTAGCTTCTATTCGGTTTCGCCTCCAGCTGTTCTTCACACTCGTTTCCCACTTTCTTTCAGTCTTTTCTCATATTATCCTTCTCATTTCCCTCCACTGAGTTATGCTGCTCTCTACAGGATCTATTATTGGTTTCCTACGTCTACCCAAAGACAGATATTTCTTCTTACTTTTGATTTTCTTATCTTTGCCTGTCTTAAGTTCATCTCTGCAAGATAAAATGTTTTTCACTTCTCTATTTTCTCATTCTTTCTTTTCTCCACCCAGTTTGATTTGGATTTGAATTTATCACTTTCCTACTTTTTGAAATGATTTATCTTTTCAAGAAGTAGGGAATTTATCTTTATTTAATCTTTATTAATCCATGTAACCTCCTATTCATTCTTTATTTTCTCAACTCTTTTCCTGTAATCCATTTTGACCCTTTTCCTTATGCTTTATCCCTCTTTCTGTGTTCAGCTCTCCTTGTTTTCTTTGTAGCTGCACATTTCTCCCTCCTTTCTGCAGGCTGAGGACTTGCAGACATACCCCGTGTCTTCATAGAGAAGTTTTCAGGCCTGTTCAGCAACCCTCCCTTTTTTAAACATAAAGGACGGCGTTTACTCAACCAAAACGACCATATCTGTTCTTTCTCCAGATAATCCTGACTTCCCTGTCTAATCACAGTTTCTTCTGTCATTTGGCCTTTGTCTTTGCGGTTCAGAAACAGTTTCTTAGATTTTCTCTCTTCCATTTCTGTGCCCATATTTTCTGTATTCTTTGATGTATTTCGTCATTGTCGTACTCGTCATCTTCCGCATCATCCGGGACCAGGTCACAGGGGCAGCAGACTGAGCAGAGACACCCAGACGTCCCTCTCCCCAGACACCTGTTCCAGCTCCTCCGGGGGGAGCTCAAGGTGTTCCCCGGCTAGCCGAGAGACATAGTCCCTCCAGCGTGTCCTGGGCCGTCCCCTGGGCCTCCCCTCCTGAGGAAGGCGTCCAGGAGGTATCCGGTATAGATGCCGAACCACCTCAACTGACTCCTCTTGATGTGGAGGAGCCGCGGCTCTACTCTGAGCTCCTCCCGAATGGCCGAGCTCCTCCCCCTATCTCCTCTCTACGGAGGAAGGTAATTTCAGCCGCTTGTATCCGGGATCTCGTTCTTTCGGTCTTGATCCAAAGTTCATGGCCATAGGTGAGTGTAGGAATGTAGACCGACCGGTAAATCGAGAGCTTCAATTTTTGGCTCAGCTCTCTCTTCACCACAACGGACCGGCACAACGTCCCCATTACTGAAGCAGCCGCACCGATCCATCTGTCGATCTCCCGCTTCATTCTGAAATCTTAATTTTTTGTTCAAGACAAAGACCAATTTAAGACTAATCTCGGGTTAATTTACAAAAATAACATGCAAGACAGTGACTGTAGATTCTGTTTGCTCAGGAACAATTGGCATCGACAGCCAGTGTCATATGGTGCAGGACACTCTGGGAGAGCTCGGTACGGAGGAAGATCCATTACCATTGCTGTTTTGATAACTCAATCAAGTCAAATCAATGTATTTTCATTTTATTATACTACTAACAGACTGAACAAATTAGTTTGAAAAATTATTAAATAGATAAAAACACATGCAAGAATCCTAACCCCTGTTCATCATTTTATCGGCTTGAAGCAGAAAGATTTGTAGCATTCTGCTGGGTCGGCTCCCTGATCTGGCAGTGCCTCTGAAAAGAACAGGGACAGAGGCTATAGACGGTCCAATGACCCAGCACTATCCTCTGCAGGGTTCTGTTGTCTTGCCATATTAAAGCTGGAGCACCAAACTTAACTTTGGATTAGACAACAAACTATCAACCACAACTGTATGGAGTGTTGAGAGAGAGGCAGCAGGCAGTGATGCTTGTTGCAGTATCCTCAAGGGCACTCTTTTTATATTTTAACAGTTAACATCAAAGTATTCTACAACACAGTTTATTTACTGTAACTTAACTATAAGTCGAAGGTAAATCTCTCATTTCATAATGATTCATCATGCTGAATCAGAAAAAGAAAACGATTCCAAAAGATTCCAAAAACAGCAACCAGTAGGTTACACAAAAAGCAAGTCATGGCAGGCTTGGCGTAAAATGCCAGTTTTGTCAGGAAGGAGCACAGACCTTCTGCACAAACTGTGCAAATATGCCAAGCAACATGATGAAGAATGATGCTACTGATCCTATACAAAAAACAGGAGCTGCATGTTTATGGTAAGGGGAGTCAAAAATAGAAACTATGGAAGCAAACACTTGAATAGCAGTAAGTGAAAATGGCCGTTATGTCATTTTCTGTTTATGTTTTCTTGAATTTAATGTTTATTTTTTCCACATAATAAATTATTAATTTTATCGCAAGTAAAATCCAAAGGGGAACATCCTTAAAACTACATCTGTAATACTCTGTATATACAGTGGGCAGTTTGAATGAGTTGTGCAGTTTGCACAAATAACCTGGTTGTGAGCTATATTTTTATTTAAATCTTAAAATCTACTAAACATCTCAGTGCATGTTTATACTGTACCTGTACAAACAGCAGCGGTGTGCCACTCCTTTGCACTTAGACCTGTCAGCATCTAATGCCTGCTTGCAGTTGAGGAATTTCCAAAAGAAGCATGAAATATTTAACGAGCCATTAAGGCTCTTCTTCTCTAAGCCCCTTGCACTTTGTCTTCATCCCCTTTCCAGCTGCATTAGTTCATCCACACTTGCCCTGCTTGTGATGATATCCTTTTCAGCAGGGCTTGTATTACCAAAGCTAATATCAAAGGAGTTTTAGCAATGTTATGAAAGTAAGCTCTTGCCTCTTAATATAATATTTATGTCTCACTAAGTTGTTCTGCCTAAGGTTTTGGTAATATGATTCAGTGTTTCTGAGCATACTGACTGCACATGAACCCATATCTTCTTTTAGAGAAGAATATAAAAAACGAAATCTGAAAACAAATCAAATCAAATCAATAAAAAAATGTACAAATGGTTCAGGTTGTTCAGCAGGACCATGCATGAATATGCAGTCAGTGTAGGTAGAGTAGGCACAGCCTACCTTAGGCTATTCACAAAGTAAATTTCAACCTCAGCTTATGTTGACTTATTGCGTTTCAGACACCTTACAATAATAATACAGTTATTTAATCACTTTAATGCAGTGATGAAATTATTGAAATTAAGGAAGTATAGTACGAAATTCACATTATTAATATTATCTACTGTACCCCTTGTAATTAACTGGTTGTTGTGGTGACCTGATGCACAGCACATAAGGCATTGTACTTTTTGGGATTAAGTGCTTTGTCCAAGGGCATATCGACATGTAGCAGGAGTAGAATGCTGGAGCAGCACCCACAACTCTTTGATTACAAGATGATTAGTCTCTTCATTGAGCCACAGCCCCCACAAAGAGAAAGTAATTTAGGAGAGAATGTCTTCTCCTAGCAGCTTTAAGGCAGCCTCTCAGTGAAAGGCAGATAAGGCAAAAGACTTAACGAGAGCACCAGACTGATTCATATCTAAAAGCAGCCTCACGCTGTTATAGAAGATACAGAACTTCAACATATGATTGAAGTACTCAACCACAGCATAACACTACCATTGCCCAAACCACTTCAGCAACACAGTAAATCGACAAATATGACTCAGTTGCCTCTGTGTGATTAGCATCCATGAAGGTCTCAATTACAGCAGCAACAACGTTTTTCAGGGTAAATGAGACTCCTAATTTTCTGACCATACATATTGGACATTTTCAAACCATAATTTTTTTCTGAATTAATATAAACCATTTAAAATCAGCAATGTCTCGTCTTTCTACAAAAACACAACCCAGTTTAAGACTAACTCCTTAGTTAGTGACCGTAAATGGCAGATTTTTTACTGCTGATGTATTTCTGGAGTGTGGTCAAAAATCGTCAAAAAAGATAAACTGTGAACACAAAACCGTAAACTGAAGCTAAATGTGGATTTTCATTCAAAATTCATTCTGCTAAGTGCAACTCTAAAAATTGCAACCTAAATACAGCCAAGGTACTTAATAAATGTCTCATGTTGCTTTACAGCATTCTTAAAGAAGTACCCAACTGTCATTCAGGTCTTGGTTTGGACTAGGTCTTGTCAGGGGGAAAGGGAGTCTTCCCACCCAGCAGCTCAATGCTATGCTGAACATGAGGTCATTAAAAAATGACCAATCACCATATCCTTTCAGACATGCTGTCAGGGTTGCAGGTTTGGAAGCAAGACCTGGATGCAGAACATGGCGAGGAGGACGCATGGTGAGTAGATGAAGTTTTAATATGATGGAACACTGACTTACAGGGAGTTAGGCCAAAACGCAAGTTCAGGAGACAAACAGAAAATGAACCACAAGGAGGAACTCTGGAAGACAACAAGGGTAGTTGACAGGAGGAACCAGCAGGGAACGATGAAAACTAGAGAGCTTATAAACTGAGGGAAGTGGAGTGTGGACCAATGAGACAGGGAGGAAGGTAATCAGAGGAAACATGTAACAGGTGTGGACCAGACTGCAGGGAACTGAGGGAATAAGTTACTATGGCAACGGAAGCTTAGGAAACACAGAGACAGGTGTGGAAACTAAACTAGAGACAACTCTAGGGGAAACAAACACTAAACTAACTGGGAGGGACAGGAAAAAGAAACCTAAACATAAGCTAACATAAATAGTAACTCTAGAAAGAACTAAATCTAAGGACATGTAAACAAGCACAATAATCTAAGCAAATATTAACTAAACAAAAGTAAACTACTAATCAAAGGAACAGGGAAAACCTTTAACGGCAAAGTAAACAAAAACAAAGAACAAAATGGCAGATCCTGACACATGCATTAGAGATGCAAACTTTATATTTTATTTAATAACGAATTTCATTGTGATAATATTTCTTGATTGTGGAATTAGAATTCTAAATACATTATTCTGATAATTAATTCAGTCTATTTAATTACAATAAACATCAAATAAATGAACATGAATCAACACCACTGAGTGTGCAGTACAACCATAGAGACTTACAGTATATCCATAGGAAAATGCGGGAAAAAAAAACAAGTTGTGATGTCGTTTAAAATGTAAATAACAACAGAATACAAAGATTTGCAAATCCTGTTCAACCTATATGAATGAAATCCACTTCAAAGACAAGCTATTTAATGTTCTATTTAATGTATTATTTAATTGTAACTGAAAAATCTTTATTCTTTTTTTTTATTTTTTATTTTTTTTACAAATTTTTACTCATTTGATGCCTGCTACACATTCCAACAAAGCTGGGACAAAGGCATGTTTACCTCTTTGTTACATCACCTTTCCTTTAAACAACACTCAATAAGCGTTTGGAAACTGAGGACTAGTTGTTGAAGCTTTGTAGGTGGACTTCTTTCCCATTCTTGCTTCATGAACAACTTCAGTTGCTCCCTAGCGATAAAGACACAATAAAGAAAAAGACTATGGGAGCCAAACATGTTCCTTTTTATGGATTTTACTGAGTACCCCTGTCATCTCAGAGAGAAAAAACAATCCTACAATTTTCCAACTTGATTGATGGAAATTGAATAATTTTGCAGTCCTCTTGTCCTGTCCAAGAACACAGTCCTCTATTTGTCTGTCTCTTTATTCTGCTATCACATTTTATTTCTTACTTCTTTCCCTTTTTCTTTTAGCTCATTGCTGCCTGAAT
Organism: Crenichthys baileyi; assembly: GCA_036173005.1. NCBI lineage: Eukaryota > Metazoa > Chordata > Actinopteri > Cyprinodontiformes > Goodeidae > Crenichthys > Crenichthys baileyi. The sequence continues at coordinate 1,569,870 of JAHHUM010000003.1, read as the reverse complement.
TAATTTACAATTATATAAAAAATATGTTTTAGTTGTCAAGCCAATTCTAAATACAGTGGAGATTGTTGATCTGAATATAGCACATATAATAGATATATATGTCTGGTATGATGCAAATGAGCAATATTATGAATAATTGGGCGTACTTAAACTAAATTTCCAGTCTTAGGAATAGATTTTTTTATTGATGCTCCAAATACTCATACTGCTCAACGATGCTTAGAAACTGAGTTACAGTCTAGATTTCTGTTCGATCCATTCTAGATTCTCGAGGCAGATGATGCTTTTAACTTTTCTGCACCAATGCCTTCCACACCTCACTGGCTGTTTGTACCACCCCTGATCACACTTCCATCTTTTTCTCTTTCCAAATGTATCGCTGCCAGGCTTCTCGTGCTCCCCCTCACTCTCACATTGCTTCTTCTCTCCATTAACAGAGGAAGGGAGTAACCAAGATGAAACGGGTCTATCTGATGACTCTGTAATCCTAAGAGCCGTTCAGATTCAAATATTAATAGTGTTTTGAATTATGTAGGTCTTCACTGTATCAACTTAAATGAGCTGTCACAAGCCAGCACAAATTTGAGTGTGTGTTTGTGTGTGTGTGTGTGTGTGTGTATGTGTGTTTGTATGTATAATACCCAATCAATTGAAAACAGAGTTGGCAATAAAAGCAAGTCGCAAAATTTATTTTAATGAAAATGTGTGCTTTGTATCTTTGTCCCAGTAATTCAACAGTTAACGTCACTTTTTCTTCATTGAGAGTAAATAACATTTTCAGCTAATGATTCAGCTGCAGTTGGAAGATTGTTGTCTTTGCTTAGTACTACCACTTCATGAGACAGCTCAGGAACAAAGAGATATGATTAATGCAATGAAGTTTATTTTATTCAGGTTGTCAAATATATATAAATGGATTAAATAAGTAAGACCACTCTTAGCTGTTGGTATTTTTTAATGCTAGAATTAGCACACTAGCTTGTTGTTGGTGTTTTCAGATACTATGGCGTTCTAACTGCCGTTTTAATTAGTGCACAGATGGTTTGAAATCAATGTCATTATTATTATCATTATTATAGAGAAAGTGAATGCTTTCCAAACAAGTGCCACAGTCTGTGTCCCAGTAATTTATTTTAACCCTATAGAGTTTGGATCGACTCTAAATTCCCTTGATACAGACCATATGTATATTTTTAGTGACAGTTTAATGAGATGCTACAGCTAACAGAAAATGTTGGGGAAATTGTAATAATGGAAAACAATAAAAAGAGTATTGAAAACTGGAGGTAATTGCCATCAGTATAATCATCGCAGTATTCAGCCCCAGTAATGCAATTAAATATTTTCCTGATTTTGTGCAGCTCTGATCACAATGACAGAATATTATCAAAAAAGTGAATTTATTTCACTAATTCTAATTAAAGAGTGAAGGGTATATATTATATAGATTGAATACACACATTGTTATATTTTAGGTTTTCTGTTATTTAGATGATCATGGACTTTAGCAAATGAAAAAGTGAGTCTCTCGAACAGGATTTGCATTCATACTTGGTCGGGCCCCTTTTATTCTGCGCACCAGTGTTTTGTGATATGGGCGCGAATAGTTTGTGGCTTTGCTAAGGTATTAAGGAAGCTCTGTGGGGTTTAGCTCAGGCCTGTTTACTGGCCAATGAAGTGCAGTGATACGTTGGTGACTGTATAGCAGGTATCTGTGCTCAAGAAAATGTGTGAAGGAGCCAAGTCCTGCCGGGAAATGAAACCAGCATTTCCATAAAGCTTGTCACCAAAGTGAAACATGAGGTGCTCTAAAATTAACTGCTAGGTGAACTGACTTTAAACCTCATTAAACAGAGTGAACCAACATCAGCAGATAATATGGCTTCCAAAATTAGCATCGACTGTGGAAACAAAACCTCACTCAGGCAGCTTGGATTTTCTTTCTCTCCCCAGTTCATGCGGACTCTTAGACCTTGATTTCCAAATCACTTTGGTTCAGCTTTTAACCACTGAGCAATAGTCATTTTACTCTGCCCCCACCGGAAAGATGCATCTGAAAATGTCTCTGGTTCAGGAGTAGCTTAACACAATGAACGCGACAGTTGTAACCCATGTCCTGAATGTGTCTGTATGTGGGGGCTCCTGAAGCTTTGACTACATCTGCAGTCCACACATCGTGGATCTCCCCAAATCTCTTGGATGGACTTTGTATTGCAATACTCTCAAAGATGTGGCTTTTGTTGTTGCTTGGGCTCCTTTTTCTACCACATTTTTTTCCTTTCAGTCACCTGTCCATTAATAATAGTCCTGGCTACTGCACTCTGTGAGACCTTTTGTGGCATAGCATTCCTGTGGAGGGTGCCAATGTGAATTGTACAACTTTATGTGAACAGTCATCCCCATGGATATACAGGCTATAACATAACATTACAATGTTAAAAGTATTTTTTTTAAGTATCTTTTTTTTTTTTTTTTGTGTCAAAGGTCATATTCAGTTTATTTTCATGCACCCCAGTACAATAAACAAATGGTTCAACTGTGCTTTGAAGATTCTTCTCCCCAGTAGTGTTCAGGAAGATGAGTGCAGTAAGACTTTCACTTTAATTATGAGGCCGCAAAAGGTCCATGTAAATGCATAATTCATAATCAGCTATTTATATTCATGTAGTATGTGAATATTTTCTTCTCTTTGCCCATTTTAATGTTAAAAATGTTTGCAGGTAAACAGCATGTTTTAGGTTTTAAAGCCCAGCCTAAATGGTTGGGTTATAGCATTTTCACAGCTTTAACTCTATTCCAAAGGACGGAACCAGCAACAGTCCCTGGAATGTCATCAATGAGTATGAATGAGCTGCCCTGCGTTTACTGCTCCTAATAAGGAACCCATGCTCTATTATAGCTATTTTTCATAGAAAAGGGTCAGACCACACATTAAAGGAACACATCGGAAATAAATCAAAAGTGGGAAACAACCGTAAAGGTTGTGGCAGGTTGAGGCTTTGGACAATAATATCTTAAGTTCCAAGGGTCAAATCTAGAGATGCTAGAGAGGTCTGACCTGCTGATAATGATTTTCACAAATATCTGAAAAAGTGTTTATGGGCAAAAGTAGTGGAACTTCTTCATTTGAAGCTTTCAATGAAAAAAAAAAAAAAAATGACCAGCCAATTATTGCTAGGTATCAGTCAAAAACACTTTAACCACTGAGTAAATAAGCTTCACATTACTAGTCCTTTCATTACTAGTCCTGTGATTGTCAATGTTACATGTACAATCTACTTGGATACTACCTTGCATGAAAACAACATTTCCTACGGCCAGTGGCATGGCGAACAATCACCTAAAACTCCACTCACAACTTAAACTCTGTCATTTGTATCAAATAGCAGCAGACATTCAGACACAGTCCATGTCTCAGCAGCTCAGGAATATTTCAGCAGGTTAACCAGGGCATCGCAGCCTATAAGTGTCTCTCCCATGTGTGAGGAAACATTACCAGCAAAATCTGATACATATTATTCAAGCTTTGATCTCATCAAGAAAGAGTCTTTTTAAGTCCATTACCACCTCTGGCCAGCCAGCTGCTGCAAGAATTTAAAGCAGATCAGAAAAAACACAAAAAGATCTCAAATGTAGGTGACGTCTGGTACCATTTAGTACTTCCGGAAGCTTAAGCATATCCAAAATAATATATATACCCTCCTACGAAGGATTAGTAATGTCACCAAGGCGAGGTGTCTGTGCAGAGGACAAATATGTAATAAGCAATAAGAGGGATAGGTGAAGTTTGTTTGTGCCTTTTTGAGAAGGGTAGAATACAGGTTATAGAATCCTGTTAATAAAATAGTACTAAACGGAAGCACACAGCTCTGGGGAATAACCAGTTTTTGTACACTGTACTTTGAACATCTTCATCCTTACTACTGATAATTGGACTGTGCAACATTGTTACCATTTAGACAGATTTAAGAGAGAAGGTGGATTTTCCTTTACTTTGATTTCTTATTGTCAGTGTCATCTTATTCTTGCTGTCATTGAGAAAATAACCTCTCTTACCTTATCACAAACAGATAACGAGGTGGCATGTGATTTCTGTAGAAAGTGGGGAGAATTTATGGAATGCCAGATAATCTTTGGTGACATGAACTTACATTAAATAGAGTTGAAATGAGGTTCATTCAGCACAGCTCCGGAGTTGAAAAATCTAATGCCCCATATTCTGATTACCACTTATCGCAAAGTAAAGAACAATTTTGAAACTGTATATCCTGAGCACTGAGGTATACTGATAACATACTAAAACATACTAAAGCCTCGCCCAGACCTGATACTAACTTCCACCCTCTCTAATCAGCCACAATTGCACAGCTTTAAGCAAATCTGTTCACATCTGGCAGTAAACACCATCCCGACTGACCAGCCTACATCACCCTGTCAGATAAACATCAGCAGTCCTACTGATGTATTTGTAATAACACAAAGACTGTCAGTGACCTGGACAAACTTGTTGTAGAAACAGCAAATCATGAGTTTACTTTCAACGAGCCTTTCTAATTATTTTTTGTTACATTTTAGCATTAATAAGCAAAAAATGACATTTTTAAATTGCTTTGGCAATTTGATATAAGTACACGGGCCCCTTTGAGCTAGCACAATTAAAAAACCATGTGTCATGAATGAAGAACTTCAAAATGAGGGTTTGACAGCATTACCTTTGTTTTTATAGAGCACTGATCCTGCCATCCCTCACTTCCCACCTATTTGCCAACTTGACCCTGTGCCTACCTCTCATTAAAGGCCTGATCTGATTACTTTGCATCTCTTTTCAATGTCTTGTGTGTTTTTCAGCAAATTAAAATAATTTTTACACATGTTGAACAGTTAGTACACCGGTTTTGACAAAGAAAAGAAAAAAATATGAAACCGATATGACAACTGCAAAATACATGCCTAAGGTCCAAAACGGGGAAGCATAGCGAGGTGAACACAGGGCCAGTGCTACACACAACAGCATAATCACTTTCTGCGATCAAGATAGCAAGGATTATTACATTAGCCTTAATTCAGAATACAACAAGGATTTATATTACAGATTGATGCATGTTTTTTGCAAGGTGGAGTGGCCCCTTCAGTGGTGGCAGTAAACAGCAAACATTTCTTTCCCTTATGACTGCAAATGTAGAACGGATTGGCTGGGAATGTTTCTTGTCCTTAGTAGTTTATTACCTGAATATCAGCCCTAAATACGTTGATTGTATACAACTATTGGATAACGTGGCCACTAGCCAGATGGGGCTTCGAGCACAGAACTACTACAGCACTGCTATTTCCTGCTAATGTGATTTCAGGTCAGTTCACCTTTTTGGCCCTTTTCTTAATATCTGTTCTGAGGGTAACTGGATGCAAATATTCCTGCAGCATCTACTGGGTCTGTGTGACCCATCTCAGACATAAAATCGAAACTGACACAGAAAGCTGGGGGTTTGTGACAAAAAAAAGCTTGGTTTGTTAAGTTCCCCCAGTGACAGACGATAAAAGATACTTCTATTCTCCACTCACACCACCTTTCAGCATGTTTACACAAAACTCAGCAGCAAAATTTTTTGGCGTAAAATAAAACAAGTCTCTACAGCATTATTAATTTCCGATATATTTGGTAGGAATGAGTGATTTCAATATCTGAATGCGATAAAGAAATCAGTAATATATGTAATAAAACATATGTAATACATATGTTTTATTTTCCCTTGTTGATTTATATTTGTGCAGTGGTGAAAAAAGGGGAGAGATGAACACGATATTAATACTTCATACTTCTGTGGAGTCAGTCAGGTCAGTTGATGCTCCTTCAAGGTGGCTTAGGACAGATTTGTGTTCAGACTGCTAAACCCCTGTTCACAGCAGATTAAGACCGTCCCATGGTCTCAGACCTTAATCACAGTTCGAACATCACTGAACTGAGGTAGCATATTGGGGAACCCCTCTGTCATGGGAATCCAATGCTATCCCACTTTAAGTAGCCATCTGGCAAATAGGTTTGTCTTTGGTATCTTACTATGATACTAAGACCACAGATATCACTCCTGCTCCATGTTTTCTCACAATTTATGTTACCTTTCTACATATAGAAAACATTTTTGCACGTCCACCATTTTTGTTTAGGAGCAAACTTTAGTCATCAGTTTAATATTGGCATAACAGTGCGCAGGGGAGGTTTCTTTAGAGTCCTGCTTACGGCAGAGTGTGCTGTTCAATGCTTATAGTGCCACACTGTGTGTGCATGTGTTAAAGAATGCAGAAAAGAATCATGCACACAAAATCCAAAATACATTTATTTTTCATTGATCATTGTACCATGCAACAATTGTATACTTATATAATAAAGCTAATAGTCCACTGCTTTCACTTTTTTCCGTGTCCTTCTTATCTTTTTTGCCGAATTTACTAAATACTGTGACAGAGCTTCTTCTTGACAGGATGACAAATACATTTATTTTAACTGCAGCCTGAATAAACTTAAAAGTTCCCTTCCTGCAACCAGTTCGTTTGCCCAATTTGGAGGTGTGTGCATTTTTCCCCAGCTGAAAACCAACCATTCAGTTGGGTGGACCTCTCCAACCCCCTTTGCAGAGACCTTCCTTATTTAGATGATTTGCAGTGTTCTGGTCCATTCTTAGTCCTGTGTGAAGGAGCCTTTACATGAGGTTAAATGAGGTTGAATTTCTCAGAGAGTAGCTCTAAATGCCCTGGACACATGTTTGTGCTGGGTATTCCGTTGGCTAAATTTACAGTTTCTTGCTTAAGTTATTTGTTTGAGAGGTAAAAATTAATAAATTTCTGTACCTTTCAGGGTAGAAAAATACTTCCTAACCCATCGAAAACTGTGCTGTACAACGATAAAATAGATCAGCAGTAATAACCAGAGCTTGAATTATATTTTCAACTTGCTTTCATTTTAAAGTAAAACCTAAACATCACTTTAAATGGTAAATGGCTTGCACTTGTATAGCAATTTTATCAAGTCCAAGGACAGTGGTGTAAGCTACATTGAAGCCACAGCTGCTTCTTACTGAAAGCTTGTTCACAACATAAGTAAAACCATCATTTCTACTGTTGTGAGGCCATGAGGTATAACTCAGAGAATAAGCAGACTGTGAAATAAAGCTGACCCTAAACAGATAATAGCTAAAAGTATTAAATCCATTCAAATTACCTGCACTCCTCTCTCTGTTACACAGATGAAAAAAAAGCATTATACCAAGATTAGGAGCAGACAAGTTTAAAATGCTGGGAAAAGCTGATTTGAACTTGGAAAAAATTTATACTGACTGACTGACATTTCTGAAAAGGGACTTTTTTACACTGCTGAACCTTGTTAAGAAACTGTATTCTGGACATTTAAACTCAAACTCACCTGAATTTTAAACAGTTTTACTTCAAGTATATAAGAAAGGTGTCTTGGAAATACAATACTCTCCACAAGTAGTTTTCAGTTCTGACAAATCCTTCGGATAAACAAAACTTTTAAAATAAATCCTATTGTGTCTGCTTTGTCTATCATCCACTGGCTTCTATAGTTTAATCACGCAATCTCATAAAATCCTTTTCATCTGTGTAATGGTACACTGTAAGTCCTTTTATATTACTCTATATCTCTGCAGGAAACAGCTCTTGAATGTTAGCATGTTTTGAAGGCAATCCCCTAAACTGGCTTATGGTGGCCAGCTATTGAAAAGGTACAGCTATAGTGCATTATTTCAGCTCTCCCTGGGCAATGTCCTCGTCCCTTTAATAAAGGTCTTCAAATGTCTCTGAAAGCAATCTACAGGATTAAAGCTGCCTAGCTGGGAGGGGACTGGGTGTGAAGTGAGCACAAATAATATTTTCAATACTATGCTTACATAAAAGAGTAGAGCCAGGATTTTTACATGGATGGATTACAAAGTTACATTCAGTTTAAGCATGGTCTTTTGTGTACAGCGAATTGAATATGGGAATAAAAAAACCCTTTAAACACTAACAATTCAACTTTTAACCCTATTGTAACATGAACTTGTCAAGAAAGGCTCTCGGACTGGACCTCAGAATACAGACAGGCAGGAAGCAGCACGGTGAGTAGAAAGTTTAATAAAAAGGAAACTCACAGCAGGCAGATGATTACAGAAGCTAACATAAACAGGCTTGGCATGGCAACCAGGCATGAACAGGCTTGGCATGAAAATAGTATGTATCTGCAAGGGGTAGAACAGACCAGCAGAGGTGAAAACACTGATTGCAGGTGGGCCGGATGAAGCTCTGGTAGGGAGTGGTAAGAGGAACATGACTGAGCTGAACAGAGATACAAGGAAACAATCTAACCAAAAGGAAAATCTTACAGATGTAATAGAACAGTAACTAATACATCATATACAGAATACAGGAATTATTAAGGAACTTAACCTAAGACATGAACTAAAACTCAAACACCTTCAGATCATGACAGAACTGCATTAAAAAGGTCCATTAATGTCAAAATAATACATTTAGAACTCAAGATAAAGCTGTTATTTACTGAAAAATAATGCAAATCTCAAACTTTAAAATCAGGTCTTTTGCACTGTGGGTTAGGTAGGGTGCAACACTCCCAACTTTGAATTTAACATGTATTTAAGGAAAGTTATTTTACCACCAAAAAAATAAAATGTTGAAACCCTGAGTTCTTTTAAATCAAGTTTAAAAACTCATTTGTTTAGAGTTGCCATGTTCTACTTAAACTATTAACTGAAACATGATTAATTTCAGCCTGAAATCCAACTTTACTTTTTCCTTTCCTTCATTATGCTACTGTATGATATCACAACAATAACAACCACAACCTGGTTCATCTCCAGCCTGTGTATAAACCCATTTTATATAGAGAACCACCTGTAACACGCACAGTGAAGAGATGGTCTGAGGAGACCGAAGAAGCTCTGAGGGACTGTTGCAGGTCCACTATGTGGGAAAAGCTCTGTACTTATCATGGGCTAGATGATGACAGCATCATGGACTACATGGCTTCTGTGTGGACAACACTGTGCCCCTCATGAAGGTATGATGTTTCTCCAATACCAAGCCCTGGATCAACTCTGAAATAAAGGCTCTCCTCAAAGAGAAAAAGATAGCCTTTGGATCCGGAAACAATGTAGCTATGATTGCCTTAAGGTTCTCAAGTGATTTGCTCTTTAGGTAACACATATAAATATCGATTTGTGGGTCCTTAAAAGAACAAGGACATGTTTCGCTTGTCAAAATGGGCTTTTTATAAAAGATTTATTTAATAGTGTCTCCAGGCCGGTCTTTAAATCAAAGATTTCTGTCTAGTGTCCTAAAACCGCTCTGTCGTGGGTTTTTGTGTTGCCAGTGTTCTGAAAGGATGATTTAAACAGGGTTTTTATGACAGATTTTTATGAAAATTTACGAGAAGAAAACAGTAAACTGTGGTCTGTGGTACAAAAAAAAAACAAAGTAAAATACAACCTTTCATTTTTATATAAACTTTAACCACATTTCTAAATTACAAAAAAAGAGCTCTTGTTGTTTAAAAATAGACCACCATATGATGTGTGTTTATGACATGCTGAAAAACTGTTTCTGAATATGTGACCAAATATGACTCAGTGTGATAGCTTTCTTTAGGGAACAAACAGTGCATGTACAGGGGTTGGACAATGAAACTGAAACACCTGGTTTTAGACCACAATAATTCATTAGTATGGTGTAGGGCCTCCTTTTGCGGCCAACGCAGTGTCAATTCGTCTTGGGAATGACATATACAAGTCCTGCAAAGTGGTCAGAGGGATTTTAAGCCATTCTTCTTGCAGGATAGTGGCCAGGTCACTATGTGATACTGGTGGAGGGAAACGTTTCCTGACTCGCTCCTCCAAAACACCCCAAAGTGGCTCAATAATATTTAGATCTGGTGACTGTGCAGGCCATGGGAGATGTTCAACTTCACTTTCATGTTCATCAAACCAATCTTTCACCAGTCTTGCTGTGTGTATTGGTGCATTGTCATCCTGGTACACGGCACCGCCTTCAGGATACAATGTTTGAACCATTGGATGCACATTGTCCTCAAGAATGGTCCGGTAGTCCTTGGCAGTGACGCGCCCATCTAGCACAAGTATTGGGCCAAGGGAATGCCATGATATGGCAGCCCAAACCATCACTGATCCACCCCCATGCTTCACTCTGGGCATGCGACAGTCTGGGTGGTACGCTTCTTTGGGGCTTCTCCACACCGTAATTCTCCCGGATGTGGGGAAAACGGTAAAGGTGGACACATCAGATAACAATACATGTTGCATATTGTTCACAGCCCAAGATTTGCGCTCCTTGCACCACTGAAACCGACGTCTGGCATTGGCATGAGTGACCAAAGGTTTGGCTATAGCAGCCCGGCCGTGTATATTGACCCTGTGGAGCTCCCGACGGACAGTTCTGGTGGAAACAGGAGAGTTGAGGTGTACATTTAATTCTGCCGTGATTTGGGCAGCCGTGGTTTTATGTTTTTTGGATACAATCCGGGTTAGCACCCGAACATCCCTTTCAGACAGCTTCCTCTTGCGTCCACAGTTAATCCTGTTGGATGTGGTTCGTCCTTCTTGGTGGTATGCTGACATTACCCTGGACATCGTGGCTCTTGATACATCACAAAGACTTGCTGTCTTGGTCACAGATACGCCAGCAAGACGTGCACCAACAATTTGTCCTCTTTTGAACTCTGGTATGTCACCCATAATGTTGTGTGCATTTCAATATTTTGAGCAAAACTGTGCTCTTACCCTGCTAATTGAACCTTCACACTCTGCTCTTACTGGTGCAATGTGCAATCAATGAAGACTGGCTACCAGGCTGGTCCAATTTAGCCATGAATCCTCCCACACTAAAATGACAGGTGTTTCAGTTTCATTGTCTAACCCCTGTATGTCTGGTTTCTATAAGTTTAAGATTGCATTGTCTTTTTATAAATACTTTTAACTTTTCTAATGTTTATATTGTTGCTAGATAAAGTAAATACTGAAAACGTTTAGGTGGATATAACCAGTTTTTGCTACTTTCTTTACCTTCACTAGAACTTCTCTTTCAACATTCTCGTACTCGTACTCGTACTCGTACTCGTCGTCTTCCGCTTATCCGGAACCGGGTCGCGGAGCCAGCAGACTCAGCAGAGACACTCAGACGTCCCTCTCCCCAGACACCTCCTCCAGCTCCTCCGGGGGGAGCCCAAGGCATTCCCAGGCCAGCCGAGAGACATAGTCCCTCCAGCGTGTCCTGGGCCGTCCCCTGGGCCTCCTCCCGGTGGGACGTGCCTGGAACACCTCCCGAGAAAGGCGTCCAGGAGGCATCCGGTATAGTTGCCCGAGCCACCTCAACTGGCTCCTCTCGATGTGGAGGAGCAGCAGCTCTACTCTGAGCCCCACCCGAATGGCCGCGCTCCTCACCCTATCTGGAGCTGGAGGGAGTGCCCGGCCACCCTACGGAGGAAGCTCATTTCAGCCGCTTGTATCCGGAATCTCGTTCTTTCAGTCATGACCCAAAGTTCAAGGTCATAGGTGAGGGTAGGAACGTAGACCGACCGGTAAATCGAAAGCTTCGCTTCTTGGCTCAGCTATCTCTTCACCACAACGGACCAGGACCGGCACAGCGCCCCCATTACTGCGGCAGCCGCACCGATCCGTCTGTCGATCTCCCGCTACATTCTTCCCTCACTCGTGAACAAGACCCCGAGATACTTGAACTCCTCCACTTGAGGCAGGAACTCTCCTCCAACCTGAAGAGGACAAGCCACCCTTTTCCAGTTGAGTACCATGGCCTCTGACTTGGAGGAGCTGATCTTCATCCCAGCCGCTTCACACTCGGCTGCGAACCGCCCCAGTGCATGCTGTAGGCTAGAGGGGGCCAGCAGGACCACGTCATCTGCAAAAAGAAGAGACGAAATCCAATGGTCCCCAAACCAGACCCCCTCCAGCCCTTGGCTACGTCTAGAAATCCTGTCCATAAAAGTTATGAACAGGACCGGTGACAAAGGACAGCCCTGCCGGAGTCCAACATGCACCGGGAACAGGTCCGACTTAGTGCCGGCATGCGGACCAAACTCCTGCTCCGCTCGTACAGGGACCGGATGGCCCCTAATAAAGGGTCCCCGATTCCATACTCCTGGAGCACCCCCCACAAGGCATCACGAGGGACACAGTCGAATGCCTTCTCCAGGTCCACAAAACACATGTGAACCGGTTGGGCAAACTCCCACGAGCCCTCGAGTACCCTGTAGAGGGTATAGAGCTGGTCCAGTGTTCCACGGCCGGGACGAAAACCACACTGCTCCTCCTGAAGGCGAGGTTCGACTATCGGACGGACTCTCCTCTCCAATACCCTAGCATAGGCCTTACCAGGGAGGCTGAGGAGTGTGATCCCCCTGTAGTTGGAACACACCCTCCGGTCCCCCTTCTTATGAAGGGGGACCACCACCCCGGTCTGCCAGTCCAGAGGCACTGTCCCCGACCACCATGCAATGTTGAAGAGGCGTGTCAACCATGACAGCCCCACAACATCCAAAGATTTGAGGTACTCAGGGCGGATCTCATCCACCCCCGAAGCCTTGCCACCGCGGAGCTTTTAAACCACCTCGGTGACTTCAGCCTGGGTGATGAAAGAGTCCAACCCCGAGTCCCCAGCCTCTGTTTCCACCAGGGAATGCGTGATGGTGGGATTGAGGAGATCCTTGAAGTAATCCTTCCACCGCCCGATAATGTCCCCAGTCGAGGTCAGCAGCCTCCCACCCCCACTATAAACAGTGTTGGCGAAGCACTTTCAACATTCTATCATCTCAAAATATTTTTTTCATAGAGAAACCAATAAAACAGAAGAGCAAATAATTCAAAATCATCTGTGCTGCTCTGATTTAGTGATTAAATTGTTTTTCCTTTTCTGCTTTCACTTACCAAAAGGTTATCTTATGGTATCCTTGCCCATTGAGAGTAAAGGTGAACTCAGTTCCCTCTCTCTGATCCCAATCACACACACACAGTTCAGGAGCAGGACCCTTACTCGCACACTGTCACTATGCAGAACCTAAAACCCTCTTCATTAAGTCAATCACAACTCAATTCGGGCAAAATGAGACTGGAGTGGCAATGATTAGTACAAGTGAATCACACAAACCTGCACACTAACACTGACACCATGAAATACTTACTCATACTTAATCAGAAGTTATAATTAAGCACTAACTCACTAAACTTATTGAATTTGTCCTCTGCAGTAGAATCAAAACCATAAACACTGTGTAATATTTATATCCAATGCCAAATATGTCACAAACCCAGTGATTTTATCCATGCTGCATTAATTGAAGATTATACATTTTTGTTTTTCTGAGCTAAGAAGGCAGCTTTAATCTGTGTAAATGTGAGTTTACAGTGAGCTCCAACAAGATTTCCATTGGAACAATTGTCCGTGCAATACTTGGGTATTTCTCGTAAACATAAATAGGATTTTAAAGAAATATTCAAAATTGTCTTGTCACAGGGTCTTGTTCACGAGTGAGGGAAGAATGGAGCGGGAGATCGACAGACGGATCGGTGCGGCTGCTGCAGTAATGGGGGCGCTGTGCCGGTCCGTTGTGGTGAAGAGAGAGCTGAGCCGAAAAGCGAAGCTCTCGATTTACCGGTCAGTCTACGTTCCTACCCTCACCTATGGCCATGAACTTTGGGTCATGAGCGAAAGAACGAGATCCCGGATACAAGCGGCTGAAATGAGCTTCCTCCGTAGGGTGGCCGGGCACTCCCTTAGAGATAGGGTGAGGAGCGCGGCCATTCGGGAGGAGCTCGGAGTAGAGCCGCTGCTCCTCCACATCGAGAGGAGCCAGTTGAGGTGGCTCAGGCATCTATACCGGATGCCTCCTGGACGCCTTCCTCGGGAGGTGTTCGAGGCACGTCCCACCGGGGGGAGGCCCAGGGGACGGCCCAGGACACGCTGGAGGGACTATGTCTCTCGGCTGGCCTGGGAACGCCTTGGGCTCCCCCGGAGGAGCTGGAGGAGATGTCTGGGGAGAGGGACGTCTAGGTGTCTCTGCTGAGTCTGCTGCCCCCGCGACCCGGTTCCGGATAAGCGGAAGACGATGAGTACGAGTACGAGTTCAAAATTGTTAAACTTAACATTTCTGACTTTACAATCAGAAACTGATGTTACCACAAAGCAGCGTAAATAAAGCTGAAGGAAAAGGGGACATGTTTTTCTTTCCAAAGAAAAAAATTAAAAATAAACATCTGAAATTGGGGAATTTTTTTGTATTCAGCCCCCGTGAGTTGCTAATTTGTTAGCCCTTTCATTTCTGCTTTCACTTTGTTAAATAAATAATGACAGCAAAATGTGTCTTTTTGTATACTTGACTGGATTTAGATAACTTTCGAACATGGTGCAGATCAGATGATTGTTGTTGAAAACCCTGTGCTTTAATAACTTAATTAAGCTTAATGATGTGCTGCCTGTCTTTGGACTGAGGGAGGAAGCCAGAGTACCCGGAGAGAAGTGTTGAGGGTTCTGAACAGAGAGGACACTCAGGGTCTCTGCTATGCCTTAAAACAGGAGCTGTGCTTTAGCAGTGGATTTCATTTTGAGAGTTTTAAAAGTTAAACACTCTATTTTATGGAAGAAGAGATGGCGGAAGACAATAGGTATTTAAGTGATCTTCTGCACTTCCTAAATGCAGCACTGAGACTATTTACATGAAGGGTCAAAGATGATCCATATGTCCTATAAGTCTGTTGAAAAATGTGCAATAACATTTAAACAGCATCTATGATTCGATTGAATTGATTTAGCCCATTTTAAACCTTTCACACAATGCAACAGGAAACAACACTCGCCAATTACTTGTAACTCTGCCTTCCTCTCTCCCTGTTGGATGGAGTAAGGGGGAGTCAGGTTTAGCCTAAACCGGCTCAGTTATGGTTGAGGTGCAAACACAACCTCCATTTCTGCTACCTGTGCGACCCCTTCTCTTTTCCAATGGTTATAATCAGTCTGACAGAGAGAGGTACCCCCAATCTTTGTGGGTTTTAGTATAACAATAGCCACCAGTGGACTCTACATGGACAAACTTTATCAGTTTATTATTTTACTTAGTACCCCTACACATACCCCATTCTAAAATGGCCAAACTCTAACACTCAGTAGTTTAATCTAACACCCCCAACAACCCCGCACCATTCCAAACCCTTTGTGAAATGCTTTGAGACGACATGTGTTGTGAATTGGCGCTATATAAATAAAACTGAATTGAACTGAATTTAATTTAATTCAGTCAGAGGATCTTAAACCCTGCTACATTAATTACTGCTACAGCACACATTCATACCCACTCCAACAGCAGGTGACACTCTATAGGAGAGGACTACATGTTTTAGTTGAATTGCATATGGGTCTTTTATTTGCCTTCTGATTCTGCTTTTAGACCCTTTTTGTGTATTTATTCTTAAGAAACCCCTAGCAAAGTAAACAAATGAGATAAAACTTCAGGGAGCAATTATCTTCAGCTGATTAACTGGATTATATCCATTTCAGCCTGACAACTTAAAAACTATAAAAATACAAAGCTGGATTATGAAGGAAATATAATCCAAAAGATCCCAGTTACTGAGCAAAGAGAAATAACAGACTGCACATCCTTTACCCCATACTGTCTACCCTGCTATAGACATGCTCACACACATGCATTTCACATGATGAAAGGCAATAAACTGTCAGTTGGTGGCATTTGGTTTCCTTTTGTGTGTTCATTCTTTAGATGGATTGGTTGAAAGTAATTTCCCCTGTTGCTAATATAAGATGATTTGAAAAAGACAGGTTATAGACAGTTGGGGGACTCATTTTGTTTCATAAAATAATTTTTCTTACAACAGAAAAACAACTGAAACAATTTTATAGATGCAAAAAAACATTGTAATAGCTTCCTTTTCACTCCTGATGCAATCTCCCTTTGATTGAAATCTGGTCATTGCTAAAGCAGCTGGGTGTTCATAGAGTGCTGCATCCAAGACTATTAATAGAAAGTTCGGTGGAAGAAAAAAGTGTGGTAGGAAAAGGTGCACCAGCAACAGGGATACCAGCAGCCTTGAGAGGATTATCAAGTAAAATCAAGAATTTGGGGGAAAGTCACAAGGACAGGACTGGACTCAGTGAATCAAGAACCACTATGCATGGGCTACAAATATCTCACTCCTTGTGTCAAGCCAATCTTGAACCAGAGAATGGGCTGTTGCTCAGTGATCCAAAGTACTCTGTTCTGGGATTTGATTAGAATGTCCCTTGCATGATTTCCTCTGGACATTTTATGGCTATGTCCCATTGGTACAGGACCCAGAGACATGCACTAACTGGAGAAGCAATGTACTCCCCATTCTCATTATTGGATCCCCCATGTAGTACTGGATTTGATCTGCTTTTGCCTTCAGAACTGCCTTAACATTTTGTGGAAACAAGATGTAGAAACCTACATCAGAGATTTTGATCCATATTGACAGGAAAGAACCACACAGTTGCAGCACATTTGTTGTCTGATGCAAATCTCCCATTCCACCAAATTTCATCTTAACAAGATTGATAAAAATCATTGTTTATGATTGATTATTGCTAACCTAATGTTTAGGAGGGTTGGGTGATTGTCTACACTTCATAAACCTTTGATATACAAAGAAGTTTCATTAAAAACAAACCACAATGAAAATGTTGAAACTCAATCTGCATTTTACAGCCTCTTGAAGCTACAAACCCAATCTGCTTCAAATCCAGATTATCTGTATAATCAGTGTTTCATATCAAAGTTGGTTTCCCCCAAGTGCATCTCTCTCAGAGTTCTGTTCAGAGGAAGCCACAGCTGCACATAGTCTTTGATCTAATCAGCATAATTCACCAAGGACGCTGGTTAAGTCAGGAACTGTCCTTCATTCCAACTCACTGAGATATAGAGGACTAGTTCTACTTTCACTGACATTTTCATATTAGATAAGGATGAAACATGAAACGTGAAATAAAAACTGAAAATATCATGCCTGGACAGAGCAATATAAGGTGTTTTCTCTTCGTATTTCTTTGTTTTGTTATCTGGCTCGAAATATTAGCTGGACAATATTAATATTTATTTATTAGTTGAGTCTTTACATTTCCACAGATCTCATTAGTCTTGGTTTGCATTTTGTCATATTGTTTTTGGCAAAAGCATTGTACTTTAGTGTTCTCTAATACTCTAACCCTTGAAGTGTTACAGAAGGTTTAGGATTTTTTTAAAGCTTAAATCTCTCAAACACAAACAAAACATACACAGACCATGGGCATGACTCTCATTTTAACTTAAACCTTAAATAAAAATTTCAAATGCACATTTGGACCTTTCATTTTTTAGGGTGAAATAATACAAAATACATTTTTACTAGAATTGAGCACAGAGGTTTGAATTTAAGTTTTCTTTGATACATAGAGGGTCAAAATATACACACAGGCACAAATATACACACTTAAGCCTAAACTTATTTGCCCTACTGCCAGACTTAAACTTCTTTTCATTCAACCAAATACGGTTAAATGAATCATTGAAGGTTCAAAATTAATATACAACATTCATGCACATAATGTCTAGATTTAACCTTTTAGATTTATTTGGAACTGTATGTTTAATATTCTGTTCTTTCCTTTCATTAATCGAGCGGTTCTGTATGGGCTTAGATTCTTCAACAAACCACGGAAAGGTATGCTGTTCATCCTCAAAATTAAAAATTTTATTGAGATTTATTGTAAATAAATAATCTCAAATTATGGTTCCTAAGATTTTGCTATATACTGTTTTATTGTTGATAAACTTAACAAAAATACGGTAGAAAAATAAAGCTTTACATCGACGTCTTTAGTAGTGTTTAAGTAGAAGTAGGAAAATACTAAAATACTGGCTGCTGACACTTTAGAATTTCAAATTCTCCCATTGTTTGAGTGTAGCAAAATGCTTCCTGCACCTGTCTGCTTGTATTTTTTACACCTATAAACTACTACTAAAGCTCTTTAGATTTCTGCCATGGCCAATGTAACCTCTTTTTAATGAGATGTTGGACAGGATTCATTTTAAACCTGTTTAAAATCTTTTTCTTGGGCCATTTTTTGCTGAAAGACCTTTCAAAAGCACATTTGTCTGGAGAATGACTTTGTAATCTTCTGATTTTAACCTGAGCGTTCCCCATGTAATGTTTGAGATTTTCTTTTCCGTCCATTTTCATTCTGATGATACCAAATCCTGCACTTTTTAGCATTGTGCTTTACTACCAATTACATGTTCAAACAATGAGATTCATCAAATGAAATAGTGTTGGCTCTTAAATTAGACCAAAATATTTTAGTGCCAAACCCTAAACTGGAACTTTTGTTGCTTAAACCTAACTATGTGATGTGATTCCTGGAACCCTAGTAAATTAGTTTACCAATGTCAAAACTTGGTTATGCTGATGTTAATTTTCCTTTAGAATAATTACATATGAACACTTGTATGCATATGAAAAAGAACAACCGCCTCTGAGGAAAGACAATGCAAGTTTTATTTTCTCAATCTTTTCAAATTTGAATGACAAAAAAACCCTTCCTAATGTCACAAACATTTTAAACACATTATTTACTTTCTTGTTTTCAGTAATTTAGCTACTCTTAATGCTGACTGAACAGAGTAGCCATTTAGTGACTTATCCTAGTGAACAACTAGGTTTGAGTTCAGTCCACATAAAGTAAAATAAAGAATTTTATATTTAGCTCCGAGTCAAGTTATGTTATACTGTTTGAAAAGTAATTTGTTCTGAGACTAGTAGCAACCAGCCACACATTAACTTACAGCAGACAGACTTACATAGTCAGGTTTTCTCAAGTACATCCCATGGTATGTACTGAGACTTAATAACATAGCAATGCACCAAACTATTAAATATACTGGAGAAATTGTGTCACTTTTATCAGCCAGTAATTACATATGACAGCTCTTAATATAAACCTGCCAATTGCTGTTCACCTTTCTTCTCTCATCAACCTAGGTCAAACTAAACTGATAATTTTAGGCTTTTACAAAAGCATTTCCACATCAAAGATTGTGCAGGCAGTGGCTTTGTTGCTAAAGAGCTACAACAAAAGACTCAGGCGGATGCACAAAGCTATGAGTAGGTGGAAAATGTTTGCAAACCTGAGTTTGCATGTGTCTGATTCTAAGATGCAAAAGTAGATTTGCTCCTAAAATCCATGCAGCGTAAATGACATGTCTCTGCACTGATACAGATCGCCCACATTTAAATTAAGGGTTGCTTTATGCGTACGATTAAGGGAAACCCTGCATATTCATGTATATTTATTTAAGCCATAGCCAAAGTAAATGAGCATTCGCTCTCCAAAACAGGTTGTATTACGCAGATTGTGCTGAAAAAAAGCTGGTGGTAATTTTGTGGCAACATAAGAAAAATATCACAAAAATGAACCACTGCATTTCTGGAATGCTTTGCTGTATATTAATTCTGGGTCTGTCCTCGCAGTGTAGGGGGGCTTGTGCCCATCTGGTCACTGAATGAGAGACAGGGTACACCCTGGACAGGTCACCAGTCCATCACAGAGCAACACAGAGAAACACTTTCACACCTAAAGACAATTTAGAGAGACCAATTAACCTACCATGCATAATTCTTAAGGGGAATGTGTGATTAGTCTTTGCCCATATTAAAAAATAAATGTCAATCGTTATTAATAATATTATTTGTAATTATGTTCTTTCAGTTTGTATTGAAACAGATACGATCTCTGAAACTGGATGTTTATTTGACACCTTTATAGTGACAATTATAGAAATCATTCAGTTCAGAAAAAATATATTTTTTCTGTTCACATTGCCCAACACTACTTAGATCTAACACAGGTTTTTAACAAATACAGCATGGGATTATAACATTTGTTTGTATTTTGAAGAAATACTATTTCAATTATCTTGAATACATGTAATTGATTCTCTTTTTACGCTTTCATTTTTAAAAACGAATTGATTCAGCATCTGTTTTAAATTAGTCCTGAGAACTATTGCTTTACCACTTAAAATTAACCAACTGTTACTGCCCAAACTGTAAACATGACAGTGTCAATTAATGCAAGAGTTGTTACCTTTGAAATAATCATAGGTGTGACCTTGCCTTCCTGCTTCTCAGGCTTATACTTGTTGTTGAAGGCACTGCCACTTGTTAAACCTTTTCTTTATCTGTTTGGGCTGATGTCTTTGCTCCCAGGCGTCGTTTGAACACACACAGAAGGATCCAGACCAGTAAACTGCTAAGCTCTATTTATTTCCTCAATTACTGGTCTGTTTGTAAGTGAAACTTGTGCTGGATGAGCTAAACGTCTTTTACATTGTAAAAAATCCCATTTAGCCTCATTGGCATTAAATTGGTTCTTGACAGAAAAAAGCCAAAACTCTTTCAAGGGAAGAATTGCATAAACTAGGATAAACTGTGCTGAGGTCATAGAGCTACTGAGATAAAAACTAAAGTAACCCAAAATCAGATCTTGCTGACATTCTCTCAGAAAATATCACAGGCAGCAAGCATAAACGACAGTTTTAATAATCTTTAAACTCCCAATATGATAACATCATCTGCTTACACCTTTCGGCTTCTCACTTAAAAAGAAAAAAAAATCTAATTTAAACCGACAAACTGTCTTTGAGAATTAAATAAAAAATAATTAATATTGATGGTGGTAACTTTCTGTCAGCAACCTTGATTTAGTAAAAGCCAAGACCAGAGCTCACCATGTTCTAATGGGTACTTCCGCTTATTTATGACTCCACACAATGGCATTTTCTTTATTAGGGATGCATTTGGATGCACACAATTTAAAGTAGGAAAGATCTAATCAATACTTTTGTTCTCTGCAGTTTGGTTGTTGAAATTTGTTGTCTGCACTGGTGAACATCTCACAGGACATAAAACAAAAAAGAACAAAAAAGAAGCAATATATTTTGCAGGATGAATGTGTTTGATAGGTTTATCTACATTTGATGTAAATTAAGGAGAGCTACAAAAGTAGATATTAGATTGTGCCATATCTGTTGCTCCATCGAATTAAAAGAATTAAGAAGAATTAGAAGTACTATGAAAGATCAAGGGTCCATGTTAACTGTTAGATGACAGCTGTTAAGATGTTCTTCACCAGAACTACAAGGTTGAGGTGATACAAAGCTACAATAATGACTTTCTGTCAGTCTCTGTCACTGCAGAGCTGCAGGTAAAGAAAGTTAATAAGTCTGAGCTGAGTTAAAAACTAAAGGAGTAAAACTTCATTTATTTGGCACCTTTCAGGACATAGATTACAAAGTGCTGTTCAGAAGAAAGCATTAAACTTCAGTAGATCCAAATAAAATCAATTGTAAAAAGATGAGTTTTTAGTTGCTTTTGGACTCAACAGTCAACAGAATTATAAACCTAAAGAGGAGAGCGAGTCCTGGGGCTAGTGCTCAGTCTCGTACATGGCAGAACCAGCAGGCCTTGGTCAAGGGACCTTAAGGGGGGTCCGGCCCTAGGTTCAGACAGATGTGAAAGATCTGAGATGTATGCCGGTGCCTGACCAATTAAAGGCCTATAGGTCAGAATTAAGATGGTGAACTGTGTTCTCTGAAGTGGTTGTGGAGCTAATGGAGCTGGACGAGAAGCAGTATAACACAAAAACGCATCTGTGATTTAGTCAGAAGTCTGTCAGCACCATTCTGTACAACCAGCAGACAGTCCAGTGATGCTTTGTCTAGGCAGGTGAATAATGAATTACATTTATCCAATCTAATAGAAACAAATGCATGACTAACAATTTCCAGTTCTGTTAGTGAGATATTAACACTTAGCAATAGTTTGTAAGTGATAAAACTCCAGCGAACCAGAGACTGAACATGACAATCTAAAGTAAAACCAGAGTTCAAATTAACCCCAAGGTTCCTGATAAAGGACTTGGCATGAGAGGCTAGAGGAGCAACAGTTTCCATTATTACAACTGTACACTGTAAACCCAGATTTTGATTCAACTCAAAGAGAGTGAGTTCATGTTACTGAAATAGGTCTAATTTATCGACATTACTTGTAATTCTTAGTAAGCTGAAGTTTTCATCTCATTTTTATTGTAATGGTATTTTTAAGTCCAATCAATAGTTTCTACTTAACCAACTGATTTCATATTACTTAAACATGTGTCATGTCTTTCTATATTAATTGGGATTTTTGAGTAAACTGTACATTTTAATGGCCTATCTTATTTTAATTATATGTTTGAGCTCAAATAACTCAGTATCATCATGTTTTGTCTGTTTACCTTGGGTAAGGCAAGACATATTTTGAATTTCAGGAACTAAAAAAGTTAAGTTAGGTCAGTTCGAATGAACAATTTCATTTAATTGTTTAAACTAAATATCTTCAGTTAGTTTAACTTGGCCATTAGGGGCTCAAGAACATTGGACAAAGTCCACTTCACTCATTCAACTAATGCTTCATTACTTAGGCAATGCGGCAATGAGTTACCTAAATTTTTTTAAGTAGATTTTACTTATCTGGGTTTACAGTGTATGCTCCTCTAGAGCACAAAGAAGAATTTCAGTTTCATCTTCATTTAGTTGTTAGAAAATGTGTAGCCGTCCTACTTTTTATGCAGTCTAAGCACTTATGTAACACCTGCAATTTCATTACCTCATGAGAACTAAATGACATTTATAACTCAAAATTTTCAGTGTAGCAGTAATATAAGATATCTTTAAGAGTGCTGAAAATGTGCTGAAGAGGGAGCTTGTAAGCCAGGAATAATAAACAGAACCCTAGAGAGGCATTAACTATAGTTGGTATACAGGGGCCGATGGACCGAAAAACAGGGATGCTGGCAAAATTTCGAAAAGGAGAGAAGACACTTTCATAGAACCAACTAGCTTGGTTAATTCAGGCAGAGAAAAAAGTATAAAATGCTCTAAAATATTAAAACAACAGTACTAGAGCTGGGGATGGACACAGAGAGATTTCGAAAAATCTCTAATATAAGTGACTTTTCCAACGAAGAAAGAAAAATGTTTACAGTCTATGTCAGATGGGATGGGAAAAATTGGTGAAGCAGGGTTAAAAAGGTTACTAATAATGTTAAATAGCACATTAGGATTACGTCCGCCTTTAGTAAGTAGGTTGGAGAAATAGACAGAGCTTATAGATCTTATAGACTGCTCCTTAAGCTGTTCGGCACGAGCACTTTCAAAAACGGATAGTGTTATTAATCCATGGTGAGGATTTTTTAAAAAGATACTCATCTGTTTTTAAAAGGACATATGCTGTTTAAAATATAAAGGTAAAAGTTATTAAAATGATTAGTTAAGATATTTACATCAATAAAAGGAGATCACAAAAAAGTACAAGCAACACATGAATTGTCAGCAGTAGAGGAGTTTACACAGCGAGAGTTGACCGAACAGCAGGCCGAAGACTAAGTAAAATCTAGAGATAGGCTGATCAGCCTGCATGGTGGCGCAGTTGGTAGCACTGTTTCCTTGCAGCAAGAAGCTCCTGGGTACGATTCCCGTCCGAGGGTCTTTCTGCTTGGAGTTTGCATGTTCTCCCCATGCATGCGTGGGTTCTCACCAGGTACTCCGGCTTCCTCCCACAGTCCAAAGACATGCCTATTAGGTTAATTAGTCTCTCTAAATTGCCCTTAGGTGTGTGCATGGTTGTGATTGTGTGTTGCCCTGTGATGGACTGGCGACCTGTCCAGGGTGTACCCTGCCTCTCGCCCATAGACTGCTGGAGATAGGCACCAGCTTACACGCGACCCACTATGGAATAAGCGGATAAAATTAATGTTCAAAGCCCAAAGTAAAAACATCCATGGTGAGTAGAGCCAGATACATGGGTAAAATTGAAATAGTTCATAAGATTGATTACATTTCTGGCTAAAATATCATCATTGATGACATATCAATGAGTTGTCATTGATATAAATATTAAAATAAGCAGAAACAACCAGTCTGGACAGTTACAGGGTGGAAGTCAAAAAGCCCCCCAGTCCCTTAAGAATGCATTGTTTGGGCCAGGTTGGTGGTACTACAGCCCAGTAAAACATATTTTTTTCTACAACTTTATCCAAGATCGGTTAATTCTCATTGTTTGAGATTATGCTGTTTTGATGAGAACCGGGTGAGAAAACACCACAGCAAGGGCTTCTCCTTGACCCAATATCCAACGCAGAGATGCAGAGACTGTTGAATATATCCATGGAGTTAACAGATTTCATTACGAGGGAAGAAAAGGTACAGAGTCTGGGGATTCTGGGAAAACACTCCAGAGGTAACAGGGTCTCAAATGATCATGGCCCTGCATTTCCAACAGGGATGTGGATGGACAATCCCTCTCGGTGGAAAAAGTCTGTCATATCAGGAATGCTCATCGATGTTGACCCATTACTCCATGCTTCCAGAAGAGTCTTAATTTTACCTGGTTCCCAACTCTCCTACATCTCCTCTTTCTAAAAATTGCAAATCGATGCCTTTGGCCTATCAAACTAAAGAGGCAGTTCATTTTCTCACATTTTATGTGACAATCATTTTCACCTTCAGTCGATATCCCAAAAAGACACAGTTGAGTCATACAGCAGGTCAGTGACACACAAGAGAACATAACGAATAACTGATCAAGACACTCGGAATTAATTTCGAATCAACAAGTTTCACATGCTTTTTTCTTAGTTACAGCACCAGCCCCAATTATTATCAGAACCTTGGCATTCATTTATGTAAATAAAGAGGATGATTAATTAAATATCCCTAAGGTGAACTTAGAATGCTGATACTTCTTCTTTTTATAAACCAATAACTTGATTTGCTTGCTAAAATCTATTTGTGTTATCCACTTTTTGGAGATTGGGTTGCAGAGGTTGCATCTCCATAGGGAAACCTAGACAATACCCTGCCAGTTAATTCTGAGGCATTTCCCTGCCAAATAGATCTCTAATCTCTCCAGGTGGTTCTGGGTCTGTAGCTTGTGCCCAGAAAACCTTCTAAGGCATGAACCCAGTAGGCATCCTGCCCAAACCACCACAGCTGACCCTTTTACTATGGAGGAGCAGTATCTCTACTCTGAGCTACCCCTGAATGACAGAGCTCATCACCACACCCTGAAGAGGAAGCTCCTTTCAGTCACTTCTATCTGGGATCTTGTTTTAGACACTATCTATATCCAATGACCTCACTTGAGGGTCAGAATATAGCTGAACCTGCAAATAATGTGCTTTGCTTTTTTGCTCGACTCTTTCTTTACCTCCACAATGACCACATTTTGTGATGGCCCAGTCCCCCCATTCAAATCCCGCTCGGTCACTTGTGAAAGAGACTCCAAGATACTTTAACCCTTCTGTTTGAGGCAGAGACACCCGGATCTGGAAGGAGCATCATTTCGAAGTTGAGAACCACAGTCTCAGACTTAGTGGAGCCGACTCCATTTCTGTCTGTTTCACACTTGGCTGTGACACATGGCTTTATGACACCAAATGAAAAAATGAGATCCGGAGGTTCCCAAACAAGGCACCCTCCTCTTCACAACTACACTTTGAAATCTTGGCCATGAGTACCACAAAAAAGTCTCTGGCAAGGGGCAATCCTGCACTGGGAACAACTTCAACTTTGTTGTTGCTTGTAGAAAACATCCCTGGTACTCCATATTTCCACAAGACGTCCCAAAAAAGGCATCAAGGGATGTCTTCTCTAGATCCACTGAACAAGTGGACTAGGGACCAGAGCTTCAATTAATCCCTATGCAACTGTGGAATGATAAAGGATTTGTCAACTGTTCGAAGGCCGAACTGCTCCTCCTTACTTCACTAAAACCAGCCGCCACAGAGACAGTTTCTTCCCTCAGGCTGTTTCTCTGTTGAACATTCAATAGAGTACAAAACAACAGCATACAGATGTTGCAAATGCACCTTTTTATTTATTTATATATGTGTATATTTGTACATTGTAAATATGTATATTCTGTAGTGCAAAAACAAAAACCAAAGAGCAAAGTGTACCGGAGTCAAATTCCTTGTTTGTATGTACAAACTTGGCAATAAAACTGATTCTGATTCTGATTCTGATTAATCTGAGGTTTGACAACTGGTCAGAACATCCTTTCCACCAGCCTAGAGTAAACATTCCTATGAAGGCTGAGGAAAGTGATCCATCTATAGTTGAAACAAACTCTCCAGTTTAAAAAATTGTGACCACTTCCCCAACACGCCACAGATGTTGTCCCGGTCCTTTATGTACATCAAAGTGACAAATCAACAGAAACCACTGAGAGAATCAGCAAATTTAGTTTAAACCATCTACCCTGTTGGCTTTCCTTTCATTTCTAAAAGGCAGATTATTTGCAGCCACGTTTCTCTCTATATCTGTCCGGGGAGTACCACGACTCTCACCCGCATATATATATATTATATATATATATATATATATATATATATATATATATATATATATATATATATATATATAGAGGGCTAAAAGAGGGCTAATATATGTATATATATATATATATATATATATATATATATATATATATATATATATATATATATATATATATATATATATATA
The DNA here is from genome assembly GCA_036173005.1 of Crenichthys baileyi. NCBI lineage: Eukaryota > Metazoa > Chordata > Actinopteri > Cyprinodontiformes > Goodeidae > Crenichthys > Crenichthys baileyi. The sequence continues at coordinate 1,543,199 of JAHHUM010000003.1, read as the reverse complement.
TATTAGCCCTCTTTTTGCTTTAGGAATTTCATTCTTCAGGTGTTTACTTCATGGAGTTACCTGTTTTAATACAAGCCTTGCCTATTGTCAGCAAGACTGAACAGATTTGGTGACCCTAGATTTGTTGGTTTCAACATCAACAGATAAGTTAAGGCCAAGTTAAACCTCTAACTGTCATCAAACCATTTCAGACTCTGACCTCCCCGAGTTGTACAAACAATTCTGCAATGCCTGCCACCTTTTTTATATGAGGCAAGCACTATCAACTTTACCAAAGACATCTAGTTCTAATGTTTGCCCAGTCTCATTACTTAGCCTTGCTACTCACTGAATTAATTTGTCATTTAATGAAAAGTGTTTGGGGCTGTAGGCCAGGCACTGCTGTGGAGCTTTAACAGCAGAGCATGTAAAGCAAAAGAAGGAAGTGCTGGGAAATAGATGCTTACATCATTGTGTCTGCTAATGGCAGAAATGTTGAAAGAGCAGTATGTGATGTCCAAACAGGGGAATGAGATCACTCAAGCCTGGTGTGGGACAAGTGACTACCCTCCTAGTGCAGTATCATCGAGACAGTGGAGAGCACCACTAGAAATACGTTTTTAGAGGTCACTGATCATCTTTTGTTGACTCTCAACACACACATCAGTGCAACAAATTTCACCAGGTGAGACACTCCGGGAGCGGAATTGCGAGATTCCAGGTTGCAGTGTGTGACCACACACTGATGTGGAGCTGTGTTGCCTCTGTTTGGTCAAATAATGGCTTACAGCAAATGTCTTTTATGTGTTGATAATACACAAACAATGTGTGAAAACTGATTTCATTCATTCAGGTCTGAACACAATAATTTACCAAAAATGTCCTTGTCATGTTAGTGCATATTAATATAAAAACTTGAGTATATTATATATAAAATAATCTTTTAATCATCACATGTTGAATTCTAATCACTCTGTCCCTTTATTTAACTGATTGACATTATTGGATACCATTGTTCCTCCTACAAATGTGCTGGCCTAGTAGGCCACAAGACAGAAAAGGAGAGGAGTAATTCTTCTGCAGGCCAACAGGAAATCAATATTCACATCAGTTGCATTTGGAAGCCATCCAAAACCAAGGAGAAAATGTATTTGAAGCATTTTAGTCAAATGTATGCAGACATGTTTTATTTCAGCTCAGCTCAATATCAGTTTGATGTATCTGATGAAATCTTCACCAATGCACTGTGATGATGGGACTCTCAAATTCCAAAGCATCTGATTTTTGTAATATTTGGAACGATGCTAATGTGTTGCTAATTATTGCTTTAATGCTAGTAAAGCTATTGTAGTGGTACCCCAAACAGGCATAACAGAGCAAGCAGAGTTCTGGACAACCTTGGATAAAGAGTAAAACTTCGCCTGGATCCGATTACTTTCTTTTGTTTAACAGTTTTAACTATAAAAACATTTCCTCATGCTTGTTTGTAGTTATTGAATGAGCATTTATTACTTTTCTCAAAGTTAGAAGTTTACATAAATTTCCTGATTAGCAGGCCGAATTACCTTTTAAACTGTATGGTTTGGCTAAAGGTTTACCCAAGCTTCTCGCAGTAATTTACTGGACATTTGGCCCACTATTCCAGAAATGGGTGTGAATGAGTAAGGTTTTAAAGGGAGCATTGCTTGCACACACCTTTTCAACTTTGCAAACAAATTTTCAATTGGACTGAGATCAGGGCTTTACGACGGCCACTTCAGAACCTTCACTTTGTTGTCCTTAAGCTATTTAGTTAATTAAGGTGCCAGAATGTTTAGGATCACTGTCTGTTTGGATGACCCATTCAAATGGGTCTCCAGCAATTTGCTGAGTTTTTGAAATATTTGTTTAATATATCCAACCAAGTTTCTTTCCTTATTATGTCATCCATTTTGTGAAGGGCATCAGTCCCTCCAACAGCAAAACACCCCATAAAACGTGATACTGCCATTCCTGTACTTCACAGTTGGAATTTTCTTAACAAATGTTGTAAACTAACCAATATGAATCCTACAAAGTCATGACATCATCATCTGGGCTTTTCTTGGGCTTTACTTTTTTTTAAATAGCTGAATTAGAAGCTTGTTGTAAATGAATGCATGGTAGCTTACAATATAGTCGCTGGAGTTATCAAGAGTACATGCAGAAACTGCATAGCAAATCAGACTCCAAACACTGGCAGTGTTTAGATTTTTAAAAGAAGTAGTGTTAAAAGTAGGGTTGGCAAATAAAACACAACTTTATTTGATGCATTGTGTTTTGTGCATCATGCAATGTCTAAAATTACAATATTGTGATTATTCATGTACAAATTTCCATAGCAACCACCCCCATCTGCATCTAATTCGGTAGAAGCTCATTTTCTCTGAACAATCCTGAACACATGAATTACCCCCTCCTCCGATGAAGACTGTTTAACAGGTTAGCAGAGCTGATGACAAGGGTGGGAATGTAAAGAGACCATTAAAAGTTTCGTGTTTTCAGTGTCAGATGTTGGAGTATTAGATGTATTTGTACAGAACAACTGCTCTGAATCAAGAAAAGGTGAATAGAAAAGAGATTTCAGCTTGTCTCCATTAAAACCACTAAAGGTTAAGCAAAACTAATAAACTAAAAAGGATGATGAACTTTAGTATGTGCTGTAATACTGCGTCAACTGTTTTTAGTGTGTTTCTTTGTGTTTGGGAGGTAATTTTGGGGTCCTTCCCTGCATCTCTGTTGTCTATGTATTGCTCACAGGGATTTATGTTTTGGTTTTGTCCTCCAGTAAACTGAGGGTCTGAGTCTGCTTTACTGTTCAGAGCTACAGTAGAGAGTTATACATTGTTATAGTGATGGATGCATTTTAAATATTTTGATATGTATTGTGTATCAAGATAAATCAAAAATATATTGCAATGTTAGTAGTTGACCATAGTGCCCAGCCCAAGTTAAAAGTTGTGAAAACTCTAAGCAGTCACCTTCAAGTCCTAAATTATGAAATGAGTAATGTAAAGTTCATTACTAAATGTATAGTTCATTACTCAACTTTATAGGACTGCTTTCTTGGAATTTGACACAAAGTCCAATGATGGGATAATAATGGGACCCCACAAACGAAAATATGCTGACTATATGTACCTGCAAAAGTGAGAACACCTCTTACATTTTTGTAATTATTTTATATATCTTTTCAAGGGAAAACACTGAAGATATGAGACTATGAAACAATGTAATCTTTAGTCAGTGCAGAGCTTGTGTAACAGTGTAAATTTGCTGATCCCTCAAAATAACTCAACACACAGCCATTAAAGTCTAAACCGCTAGCAACAAAAGTGAGTACACCCCTAAATAAAAATGTCCAAATTGTGCCTAAGGTGTCAATGTTTTGTGTGGCCACCATTATTTTCCAACACTGCCTTAACTCTCTTGGGCCTGAAGTTTATTAGAGCTCCACAGGTTGCCACTAGAATCCTCTTCCACTCTTCCACAACAATGTCATGGAGCTGGTGGATGTTAGAGACCTTGTGGTCCTCCACCTTTTTTGAGGATGCTCCCCAAATGCTTACTAAGGTTTCAGTCTGGAGAAATGCCTGGCCAATCCCGCACCTTCACCCTCAATTTCTTTAGCAAGGCAGTGATCATTTAGGAGGTGTGTTTGGGGTTGTTATCATGTTGGAGTACTCCCCTGCAGCCCAGTTTCTGAATGGAGGGGATCATGTTCTGCTTCAGTATCTCACATTACATGTTGGCATTCATGATCCCCTTAATTAAATGTAGCTACCCATTGCAGGCAGCACCCATGCAGCCTCAAACCATGACACTCCCACTACCATGTTTGACTGTAGGCAAGACACATTGTCTTTGTAGTTACCAGGTTGCCACACACGCTTGACTCCATGTGAACCAAATAAGTTTATCTTGGTCTCATCAGAAAACAGGACGTGGTTCCAGTAATATTATGTCCTTTAACTGCTTGACATCAGCAAACTGTTTCCAGGTTTTCTTATTCATCATCGACTATTGTGAAAGAGTGAGAGTGATAACATCAAATTTAACACACCTGCTCCCCATTCACACCTGACACTTCATAACGCTAATGAGTCACATGATGCAGGGGGGGCGGGGATGGCTAATTGGGCACAATTTGGACATTTTGACTTAGGGGTGTACACAGTTTTGTTGCCAGCAGTTTAGACAAGAATGACTCTATGTTGAGTTATTTTGAGGGGACAGTGAATTTCCTCTGTTATACAAGCAATACACTGACTATTCTACATTATTTCAAAATCGTATATATTCAATGTTGTCCCATGAAAAATTGTAAAAAAAAAGGATGTACAACAAATGATTATTACATTTTCAGCCACAATAAAACATAAAGACAACTCTGTTGTCTGGAGGTTTCTTCCTGTTAAAAGGGAGTTTTTCCTCTCCACTGTCGCTACATGCATGCTCAGTATGAGGGATTGCTGCAAAGTCAACGCCAGTGACTGTCCACTGTCTCTACATGCTGATCCAGGAGGAGGGAATGCTACAAGTCACTGATTGGATGTAATGTGCTGGGTTTCCTTAGATAGAAAAACTTTTTATCCAATTTGAATAAATAACTAACTCTGACTGCTCTGTTCAATGGTTAGGATTAATTGGAATGTATGTACCTGACTTTTGTGCCTTGAGACAACATGTGTTGTGAATTGGCACTATATAAATAAAAATAAACTGAATTGCCGTTAAAGTGAAGAAGTAATCTAAATAAGTAATCTAAATCTAAAGAGTTTGAATAAGTGCCCAATAAACAGACATTTAAAAATCCGGAACAGAACACTTAAACAAAATTCAGGCTCACTGTATCAGTTTCACTTTGTTTTCAACATCTAACTGAGCTTTAATAAGTCACATGAGCTTGCTTGTCTTTGATGATCTTTAAAAGATCTGGAGGCAGAGTAGAAATAGATGCTACTTCTCTCTCTCTCCTGGTAGCAAATCATCATGCAGGGAAACAGCAATGACACCCCAGGTCTTTCCCACCTGTATTTTTTATTTTTTTTTGCCTTTTGGTTGATAAAAGCTTGGTGTATTTTGCACCTGGGTCCTAATAAAGCATCACACATCCATGAAATACCCCTACTAACTGATTATATATACCCGTCATGTTGGGAATGAAATATTAAATGTTTCCACATACCCCCTGCAATGAGCTCATGTACCACTAGGGGTACGAGTACCTCTGGTTGGGAATCACTGCTGTAACCGCTGCGAACTCCCGCTCTGTCCATCTCACTCGTTGTGTCATTGGGCAAGACACTTCACCCGCCTTGCCTCCTGATTGTGGTCAGAAGGCCCGGTGGAGCGGACTGTATGGCAGCCCCACTTCTGTCAGTCTTCCCAAGGGCAGCTGTGGATACAGTGTAGCCTAACACTGTCAGTGTGTGTATGTGTGTATGAATGGGTGGATGACTGATCGTAGTGTAAAGCGCTTTGGGCTCCATGTACTTGATAAAGTGCTATACTAGTGCAGGCCATTTACCAAGGACCTAAATGCTGAGCGTAGTTGAAGTGATAAAAGGTTCTAATAATTAAAGGAACTTACAGGAAGGCCAGGACACAGAGTATAGGCAGAGATGACATGTAGTATTTCGCATAGAATAGAGTAGCACACTGGGAATAGGCAGGCATACAGTAGGATCCAGTGGCAAGCATGAGAACCAGAGAGTTTAAATACAGAGGCAGGGTGGAGGCAGGAAATGACGATTAATGCGGAGCAGCTGGTGGCAAAGAGAATGCAGAGCAGCTGAACGAGGTAGGCTAATTGACACAGATGAGCAGGAATACAGAGAAGTCCTGGGAAGGAACAGGGATATCAAAACACATCTAGTCGAAAATGAATGGACTAAAACAACAGCAACTGGAAAATAAAAACAACAGGGAGGAAACATCCATAAAGAAACTGAAACACCACGAGATCATGACAGAAAAGATTTCAGCAAAGGTTGGTTAAATTTTCTGATAGCTGTAGTATTCCCTAGTAAAGTGTATGAATATTCCCATTAACCTTTACATACAGGGGTTGGACAATGAAACTGAAACACCTGGTTTTAGACCACAATAATTTATTAGTATGGTGTAGGGCCTCCTTTTGCAGCCAATACAGCGTCAATCCGTCTTGGGAATGACATACACAAGTCCTGCACAGTAGTCAGAGGGATTTTAAGCCATTCTTCTTGCAGGATAGTGGCCAGGTCACTACTGGTGGAGGAAAACGTTTCCTGACCCACTCCTTCAAAACACCCCAAAGAGGCTCAGTAATATTTAGATCTGGTGACTGTTCAGGCCATGGGAGATGTTCAACTTCACTTTCATGTTCATCAAACCAATCTTTCACCAGTCTTGCTGTGTGTATTGGTGTGCATTGTCATCCTGATAACACGGCACCGCCTTCAGGATACAATGTTTGAACCATTGGATGCAAATGGTCCTCAAGAATGGTTCGGTAGGTCCTTGGCAGTGACGCCGCCCATCTAGCACAAGTATTGGGCCAAGGGAATGCATGATATGGCAGCCCAAACCATCACTGATTTCCCCCCCATGCTTCACTCTGGGCATGCAACAATCTGGGGTGGTACGCTTCTTGGGGCTTCTCCACACCGTAACTCTCTCCGGATGTGGGGAAAAACAGTAAAGGTGGACTCATCAGAGAACAATACATGTTTCACATTGTCCACAGCCCAAGATTTGCGCTCCTTGCACCATTGAAACCGACGTTTGGCATTGGCATGAGTGACCAAAGGTTTGGCTATAGCAGCCCGGCTGTGTATATTGACCCTGTGGAGCTCCCGACGGACAGTTCTGGGGGAAACAGGAGAGTTGAGGTGCACAATTAATTCTGCCATGATTTGGGCAGCCGTGGTTTTATGTTTATTGGATACAATCCGGGTTAGCACCCGAACATCCCTTTCAGACAGCTTCCTCTTGCGTCCACAGTTAATCCTGTTGGATGTGGTTCGTCCTTCTTGGTGGTATGCTGACATTACCCTGGATACCGTGGCTCTTGATACATCACAAAGACTTGCTGTCTTGGTCATAGATGCGCCAGCAAGACGTGCACCAACAATTTTTCCTCTTTTGAACTCTGGTATGTCACCCATAATGTTGTGTGCATTTCAATATTTTGAGCAAAACTGTGCTCTTACCCTGCTAATTGAACCTTCACACTCTGTTCTTACTGGTGCAATGTGCAATCAATGAAGACTGGCTACCAGGCTGGTCCAATTTAGCCATGAAACCTCCCACACTAAAATGACAGGTGTTTCAGTTTTATTGTCCAACCCCTGTAATTGCAAATATATTAATAAAAAAAAACAAAAGAAATTTAATAAAAGAAGGCCAGTAACACCGCCTATATTCAGGCAGCATGATTCCACAGGTTACACACACTATATTTGCCAAGACAGACATAAGTTTGAACTGGGTTATTTACTAAACAATCATAAAGCAAAACGTGATGACAAATGCCATTAACTTAGTGCTCTAATGAAAAAAAAAAAAAAATAATAATAATAATAAACATAAAACCACAGTTTTAAGATGTTGCATGAAGTTATCCCTACAGTTTAAACCCCTATTAATTTCATGCAAGAGATAGTGCAAAGTTATGGAGTAATGCCCCCCCACCTATACAAGTGGACAGCTGTGTTATGGCCAAATGAAGATAATACCCCTGAACGTTTTGACATGCTAACAAAACAAAAAAACTTGCCTGTTTGGAAATAACTTGGCTATCACCCCACAGTCTTTTTAGTCTAAATATTAATATTGTGTTTGTAATAATTTATTTTAAACAGCATACAAATGTCTTTTAGCACTAGATATGGAATTTTAATAGCCCTGAAGTCAGCGCTTTGTAAAGTTCATTCCGGAAGCAAAATCTTAGTTTGCTTTTATTTTAAAAACCACCTTTGTGTGTGTTATGGATCATTGTCCCATTGGAACACTCAGCTGTGTCAAAAGTTATCCTCAACTGATCCAAACTGTCACCCTATGATGAAAAAAAATTGGTTCCTATGTTTAAGAACAACCCAAGAACCTTAATATAATAGTCTTAACCCTTAACAAATAGGAAGATGCTGGAACACCAGTGTCTGTGTTCACAGTGGGAGCAAGTTTATCTTCAACCTAGATTCAGAGGGTGCTGATCAAGACAGAAGGGCCTACTCCAAAATTTAAACTTTAGGCACTACTAAAATGTGCAGCTCCCAACAGGGACAAGCCAAATGCTTTCTGGAGAAAGGTTTTATGGTAAGACGAGAGAAAGATTTATGACAAGAAGAATTTTTGGTGGAGATGAGATAAAGCTTTAAAACCTAAGATCACTGTACCAGCTTACAAGCCTGGTGGTGGTAGCATCATGTTAAAGCCTGTTTTGCTGCCTGTGATCATGAAAGAGGACAACCTCCAAATTCTTCAATTGCACTTCAAAACAACAGACGATTAAAACTTGGCCACAAAAAAGCGTTCCAACAGGAAAGTGATCCCAAACACACATTTAAACTGGTTTTGGAATTAATACAGCAGGCTAACTTTAAGCTTCTGGAATGGCTATCCTAAAAAGTCAAGTCTGTGCCAGTAAACCAGCCAATGTAAATAAGATTCACAATATGCGAAAGGAAGACCGGTCAAACATCCAGCTACTGTTATGCCAGGACTTTGTTGATAACTACAAAAAGTGTGTGATTTCTCTGCAACTTGCTAATAGACATGCAATCAAATGATGGAGTAGAAAAATCCGACAATGTATACAAACTTCTTGTATTTAAAAGTCGCAAAAATTTGTTTTACAACATCAGTATACTGTGAAAGCCAAAAAAACACCCACATTCATGCCGATGATATACGTATGTATATTATTTTTGCAGCATTAGCTGCATCTGATTTCTTTAGATAAAAGCAAATTGATGTATGATCAGTACATTTTTACATTTTTGATTTGTAGTTGTTCTGAAATCATAAAACCATGAAATGGTTCTATAAATTCAGATGGTTTTGCTCAAGGTTATCATATTGTCACTATCTCATAATGGCCCATACCTAACAACTGATAATCCAGCCAAGGAAAGATCTAGACTGCAGTAGACTCCTCACCTTCAAAACACATTGACACAAAAAGACCTGCAGCAAAACAACCAATAATGGCTTTAACTGCTCAATTATAAATCTGGTGTTGCCATGTAGACCTCTGCATGAAGGCTTCCTGTCCCCTCTGGTTCACATATGCACACTCTGTCATGCAGAGTGGGTGGAATACAACTCTCATTACCCAGAAAAGGGAGCCTTGAAGTGAGATCTGAGGACATTATAAAGATGGAGACAGCATCGTGGGATGAGGTGTTCATTAGAGCCTGCTACTCTGTCACACTGTGCACTCTGCAGCTGAACACACAAAGTCTGCACAAGCATACACGCTTACAGGGCTACACTTTTCTTACACACATTGGTGCGGTAATGCGTACAACAGCCCTCAGCTGCCCATAAATAATTAATGATTTTTCTATAAATCCAGGCATGAGCATGCAAAGGCAGCGAGTGTGATTGCTTTGCTTGCATCTCCTTTTTTGACAGCTTTTTCATGCCTGTTCCCGCCTGCCCTGCTTCACTTAAAGCTGTTTCAGAAATATTAGGGCTATGGCCTTGTGATTGCTGACTTATATCTGCTGGAAAATATTGTGCATTAATACAAAACCTTTCAACTAGTGCTTACAGCCAGGATATTTGGAAGCCAGGGGCAAGTAGAAGATCCTGCCTTCCCATCAAAGCTGGTGATTTAGACGCAGTGCACTCTGACAACACATGTATTGACCCCCTCAAAAACTATTAATGCAACAGTTTGAGTCATTCTTTGTGGCTGTTGCTTAAGATGTTCATTTCTTCTAACAAAGCACACAGCTTTGATACTAAAATGTTCCTGTTATGTGAAAACAATTAATAATTACTACTATTTCATGCAGTAGCTCTGACAAATCATCTCAAAGAAACCGAGGCCATGCCACCCAGAATGTTTAAAATCAAAGCCACTTGCAGAACTGACCATACATAAGAGTGCAGAATTTAAAGGACTCAAGGCAACATCACCTTCTACATCTTCTAGATGTGGATATGCAAATCATTAAAACAAAAATATAAAACAGTCCAAAACAGTTGTTGAGATTAGTTTTAATTAAGATGAATGTAACAAATTACTCTTCATGTCTTTAGTTGCTCATCTCAGATAAAACTGTCAGTGTTTACCATTATGTTAGAATAATTTGGCTCATGTCAGCAAATGTTTACTCAGGAATGTAAGAATATTTGCTATACTGACAGATTTTGTTGTTGCTACAAGTAAATTTTAATATTTATATTGTAAAATATATATTTAAAATATTAATGCCACATAGAAAACAGCTACAACAGCTATTATTTATACCGCTAAAGTTACAGTGACTAATTATTAGCACCCCTGATAAAGATGTGTATAGAGTTGTCAATTACATTGTTGCTACGGAGATTTGGACATTCGTTCTTTTAGCATCCTCCTTAATTTGACATCCTTACTGTGCAAGGTGAAAGATAATGGTAACACCACCGTTCCAGCTAATTTAAAACTATTAGTTAAATATTTGAATATGGATATGAGCAAATTCAATAAATGTGGAAAAACCGTGAAAAACCATATAAACCGCTGAAACCAGATATTTGATAGAGTAAAAAAAGACACAACCCCTTATTTTATGACTGTCAGATGGTATATCAGAGCAAACCCTTTCTATTAAAGGTCAGTTAATGTTACGAATATTGGTTCCATTTATGAAATGCCAGAATAATACCTAAAGATGTTTTTTATTACTTACTTTAATTTTTCCCAGATTAGCATACCTTTAGTAAATATTATAAAGCCCAGATACATCTGATAGGTTATTTTACAAATTTGATTGACATTGAGGCATGCATGGATATAACACCTTAAACACTGCTTCAGTGTGTAACATCTTGGTAAAATAAAACAAACCTCAGATCAGATATCAGGAAGGGCCTTTGGACCTCAACAAGTCCGGTTTATCCTTGGTAACAATTTTCAGATGCCTGAAGGTGCCACGTTCATCAGTCCAATAAATATATGCAAGCGTAAACAAAAAGGGAATGTCTAGACATTAATGATGGACAACAATCCTATAGTTTGAGAGTTACAAGGATGACTGATAAGGATACTGATTTATCCTAATAATGATGAACTCTAACTGATAATCTTTGCAAATTTCCAAAACTAATAGTATGGTTGGAATTATTACTTTTACTATCTATTCAACGGTTGGCTCCATTGTTGCATTAATGAATGTCAATATAGTAAAAAAATATGATTAACTGCAATTATTGTTTGCTTTTTTGCAGGACTATTGCACTACTTAATATCAGCGGTCCACTGAAGTAGTGTATTTGATTTCAAATTTCAAAATACTTTTTATCATCACTTTTGTTGTTAATCACAATAACCACATTGTGATGCACATTTAAGTCCATATCACCCATCTTCATCAGAAGAAGGGCTTTGTGTCCCAGAGATTAACATCTTTCTGTGCAAAATATGTCTTAAAACCAGAATAAAAGTAAAAGATCTTGTGAGTATACTGACTGAAGTTGGTACAAGAGTGTCCTTATCCACAGTGAAAAAACCAACATAGGCTGAAAGGGCACTCAGAGATGAAGAAGACATTACTCCACAAACAACATACTAAAAAGGGGCTGTTTTGGTACAGGAAGGACTGGTCCACTTCACAAAAAATTACATCATGAGCAAAGCACATCAGTTGAAAAATTAACATCTCAAGGCATCAGCCCAGCCAGGAACTTAAAACAAAACAAATGAGAAAAACATAAGACATAATAGTAAAAGATTAATTAGATGATTAATGAATACAAATAATTTAAGAGAATAAAAATGAACAATTAAAATGATGAGATGATAATAAAAAAGATAAAAAAATGAAAAGTTAATGATGAAATGATGGATAAGAAAATGAAAAGAAAGTTGGACTGAAAACTTTACTAATAATGTTTAGATAGCACAATCAAAGGCCACTCTAAACAAATAGGTTTTTAATCTTGATTTAAAGCGACTTTTACAGTTTTCTGGGAGTTTTCCAGATTAGTGATGCATAAGAACTATAAGCTGTTTCTCCATGTTTGGTGCCCACTAAAGGCTTTATAATCACTTTCAGTCACCACAAACAGATAGCGGGAAATCCCAGAGTGAGAGGCCAAGATCAGTTACTTGGGGATGTCCCAGTCCAACTGCCAGTTAGCTTACCTTAGCAGCCAGACCAGCCTGTAAGCAAAGCTCCGATGCTCCCAAAACTCCAAAGGAACATTTCAAAGTAGGCTCATTCATGATAAACTCACTGGTCTACTTTATCTCTTGAAAGCATCTCAAAACTACTTTTTGTGACATATTAATGGCATAAAAACAATATTGTATACTCACCACCGCCATTACTTAAGCTGGCGGTGCTTTGCCTTGCTGCACACAGCCTGTAGCATTTTTGCAGCAGTCTATCATGGTTAAAATCACCAAGGTGGTCAGCTTGGTCTCTCTAGTGGCCAGCATACGTGGAAAAAACAAACAGACCGTCATCTTCTCTTTCGTCTGGAAAGCAGTCACAGACAATTTATTGCGCATCCTCACAACAGCATTCGAGTCACGCAAGCACGTATGCCCCAAAATCACGTTACTACGCAAGCCATCTAACATGACTTTGCTACTCATAACATATAATATGCTTAACAGAGCCCCGCCCTTTAACAATCCTGTTAAAATCTGAAGTCCTTCCTCAGAGTAGGACCTTGTACCCTTAAAAGTAAGGCCCTGCAAAAGCCTGTAAGCTGGCGTTTTTTCAGAACCCTGGGATTTTCCACAAGCAATGGAAAAGGGGCTATAGATTTTAAACATTAAACTTATTGGATGCATACGGTGAATAATGTGCGAAGCCCAGCCTCAGATGTAATCAAATTATTCACTTTGCTGCAATTTGCACCTGTGCAATGTAAATTTTTATACAACAAGTTCCACATGTGATTACGTATGATGTTTCTCTTTCTTTCTTTGACCATTTTAGCCTTGTGTTCTATCTAAAGCATACCATTTATCACTGTTTATTTCCTGCTTTAGTTCGCAACCCCTGCAAGTCATCATATACCTATCATCAAACCATTGTTCTCAGGGCATGGGTGTAATCATGTGTGAAATTAGTTTTGATAGGGTTTCGATGGTGCTCCATGTCTCAATGCGTAAATTCAAAGCCCATCTAATTACAATCTGGAGCAGGAGAGGGAGAGATCAGCGACCTGTGGCTCTGCTGCTAATCAGGATCATCTGAGAGCTAAAAATTGTCAACAGTTTCAGGTCCATTTTGTGATAAAGTGCATAACAGTTCAGAGTGTAATGGTTACTGAAGAAATATTTGAAATATTTAGAAAAAATTTCTTTTTTACTCGACTTAGAGCCAAAATGTTGCCATTAAAAAACAGCAATACTGTTCCACTTGTGTGTTTGAACTAACAATCCTTCATCTGGTGAGGACAGGATGTCCTAAAGAGAGCCTACTTGTTGGTCTTTCAGCTTTTCAACCACATCGTCTTTCATCTTCTCCAACTAAATACTGTTGCAGATTTCCTGGAAGGCTGTGAATCACCACTTCACCCTCTTGAGGGTTTTCATGTAGATTGAGGGGTCATGCTCTTCTTTGTTTTCCACCCCTCTATCCTCACATTTTTATCTTCTTGGCTCAGTCTCTACCTCCCCTTTATCTGCTTGATGTTTCCCCTTCCCTGCCTCCTGTCTTTTCCAATTTAATCTTTCTTTGTTGCTCAATCTGCTGCTCTACTTCCATATCGTGTTTACTTCTTCACCCCTTTAACTTTTTCCTCAACTTAACCAGTGTTTTTTATTGATTTTTGTCCTTATCTATTCCAACATGAAAAGGTTTTTTATTGTATTGTATTTTTGTCAACTCCTTCCTACTTGTTGGTTTTCCTCTCAATGTAACTCTCCAACAAAGTTTTAACCTTTCTTTGCAATGGTAAATCTAAGGACATCTCAAGGACAAAGGACACTTATTTGAAGACAGCAGGGAAGACATGTGGTTTGAGAGACCAGTAAAAGAAGCCATCTATATTAGACATGAAAATCCAACACTAAACAGAGGAAGTGACCTCAGATTTCATCTTTCTAACAGCTACTTAGCAGCCTTGACTCATCTCCCCTGGTTTTTCAGCAAATCACACTTTGCGACACGTCATCCAAAACAACTTGTATGGAGTCGTTTCAGATATGTTTGTATGTTGGTATGATTGTTCGGACTACAACTCATAAGCCTGTTACTTCTAACCATGATCAGAACAGACCAAAATGCTGTGTATGTATGACAGGCCCACTGATGGTGCTGCGACACTACCACAGAAACACACCAAAAACAGAAAACAAAAACCACTCATGCAAGGTAAACACAGCAGCATGACGGCAAAGAGACGCATGTGGGTTTGGAGCTACAATGTCATCGTTTCAGGAAAGATGCGTTTCACATGTACACGTGGAAACATGGAACCTGCATTTTCAAATACTTCACCTGGTTTCAAAAATGTTCTTTTTTGGTCTCCTAAAATGCCGGATCCGTGTGGACGCAACACTTGAACGACAAAATACTTTTGCGGATACACCTAAACTCATCTCTGTGTGGAGAGTGCCTAAGATGGATTATACCTTTCATTTATTAGTTCAAGGCAATAATTTTCCAATAAACAGAAAGATGGAAAGTTTTGGACGTTCCCCAAAGCAAAAAGCTCTCCTATTCACAATTGTTTGGGTCTTCACAGTTTCAAAATTCCCAAAAAAACGATTCTTTCTTCTAAATATAAATTCATACTGTTTGATGAAAGTCACAAGGTGTTTTGGGCAGTTTTCAAAGGATATTTAATAATCAAACTATAGACAGATGGGCAGAGTGATCAATAGGAGTTTATTATCACAAGAAAAGCAAAATGAATAAAACTGGAGGTTCACAGTTTTTGCCTGACGTCAACAAATTGTAATATTAAAATTAATAGCTCATATTTTCTGTTGACTTTGACAGTAACAGATTTTAAATCATTAACCTCTGTTTACAGTTATCTGTTGAAACAGAGGGAGTATATTCTTCAGCCAAAGTAATATTTTAGGGTTTAAAACTGAAAAATAAAGACCACCACAACACTGGTGGATAAATTGTGAATCAGAATGTTGCATCTACAAAAATCTACATTTATGAGGCAGGTATGATGCAAATTACAAACTAATTTTCCAATCTAAACTATGTTGGTTATTTCATTTTATTGCTCTAAAAGGACTTTAAAATTGAAATACAAAATGTTTGTGAGCAAGCAATACATTTTGATCATGAGTGTTGCAACTGAGGAAAGGGGTTTTACTTTTCATTTTGTTAACCCTTTTCATGTAAACATGTTTTCTCTGTTATAAAATCTATACTATTTAGAAAATCCTCTATGGCTTCTGAACAGCGATCACAAGACAGTCTGAAATTATCGTCATACATAATCATTGCTGTAGATTTTTTGTTGCCATACATAAATTCATTGCAAGTCAAATATTAGATGCACTACCTGTAGAATAGATCAAGATAATATATAGATAATATATAGATAATAATAATATAATAGATACATAGATGAAGAGGTTTCTTTGCTGATACATTCCTTCACCTTAAAGCATTTGTAGCTCATTGAATCATCTTTACAGCAGAATGTCTAAAATGTAAAATTCTGTGCAAATGTAATGCAAAATGTCAATGAAAATACATTTGTCCGCTGTCTCTAACAGTGATTCTGTCAGGTTCTGCCATTTTGGGTTCTGGTTTGTGTTTTTATTCTGTGGGGTTTTGATAGTTTATTTTTCTTTATTCCAGAATTCTTCTGTTCTTATGCGTGCTTTATTTCAGCATCATTACTTGTTTGGGTTTGTTTACTTTTCAGTTAGGTCTTCCTCTATGTCTTCAGGTTACCTTGTTAGTTCTTATTTTCCAGGTTCATATATAATAGGTTGTTATAGTTTTCTTAGATCGGTTTCCCTGAGTTTGTTATTTAGTCCCTTCTCCCATGGTTCCTCAGCTTCCCTGCATACCCAGTCCACACCTGTCACTAATTCCTGCTGATTGCCTTGCCTCTCATTCCTTTGTTCCACATTCACTTCCCTCAGTTTAAAACCTCAGTGTTTCCCATTACTGGTTGCTGGTTCCTCCCGTTCACTACCCTCTTGTGTTTTCTGCTGGCTTTATGTTTCCTCGTGGGAGAACTCATGTAGGTTTTGGAATCTATTCATGTAAGGCTTAAGGAAACTTTGATTAAAGAAGCTTGCTCTCATCATGCTGCTACCCAGTGCTTGTCTGCATTTTGGTCCTCTACAGCCACAGACCGTGATAGATTCAAGGCCATTGTTAGTTGACTGTTCTTATAACTCTACAAAAGACATCATAGCAAGTTCAAATTATTTTACAGCGAAGTTTGACCTCATTCAGCTCAACATTGCATAAATCTGTAGAGGTCTATGTTTAATTTGAAATGCTTTGCATGCTTGTTATATTGAGTGATTCCAAAGATAGCTGGATAAAGCACTTCTCCACCTCTGGCAGCACAATAAGCAGCAATGAACCCAGCATTAATTTAACCAAGTATAATTGTTGAAGGTCAGCTTTTAGGAAACCAATTCATTTGCTAGATAATTAGTGTCACAATATTTTAATTTGCCATCAAACATGGCCACAGCTTTCTCTATAGAGCTTTCCCCACAGAGTTGCTTGCTAAATATGTAGTGGCCTTTCCTTACAGATAATGTTTGGTTTAACTACTCTGGTCACACTGCCATGAGACATAGCAAACAGCAAACTTGGACAAAAAGATTTCTCTCTTGTTCAAATGTACTCCATTGGTACTGTCCTTCTCTTTTCATCTGTCAGCAGTCTCACGATGTATTAGAAGAAAACTGAGATTTCTGCATGTCTGAAATAGAAGACAATCTGTTGCAGTGTTGACCCGTCTGCCTTTGGCTCGCCTGCTAACAGTAGCAAGTACCCAATTATGTGAGTAGTTTGAAATCAACTTATCTCTCTCAATCTCCTCCTTCCTCTCAGATCTGCTATTGGTTCCAGTTCTTCAGACACTTCTGTCTCATTATATCTGATGGTGTCTTTCTGCTCTTCTCCAGTTTCGATTTGTTTCACCTCTCACTTGTTATTGAAGCCCTCTCTTTGTGTCTCTCAAGATCCAGCTGAAACAAGTCTGACAGCAATATAACTGGCACTATTTTCTGGCTGCTTGTTAATGTAATGCACTGATACAGCTACCACTGATGGAACTTTAATAATTTTCATTTATTTTTAGTTATTCCTGATAGGGGTAGCTTTATGTGCAAAATTTTAGAGTAACAACAGCTTTGCAAAAAGTAATACCAATCACGTTATGATGTTGCTAAGCAATTGTCATGCTTCCCATCATGAAAATGGAGGAACCAAGTGTATACAAACCTCTAAACATTGCTCCATCAAACAGGGTAAATACACTAATACAGTAGAGAATATTTTTAA
Organism: Crenichthys baileyi; assembly: GCA_036173005.1. Lineage (NCBI taxonomy): Eukaryota > Metazoa > Chordata > Actinopteri > Cyprinodontiformes > Goodeidae > Crenichthys > Crenichthys baileyi. Next base: position 1,525,542 of record JAHHUM010000003.1, on the reverse strand, counting down.
ATGTTTTTATTCAATAGTGATTTTAGGATGTATTTTTGGTTGAAATGCCAATTGCAGGTATATCTTTACCTACAGCTCCAATTTGTTCTATAGTTTGAAAAAAAAAAACAGTACAAGGTTGTTTAGTTGTCCCTATCAAGATCTATTTAAATTTATTTGATTATGGTAAACATTACACTGTACCCAGGTGGGATCAACTTATTCTATTGCAAGTCAAGTTTTTTCACCCAAATCTCAGTTCTAGTCTGATACTATTGTCCACATCCGTTTCTTTGACTTCATCCACCTTCAATACCATCCAAACTAGACTGTTAAGAGAAAACTGAAAAAAATGGATGTGGACTCATCACTCATAACCTGGTTCGCTGATTATCTGACGGGAAGACCGCAGTTTGTAAAGTTGCAGAGCTTTGTGTCAGATCGCCTGATATGCAGTGTCGGGGCCCCCCAGGGAACAGTACTGTCTCCTTTCCTCTTCTCCACCTACACTGCAGACTTAAAATACTGTTCCAGGTCGTGTAACCTGCAAAGGTAGTCAGATGAAGTAGCTTTAGTGGGGTGTGTGGAGAGGGGAAGGAAGGAGGAGTACAGGAAGCTGGTGGACAACTTTGTGAGGTGGTGTGGGAAGAACCAATTACAGCTAAATATAGATAAGACTAAGGAAATGGTGTTAAATTTTAGCCGCAAGAAGACATTGCTGCTGCCAATCTTCATCGCAGGGGCAGATGGGGAGCAAGTGACATCATACATGTATCTCGGTGTATCACTGAGGTACTGTGGAGAAGGGCATGAGTAGACTCTATTTTCTCCGCAAGCTCAGGTCCTTCAATGTCTGTAGTAGGATGCACAAGATTTTTTATCAATCCTCTGTGGCTAGTGCAATCTTCTTCGCTGTGGTGTGCTGGGGTGCTGGAATAAAGGTGAAGGACTCACAAAGAATAAATAAACTCATAAAAAAGGCTGAGTCCGTTGTTGGGACCTGGCTGGCTCTATAGGAGGAGGTGGTGAGAGACAGAATGTCGGGGAAGATCAGAGCCATTATGTACAATGTCTCGCACTCCCTTTACAGCAGTGTAGATGGCCTAAGGAGTAGCCACAGCCAAAGATTACTGCAGCCCGATATGTTGAGGCGCTACAACACATCTTTTCTGCCAGAAGCTTCCAGACTTTTCTGCCAGAGGCTGCCAGACTTTTTAACATGTAGCCTCCAGAACTGTGCATTCTACGTAGATAACTGCAGTTTTCTATATTTCATTGAGTGATGTGTGTGTTTGTGTGTGTGTGTGTGTGTGTGTGTGTCTCCTAGACTTTTACTGGTGGATATTGTTTGTTTTTATTGTTGTGTTTTATTCTGGGAAAAATTTTCCCTTTGGGGAAAGCAATCAATCAATCAGTGAAGTGTCAAGTAAAAGGCATAACTGTACCAAATCAAGTCTAAAGTGCATGGTGTCGAAGTCCAATATTTAAAATTTTTGAGTCTTAGACAAGTCAATGGACCAACTATGTCATTCAATATATTTTAAGATCTTTAAATGATTTTAAAAGTTTTAGTTTGCCAGAACAACCAGCAAAGGAAGTGAACTTTAGCTTGGACTCTCTAACTTTGTGGTTTGCTGTGTACACATTGGAATTTGTGATTTCTAGGATGCACTATTAAGTTAGCGAACACAAATAAAACTTAGCTGTTAAAGCTAATATTAAGCATAAAGTAGTTCCTTTACTAGCTTTGATTCATCATTCAATGTGTAAATTTAAATGTCCTAACTCAAATCTATCTTAGGCTACGTTCACAGCTTAAAGTGACCCAAATTCGATTTTTTTCCCCTAATACGACCAGTATAAAAACTTTTCATGACAGTCTGAACCACACAGATCCGATTTTTTTCAAATGCGACCCAGGCCACTTGGATATGTGGTCCTAAATCCGATACGTATGTGGTCTTTTCAAATGTGACCTGTGCCTGTATGGCCAGGTCGCATATATCCGACCTGTACGTCATCAATACTCGACAAACTTCACTATTCTGGGTCCTGCTACGCGGAAGCGGGAAGAAAAACAACAACCATGGCGGACGTGGCTCACTTTCTTTTCGATCTTTTTAAAAATATTGGATTGTTAATGTGCTGGCTCCGGTTGGAAAACAACTTAAAAATCGCAACATACAGTCCAACATTTCCATCTATATCTACTTTCGCAAACGCTAAGCACGCTTGCTACATGTGACGTCATTGCGTCGTCTACTGGGCATGCAGGACTCTTAAGTTGTATGAAAGCAGTTCACACAGGAGATCACTACAAGTCATATATATTTGGAAATGTGAACGACCACGCAAAAAATCGAATTTCACTAAAAAAATCGGAATTGAGCATTATGACCTGCAGTGTGAACGTAGCCTTAGTTTGACCACACAGTCTGTGTTAAATGTGAATGAGAATTTACTAAAAACTGCCTAGAACGGATTCAAGAAATGTATTGGTGACACTTAGTAAAATACAATCAATCATTTAAATAAAACTGTTTTTAATTTAAACAGGGAATTTGCATCTTATAAATAAATGCATGTGGAAAAATAAATAAAAGTAATATTTAGCCTATTTGTGTCATTAAACCTATCTATAACACTGAAGCATTGCATTTGTGACATTTTAAATACACTTAAATAATAAAAAAAGAACAGATTTTTTCTGTGTGACCAAACTCTTGACATTAAAATGAGCAGCTTTTATTTAAGAAGAAACATCGTCACCATGACCTCTAGGAAGACATCACGGTTGCTCTCTGTCTCAGAGCATTTTGCGTTGACACTCAACAAAATGGCCACACTTTTATGGCAGCTCTGGCATCCTGTACTAATGTTGATGCAGCCGCTGGCAGCACCTGCGTCGCCCTCTCCAGGCTTCCAATTAAGAAACAATCTGAGATACTTGCTTCTGTCTGAATTTAAAATCTTACTAAAAGAGCCTGAACAATATGGTATACAGAGTTATGCTGCATAGTAGACTATGTGTTGTTTGGTCTCTACCATCGTCTGAATATTTACTGAATAGAAGGTACACAGCACAGTAGATGCAGCGTCTGTGTTGCAAAAGGAGGAAATGCTGGCAAATGGTGGGGTAGTGCAGCAGGCTGGTGCTTTGCGTTTTTAACAAGCTTCGCTTGGTTGGTGTGAGATATCAAGTGTTTTCAAGTCAAATGGATAAAGTCTCAAAATGAACTCTTCAGGCCTTGGTGTGAAAATCCAAGTCAAGTGATTTATGATTTCATTATATCAAATCTAAAGTAACTCAATTTGTGACTCAGGTCCACACCTCTGTTTACAACAGCTTACCTATGAACGTAAAAGATTGGTTTATCGTTCCTATCATGTAGTAGCTTTTTAGTTCTTTGCTATATCGACATTGCACACTCTAATTGTAATGGTCACAAATTTTTTTTGTACCCTGGATTTCACTTACATGAAAGTCAACACAAATTTGTGAGCCAATCAGAAGATCCACAGAACTCATTAACTTATTTATGAAGAGTAAGACTGGATGGAACAAAACAAAGAAGAAAGAGCAGACATGCAAAGAAAAGCATGACAGCAAAGATCAAAGATTTAACAGATAATGAGGGACAAAGGGACAAAAAGAAATTAGATTGTCTTGCTTCAGCTCATTTTCTTTCCCCCCCATCTGATCTCTCCTTCCCTTTCTTCTTCTTTCTGTTAGCTGGTTCACTATGTTATAGGTTCACTCACAGGGACTATACTGGTGTAGATGTAATGAGCATAATTCCTTCTCCTTCAACATGGAGGAAAGGAGAGAATGCACACAGAATAAAAAATGATATGCAGCAGAGACAATGCAGAACTGCAATATACAGCCATCAGCCTCATCAAACCACTGACAGCTGTATTGACACATTACTTGATGCAAAGGAGTGTTCCACTGGAAAACCCTGGGAACTAAACACACCCAGAATCACCAACACATGACAGGCCTCTCCCAACAGGAACATCTAGCTCTGCTGCTGCAAACACCACAAAGAGCTCAAAGGGTTAACCTGCTTCCAGCTTTTAAATTCCCTACGTCCCGACTTGATCGAGAAGCCCCCTCCCCACACTATCACGATACACTGCACAAAAAGTGGAGGAAATTCACAGAATGTTGGGTGGTTGCAATCATGAAAAAGAAAGACCATCCATCGACCTCTGGAAGAGTCTATTAAGTTTATAGTTGCATTTTTGTTCTTTCTGTCAGCTAGGTATGTTTTACTAATCTAATGATATTGGGCATACTGTCAAGCGTATGGATTGCTAGTAACTCAAATACAGTCATGAAATAGCCTCCTCCATCATCCTTTAGGTTTTTCTAAAGCGTACTTTCCAAAACATCTTTAATGTTTGTTGCATAGTATGATTGTCAGGTTTTACCTCAGTTTTAAGTGCTATGCAGTCTACACACAACCGTATGCACTGCCAACTGTTTGAATTTATCCTTTTGTGGCTCCCCCGTCTTAAACAAATGTGGAAAGTTCCTCACAGTTGAGTAGTACATCTAGTAATGATCAACATTTATAAAAGGTAAAAAAAAATAAACCATTGGCTTCATAAAGAAAAAGGGGCAATGTTAAACTAACAATACTCTATGCCTGCACCTAGAATTGTATACAACTATTTAAAATGTTGGAACCCTAAGCCATGGATTTCAACATTAAAACTCCGGTACAAACTCTTCTGGAGTTTTCAAAATAAATTGCATTTAACAGACTTTCAGCACAACTTCAGAAGAGGAAAAGGGGGGTAACAGAAGACTTCCCATGATGCCACTGGCTGTATAAAAGCACTCCCTCTCCCACAAGCCGATCTCTCCAAGCCGGTTGACCATCGGACCAGGAGCAGACGCAGCGCGCTGAAGGCTTTTTGCTGGCAAAAAGACTTAAACTCCTCAAACTGGATCCAAGAGTCTCATATGATCACCGATCATATGCAAAAGTTGAGTATTGAATGAATTGCTGTTTGTGTATCTGGTATTCATTCACGAACGGGGAACTAAGGCACCAGCATTGTTTGACTCTCTCTCCGAGCCCTGCAGACACACACGGTGTTCGAGAAAAGTCCCCAGCAGAGACGCGGTCTCTACAACCTGAGTGAAGCGGTTTTCCTTGCCTGAGAGAAGGACGACGAGTAGCCGCATCACCGGTAACGTGCAGTTTTGTCCGGCCGACAGAACGGACCCCCACCCACAGCTTCGTTAGGTTAGCCGAAGGCTAACTGCTTGTTGACTGTGGACGTTTCTTCAAACTTCGTCGCACCCGACATCTTTTCCTCAACATGGTCAGAGGTTAGGTTTAGGCAGAATAACAGTTAGGATGAAATGATCTAAAAGTTTTTCATTTTATGAAGTTTGCTTTTGTTGTGTGAAACTCCTATCTTGGTGCTCGCAGGCTATCTGCACACGTGATCAGCTTTGTGTTCTGTGTTTATGTGTTTTTAAAGTTAAGACAAACTTTATTTAAAGGGTGATTTTAAACACAGAAGGTTGCTCATAACGCGCCGTCCGCGCTTATGCATTTTAACCCTTTTATTGACGGAATTTTAAGTGTGTGTGTTTTAATTCTGGATGCTAACCTATCAGCCTCCTTTGTTAGCTTAACTGCTAACAGCCTAGGCCACGTGCTTGCTGCTGAAGAGTATTTACCCAGAACGGTTTAGTTTTCAATCCAGTAAATGTCCCTAACATCATTTTACTACATTTGATAACTAAGTAAATACCATTAAGCCCCATTTCTCCAGAAAGATTTGGCTCTTTTCAAAGATATTTCCTTAAATAATTTACCGTTACCTTTAATAATATTTCTTTAAATATTATTTTAATAAATAAAGGCAGCTAATGAGACACCGTTGAGAATTAGTCATCCAGAATGTTGGTTTTATTCAGCAGATCATTCTTTAAACATTATTTTATTAAAATAATATTTTATCTGATCTTGCATTGTGAATGGTTGCCTAAAGGTATACTCATTACTGCCTAAGTTGGTTCCAAGACTAACTTAACTTCATTTCCAGATTCTTCAAGATAATCCTTGGTTCTCAGACAGAAATAACATTGCATGGTAATGTTGCATCACTCTTTTGGTCATGATTTTCAATCATCTTTAATCAACTTGTTTATATTGTACATAGCCCATTCGTCTTCGTCATTCTTTAATTCTGCTTGGTAGTTTAGTTGGATTGTTTTAGCATAGTAAATAGTTTGTTGATTGAAATATGTTTGACTTTGAGTTGACTAATTTTTGTTAATAAATTCTTGTATTTTAAGAAATTGTGTGAGTTCATTCCATGTATGTACAGAGTTTATGCTGTTCAATAATGTCAGAGCTTGGCTCACACCTTTCAACTTTGTCCTAATACCATCGCCTTACTGGGCTGGTATTCACAGGACAACCCTTAACAGACCGAAATATTATTTGATAAAATATTAAAATATTAATATTAAATATTAAATAATATTGTCAGATTAATAATCACAACAAAAACAATTAGGCCTAAGAATGAAAAAAACAAAACTGAAAAAAATCCACATATTTCATCTTAAAGGACTCTACCGCAAATTCTAACCCCTTGTACACAGTTGTGATGACAACCACACAGGTGCACCAGCCAATCAGCAACCTGTAAGCACACGGCAACAAGCCACTGCACAAAAACCTGGATCTGCAAAGTGAAATATAAAGACTATAAATCCCACAGGCCATGTATAAAAACAATGCTTTCAAGCAGAACTTCCTGTTGTGCCCGGTAATATTGCATAGTCCTGTACCTACTTCAGGCCAACTGCCAGTTTTGTCAAAATGTCTTTAATTTTTTTAATGCCTGGAATGAAACCGAATTGGTTTAACAAGCCTGACCACAGTCCTTGTGTATAATGCTCCAGTTGTAGGAGCTGACGAGTGAACACTAAGGCCTCCTGTGGAGGTTCACAGATGGTGCATTTGCTGCTGTTGTTCTGGTACACCACTTTGATACAGCACATGGTTTGGATACATTGTAGCTGCTAGGTCATGTTGCAAGTGCTGCATCCAATCCATCTGTCAGGTAAGTAAGACAGTTATTAGTTAGTCTCCTTCGTCAGCAGACACATCTTAACAGGTTGGCGTGTGTTTTCTGAGTACTTCAAAGCCCGTAAATATGCACAGTTGTAATGTTAGTGTCTAAACTCACTACAGCTGTCAGCCTGCAAATGCAATGGGTATGAAGTATCTACATACCACAACATAAAAGTACAATATAACTTCAAAAGGTAAAGGCCTGAGGCGGAGTGTTCATAGCCTTTTGGGGTGCATCCAGCTTTCTATTTATAGGAACATTCTTGTTTATTCCTGAGTCTTAAATTTGAGCAATTACTGTTTTATAATAATAAATGGTCTGCACTTGTATAGCTCTTTATTAAGTCAGAGGACCCCAAAGCGCTTTACACTACAGTCAGTCATCCACCCATTCATTCACACACTGACAGTGTTAGGCTACACTGTAGCCACAGCTGCCATGGGGCAGACTGACAGAAGTGGGGCTGCCATACAATCAGCCCCACTGGGCCCTCTGACCACGATCGGCAGGAAAGGCGGGTGAAGTGTCTTGCCCGAGGACACAAGGACTGAGGCAGACGGGGCGGACCGGCAACCCACCTGTTACAGGATGACCCCTACCACCTGAGTCGCCCATTACCCCAATCAATAATATAATTAGACTAAAAAAAATGAAGCATGATTACTAATTCAAAACTTTTCTACTTCTTGTGTGACACGTACTCTCCAATGCCACTGAAAATCAAACAAATGCATTATGAGTAAAAATGTAAGAAATTTAAAAGTTGAACACCTTTTTGCACAAGTGTGTAGAAATTAAACCAAGACTTTGTTGAATCAACTTTAATTTTACTGTTCAGTCATTGGAGTTACAGATATAATCAAATATGAACTGTGAATCTAACCAGAAATAAAGTTCAGTTGTCCCATTAGAATGTTACTGACATTTTCCTATTTGCATGTTTTAGCTAAAGCCAAGGATTACAGAGAGGTTACCGAGGCTCCATCTCAATATGAGAAAATATGAGACAACAGTGACTATACATAAGCTGAACTTTCCCCAACTTCAATTAAAAGACATGACAAGCTGGTCAGCAAGGCTGCCATAAGGCCAAGAGTAACATTGAAATAGCTGCAGAAACTTCTGCAATGTACTGGATGTTTTCTACATGTAACAACCATAAATATAAAAAAATCATGAATCACAAACTGTGTCTTAAATAATCTGTAACCATTGTAAAATAATTGTAGTTGAGTTAAACTCCATTTAACTTGATCCTAATGCCAAAATTAACAGTGAAATCAGCTGAAGGTCTCTTCCGTTGACCAAGGGAGCTAAACACAAAACACAAACACCGCCTGCAAAGACTAAGCAGGTACAGACGACTGATAGACAGAACTATGAATGTCACCTCAAATTGGGATGCATTGTCTGTCACTCTATGACTGTGTATTTCTTTCATTGGGAACACAAAATATTGCCACACAAAAATGGTGGAGGAATCTTCAGTGCAGATTTTAATCAAGTTGGACAGACTTTCTCAGGATTAGAAATATCGTGCTTTTTTTTAGAATTTTTTTTATAGACCTACCCTTTAAATAACAAATTCACTCAGTTATGCACAACCATTTTAATAAACTACAAATATTAACACTGATGCCAGGAAAGTTATTCTAATGCAAAACATCTGAGGGATACAGGTCAGGGCAGAGAGCTGCAGGAAAGGCATGAAGAACATGCATGCCCTTAATGTATGCAAATTAGTCTGTGTGTCTGTTTCATAGAAACAGGGAAGTCATGTGACAACCAGCTGTAATTGGTGTCCACACACACACACACACACACACACACTCTTGTTTTGCTATATGTAGTGAGGACCATGTGTTGACTCCCATTGACATCCATTGATTTTCAGTCATTTTCAACCCTTTCTATGCCCTAACCCTGACAATAACCCTAAACCTAACCATTACCAGTGCATGTCTAACCCTAACCTTAACCTAAACTCAATTCACACCTTAGTCCTAAACCTAACCATTAGCAAAATAGGTCGTGAGGACCAGCAAAATGTCCTACTTTGGTACAAATGGTCCTCAATTTGATGGTGAAATCGGGAAAATGGTTCTCACTGTGATGCCAAGACAGGAACACACACACACACACACACACACACAATATGACAGTATCTGTTCTCAGTAGGGAGGGATTCATTTGCAGTTCATAGTAAATGGCACCATAATTCACCATGGTCATTAGCAAGGAGGAAGACGCAGTCATTACCCTGTGGCATGCATGCACTAACCCCCACACACACATACGTTGTGTGACTAGCCTCTGACCAGGTGCAGATAGAAACGTCTGCAGAAACATGCATCCTCCTACAATTTTAATAGTCACAAATGAGATGAAACATCAAATGTTTTTGCAGTTTAGATTTCCACATAATCATGATAGTCACTCATGTAACAAATGCAGTAATCAGATTACTAATATAAACCCAGGGGGGTATGGGAAGAGAGGTGCACAAAAACACACACAACATTAAACTAAATTAGACTACAAAATCAACATGAAATCGCATTAACCCTTCTATCCCTGTCACTTCTCGAAGGCCTGTATTTCTCCTATGTCATCACCTCCTACTGAGTATTGGGTTTGAAGAGAAATCATCCATAAAATCACTCATCATCCTAAAAACATAAGAGATTAAAACCTTGACATTTCCTCTAAAAGTTACTGACTTTGCCTTTTCATCAGTGAAAATGTTTAAAGAAAAATCTTTACCATCTTTTTTTTGTTTTGCACACAATTAATCGGGCTCGAAAGCTAAAAGCACACAAATGTGACTCAAGCCCTTTAGAGACCTGTTGCATTAACTTTCAGTATGCTATTCAGCAGCCATTTTCCATTTTTTTCAAACCTTAGAATAACTCAGCTGCTGCAGCCAAGGCAACATTCCTCTGCAAATAAAACATCTCAGTGATCAAATTCATTGTCCCATTTTTATTTCCTTAACTAGTGCATCACTAGTCAAGCAAGATATCAAGAGTGAGTTGCAGCTCACATTAGGATCACTATTTGAGATGCATGAAGGGGCAACAAATGAGTGAACAGAATTTATTAAAGGAGCAATAATGACACCCCTGTGTGCCGGAAAAAAGAAAAAGCTGTAGATTTAAACAATAAAACGTACCATAAGAAATTGGACCATCTTTATTTTGCTTTTAAAAGGGACCACATCCGGTAATCTACATGACTGAAGGGTATGAAGACCTCTGAAGAACAGACTGAGAGGTCAAAACAGACACGAATTTGTGGATGTGTTTTTAAATGTTTTTTATAAGTCCAAAAGCTTTTTGTGAGACCATCTGTGCTTAATTACCTTTTCAGTTGGTTTCTCGGCTCTAAGCCCAACTCTAAATGTTTTCTCTCTATTCAGACACTCACACTAAACAACAGAGAGGGCTAATGCCTAAAAATACCAATTGCAATGGCTGCATACACAGCCACGTCGGGCTATAAAAGAGGATATTTTAATTGCTGCAATTATTAAGAGCCTGGAAAATCATCATGCAATATCTGCTCCTGCTGGTAGCTGAGACTGGCTTTTCATATCTTATTTAAACTGAAAACATGATCTAAAGCACTTTTTAAGGGTCATTTTGGTGTAATACAGACATAAAAACAAAAATCAATAAGTATTTTCCAGAAAAAGAAATGTTAATTGTGCAAGATGTAAGGGAAGATCAATGTACTGTCACAGTAAAAAAAAATATTAAATTTTTCATTTTCAGTGTGTACTTAGCTTGTTTGGGGTTTACTTAACTTTTTCCAAGCATGTCGATTTGGGCTTCATCGTTGTTGTGCGTAAACAGGTTCAAATGAGCACATTCATAAGGGGTATTGCTTGAATTTCACGCTAGTTTTTACATGATAAGCTGAAAATCAGGGCAGGTGTTCCTGATATCAATACATGGCGATCTGCTGGAGAGCGAACACTCTTTTACTGAAAAACCGTTTGGACAAACTTCAGCTCGTTTTGGAGAAAAGAGTTGAGGTCAAAAGTTTGGTGACCTCTGTGACTGTGCAGAGGCATGCTTCAGGTCACGCATTTAGAAAGAAGTATCTGTATTTTTGAAAACCTGCTATTGATCAAGTATGCTTCTGTCTTCACTTTAAACATGAATTAAATGCCATCCTATTTGCTTTTATTTGAAAAATATAAACTGAAGGCTCACCCCTTAACCATCCACACCTATACTTAATGCTGAGTTTCTGCCCCCTCAGAATCCAGCTGTAGTCTGCAGGTAAACATGAAACTGCAACTTATTGCATTCAGTTACTTCTAATTTACGTCTAAAATCATTTTAGAGGTAAGAATTGCTCCCTCCCAAAAAACAGCATGGACATTGTATTTAAATTACATTAGAAAAAAAAAACTAATGAATAACCATGAATAAAGAGTGAAAAATGTACAAACACTATAGTACAGAAGAATTAAAATATTATCTAAAGACTGAAATGCTTTAAAAAAAACTTTTTGTCAGAAAAAAAATTATATAAAAAAATACACACTGTAGACAAGATATACGACAGTAATCTTTACACTATAAACTTAGAACGAAGATGTAAATGAGGTGAATTTGTATTTGCTGTGTTGTACGTGATGATGTCAGTAGCCATAGCCTAAATGGTTTCAACACCCCCCTGTCTACGAAGAACCTTTCATGTGTGCTGCAATCCGCTTTCTTGCTTGCAGTGGGTACCTGACATCTCACATTCCAGGCTGGTGCATGAGAGCAGACGGAAAGAAACATTGATCTACTCGGCAATACGCTCCCAAGTTTGCGGCTTTGTTCACACCATGATCCCAGAAACAAATCTATCTTTCAACACTCCTCTCTTCTCCTCCACCAGCTGTCCCAACAGCAGGTTCTGCTCCTCTGTCCACTTTGGTTTTCTCCACCCTTTTTCTCCGTTTTGTTTTGGTCATTTTACCAAATCAAACCTCTGTTTACAAGAACGTAACCCCAGTAAAATCCTGACAGATGAGTGTATCAATATTACATAGATGAAGTAGGAAAATTACCAGCATGGAGAGTAAACGTAATAAGCAAATCAAATAATGATGAGCTTGTAAATAAGGCTCAAACATGTTGATGCTGTGTGCCAATTTATTTAATTTTGCTAGGTTTTATCATCATCACTTAAACATTTATTAATCCAGTCTAAATTCTATGATTGGTTTATTTATCTCCATTTATTACTAGGAGTGTATTTTTTTTTTTTTTGTTTGTCTGTTTTTTTGCAACAACCAATCCCAGCTCTCAGAAGACAGCGCCACACCTAGCAATGGGGTGAACCGCACCTCCTCACTAAGATAAAAGTTTCTGTCCCCTCCTCGCTCAGAGTCGCTCTTAGCAGCGAACTGAATCAGTCTGAAGCTGAGACTCCTTGCCATAAATGTTTAGGTTAAGTTAGGAGCTCTCTGAGAGGACTCCGAGAATATTTGTGAATACGGGCCCTGATCATTGATACACTGAAACCCTAGATTGTACTGTCGATGTCGTTTCCTTTTATAATAACTGCATACCTTTACTAATAATTTAAACAGTATTTGAACTGTAACTAATGGATGGCATGTGCCTTTGGTTTGACAATAATAGCCTGTAACATGATGCTAACATAAGCTGGACCCTGTTCCTAGCAATAGGATGTTTTCTCCTGGTAATTTGATCGTACACTGCTATGTCTCCATACAAACTGAATCTACGTCTATTGTGTCTGATGACCTAAGGTCAAACAAACAGCACTGAACGGTTTTCCTGCTAATTAGAGATTAACCTTTTCACATAGTTTGTTTGCTTCTCCTTTTGTAAGTTTCTTAAAATGCTCCTCACCCCACAAGTAGAGGGGATTTGTTCTCTAAATTGCTTTTTTTAGTGCTTTGATTTTTATTTTTTTCCTAAAATTATAACAGCACTTAATGGGACATAATGTATCTGCATGAAATAAATGTACTTTAAATTCTTAGTTGTCTGATGTAAACCTTTTAAGTGACTCACATGTGCTAAGCACTGTCATTTAGCTTCACGTGTCCCTTTGTCTTCATCTGCATTCTTTCTTCACTGCTTTACTCATAAACATCAGTCCGAATTAGTCATAATCAACATGCTGCACAGTCTTCGTCAGCTCAGATTAAGTTTTTTGTTTGATACAATCACAATAATTTTAATTGATTTAAACATTTTGTTTTAACTGCCAATCGGCTAAAAAGGCATAGCACTCCTCTACAGCAGTAGAAGCAACAATCTAACAGTTAGCTAGCAACAAATTTTATATCTGAAGGCTAAAATCTAAGGTTTAGCCCAACATTCACACCATGGTTTGCTACTAAAACAGATTCAGAAGACAAAAAAAATGGACATTCAGCAATAACAATGAACATTAGGTGGATAAAGGTAGGAATAATTTATATTATTGATAAAAAACACACACACACATATATATATACAGGGGTTGGACAATGAAACTGAAACACCTGTCATTTTAGTGTGGGAGGTTTCATGGCTAAATTGGACCAGCCTGGTAGCCAGTCTTCATTGATTGCACATTTTACCAGTAAGAGCAGAGTGTGAAGGTTCAATTAGCAGGGTAAGAGCACAGTTTTGCTCAAAATATTGAAATGCACACAACATTATGGGCGACATACCAGAGTTCAAAAGAGGACAAATTGTTGGTACACGTCTTGCTGGCGCATCTGTGACCAAGACAGCAAGTCTTTGTGATGTATCAAGAGCCACAGTATCCAGGGTTATGTCAGCATACCACCAAGAAGGATGAACCACATCCAACAGGATTAACTGTGGACGCAAGAGGAAGCTGTCTGAAAGGGATGTTCGGGTGCTAACCTGGATTGTATCCAAAAAACAAAAAACCAAGGCTGCCCAAATCACGGCAGAATTAAATGTGCACCTAAACTCTCCTGTTTCCAACAGAACTGTCCGTCAGAAGCTCCACAGGGTCAATATACACGGCCGGGCTGCTATAGCCAAATCTTTGGTCACTCATGCCAATGCCAAACGTCGGTTTCAATGGTGCAAGGAGCGCAAATCTTGGGCTGTGGACAATGTGAAACATGTATTGCTCTCTGATGAGTCCACCTTTCCTGTTATCCCCACATCCGGGAGAGTTACGGTGTGGAGAAGCCCCAAAGAAGCGTACCACCCAGAGTGAAGCATGGGGGTAAATCAGTGATGGTTTGAGCTGCCATATCATGGCATTCCCTTGGCCCAATACTTGTGCTAGATGGGCGCGTCACTGCCAAGGACTACCGAACCATTCTTGAGGACCATGTGCAACCAATGGTTCAAACATTGTATCCTGAAGGCGGTGCCGTGTATCAGGATGACAATGCACCAGTACACACAGCAAGACTGGTGAAAGATTAGTTTAATGAAAATGAAAGTGAAGTTGAACATCTCCCATGGCCTGCACAGTCACCAGATCTAAATATTATTGAGCCACTTTGGGGTGTTTTGGAGGAGCGAGTCAGGAAATGTTTTCCTCCACCAGTATCACGTAGTGACCTGGCCACTATCCTGCAAGAAGAATGGCTTAAAATCCCTCTGACGACTGTGCAGGACTTGTATATGTCATTCCCAAGACGAATTGACGCTGTATTGGCCGCAGAAGGAGGCCCTACACCAAACTAATAAATTATTGTGGTCTAAAACCAGGTGTTTCAGTTTCATTGTCCAACCCCTGTATATGCTTATATATATATTGGGACCACAGCCATGGTTACAAAACGAAAGGCCAGCACGAACTTTTCTGGTACTTCAAAATTAAATCGCATTAACCTACTTCCCGCACAGCCAGAAACAGGGAATAACAGCGGACTTCCCGTGATGTCACTGTCCGAATAAAAACCCCGCATTTTGCAACAAACTGACCTCTTCCACGCAGGTCCCCAGCGGAAGTGGAAGGGGGGACACAGCGCGTTAATGTCTCTTTGCAGGCAAACGGACATAACTCTTCAAACTGGATCCAAGAGTGTCATACGATCACGCGATCATATGCACTAAGTTAAGTAGGAATGAATTGCTGTTTGTGTATCCGGTATTCATTCATGAGAGGAACTTCTCAACATCAGAGAGTCCTCTCTTGGGATTTTTTCACCATCTTTCATCCATCCGAGGTTCACTGAGCTTCTGGCAAGCGGAGCGGCGGCGCTCTACAGGATACTGCGCCGGAGGCGTCGGAGGGGAAAGCGAGCTGGCGCCCTAGTAAAGTTCCGCAAAAGAGGACTTCGCACACCACTGCCTTCAATCCACCTGGCAAATGTCCGCTCTCTAAGCAACAAGATGGACGAGCTACTTCTTCTCACCGGTAAAAACTCGGACCTCCGCAGATCAGCGGTTCTCTGCTTCACTGAGACATGGCTGAGTGACAACATCCCGGACCGCGTACTGCTGATACCGGACTTCCAGCTGCTCAGAGCGGATCGCAGCGCGGAGCTATCAGGGAAGAAGCGAGGAGGCGGAATCTGCTTTTATATAAACGAAGGTTGGTGCAGAGACATAAAAGTGCTGGGAAAACATGTAGTCCGGATCTGGAGTCATTTTCCATAATCTGTAAACCGTTTTAACCACCGAGAGAGTTTTCCTCGTTCATAATAATCAGCTCATATTTTCCTCCGCATGGCTGCACTTCTGCCGCGGAAAAACATCTTGCTGAGCTGATTACAGACGTGGAGAAAAAACACCCTGACTCTTTCATCATAATACTGGGAGATTTTAACAGCGCAGATCTCTCAAATGAGCTCCCAAAATACAGACAGCATATTAAGTGTCCCACCAGAGACAAAAACACACTGGACCACTGTTACACAGCTTTTAAGGACTCATACCATGCTGTTACCAGGGCTGCTCTGGGACTTTCGGATCATTGCCTTATCCACCTCATCCCAACTTACAGACAGAAACTAAGAGCTTCCAAACCCACGGTTCACACTGTTAAAAGTGGACTGAGGATTCGAAGCAGATGCTACAGGCCTGCTTTGAATGCACAGACTGGACTGTTTTGAAACCTCAGCCACTGATTTAAACGAACTAACTGATGTGGTGACATCATACATCAGTTTCTGTGAGGACATGTGTGTGCAGACCAAGACCTTCTGCACTTTTGGGAACAACAAACCATGGTTCACACCACACCTCAGGAATCTGCGCAGGGACAAGGAAGAAGCTCACAGCAGTGGAGATTGGGCGCGGTACAGGCAGGCCAGGAACAGACTTACAAAGGAGATCAAAGCAGCCAAGAGAAGCTATAGTGAGAAGCTGAAAAACAGCCTTTCTACTGGTGACACTTCGGCTGTATGGACTGGTCTGAGAAACCTGACTGCCTACAGAAGCCCCACCACCCTTCCTGAACATAGTCCTCGCCTGGCCAACCGTCTGAATGGCTTCTACTGCAGACATGACAAGAAGCCATTCACACCTCAAACTAACTCCTCCACATCCTATTCAGGAACAGGTTCGACCAGCAAAGCAACCAACCCCCTACCTTCAGATCCTCTGCCTGCACTAAAGATCTCTGAGGAAGATGTAAACAGGCTCTTTCAGCGCATGAAAACAAAGAAAGCTGGAGGACCTGATAACGTCTCCCCATCATGCCTGAAAGCCTGTGCAAATCAACTCGCTCCGATCTTCACCCGGATCTTCAACAAGTCACTGGAGAAGTGTGAGGTCCCCTCCTGCTTCAAACGATCCACCATCATCCCAGTGCCCAAGAAACCCACCATCCTAGGATTAAATGACTACAGGCCTGTAGCCCTGACGTCTGTGGTCATGAAATCCTTTGAGCGGCTGGTGTTGAAGCACCTGAAAGACATCACAGGCCCCTCTACTGGACGCCCTGCAGTTTGCTTACCGAGCAAACAGGTCGGCAGATGATGCTGTTAACTTAGGTCTACACTTCATCCTGCAACACCTCGACCGCCCAGGGACCTACGCCAGGATCCTGTTTGTAGACTTCAGCTCGGCCTTCAAACACCATCATACCAGACATCCTCCACCAGAAGCTCACTCAGCTCAACGTCCCAGCCTCCACCTGTCAGTGGATCAACAGCTTCCTGACAGACCGACAGCAGCAGTGAGACTGGGGAGCATCTTCTCCCGTACCAGATCAATAAGTACTGGTGCCCCCCAGGGTGTGTTCTATCCCCACTCCTCTTCTCCCTGTACACAAATGACTGCACCTCAGCAGACTCGTCCGTGAAACTTCTGAAGTTTGCAGATGACACCACTGTCATTGGACTGATCCAGGACGGTGATGAGTCTGCATACAGACTGGAGGTGGATCGGCTTGTACACTGGTGTAGTCAGAACTGCCTGGAGCTAAACCCACTCAAGACTGTGGAGATGGTGGTGGACTTTCGGAAAAACACCACCTCCATACACCCCCCTCACCATCCTCAACAACACCGTGTCGGCTGTGGATCACTTCAGGTTCTTAGGAACCACCATCTCTGAGGACCTGAGATGGTCTTCACACATAGACACTGTTCGAAAGAAGGCCCAGCAGAGACTGTACTTCCTGAGGCAACTTAAGAAGTACAACCTTCCACAGGAGCTGCTGGTCATCTTCTACACTGCCATCATTCAGTCTGTCCTGTCTTCATCCCATCTCAGTGTGGTTTGGTTCATCCACAAAACAGGACAGGTCCAGACTGCAACGAATAATCAGGACTGCAGAGAGAATCATCAGGGCTGACCTTCCCCTCCATCCAGGACTTATACAGGTCTAGGGTCGGAAAAGAGCTGCTAAAATCTCTGCAGACCCACACACCCTGCACAAAAACTGTTTAGAGTTCTCCTTTTCAGGCCGACGCTACAGAGCACTGTTCACTAAAACCCCCCCACAGAGACAGTTTCTTCCCTCAGGCTGTTTCCTGTTGAACATTCAATAAAATCAAAACAACAGCATACAGTTGTTGCAAATGCACCTTTTTATTTATATATGTGTATATTGTACATTGTAAATATGTATATTCTGTAGTGCAAAAACAAAAACCAAAGAGCAAAGTGTACTGGAGTCAAATTCCTTGTTTGTATGTACAAACTTGGCAATAAAGCTGATTCTGATTCTGATGAACGGGGGTAATTAAGGTACAAGCGTTGCTTGACTTTTCTGTCTGAGGTCTACAGAAGCAAACTGTTCTAGAGAGTTCCCAGCAGAGACCCTGTCTCTACAACGCCGAGTGGAGCAGTTTTCCCGGTCTGAAGGAAGGACAATGGGACCGCATCACTGTGGTTACAGCAGTAATGTGCAGTTTGGCCGGCCGACAGAACGAGCCGCCCCTCCACACAGCTACGGAGGTTAGCTGCAGCTAACCCTTTGTTCACTGTGGATGTTTTCTTCAAACTTCGTCGCCCGGACAACTTATCCTTAGCACGGTTCACGTAAGAGGTTTTGTTTTGGGCAGAGAGAAGTAGTTTAGAATGAAATAATCTAAACATTTTTCGTTTTATGACGTTTGGTTTTGTTTGTGTTGAAACTCAGCCATCTCTTAAAACTTTATTTAAAGGGTGATTTTAAACACAGAAGATCGGTCATAACGTGCCGTCCATGCTTATGCATTTTAACCCTTTTATTGATGGTATTTTAAAGGTATGTGTTTGATTCTGATGATAAGCTATAAGCTTCTTTTGTTACCTTTAACCGCTAACAGCTAATAATAATAATATTTCCCTAAATATTATTTTACTAAACTTGATAACTAAGTAACACAATTAAGCCCATTTCTCAAAGATTTAATTTTTATTCAAAATAATATTTCTTTAAATATTATTTTAATAAATAAAGGCAGCTAATTAAACAGCGTTGAGAATTGGCCATCCAGAAGGTTGGTTTTATTCAGCAAATCCTTCTTTAAAATATTATTTTATTAAAATAATATTTTATCTGATCTTGCACTGTGAATAGTTGTCTAAAGGTATGCCAATTACTGCCTAAGTTAGTTCCAAGACTAACTTAACTTCACTTCCAGATTCTTCAAGATAATCCTTGGTTCTCAAACATAAACATTGCATGGTAATGTTGCATCACTCTTTCGGTCAGGTTTTCCTTTTTCCATTTGTACATAGCCCATTAGTCTTCCCTATTTTTTTAATTCTGCTTGTTTTTTTTTTTTTTTTTTCCATAGTAAGAGTTTTTTTTAAAATTTTTGCTTTGAGTTGACTTATTTTTGTAAATAAATTCTTATATTTTTGAAAATTTTTTGGGGTTCATTCCATGTGTGTGCAGAGATTTGTTTCAAAAATGTCAGAGCTTGCCTCATCCCTTTCAACTTTGTCCTAATACCATCGCCTTACTGGGCTGGTATTCACAGGACAACCCCTAAAAAAACCAAAATTTTTTAATAAAATACTAAAATATTGATATTAAATTTAATATATTCATATTCATAATTCTATATTTATTTATATATATATATATATATTAATATAATATATATAATATATATATATATTTTTTTAATTAACACGACATGTCAAAGTTGTAAGTTTAGGCTTAAGTTTTTTTTTTGGAATGATTTCCGACACCAAATTACTTTTGAAAACAAATTGTTCATCTGTGTATTTGTGCATACAATCTTTTTTGAATGGCTTATACCTTTTTGTCATGAAAAAGGTTTAAAGAAATATTAAATTTCATTATGTCCTTTGCTTTGTTAGGGAGGAAATGTGTTTATAACCCTCTGTTTTAAAGCTTTTTGCTTCTGTACACCTAGTAGACCATTTTATCTTGAAACCACAATGTAGGACCAATAAATTTAGGATCATCATCAGGATTTTTCTTTCATTTTTTAAAAAACAAAAACTCCATCAATATTGTAAGCTGACAGAGTAGCTTTGGGTTTCTGTGCACACTTACTCTGCCAGCGGTGTTGATCTTAACTTAAGAAACACAAGTTTCACTTGAGCCTGTTGCTCCAAGGCATGCTTCTGTGAAACCATGCTACATTTTTTATTTCTCTTTTTCTCATTTTCTTCCTAGCCTATTGTTTTTTCTCTGAGAGTGAGTGTTATAGTGATTCCTTGGGCTGGCTATGCTCTATACTGTAAATCCTGTCTGTTGTTATGGAAACAGAGCCCTTTTTTCCAACACTATCCCCATCAGGCTGCAGTTTCCCTGTTAAGAAGGAGAAAAGCTGTCTTTGGAACACAACTTTAACCTGTTATGCATTGCCCCAGCTGTCCACTGTCTCTTTCAGCCTGTTATGTGCTTTGTGCTTGCTTTAGTATAAGCAGCTATGAACACATGCTCAGGAATCCCTGCTTATAGCTTGTGTTATGACTCAGATACACATCTGCACTGCAGTATGCTCCAGCTAAAAGTTACAACTCTCTTTTTTCTCTCTTTTTATCCAAACACCACTGAGCAGTGAAAACATGCACAGCTCAAAGTGCTGTCAGGGAAAGTGTTAATGCAAGGCCAGGGAAGGAAAAACAAGAGACACTCAGGGGTTTCTTAGTGGAGCTGTTTCTTTGTGACTTTTATTGATTGTTGTTTACAAAGGGGCCAACATCGGATGATCTCTCGCCTGTACATATTTTTTTTCAAGTATATATATTCAAACTAATTTTTATATGAGACAAAGATCTACAGCAAAAACAAAAACAAATTTCAAGCAAGGATTTTGCTTATCAACCTTTCTTAACCAACCTGCTCTCATGTAAAAAAAACCCTGCCCCTTAAATGTAACCCCCCTTGCGACCAAAAATTGCCACCAAGCACTTGTGATACCAGCTAATGAGACTTGGAGGAATCTTTTAAGAATTGCCTTAATTGAGCCACATTAGAGAGTTTTCAATCACGAATTTCAGTTCAGAAACTAGTTCAGCCTCCTTCTCTACTGGTCATGGCCAAACAGATATCCCACCCTCCTCTGACCCACAGCTTTCCTATCCCACCTTAAATGTTTTATCTTCATGCCATGGACCCTTCTGCTTCTACATATTTGCCTTCAACCAAATCAGAAGATGCTGATGCCCCCCTTGTCTCCCCAATCCACCTATGTGTCTCAAGAAGTCAGGTGAAGAGACAACTAGACAGACTGAACTGGAATAAGGCCGGAGGTGGAAGACCTCTTGTCTTGTTCTGGTACCAGAGAAAACTCACCCATCAGTTCTCAATGACTATAAACCTGTTGCCCTGACATCCCACATCATGAAGGTCTTAGAGAGACTCCTGTTAACTCACCTGAGTAAGCAAACAATAAATTATCAGGACCCCCTTCAGTTTGCTTATCGCTGTGGGGTTGGAGTTGAAGATGCCATCACACACCTGCTTCAACAAAACTACTGTCATCTGGACAAAGCCAGCAGCACTGAGAGGATCATGTTTTTTGATTTCTTCAGTGCAGAAGACTCAGGTGGAGGCCTCAACAATCTCCTGGATCAAAGTCTACCTGACAAACAGACCACAGTTTGTGAGACTGAATGGTTGTGTGTCTAACCAGGTAGTCAGGATCACAGGAGCACCACAGGGAACTGTACTCTCACCATTCCTCTTCACTTTGTTCACCTCAGACTTCCAGTACATAACAGACTCCTGTCATCTGCAGAAATACTCAGATGATTCTGCAGTCCTGGGGAGGATCAGAGATGGACAAGAAGCTGAGTACAGGGAGCTGGTGGAATGTTTTGTGGCATGGTGTGGAAACAATCATCTCATCCTAAACCTGAATAAAACAAAGGAAATTATGGTAGATTTTAAGAGAAACAAGAATAGGGCAAACACTGTATCATTGGAGAAGAAGTGGAGGTGGTGGAGGAGTATAAATACCTTGGTGTTTACCTGGACAACAGACTGGAGTGGGAAGGGACAGGGACTGTACATCTTGAGGAAGCTTAGGACCTTCAGTGTTTCCAGCAAGTGCTGCATGTCTTCTATGTCTGTTGTAGAGAGTGTGATCTCTTCTGCCATCATCTGCTGGGGTAGCAGCATCCGAGCCAAGAACTTAATTAAGCTTAACAAGCTAATAAAGAAGGCGGGTTCTGTTCTGGGGACTCTTCTGGAACCTCTGGAGATCATTGTGCAAAGAAGGATTCTTCATTGAATGAAGAACATTATGGAGAACCCTGAGCATCCTCTTCATGACACTGTTGTACAACAACAGAGTGTCTTCAGTCAGAGGCCTCTTCAGATCTACTGTAAGACAGACCTTCCTACCCACAGCCATCAGCATCTACAACGGCTCTTCGAAGACACCTGCATAATATGAGCTACAACAACATTTAATTTCCCTTTGGGATTAATAAAGTATTTTTAAACTAAATTTGAATTAGAATTTACTGTCTAGGTTCAGCCTCTCAATTGGATTTAAATCACATGTAATGAGATGCACACCTTTAAAAAAGCTCCACTTTTCTCTCATCAGTCCAGAGAATATTTTCCTAAGAGTCTTGGGGATCATCAAAATGCTTTAATAGTAAAAGAGATGGGTTTCTGTGTTTGTATTGGTCAGATGCCATTTTTGGTTAGTCCTTCTTATTTTTAAAACATGAACACTCATCTTAACTGGGGTAGATAAGGCCTGCATCACCTTAGATGTTTATTTATTTAATACATTATTGAATAATTAAATATTCTGTT
Source organism: Crenichthys baileyi (assembly GCA_036173005.1). Lineage (NCBI taxonomy): Eukaryota > Metazoa > Chordata > Actinopteri > Cyprinodontiformes > Goodeidae > Crenichthys > Crenichthys baileyi. The sequence continues at coordinate 1,502,808 of JAHHUM010000003.1, read as the reverse complement.
AAATTAGGAAATGTACCGTTTCGTGCTGGCCTTTCGTTTTGTAACCGTGGCTGTGGTCCCAATATATATATAAGCATATACAGGGGTTGGACAATGAAACTGAAACACCTGGTTTTAGACCACAATAATTTATTAGTTTGGTGTAGGGCCTCCTTCTGCGGCCAATACAGCGTCAATTCGTCTTGGGAATGACATATACAAGTCCTGGACAGTGCTCAGAGGGATTTTAAGCCATTCTTCTTGCAGGATAGTGGCCAGGTCACTACGTGATACTGGTGGAGGAAAACATTTCCTGACTCGCTCCTCCAAAACACCCCAAAGTGGCTCAATAATATTTAGATCTGGTGACTGTGCAGGCCATGGGAGATGTTCAACTTCGCTTTCATGTTCATCAAACCAATCTTTCACCAGTCTTGCTGTGTGTATTGGTGCATTGTCATCCTGATACACGGCACCGCCTTCAGGATACATTGTTTGAACCATTAGATGCACATGGTCCTCAAGAATGGTTCGGTAGTCCTTGGCAGTGACGCGGCCATCTAGCACAAGTACTGGGCCAAGGGAATGCCATGATATGGCAGCCCAAACCATCACAGATCCACCCCCATGCTTCACTCTGGGCATGCAACAGTCTGGGTGGTACGCTTCTTTGGGGCTTCTCCACACCGTAACTCTCCCGGATGTGGGGATAACAGGAAAGGTGGACTCATCAGAGAGCAATACATGTTTCACATTGTCCACAGCCCAAGATTTGCGCTCCTTGCACCATTGAAACCGACGTTTGGCATTGGCATGAGTGACCAAAGATTTGGCTATAGCAGCCCGGCCGTGTATATTGACCCTGTGGAGCTTCTGACGGACAGTTCTGTTGGAAACAGGAGAGTTTAGGTGCACATTTAATTCTGCCGTGATTTGGGCAGCCTTGGTTTTTTGTTTTTTGGATACAATCCAGGTTAGCACCCGAACATCCCTTTCAGACAGCTTCCTCTTGCGTCCACAGTTAATCCTGTTGGATGTGGTTCATCCTTCTTGGTGGTATGCTGACATAACCCTGGATACTGTGGCTCTTGATACATCACAAAGACTTGCTGTCTTGGTCACAGATGCGCCAGCAAGACGTGTACCAACAATTTGTCCTCTTTTGAACTCTGGTATGTCGCCCATAATGTTGTGTGCATTTCAATATTTTGAGCAAAACTGTGCTCTTACCCTGCTAATTGAACCTTCACACTCTGCTCTTACTGGTAAAATGTGCAATCAATGAAGACTGGCTACCAGGCTGGTCCAATTTAGCCATGAAACCTCCCACACTAAAATGACAGGTGTATATATATATATATATATATATATATATAATATTAATAATAATAATAATAATAATGCCAAGGTGAGCAGAAAGACGCAATAGTTCTTTCATTTTTTTGAGGCAGTGTGAAATAATTTCTGCTGTTCTAGAGAGAATAAGAAGGTTGTTACCCTTTTCCCATCTAAGCCTTACACAGTAAGTTATAAGAGCAATGCTGACAAAGGCCACCCACAGGTCATAGTTGAGTAATAGATCTCATCCTTACTCAGGCAGTGCAGAGAAAATTCTCTTCTTGTGTGTTAGTAATAGCCTGTAATACTGTTTTGGAGGAAGTGATGAACAGAAGCTCACATAGCTGCATGACTGAGAAAACAAGAATGCTTTGCACTTTAAGGTCCTTTTTATCAGTTGTTTTTGCAGTCTACAATGTTTTCTGCCACCAGTGAATATGATCTACTTGCTTCAAAGAGTGTAACATAGTGCCTTCACAAAAATAGTGAGATTTAAATCAAATTAAAGTCAAACAATTCTGCTATGCTGCAAGAAGACAATGCTTAGCTGTTCTGTTAAGTCGTAGCTTCTGAGAATAGTCCTCTTGGTAAAGCTTTAAATGCTGTAGAGACATATTTGTACACTTAGAAGATTGCGGCTGCACAGCTAGTCCAAACATTATACCTTCTTCATATGACTCTAGTGGAAAATGTGAGGAAAGCTTGTTTTAGGCTTACCTCCTCTGTAATCTAGGCTAGATGTCCATGAAATTATGTCAGAAAGAAGGAATATCCTCTTTAAGATTTAAGCTTTGGTGTACCAAATCATGTTCCGATAAACATCTGAGTCTTACTAAAACTTAAAATGAGGTAAATACAGCCACAGATCACATATTTCACAATAACTTGAGCTACGTTAACATACAGAGGCAGAGTGTAAAAATACTAAGTTAATTACATCACCCATCAAATTATCAAACCACCTACAGCAAAGATAACGTGTTGTAGTAATTCTCTTCTGTTTGACCAAACCAGCTGTTGCATAAATTCTGCCGAACTGTACTACAGAATATTGCTTTAGACCATTAATGTTTACAGATATTTACGTACATCTTTCTTCAGGTCACAAAATAGAGAATTTCAATCAGGTTGAGGGTTTTGACTTTGACTGGGCCTTTGCAACACATTTAGATTTTACTTTTTCAGCCATTGCGTTGTAGAGTTGGTACAGTTTTTGGGATCATTGTCCAGCTGATGACCCAGTTTGGGCCAATTTGACTCAACAATAGATTCCAGAAGATACAAAGCAATAAATGGTCAACTAATGCCCGCGTTCCAATGGCTCCATTTGGCCCTACTTGACTCCACTCGGCTCGCTTTTCGAGTGTTTCCGTTACAGTTTTTTTCCATACCAGTACCTACTTTTTTGCTCCCTTCCCCTAAGCAGGTGCGACCGGGGCTGAGTAGGGGCAGTACATGTAATGTGAACAGACTGCTGTTCACTGATTGGCCGTGGGAGGAGGAGAAATGAGAAGGTTTTGGTTAAAACAGCGCAGGGAAAAGTTAATAAAACTCAAGAGCAACTACAACAGGACCACAGTGGCTGGAGCAGGTCATACATGTAATTTTACCATTTATAGATCATAAACCGTGCCTGAACGCTGACAGAAAAGAAAAAGAAAAGAACAAATTGTCAGAGAGTGACATTTTTGGACTTTGTTTGTGACTTTGTGTTTGGGTACCTTTTGCTTAGATGTTTCTATTTTGGGTTTTGTTTCATGTTTGTTTAGTTCTCTTGCTCCGTTACTGCCTCCTAGTGTGTGTTGTTTTCTCTCCCCTCGCTTCCAGTTCCTTTTGTGGTTGCTTTCATATTTCTTGTTATGTTATTGTTATTATTATTATTATTATTCCCTGCTTCATTCCTCTGTTGATTCAGGCGGTGTTTTTGTTACATTTGTACTTAGGGTTTCTTTATGGTTTCCTTGGATAAGATCTTAGGTTTGTTGTTCTTTTGTTCCCTTAGTTTCCTCTGTTTACTTTGGTTAATCATTAGTCTAGGTTCTTATGTTTCCTGTTGTTATTTATCTTTTGTCCTTAGCTCCTTTAGTCCTCGTTCCCTAATCTTGTTATTGCAAGTACTACTTATAGTTTTATTTTTATAGTCAGTTCCCCTTTAGGTTATTTCTTAGTCCAGTTCTCTCATGTCCCCTTTGTTTTCTAGTTAAGGTCTCCTTTGCCACTATTCATTCTCCCTCAGTTCTCTGCAGCCGGTTCACACCTGTTTTCCATTCTAATCTGATTTCCTACCTCTCATTATCATGGTCCATTAACTCACTTCCCTCTGTTCATAAGCTCTCTCGTTTTGGCTGTTCCTCGCTGGTTCCTTGTTGTTCGTCACAAAACTTCCGTTCACTACCCACGTATTGTGCTGTGTTTCTCCATGTGCCTGCAGAACCGACTTGTAAGTTTTTGGATCTGGACTTTTGCTTGTATCTGCAGTGCCTTGTTTGGTTTCTTTGAAAGCCTCTGGTATTCGTGACACAAATGAGCTTTCTGAATTACAGGCAGGCAGAGCGCTGTATTTAATAACATCCTAAATCAGCTGATCACACATAAAATCAGCTGTTCAGAGAACAGAACATTTCCCCCAAAAACACACAAAACAATTACCACCATGAAAACAGCGTGTTTGGTTCGGACATTTATTGATGGTCCCTAAGTGAACGGGTGATGTCTGCAGGAGGAGGGAGCAAGACAGAGAGCAGCTGCCGTAAATAAGACTGCTTGCATCGGAACAAATGGAGCATCGAGAATCTGCGGAGCACGAAATATGCAATATCCAACAAAAACTAAACTTCAAAGGTCATAAGTCTGCAGTTTTGCACTTTTAAGTCCTTGTCCCTTGTTATTGCCATGGCTGAGACAAAGACTTCTTCATAAAGCCCACCAAATTGTAACTTCTTCAGCAAACTTTGGAGCTTCACCATCCAGACAGCAGCTTTCACTGCACCCCCCCCTCACATCAGAACCCCTGAGCCTTATTTTAGAAGTTTCTGGCTGGGCTGTGGTCCAATAATTATCCCAGTGGATCATTTTAGACATAAAAACATTCTTGCATATATATTAATACAAACGTTATTAGTATTGAGTTTATGTTTTTATTTTCTATTTATTTTTTATCATCTCACGCAGATTAGTTTAATGTGAAAAATGCAACACAGTAACGTTAATAGCAGCACAGCGCACTACACCCCTGGCTGGAAGCAGGGCTTCAGCCACCATAGCATCAGCCGTTGGCGGGTCAGTGAAAACACAACAGATACCGTACGGGGTAGAGCGGAGCCGAGTGGGGCGGAGCCGCGCCGGCTAAAACAAGCCAGTGGAAAAGGGGCATAAATGACTCCAAGATAATGAGCTCCTGTGGCTGCAATTCTAGCCCAAATTTTTCCAAATGTCACCATCAGTTATAAACTTGCATCTCCACTTTGGTCACAACTGTAAATTAAAAATGACCTTTTAATTTTTTTGCTTCACTGTTCTGTCTAGATCCATTTTTTATCCCACAATCACTTTGCTTGTGTTATACTGAAGATTGAACCTCATGCTTTCCTTTTCCCTTTGAATTTCCATCCTCTATAACTGTAACATGGAGGGTTCCACCTGGCATGGTTTTTGTCTTTTAGTTTTGGTACATCTCAATCTCAGTTTGACGCCAAGTAGCAGCATAAGCATTTTTTAAACATCTGTTTAGACTTCCTGTGTGTATTTTAATAAACCTCCTCTTGTAGCACCCTCCTCTCCTGTGACAATGCTGGCCTCCCACAGTCCGTGGTATGTTGATTACCACGTGTGGCCATCACAGCTCTGTCTTTCGTTCCCTCGTTTGTCTCTCCACCTCATGTAGACACACTACCAGAAACACAATTTACAGTACATATCTTAATATCCCAGTTTTCTTTTCAGAACCTGGTACTGGATATGCAAAGTGAGTTTTTCTTTCACAGTGTTATATCTAGACAGGTTATTTAAACAAACTCTCTCTTAAAAAGGTAGACCATTGTGCCATTAAGAAGAAATTACTGCTTTCAAAGGACATGGGATTGTAGGTTAAGTGCTGCTTCAATCTGCCAAAGAAGAATGATTCACATGTATCTTAACTGTAAATTTAAAATAAAACTTTCTTCCGCCAATCAAAATGGGATATAATTTTTTTTTTGTTTTATACAGCTTCCATTAATCTTTTTTTACTTTCTTTTTTCAAAAGAAGGGAAATAATTTTATAGCAGCTAATATTCCACAGTATGTCTCATAAAAGGAGATTTCACTTGTATTGATTTAGTTAAATGTGTTTTCATATTGCTCTGCAATTCTTAGATTACTCCTGCAAAGAAAATAAAAGGGAGTAATTTATTCTTCAGAAAAAAATCTAAGAAGCTGTCAACAGTCAGGCTTCTAAACTCTGCTGCATCTCCTGAACAAGAACTCAGTACAGATCTGGTAATCATCACATTCACCTTAACAATAGCTAAAGGGAGTTTACATTTTCAGCCACAATAAAACATAAAGACAACTCTGTTGCCTGGAGGTTTCTTCCTGTTAAAAGGGAGTTTTTCCTCTCCACTGTCGCTACATGCATGCTCAGTATGAGGGATTGCTGCAAAGTCAACGCCAGTGACTGTCCACTGTCTCTACATGCTCATCCAGGAGGAGGGACTGCTACAAATCTCTGACTCAATCCAATCTGCAGGGTTTCCTTTGATAGAAAAACTTTTTATCGAATTTGAATAAATAACTGAATCTGACTGCACTGTTCAATGATTAGGACTAATTGGAATGTATGTACCTGACTTTTGTGAAGAGCCTTGAGACAACATGTGTTGTGAATTGGCGCTATATAAATAAACTGAATTGAATTGAATTGAATTAAAGCAGAGTCTCTCTGCGCCAGGCCTTCAAGTCTTTGAGATAAATGGACACTTGAGTTGATGCTCCGACCTGACTCGGAGTTGCTTTTGAGTTCTTTAAAGTGCATGTGACAGCCAGTAAACCTCTACCTATAACTGATTTATGTGGTGGCTGTATGGGTGCGTAAATACCCACCACATTTCTATAAAGTAATATCAAAATATACATGTAAAAAAACTGTTGTTATTGAAAATATGTTTGTTGATAGAGCAATTTATTATTTAGCAACCAGTAATCCACACTGTTTGTAATAAAAATATCCATGCATTTTCCATATGTTTATGTCAAGCTTGTTCTTGCATTACTCCTGCAATGACTAAGTAATTTTGGATTTATCACGTTAACCATGACGAACTGCAAAGTATTCAGTTTGTAATCTTGACATTTAGGAAATGTGTCCTACACGTCAATGAGACATCAATGGGGATATGTGTTCAAACGACCAAAATAATTCACACAAGCAGCAAGTAACAGTCAAAATTTCAAGCAACTGTTCACCAGTCATTTAGTTAATTGTGCAGCCTTTAAACCAGGCTCAGACACGAACTGATATGTTTTTAACAGTTTTACACATATGTTGCTGTTTATACTTCAATTGGTGATAAATAAATAGTCCACTTGAGGCATGAAGATCCCCAGAATAGAGCAACTAACGGCATGACAACAAACAGTACAAAATATTTATCACTAATGAACTACATTTTTAAAAAGACCGGCATCATTAGGAACTGATGTCAGGACTGGTTGGTAGGGATAAAAATGCTTCCTCTTCCAAACTGTTTTAGGCATCACATTTTGATTTTATTGGGCGACAGAGCTGGCACCATTGAATTAAGCACAGCTTTTAATCAGATTGAGCAATTACACATTTGTATGAAAGGAGCAACAGAAAGTTACAGACATTTCCTGGAAAAGAAATCTCTTTAATCCACCATCCATTAGTAATGCTCCTTTTAGAGCGTCACGAGGGAACAGAGGCGATTCCCAGCTGACACAACCACATTCAACTTTAAGGCAAATGCACCAGATAACTAAACCTGCAGACTAGAATGTCCGTGGAAATCTGGGGAACAGCTTGTTGAGCAAATTTTTGAAGAAACATTGTGCAAACCTCAGAAAACCTGTGAAGTGAGGAACATGCAGATATTTATCAATGACTCTTTGGAATCTGAGGCTAATGAATGTAGGCTTGTCAGCTGGATTATTCTTCTGATGATATTGTGTGATGAGGTGAGTTATGTGGAATCAGATCATGAACTTTCAACATGCCACTCTTTAAAGATAAAGGCTGTTACATTCTGACATTTTGCTCAGCACAAGTTATGTGTGGTTTTTCAGAGTTTGCATAGTATACAGTCAAGCCCAAATTATTCATACCCCTGGCAGATTTATGTTTAAAGTAAATATATTGTTCAACTGGAAGTAATCTTTCAGAGTGGCCCAGCCAGAATCCTGACTTGAATCTGATAGGAAATCTTACAGTTAGAATAATGATTAATATAGTTATAATAATGTTGCCTTTGACTTTAATGCTTTGTTTTGATTTACTTACACAGAAACATATGGAGACCAAAACAACAGGGGTTAGCATGAACAGTATGCTGCTACATGTACTTAAAGATATTTACAAATCTTTTTTTTTGGCTAAAGACAGTTATTAAAATAAGGAATCAAGACAGAGAAAATAACTTATCTTCTAAAATCCTCAACTCCAGAAAGTTTGGGAAAACACATGAAAAAATAAATTCTGTATGGAAAAATACCAGGGTCGGTGTTTAATGTTAAATAATCAGAATGAATATTATGATCAAAATGCTGGAAAATGCCATAGATTTGTAGATTTCTTGAAATAAAAATCACTAAAAATGTATGATGAAAATGAAGTTCACTGCAAAACTGAAACATCCAGCAAAAGCATGGTCAGAGCTTCCAGTTGGTTCGCTGTGGGCGCATGACATGGAAGTCTGAATCAATCAAATGTTTGTGTTTTCAATAAGGCTAAAGTATTGCGAATTATTGCAGTGACATAAGCCTTTTCCTAAAGACCATGTTGCTCAGGAGACCAACTTACCAGTGGTTAGTAAAACTGTAAAACAATGGCATGTTTGTAGACAATGTTTAATAAAAAAAAAATTATGACTTAGAGATTAGAAACATTTCTCCTTGGTTTAACTTCTAGAAAAGCAGTGGTCGGCTCACCATCCTTGGCTTTATACCATAAGACTGTCATTATTAGAAATGTCTGGAAGCTTGTTGATTTTTTTAACTGCTGAAATAAAGAAACTGTTCTCAACTTACCGAATGATGATGTACATAACTAGGAAATTCCCCACGAGGCCAATGACGCAGACAATCATGTAGACCACCACGATGGTCACCTTCACCCCTGTTGGCAGCAGGGCGTCTGTCTCGTTGTAGCCACTGCTGAAGTTGTTGTGGAAAAGGGAGTCATTGAAGAACTGCAGATCAGACAGCAAAAGCTCCTCTGGGAAATCCATCTCTGAATGAAATGAAGAGGACTCTCCTGGGCAAAAGAGGAAAGAAATACAAGTTACCCACCCAGCATGCAAACATGTTAGACAACCCAAACATCTTCGTATACAGGAGGTCCTTCGCAGTACAGGAATCAATGTTGAAGCCATAAAGAAAGATACAGTGAACACATTCCTGATGACCTGCTCTTCAAAGCCAATTTCAGTGACTTCTGACAACAGAAGAGTATCTGATTGAGAGCAGATATTTTCATACCCTGTATAAAAAGAAACATAGCATTATTTTTTTCCATACTGTCTGACATTATCTCAGATTGCCTAAATACCTTCTGTTTGTTCATTGTCATTATTTTAATTGATGTTCAAATTTGTAAGTAGGAAGTCTAAGACATTTTGAGATGGTGCAAAACAGATACATGCCACAATTTTTAAAAACAAGTGTAGTTGTACATTGGAACATGTTTTAATAATTATTGTGAAACATTTAATGTATTTGCTGACTGTGACTAAATTAAACCTACAGCTTCCCTGTTTTTTCCCTCCACTTTCTGGAAACTAATTTTAGTTTTTTGGTGCCTACATTTGTTTTTTTAATATGACCTGGTTTGAGCATTTTAACCACATGCTCTAATGAGTGTTACACTAAATAACTAAGATTATTTATAGATTTTGTATTGGTTGTGTTTATTGGCTTGCCCAATGTTGTGTTTACCTTTGCCTCTAATGAAGAAACAGGTTGTGTTGAGTGACATTTGAGCAATAAAGGCTCGAAATTGAGCAGTGAGTTCTAGTCCTACTCTGTATCTTCTGAGTCTGGATTCTATCTAATAAATACATTATGAGAGTCATCTAACTGCAGGTGAGATATTATCTTATAAGTATCCCTTCAAGAACAAGAGGATTGGGGCGGGTATCTATGTGGTGGACAGGGGACTTATTGTTAAGGTATTTTATTTCCTAACTAGCTTCATGGCAAATAAAATACTCACAGTGTTATAGACAGTATGATTCACTAATTCTTCTGATTACACATGCACCTCCCACCACCAACATCAGCTACTGTCACAAGTACAGTCTAATTCTGTGGGAAACACTGCAACACCCCAGCATGCAGCCTGCATCAACAATACATCAAAAGGATGCCATGAACCCACCACCCTCCACCTCTCTGCTAATCATGAATATTCATCACATCAAAAAAGCAAAGTAACTTCAGTGTGTAGCTGAATTTCCCCTGGGTTACTGCTCGGCTCCATATACAGGCTTTATAAATACGCTCCAATATGTCTCTCTCTTCTCTCTGTCCTCCATTCCTCCACTCTTTCTTCAGCTTCCCTTCCTATCTGTCTGCATCATTTTTTTCCTTCTCCCTGCTCTATTGTTGTCCAAAGCTCTTCGTTTTCACACAGCAGGCTTTGTTTTTGCAGGTTAAGTCTCTGCTGCAGCAGCTGTGTGTGTGTGTGTTTTGGCTGACTGAGCTTTGATGAATAAGGAGTTAAACGGAGAGCCTTTAGTGTATTTCCATGTAAGGCTGCAACACCGTGCTGGGTGGGCTGTTCTATACCACTTTAGGTACGCGTGAGAGAACAAAGAATTACTAATGACACTCCCAGCACATGGTGAAGGATGTCTGGGCTTTTCCGTTTAAATACGGATCTCAAGTCTCCCTGCATTAGCAAGAGACAGTTAAAACAGGGTTACAAAGTGATGTCTAATTGTGTTCAGTATTCACAACAAAAGAGAGGTACAGCTCTGGTCAGGACTTTGACATATACTCCTCTTCGGCAGGAATCTAATCTTCATTCTGGACTATTAATTATGAATTTTAACAGATCTTTTTTCAGGGTAGACCGATAATACAACATACAACCTTAATCTTTTTTTAAACTGTGTGCCCAAGAATGAGCTTATTATTGATGTTTTTAAATCCAATAGCCTCTAAAATGTACATGCATGCTGAAATATACCCCACCCCCACCCCCATTAATATTTAATCAAATCACCTTATATTTTAACCACATGCTTTTTGTAGCCATCAGCAATATACGGGAAAAAGCTCAGGCTGGTTGTTTGACCTCCCTTTTTTAATCAGCAGTCCTAAGGCTAATTTTAATTGATTGGTATCCTTGCCTGTGATGGACTGGCAAGCTGTTGATGGATGGATGGATGGAATCCTCGCCCAGCTTATAAGTGTAGATCCATATTTTTCACCAGGATTAAAGTTGGAGCTAATCCAGAAGCCTAATATTAGTCTGCTCCAAACAGGTTTTGTTGTGCTGTGTTTGGGACCTTTGTCCTGTGGGAACACCTAACTGTCTCCATCTGACCTAAACTACCCACTCCTCAAGTCTGTCACGTACAGGAAGCTGTTGGAAGGCCACTGTCATGGCTGACAATAACTTTCACTATTAAAAGTGCAGATCCATTAGTGCAACGGTTTTAAAATTAACTGACTTAAAATTAACTGAAACCTTCTGTTGTCCAAATGAACAAGCCAAATGCCTACTGGAGAAAAGTTTTCTAGTCAAATGAGACAAAGATTGACCTGCTTAACCAAAAAGAAAGGAAGGATGTTTGGAGGAGTAGTTTTTATCCCACTTTTATAACTGTTGGTAGTAACATCATGCTGAAGTCAACCAGCTTAAATGAGCTTCTTCAATTCTGATATGAAGGGAGACCAAATAATCAGAATTATGCCAGATTTTTGTTGATGGCTAGAAAGTGTTGATTTCCATGCAACTTATTACGGGACAATTAATCGCATGTTAGTAGAGTTTTTTGTAGATTAAAGCCTGTATCAATAGATTACAGAAATCAAACTTGTGCACCAAATTCTGTTTTTTAAAAATCTCTAAAACTGTTTGTTACATCATCTTTCCATCCTGAAAAAGTTCAAATAAGTGACTGAAAACCCCAAAATTAAAGGACAATCCTGCTGAGTGTATGCAAACCTCTGAACAAAACTTTAAACACATCAGATTTAAGTGCAAATGTGCAGGCTTTGTTATGAGGAGGCAACAAGATGGCACCTTGCACTGGACAACACATTTGATGTGCCAGCTCATTAATGTTCGCAGCTTTAACATTGCACTTGTTTTATTTTAATGAAACATTTTTTTCTCCTGTATCATGTAGAGTTTTTATCACCAGCAGTGAAGAAAGTAAATATGAATGACAAGAGTTACTCCCAGGGAGTGAGGTTTTCATCTTTTCAGGACTTAATAGTGTGAGAACATCTTTTCCTTACCTTTGCATTTAAGTTTCAGCATCTAAAAAAAATTGCGTTTGGTACTTGAAGTTAATTTGTCTAAAATAACTTATCTTCAAATAGATATGCATGCTTATCAGAAAGTGGGTTTGAAATGTTGGGCACTTTGAGAAAGTTTATAAAGTAGGGAGGAGGCAATTCACCTGATAATTAGTAAGGAAAGAACCATCAAAGTATTTAGGAAAGCATGTTTGGATGGTAATGTTTGAGGATACGGCAACAGACTATTTGAGCCCTTGCAATAAAACGTATTATGTCAGAAATTTAAGGGAAATGTTAAGAAGCCATAGTAGTTGCATTATGGGGAAATACTGGAAGAAAACTGGGGTAGGCAGGCACTAAATACTGCTAACTAAATATACACAAATGTTATCAGTAAAATGAGTCTGCATGTACATGGCACAAAACATTGGTTCAGCTCACTGCCTCCTTAGAGGAAACATGTAATACAAACAATTGTTAATAAGCCCAAACAGTTCAGGTAAACTAGAGGAAGTCACAGTCTCTGCTTATTTTCAACCTGCCAATGTGTTTACAGCTGTTTTAATGCCTGAAGTTAAATAAAAAAGGCAATCCCAGTTTCTGTTTCATGTCTCAAATTTGTTGTGTCTGAGGCTGATACTGGAGCTTTCAGAAAGGCGGCAGTTTGTTGCATCAACCCTCAGCTGGCAACAACAACGCAGGCTGGTTCTGCAACTCCACTGACTTATCGGACCAAAACAAACAATTCATTCCGGCTGAGTTTATTTAGAATAAAACCAATTAGCAACAACAGTCCTCTCAAGGCACTTTACAAGCAAACTTACAGGTCAATTTCAAATCTAGTTACATCTAATCCAATTAGTCCAGCCGAATTCATCCCAGAACAATCCAGTTACTCGATCTGATGCATTTAGCTTCAAACTTAAATCCAGTTGCACACCATCCAGTCCAATGCAAAAGTAAGGCAACACAATGAATTCATAAATCATAAAACTAACTAGGAGCCAAGAGAAATCAAATCTGCAATCTTCAACAATAAAACCTATTGAAGGCAGCTTCTCTTCCCTTTGCCAAACAGCAGACACAGACCTGGAATAAGAAATGATTGCTGTTATTTGCCCCCTTTTCAGCTTTTACTTCAGTAGACGTGGCTTCTTGGTATGATGATGGCAGCCAATTATGAAGCTACTGCATTGTCAATGCATGAAATAGCATAATTCAACCAAAAATTGCCCATATTATATAGGTTTATAAAAACCTGTGGCACAATTTAACATTAAATGTGGTTGTAAGCATTATAAAAATGTTTAAAATAACAACAGCAACGATCATAAGCTTCTGAATACTTCAAGCCAAGGCTTTACTAAAAGCATATTTAGCAAAGGACTTATGAGTGATTCTCACTGAGCTATTGCTATTGCTGCCACCCTCACCCTTGTGCCTGTGGTGTGAATATTATTGAATAAAAAGTCCAAAAGGTGTGCTGTCCATCCAGGAGCTCTCAGCTCCCAGAACCTCCTGGAAGCCCTTAAAACTGTCAAATGCAGAAGCTGCTAATGTCACCTGACAAGATAAGACAAAAAATTGAGTCGGTGAGCTCTTGAGTTTTCTCCACATTCAAAATATTGTCCCACGTCACAAAGACACACAATGCTTAAAGATGAAAAAATTTAATTATAGAGTGAAACAGTAGCAATCATGCATCCGGCTTCCCCTCTGTAAAGGGCCCTTACTACAGGCTATCAAACTGTAAGCAACAAGAGGCAAGTACCCTTTAGATAAATATACTGTAGTATTATTTTTCCTGTAAGGTATTTTTCTTCTGTTATAATATGTGAATTATTTTCTTTTATAACATAGATGTACAATAATCCATTTTTGTTGATATCTGACAAAGAAGAGAAGGAAGAAGGAAAAGAAGAAAATGTTCAATTCACTCCAAACTTTCATGTTTTGAGTTGCAAAATATACAGAAAGTTGCTCTGAAGTTAGAATTGCCTGCAGGAAATTCTGAAGTTTGTACACCAACAAATACCACAAAATCCAATATAGTTTCTGGCATTTCAAAATATAATTGTGAAAATACTTTCACAATACTACAAATAAAAACTAAACTGGTATGCCACGTTTTAGGTACATGGTTCAACGACATGGGTACAAAATGGTTTGTAAGGTATGAAGTGTAACTACCAAAATGGGAATGGCTAAATGGGAGGTACGAATTAGTGCAGGAGCAAAATGACCCAGAGGGTAGTAGGTCTGTCCCCGTCCCAGGTTGGGTTTGGTTGAGACATGTACTGCAGTTTTAGAGTTATAAGAGTTATAAAACAGTTGCAAGTTGTTTTTATGACTGTAATTAGGGGGGCATTATTAAAGTGGTGTAATTTCTTTCATTTCATAGAATTTCACTGCTCATACACAGTATAATTCACAACAACACAAAAAAATGATAAAAAAAATGATCAATTATTAAAATTCATGTTCTAAAGATAAAGGCCACTAGGTAATATCTAATACTTAACAAAGTGTTTCCCACAACGTCATAAACGTTCAGTGTGTCATTAATGATTTTTTTATTTTTTTACAACTGATTGAACAAATTGAGTCAGCACACCTTAGGCTGTGATTTAATGCAAGAAGGGTAATGAAGGATGTTTCAGTGATTGATAAATTATATAAGAGTAGAAAATATGACAGCCAATTCTAGTCTACCCTACATGGTCCACAGTTTGATAATCATTGTCATGTCCTTGTCTCTCCTTACCTCATTGTAGACTCCTTTTCAAATGTTAGATTGTACTAAAAGGTGTGACTGCATTTCTCTTCTAGAGGAAGCCACTAAAGGATGTTCTGTTTATTTTTACTTTAGCAAATTCAATTCAATTCAATTCAGTTTATTTATATAGCGCCAATTCACAACACATGTCGTCTCAAGGCACTTCACAAAAGTCAGGTACATACATTCCAATTAATCTTAATCATTGAACAGTGCAGCCAGATTCTGTTATTTATTCAAATTTGATAAAAAGTTTTTCTATCAAAGGAAAGGAAACCCAGCAGATTGCATCCAGTCAGTGACTTGCAGCATTCACTCCTCCCGGATGAACATGTAGAGACAGTGGACAGTCACTGGTGTTGACTTTGCAGCAATCCCTCATACTGAGCATGCATGTAGCGACAGTGGAGAGGAAAAACTCCCTTTTAACAGGAAGAAACCTCCAGCAGAACCAGGCTCAGCGTGAGCGGCCATCTGCCACGACCGACTGGGGGTTAGAGAGAACAGAGCAGAGACACAAAGAGAACAAAGAAGCACTGATCCAGGAGTACTTTCTATGGGAAGGAAAAGTAAATGTTAATGGATGTAGCTCCTTTAGTCGTTTCACCTAGAAAGAAGGAACAGATAAACTCTGAGCCAGTTTTCAAGTTTAGAGTCTGAAGAGAGCAAAGAGAGTTAGTGACAGTAAAAGCTCAGTCAGTAGCTATGTCTAGGAGAGAGAAAGGGTTAAACACTGAAAGACAGGGCCATGTGGATCATCGGCAGAGGGTGAGCATTAAGTTGTTGCCAGCAGAAGCTTGGAGGATTCCCCTCTCCAGAAAGGTGTTACAGGTAGACACAGAGTCAGGCCAGGTGTAGTTTCTAGGAAGAGAAAAGAGAGAGAACAAAGTTAAAAGCTGAGATAACAGCAAATAATACAAAATTGGAGAGTAGCGTGAGAAAGTAGCGAAGAGGGTGAAAGTGGTCATTATGTCCTCCAGCAGCCTAAGCCTATAGCAGCATAACTACAGAGATAGCTCAGGATAACTTAAGCCACTCTAACTATAAGCTTTATCAAAAAGGAAAGTTTTAAACCTAGCCTTAAAAGTAGACAGTTTGTCCATCTAGAGCCCACTGATGGCCATTGTTATACTAAAAACCACAACGATTGGGATACCTCGCTCTGTCAGATTGACCATAACCATTGGAAAAGAGAGGGGGTCAGGTAGCAGAAATGGAGGGTGTGTTTGCACCTCAACCGTAACTGAGCCGGTTTAGGCTAAACCTGACTCCCCCTTACTCCATCCAACAAGGGGAGAAGAAGACGGAGCTAAAATAAGGAAGATAGCTCAGGATAACCTAAGCCACTCTAACTATAAGCTTTATCAAAAAGGAAAGTTTTAAGCCTAGCCTTAAAAGTAGACAGGGTGTCCGCCTCATGGACTAAAACCGGGAGCTGGTTCCACAGGAGAGGAGCCTGATAACTAAAGGATCTGCCTCCCATTCTACTTCTAGAGACTCTAGGAACCACCAGTAAACCTGCAGTCTGAGAACGAAGTGCTCTGTTAGGAACGTATGGAACAATCAGATCTCTGATGTATGATGGAGCTAGATCATTAAGGGCTTTATATGTGAGGAGGAGAATTTTAAATTCTATTCTGGATTTAACTGCTCCTGCACTAACACTAAGGTTTTGGATTCTTGCTCAGTATGAGGGATTGCTGTGAATCTGTCTATATGATTGGATCGATGTGATTGTACATATTTCTGTATGTTTCTGAACATTTCTGAAATTGGATCTGTCTTGTAAAATGCATTGATATTGTATCTGTTGGGAATTGGTCCTATATAAAAGAACTAAATTGAACTGACTGGGTCTACAAGACTTTGAAACTAAATCTGTGACTCTTTCAGATCCCCAGTAATTTTTGGATTTTATGGAGTATTGGGAGCATCAATCTGACGTTCAATAAAAAAAGCAGAAGACACAAGTCAGTTCCAGCAGGTGTTCAAAGTAAATATAGGCTACTTTTAAAACTTCCAGCTTTTTCTGTTTTTTAACAGGGCACTCAAACACAACACCAGGGCAATTAGAAGAACACTTAAACGCACCACACTCTTAGGAAACAAACACCATTTGGTCCACGAGCACGCAGATGCAACACTTTACTGGTGTGTCACGCGCCGTGGATCTCTGTTGTGACAACCTTTCACCTGGAGCAGCACACGACTGAAACGCAGTGACAGGAATACACTCAGTGAGGGACGCGTGTTCTCCAGCAGCGCGCTGCGGTGGTCCGGAACACAGACTTTATATGACAGAGAGAGCTGAAAATCAAATAGCTTTGTTGCAGCACGCTGCGCACAATCCGCCCTTACCGGTGCTGATAAAATCTGGGCTCCACGTAGCAGACACAATCCCGAGAAGTTGGAGCTTCCTTCTTCGTGTTACTGTG
The DNA here is from genome assembly GCA_036173005.1 of Crenichthys baileyi. NCBI lineage: Eukaryota > Metazoa > Chordata > Actinopteri > Cyprinodontiformes > Goodeidae > Crenichthys > Crenichthys baileyi. Next base: position 1,485,594 of record JAHHUM010000003.1, on the reverse strand, counting down.
CACTCTTGTGGGTCTGACCGCTCTGTCTCAGTCAGGGTTTGTCTTTATTTAACGAACTGGTACCTGCGCTGTCATCAGAAGTGGGAATTCAAAATGCCTCTTGACAAAACACAAAAAAACAGTGGTCGATCCGAGCCAAATGTACCAGGATGAAACCAGGAGAAACACAGCTTCACCTCCAGTAGTAAGCATCAGCTGGCAGAAAGACGCAGGAGGAGGAGGGGAGGAGAGTCGGGAGGGCTGAACACGCAGAGTGGAGCTGCATGTTCTGCCGCTCTCTCTCTGATCGATGCTCAACCACTCCCTCCTCTACGTCTCCCCCATCCCTGCTGTAGCATAACCTATGCCGGATGCGCATTTTAGTCATTTGTGCTTTGCTTTGCTTTGCTTTGTGTTCAAACAGTTGTGGTGTCTGTTTTCGGCAACAAATTCCGTGGTTTTATAAAGAGCAGACTACAGTTAAACTTGACAAGTAGCACAAGCATCTGATCAGAGAGAAGCAACCTGTGGCAGGGTAACCCGTGGGACTGCAGGTCTGACAGGGTAGGCAACATGAAATAACCTAATAGTAGGCTACATACAGAGCATGCATTGACTCCAATACACTATTTTACAAAAAGTATCTGCAAACATGTTTCTAATTTTATCCGATTTCTTTTCACCAGAGTAGTAATGAAGGATTGGTGCTACAAGATGAGAAAAAGTAGAATACTTTAACCAGAATGAGGCTTAAGCGAACAAAGCATTTGCTTAAGGCCCACAAACACTGTTGAAATGTCAAATGAAATCTGTTTTACTTTTTGTAAGCAGGTTTTAGTACAAGAGACAAATCAGTGGTAATGGTGCAAAAACAAAACTGATCCTTGAGCAGGAGTTTGTCGGACCTGCTCCCGGTGCATGTTGGACTCCGACAGGGCTGACCCCTTATCATGGGTCCTGTACATACATTTCATGGACAGGATTTCTAGACCAAAGGGGTTTGGGGGACCAGTGGATTGCGTCTCTTCTTTGTAAATGTAATTATTGAACAGTATATTCTGCATGTATTAAGAACGTTTTGGAATAATAGCCTAATTTCATTAAAATTTCAAGTTTTGATCTTAATTGTAAAAACAGAGATACTTGCAATTTGAACTAATAGTTAGGAGCTCAGCCTCACTTTCTACTTTTGTAAACTTCAGGAACCAGAAGTTGGCATGTAGTTGAAGCACAAAATGCTTTATGAAGCTAATGCGCAAAAAACTAATTTAAGCTAGTACTTGCAAGACAGTTGATGCCTGAAAATTTGCTTATGTCACAGATTTCAAAGGCAGATGACATACAATACCTTACAGTGATTTGCCAAGTTGTGCAGTTATTAAAAAAGTGCCATATTTTATAAAATATTGTCATAAAATGAAGAACATTAAGGAGAACCTTGAGCATCCTCTTCATGAGACTGTTGCACAACAGAGTGTCTTCAGTCAGAGGCTTCTTCAGATCTGCTGTAAGACAGACTGCTACAGGAGATCCTTCCTGCCCACAGCCATCAGCATCTACAACAACTCTTTGAAGAAACCTGCATAATATAAGCTGCAACAACATTTAATTTCCCTTTGGGATTAATGAAGTATTTTTGAAATGAATTTGAATTGAATTGAACTGAAAGAGACTGGGGAAAAAATGGCATCCATGGGAAAGTTCCAAGGCCAAAACCACTGCTGACCAAAACGAACACAAAGTCTCATGTCCTCTCATGTCCTGAAAACCGTGATGAAAACATTGTGTGATAGGACATGATAAAAGTGAAGCTTTTCACAGATGTCCAGTTTGTAACATCTGGTCACTGCTGTAACATATTTGACTATTGTAATACTCTTTTTGGATGTGTCTCTACGTTGTACCCCAACAGGTTTCAGTTGGTCCAAAGTGCAGCTACACGCCTTTTACCCGACTCCTCCAGAGGCTATTAATGGTATGGCTCCACCCAACATTTTTTATTAATTGAGCTTCTGAGTGTGTTGCAGATTCCTGAGGTCATCACCCCAGCCTTCTCAGTCTCGAAACCAAGACTCTAGAACCAGCTCTCTCTGGAGCTTTGCTCAGTCACTGACCTGGGCCATTTTAAATCCAAGATTAAGGCTTTCAATACGAAATTATTGTAAAACACTTTGGCTGTCTGGTTGGCTGTTTTAAAGGGGTATAAAAATAAATAAATAAAGGAAATGGTAAAAAAAAAAATTACTTAAACCTTATTAAGATGGTGTTGTATGGCTTTCAATATGCTGCTCATGCCCGACCACCAACCCCTCACCACCCAATGTGGCTGAAATCAAACTATATCAAGAAGAGTCCTCCACAGCAAATAAAAAGATTCACTGCCAGGTATCAAAAACAACTGACAGAAAAGTAAGGAGTAGGTTCACATAGGGCCTGGTTGTTTTAAATAGCTTTTTACATTAATAAATTGAAAATCCCTGGAAAACTGCATTTTTATTGAGTTTTTCGATGATTTGAAACATTTAAATGTAAAAAAAGAAAACAAGGAAATGAGAAAAAATCTGTAAAGGGTTAATTACTTTTTAAATGATGAAAATTTGTTTTGTTTTATTGTCAGTTTTCTTTTTGTGTCTTCATGTTGCATCACATTAAGACTTATTCTGACCTTTTGTCAAGTCCTTTCCTAGAGTCTTCCCTGAGGATCTCAGTTACTGACGTAATGTCTGAATGTGAGTAATGAAATTAGAGTTCTATCAACACATGATGTTATCACCACTGGCCCTGGTCATCGCCCTGGGTGCAGTCTTTTAAGGAATTTAACCATGCTGACTGTTTTTTAGCAACTAAAGTCCGTACATGCAATATGAAAGCTAACAGAGGCTGGCAAACGGAGGCAAATGCATCAACCAATGTTATTATTATAGTTGTTTAAAATATCTGGCTTCAAACTAATACAAAAATACTAATTTGGTTAAGTATCTGAAAAGTTTTGGAAGTCAGGTCATGTAATTTAATATAACCACCTCATTTTTTAGCAAGTGTATGTTTAAAAAATCCCAATAAAGAAAAAACTCTGCAAGAATCCTTGAGAAACAATTATTTTCTTATTTTTCAGTAATCACTAAACTTTGAAAAGAAACAATTTTTTTACATGTGAAATACTTCTCATCATTCTAAAAGTCTCTATGGAAGATGTTCATCAAGGTCAGGCTTGTTCATACAATAGGTTTTTGGGCAGAAGCCCTTTTCTCTTAAAGAAATTGCACAGTCTACAGCAAAGTTTAGGTTTGCAAATTTTCATCTGAACAAACCAGAAATCCTCTGAAATAACTCCTTTTATATAGAAGAAATGAATGTAGAAATGTGTGGTGACAATGCACAGAACAACAGTAAACCTCACACTAACCATTGAACAGGTAGTGTTCATGGACAGGATCTCAAAGCATGCTGTAAGGAGAAGGATGTCTGGTTTGCGAATCTCAGGCTTTGCTCTTTGCTCTGTGTGTGTGTGTGACGTGGTTCAAGCCAAGACATTCCGCTAGCACGGGAGTGGTTTGCAGCCAAACATAAGGTTGTGAGTGGAGTCAGCTCCTCTAAGCCTGAGGCCATAGTTTTCAACTGAAAAAGGGTGGATTGCTCCATCTGTGTCTGAGGTCAGTCGCTGCCGAAAGCGGAGGAGTTCAAGCATCTTGGTCTCTTGTTCACAACTAATGGTGTAACGAGATGGATAGATGGATTCTGACCTCATCTGCAGTAATGTAGGTGCTGAGGAACCTCAAAAAAGAAGATCTTTATGGTGTGTGGTCATAAGATATGGATCATGACTGTGTTGTGACTATGAATCTGAAAATATAATTTAATATTTAATATTTTATTTTAATATTTTATCAAATATTATTTCGGTCTGTTAAGGGTTGTCCTGTGAATACCAGCCCAGTAAGGCGATGGTATTAGGACAAAATTGAAAGTTGTGAGACAAGCTCTGACATTATGGAACAGCATAAACTCTGTACATACATGGAATGAATTCACACAATTTCTTAAAATACAAGAATTTATTAACAAAAATAAGTCAACTCAAAGTCAAACATATTTCAATCAACAAACTCTTTACTATGCTAAAACAATCCAACTAAACTACCAAGCAGAATGAAAGAATAGGGAAAACTAATGGGCTATGTACAATATAAACAAGTTGATCAAAGATGGTTGAAAACCATGACCAAAAGAGACATTACCATGCAATGTTATTTATGTTTGAGAACCAAGGATTATCTTGAAGAATCTGGAACTGAAGTTAAGTTAGTCTTGGAACCAACTTACGCAATAATCAGCACACCTTTAGACAACCAATCACAATGCAAGATCAGATTAAATATTACTTTAATAAAATAATGTTTTAGAGAATGATCTGCTGGATAAAACCAACCTTCTGGATGACCAATTCTCAACGGTGTCTCATTAGCTGCCTTTATTTATTAAAATAATATTTAAGGGAATATTTTGGAAAAGAGCCAAATCTTTCTGGAGAAATGGGGCTTAATGGTATTTATTTAGTTATCAAGTTTAGTAAAATAATGTTTAGGGAACTATTATTAGATTATTATATTACTAGATTGAAAACTAACAACCTTTCTGGGTAAATATTCTTTAGCAGGCAAGCTCGTGTTCTAAGCTGTTAGCAGTGAAAGCTAACAAAAGAAGCTGATAGCTTAGCACCAGAATCAAACACACACCTTTAAAATACCGTCAATAAAAGGGTTAAAATGCATAAGCGAGGACGGCGCGTTATGGTCAATCTTCCGTGTTAAAAATCACCCTTCAAGTAAAGTTCATCTTAACTTCAGAAACACACAAACACAGAACACAAAACTGAGCACGTGTGCTGCAGATAGCCTGCTAGCAATAAGATAGCAGAGTTCAACACAAACAAAACCAAACTTCATAAAATGAAAAACGTTAAGATCATTTCATCCTAAATATCTCTCTATTACTCTGCCCAAACTTAACCTCTGAACCATGCTGAGGAAAAGCTGTCCAGGGCGGCGAAGTTTGAAGAAACGTTCACAGTCAACAAACGGTTAGCTACAGCTAACCTCCTTAGCTCTGGGGAGTGGCGGCCAAACTGCATGTTACCACATTGATGCGGACCTCCTTCAGACCGGGAAACTGCTCCACTCTGCGTCGTGCTGGGATCTCTCTAGAAACAATTAATCTCTGTAAATTTCAGAGAGAAAGTCAAGCCACGCTTAGACCTTAATTTACCCCTTTTTATGAATGAATACCGGATTCTTTCAACAGTAATTCATCAGTACTTAACTCAGTGCATATGATCGATGATCATATGACACTCTCCGATCCAGTTGAAAAGTTATGTCTGTTTGCCAGCAAAGAGACATTAGCGCTTGTCTCTCCAGCCAGCCTCGCACAGAGTCCAGGTGGAAGAGAAAGACTTGTGGGAGAAGTGGGGCTTTTATGCAGGCCGTGGCATCATGGGAAGTCCGCTGTTACCCCCCCTTCTCCTTCTGAAGTTGTGATGGAAGTCGGTTAAATGCAATTTATTTTGAAAGTTCCAGAAAAGTTTGTACCGGAGTTTTAATGTTGAAATCCATGGCTGTGGTCCCAACAACAGAAAGGAAAGGATGCCGAATACAAGTGATTTTAATTGTTTCTAGGTGAGGGTTACTGAACTAATGCGTAGAGGCAGGCTGAGAAGCTCAGTCCTCTGGTGGGACTATGAAGTAGAGCTTCTGCTCCTTTGCATCGAGGTGGTTTGGGATTTATTAAGATACCTCTTTTTGGAGGTTAAATGTGCATGTCCCACTGGGAGAACTCCCCGGGGCTGACCTAAAACCCATGGAGAGACTATATATGCTCTTTTATTCAGGAGAGATTCCCCTGAATGAGCTGCAGAGTGTGGTCGGGAAAATTGAATGTCGCTGTTTCTTTCCTGGTCCTGTTACCCCTGCGAGTTGATCGTAGAAAACATGGATGGATGGCTGGATGGACAGACAAACTGATGTGTTTACTTTACTCAAGATGTATTACAGACTAGATCATTTTTATTATGATTTGCTATCATTGCAACAAAGCTTTTATTTGTTTTTTGAAAGAGTAATTATCTCACTGTTACATGAACCATAGCTCTGGATAAGAAAATCAAGGATTGCTATTAATGCTGTGGCCCAGCTAAGTTGTCTTTTGAAGGAAAAATGAACACTTGCAGGTTCTTGTGAGTAGAAATACTAATAGAAGAATATGGGCATATAAAGAGCTTCCTGCATTGGACATAGGTGGCAGTAAAGGTTAGCTTTAGCTAAAGGTTGGACAGGATGAGGGGTTTGTGTTTCTTAGATGAATCATTTAGAGACCAGACAGGGCAAATCATTGCTGCAGCAAGACAGAGAGGAGGAGAGCAAGACACATGCTTGGCTGTTTGTAAAAGCAGATATACAGGAAGGTTTTGTTGTTTCTATGTCATGCACTTATTTCAGGTAATTAGGGTCTCTGAAGAGACTTCTCCTTTATGGTGCCTTTTTTCAATCAGTAATTGAACACATCGCTGTTAGCTCAGTCCAGTGCAGCCCTAATTCAGTCTTCAGTTTGTTAATGGGTTTCTTAATACTTTCATTCTGTGGAGAACATCCATGTCAGTGAAACAAAACTAATTCTGACTTTTCTTTCAGAAATGGAGTTTAAACGAAAATTCAACATGGAAGACTCACCATCACCTCCAGCTTCGTCTAATTACTCCTCCATGCGGCTGTGCTCCACCAATCAGCGTCAAGTCTGCATTTCTCCCCGGCCAATCATCCTTCAAGGCTCCACTTTAAAAGATCTTTATCCATGGAACCCTCCGTTCTGCCGCTGAACTTTGACCCTCCTCCACTCCATCTACACCATTTGGCTTTCAAACTCCTTCCAAATCTCCTCAGGCCTCCACTCCACCACCAGGATCGGATCCCAGGGGGGAAGACATCTCTAAATCTAACCCTAAGATGTTCTTTAAAGTGCATGTCATTCTCAGCATTCACGTCTTCCACTGGGGTCCGAGCGCCAAAGAAATAAACATTCACTAATAAACTTTATTAATTGCATCCCTGTCTTCTCTTTGTGAGTCTTTTCAGGTTGAAATGCAAGTGTCTGATTATTAGATGGATTGTGTTCATCTTTTTATTTATGTTTTTTAAACAAGGAAGTGAAAAAGAAAAAAAATCATAAAAAAACAACGATGTTCAGTAACAAATTCAGTAACCTTTCCACTGTACTTAAAGCAAATTGAGTACCACGCATCTTATTAAGAATATGCAGAACAAGGTTAGGCTCTTACTTGCAGGCAGTGTCATATTATAGATTAACTTTTAGTCCTTCTTTTGCAGATGGATGTTGCATCACTTTATGGGTGAATTAAGCACACTAATTGCATTGGCAATTAATGACTTTCAGTAATACTTGCAGACTGAGACCCAAAGTTGGAATTAAAATTGATGTAAAAAATGAAATAAAGGAACATTAATTCTAAAATATCCAGTCTAGGGACTATGAATGTTTTTGATACACGATTTTAAAGAAGACATATTATACCCTATCACGTGATTTGAGCTTCTTGTGAAATGTCAGTAGTGAAATAGAGCATGGTTATAGCTCCAAGGCACTTTTTTAGTGTTTGAGATATTTAAGCAGCTGAGTTGAGGGTTTATATCATTACCATTGACCTTAGTTTTCCAGCCTCTTGTTTGGGGTTTGTTGATAGTAGTGTAGACACAAATTATCCAGATCTTTCATGACAGGACTCAGCCTCTCTCAGATAGTTAAATTTTCTTCTTTGACTGTTTGGATACGAACCACTGGTAATGATATATACGCACAGTCTTGACATAAGTTGTGGTCTGTGATATAAAAACTCTTCACTACAGAAACATATGTTAACTCCAATGATCAAACAACTCCAGTTAATTTATTTTTCACATAATAACTTATTCATGTCTTCATGTTAGGAGGTGCATGCTTTTTAGTTTTTGAGGTTAATATTAGGAACAGTCTATTATGGTGAAATATTTGAAAACCTGATATTGTCATTAATATTAGATGTTTGATGCTAGCTCTGGCAGCAATCATGGACACACGAGAAGTTTAAAAGGTTTTTTGAAACTTTTGTGTAGCAGTATGGTTTATGGTGGAGGTCCAGCTCAGCACCGAGGAGAAGAGGTAAGTGGTTATTGTCTGAGATTGAAAATGATGAATAATGTTGTATAATGGATGGAAAGAGGTTTTTACTGTTGAAGGCAGTGATGGAGTTCAAGGGAAGGTCTGTCATATCCACAGAGTCTGAGGTTAACAGGGGGTGGTGAATGGCGGCTGGATAATTGTTTCCTTTGTTGTTTCTTTCTAGAGTAGGAGATTGCGGAACAGAGGAATTTTGGGGGGTTTACAGGCAGGTGAGTGAGCAATGCTGTTGAAGGAATCCAACAGCTTGTAACAGGAGGCAACCAGAGGGGCAATGAGTAGATTTGCAGATAGTCTTGAGAAGATTTCTCCAATGATAACAAGAAATGAGGAACCAGAACAGTGGAAGCCAGGAACTGAACATGAACAAGGGAACAGGTTCCAACAAGGAAAAAACAGCAAAGGTAAGTGCCAGAACTTTGTGGACAGCAAAAACATAACGAAGGTAAGCCTGATTACCGTGTATGTGAGCAAAACAATCTGGCATTTGCCTCAGGGAATCTGCTCCTCTTTATACTCCTGCTGATTAGGCTTGATGAGTTGTGTCAGTCACACCCAGCAGTGAGGGAAGGTGAGAAAAACACAGACACACCAACCATCACACAGCTCTGTGGATATGACAGATATATCTTTAATTATGTCTCATGTGTATATTAAACCATAGAAAACCTTTATTGTCTAACTGGAAAAAACAGCAAAAACACTGATAATAATAATAAATAAATGGTGGAAGAGCATTATTGAACATTTTGGTCCAGACAGTAACACTTTTTTGACCAAGTTGGTGTGGATTGTCAACATCTTCATGAAAAAAGATAAGGAGTCCAGTTGCCTTCTATCCAAACATGTCTGGGTCTGTGGATTATTGAACAAGCAAGCCTTCTTGCCTCCACGGGACTGGAACCTGAAGAGGAAGAAGGCCAGAACCCAAACAGGAAGTTTGCATCATCGCAAGTGGATGACAGAACAGCTTCCCAGAGACTGGACTAATGGAATCATCCTAGCCTTCTGGAAACAGAAAGATAAGCTAGCCTGCAGCAACTACAGCAGCATAACATTGCTCTCCACAAAACTCTTCTCCAGGATTCTCCTCACCTGTGCTCTTCTGACAGTCGGAAGCTGCCGGCGAGTGCCATGTTTGAGCGGCTCTACAAAGGGAACAAAAATAAATAAATACAAAAACATAAAAAACCATAAAAAAACAGAATATAAATGAGAAAAAATAATAAACAAATTGAAACATCAATTAGGACAATAACTTAAAGTACACCATGGGCTTTCTTTGACAGTGATAATTTCAGTGATAATATCACTGTTTCCTCAAATACCTCGTATTTTGTCATTCCAGTTCTTGTTACATTCACACATTTCTTTACTACAAACTCTTGGTATTTTTAACAAGTATGTCATGAAGAACTGGTAACAGTACTTTATGTAAGATTTTAAAATATTGATCAAATTTACAAAACTGACACCATAAATTTTTTATTCAGGCTTATTGTTTGATATACGAAAAATTAAGTCAGCAGTTTAATGTGAAACCACTCAGAGATGACACAATGGCGCACCAAAGGAGCACTAAAAGGACAAGAAACTTACAGAGATTTTTTTGTAACTATGCCAAAGGTAATTTTTGTCATACTTAACAGTACTGTTTGTATGGACTGTAAGTTACAGTTGCTAAGACAGAATTCTTATGAACTGTAAGACAGACACTGGTTATTCAACTGTTTTAAACAACTCAGCTTCAAATAAAACCAACTCTCTTTTAATATATTGTGCTTCTGTTTGGGATCAGCATTGTAAGCTGGGATGAAAGCTGGTGTACATCAGCCTCACGGTATGAAAGAAAATCAGAAAATTCATAGATCACTACTTTTCAGTCCTGTTTGTATTACTGAACACAACCAAACTACCCTTCAGTTGGATCAATCTGTGGAGAAATTAAAGATAAGATGTTAGATCTGAATTAATCTGCAATATCATGTTGCAATTGTTGGAATTGTGAAAGTGGGATGGAATTAAACGGTTTTAATTCCATCCCACTTTATGACAAACCTTCAGTATTTTACCTGATAAATCTGAATCAATGCCTCTCTGGGAAGGAAAACCATTGAGATAAAAATAGCTGCTCCAAGTGGCCCAGTCACCAGGTTACACTATCTTTCCCACCTCCTTCTGCCTCGTTTAGCAGGTTGAGGAGCCGTTTTTCTGAGTCAGCCACAGGGCTGCTCCAGGAAAAAGCACCTCACCATTTTAGCTGTCACTCTTCTAGACTCAACAGGGTGTATGATGCCTGCAACAGGTACAGAGACAGACTAGAAGAGGTATCTGGAACAACGACTGGCTACTGTGACAAGCCTTCTTATGCCAGGTATACCTGACAAATCACATTGTAAAAGTTTCTAAAGAAGATTGTGACATACAAGTATGACTGAGTGATTAATCATTTTACAAAGGTGCAACTCGTTAGCTTCACTTCAAACAGACTAGTAGAAGCTAAGGAAATTTCATTGAGAGGGGTTTTCCTTTACTTCCTAACAAGCATAGCTCAACCATGGAGCCATGCAAACCTTCATTTAGGTACAGAAAGTGTTTCCAATCCAGCTATATTAAGTCTCTTAGTTCATATTTGCCAATGAAAGCAATATCCATGGCAACAAGCCTTTTATTACAGAGACTTGGCCATCATCTGGTATGCATTCTTAAATCACAACAAAATGTCTTATGGTAAAAGCATATCCTCTTAAAAATAATTAATTGAACAATACATTTATTTTATTAATTAATTTCAAAATATGAAACAATTAAATAGGTTAAATATACAAAGCCATACATATTCCAAGTGTTTATTTCTGATGGTTTTGATTGTAATGGCTTTCAGCTGAAAACAATATCTGTAGATGTTTGAGGTTTGGATTTCTGTAGATGTCTGTTTCTTTCCTAGTTGTTTATATTCTCAGTGGTACTATTTTACTCGCAAGACCTGAACCCTTTAGAGAATGTATGGGGTACTATCAAGAGTAAGATGAGAGGCAGCACATCCAACAATGCAAACAAGCTAAAGACCACTATAAAGCAACCTGCACCTCTTTAATACCCCAGCAGGGTCACAGGTTAATCACCTTCATGCTACTCGGCATTGATGCAGTAATTCCTACAAAAGGAGCCCTGACCATATTCTAAGTTCAGATACTGTACAGACTTGGACATACAGAATGTTCAACAATAGCAACATTTATTAAAAATCTTTTCAAAGTTTTCATCTGCTGTAAACCACAATCAAAATTAACTATGCAAAACACTTGAAAATATATGACTCTATATTAGTCTAAGTCTAAGTCATGACTTACACTTTTTCAATGGCATTGCTGTATTCATTTTATTTTTCAACAATGTTCTCATGTATTCAAGGCACCTTTAATGTGCAATCTTAAGATACTGACACTCATAAAGATATGTGGAAAAACCTTAATAAACTTTTCTTTTATTACAAGGATACAGGTGCACTGCAAAAGCTGTAAAAATCTAACCTTTAATTTAAGTACATCTATGCAGTCAATACTTTGTTACAGCAACCTTTTTAAAGTTCATCTCCTCCTATAGTATTTTACAAGGTTGGAGAATGTAGAGAAGGGGATCTTTGACCATTCCTCCTCACAGTCTTACTAGATCTTCCATAGTCCTAGGTCCTCTCCTTTGCTCTCCTGTATTAATTTTGCTCTCTTCTCTTCTGCTCAGCCCTCAAACTTTTATCAGTTTTAGGATTTAGGACTGAGATGATCACTGAAGGATGTAGATTTTGTGTCCACTGTTTCTGTGCTGACTTGCCAAATTGTTAGGATCATTATCTTATCTCTTATCTAGATGGCATGCTCCCTAAAGAACCTGCTGGGATGTACTGTAGATATAATCTAGTAATGGTTATGCAGGCTTAGTGACCATACAATGCCAGTGTTTGCAGCAGATCTAAAACAGTGAGTTTTGAAGACTTTTTTTCCACATCCCTTACCACCCAGCACCGTGTGCACAGTGAGCTGGGTGGTAACGGTTGATGTGGACCTAAGATAAACTTGGGTCTACATCCAGCCTTGTGTCCAGAGGCTAAAAGACCCCTGTGTCATGACATATTTATACCCCAGTGAAACAGAAGGCATGAATTACTAATTAAAAGTTGATAGACACTGATAAACTTTAATAAGTTACGCCAGCATCTACAAATAATACACAGTCACATTCATCTTCCAGGTAGAGTTAGTTGGCAAAACTGACTATTCTAAAAATAGTCGGTACTATATTAAAGGCTGCATTTAAAAAAAAAAGCCTTTCACAGTACGATTTTGCTCCTGCAATAAAAGTTTTGATTATTTAAACACTTTATGCACATCTTCATCCTAAGGGTCAATACATATGGAGGCCACTGTATGTTTTTATGAAGGAATAACAAAAAATTACCTCATCCCAAGGCTGTATGCAGTGCTGAATAGATCATGGTTGGCAAAACAACACAATCTGTCTGATCTGTTTCCACTTCATTACTCTGCCTCAGGAAATGTTTGGTTTCATCAGCCACAGGGCCGCTCAGAGGAGAGAGACCTCATCTGTCAGTTACAGTCTGTGGGCTCAACAGGCTTTACTGACGACAAAACAGTGAAGAAAGGCTGTTTCCGTCGATGCTGGCCATTGATATTGGGGACAACAGTTCAATAAATAAAAACTGGGGATTTTATTTATCTGTAAACACCAATAAAGGTGCCAAGTTCTTGAAAGAGTTAAAGTTTTACTGGAATACAGAACACCATTTGCCACTTGTGCAAAACGCCTTTCTAGCCTTCATTTGGGAATTGAGCAATAAATATACTATATTTCTATACTATATACCATAAATTATACAATATACTGTAATCTTCAACATGTTTTGCATAGAGCAATTTGGTTTTTGTGGACCATCTAGAAACTTGATGATAGTAAATAGTTAACGGTAAATTACCTGCACTTGTATTGCTCCCCAGAGAGCCCAAAGCGCTTCACGCACACAGTCACACACAGAGTGGTAGGCTACACTGTAGCCACAGCTGCCCCAGGGCAGACTGACAGAAGCGACACTGCAATACAACTGAGACAGAGGGAGGTTTGAACCGGCAACCCACCGGTAACAGGACGAACTCCTACCTCCTGAGCCACAGTCGCCCTTATTGTTGATTGTATACATAATTTCTCACCAGTCTGAAGCTCAGAAACATCACTGTACCTCTTTCTGCTTCTCTTGTGTGACATGGTTTTGTATATCTAGGAAAATTTGTGTCATGAATGAAAACATACTGAATTAAGATTAATATTTAAAGGTGTAACAATTCATCCAGCTTACGAAGCGACATGATATACAGTACAATGCTGGATTCTAAGCAGAAACAAGATTTTAGTAATATTTTGGAGAAAAATAAACCCTTAAAAATATGTTTTCACAAATAAAGGGTTCACACATAACAAACTGTGTTTTAGTCTACAAGCAGTGTACAACACTCCAATCAAGCTCTGACTGATAAATTGTGATTTATAATCAGGTTTTCTAATTCTAAAGTAGTCCTAATGCCAAAATAGTCCAAAATAGTCCAAAATATGCTGTTGAATTTCTTCCTCTGTGTTTTCACAAATGGAGAACAGGTATCATAAATCTGAAACAGTGTTTTAAATAATCTCTGTTTAGTGTATAATTATCTGGTTCAGGTTTGACCAATTTAATTATTTTGGATTTTGAACTAAAGCATTCTCACAGTGCTTGCATACTGTATCATGTGTTTCAATTGGTTCAATCCAGTTTAAACTCACAACAAATGTCATCTCAAGGTACTTTAGAAAACAAACATCCAACCTATACACAGAGATAAATAGTCAATTCAATCAATTTATCTAGACTGACTCAGAGTAATTTACATACATCCCAGCTGGATTATTATTGTAAAACAACGCAACCAAGTTCATTTTATTATTCCAACTGGTTCCTGACTGGACAGGACAGGGGTGTGAGGAAATATTTTTATTTGTTGCTTATTTCTTGTTTGTCATTAATCTAAATACTCATAATGGATGAAAGTTGTGGAGGCTTCTTAAGTGCTTCTGTAAGTAATTGTTGTTGGGCAACTTTATTAGCCAACTCTCTCAACACTGCAGTACATCAGCCCAAGAACTACGTCCTTTTGTATTAAAGGCCTTGTCTCACAGCTATTAAAAGATCCGTATATTTTTTACCTAAGAAAATGGTTTTGACACTGGCTAAACATTTAACTGCTCAATTCAACTTCTAGAAGAACAAGAAAAAAAAGGAAAACTGACTAAACTGAACACATAAAGGACAATGCTACCGAAATAACCCAACACTCGTCTACGGAAGCCAAAAGAGGGCAGCCCAGCAGTAAACGTGGCAACACAATGTCTTTATCTTACGAAAATACAGTGAGGCGAACTACAGCCAGGATACTGCAGGGATGTTTCAGAGACAGACTGGGAGCAATTGCAGGGATATTAATGCTGTTGTTTGGACACACGAGGGGGTGTATGAGCCACAAAACCAGGATGATTGAGCTGACTGAGCAACCCACAGCCTGGTGAACCACATTAGTGTTCTTTGTCCTTCGTAGTAATTTTGGTTATTATGTGAGATAATTTGAGCATTTTACAGGCGTTCAGGAATTAAATAAATCTCTTTTTTGGGGTGTATTATTATTTAAAGACTTAATTCTTATTTATGCTAAAAATTTTAATTAACACATAATTTCAGCTAATGCTGTTCACTCGCCCTTTGTCCCATCCAACTTAATGTTTGGTCCAAGGATAACAGGACAGATTGTTTGCATCTGGTTTAAATCTTATTTGTCTGACAGATTCCAGTTTGTTCATGTAAATGATAAATCATCTTTAAACTCCAGGGTTAATTGTGGAGTACCACAGGGTTCAGTACTTGGGCCAATTCTCTTTACTATATGTATGCTTCCAATAGGTAAAATTATCAGGCAGCATAGAATAAATTTTCACTGTTACGCTGATGATACTCAGCTTTACTTATCCATAAATCCTGATGAGCCCAACCAGTTAGATAAACTACAAGCATGTCTTGAAGATATAAAAACTTGGATGACTTTGAATTTTCTGCTTCTAAATTCAGACAAGACAGAAGTTGTCGTCTTTGGACCGGAGTCTTTAAAAAAGAAACTGCTTAGTCAATCACTTAACCTGGATGGCATTAAATTGACCTCCGATAATAAAGTAAAAAACCTTGGTGTTATTTTTGACCAGGACATGTCATTTAAATCCCATATTAAACAGGTTTCTAGGATTTCCTTTTTTCATCTCCGGAACATTGCCAAAATTAGAAATATCCTGTCCAGGAGTGACGCTGAAAAACTAGTCTATGCATTTGTTTTTTCAAGGCTGGACTATTGTAATTCTTTACTATCAGGATGTCCACAAAATGCAGTTAAAAGCCTTCAGCTGATTCAAAATGCTGCAGCAAGAGTTCTGATGAAAATTAAAAAGAGAGATCATATTTCCCCTACTTTAGCTTCCCTTCATTGGCTCCCTGTTAAATCCAGAATAGAATTTAAAATTCTCCTCCTCACATATAAAGCCCTTAATGATCTAGCTCCATCATACATCAGAGATCTGATTGTTCCATACGTTCCTAACAGAGCACTTCGTTCTCAGACTGCAGGTTTACTGGTGGTTCCTAGAGTCTCTAGAAGTAGAATGGGAGGCAGATCCTTTAGTTATCAGGCTCCTCTCCTGTGGAACCAGCTCCCGGTTTTAGTCCATGAGGCGGACACCCTGTCTACTTTTAAGGCTAGGCTTAAAACTTTCCTTTTTGATAAAGCTTCCTTATTTTAGCTCCGTCTTCTTCTCCCCTTGTTGGATGGAGTAAGGGGGAGTCAGGTTTAGCCTAAACCGGCTCAGTTATGGTTGAGGTGCAAACACACCCTCCTTTTCTGCTACCTGTATGACCCCCTCTCTTTTCCAATGGTTATGGTCAATCTGACAGAGAGAGGTATCCCAATCGTTGTGGTTTTTAGTATAACAATGGCCATCAGTGGGCTCTAGATGGACAAACTGTCTACTTTTAAGGCTAGGTTTAAAACTTTCCTGTTTGATAAAGCTTATAGTTAGAGTGGCTTAAGTTATCCTGAGCTATCTCTGTAGTTATGCTGCTATAGGCTTAGGCTGCTGGAGGACATAATGACCACTTTCACCCTCTTCGCTACTTTCTCACACTACTCTTCAATTTTGTATTATTTGCTGTTATCTCAGCTTTTAACTTTGTTCTCTCTCTTTTCTCTTCCTAGAAGCTACACCTGGCCTGACTCTGTGTCTACCTGTAACACCTTTCTGGAGAGGGGAATCCTCCAAGCTTCTGCTGGCAACAACTTAATGCTCACCCTCTACCGATGATCCACATGGCCCTGTCTTTCAGTGTTTAACCCTTTCTCTCTCCTAGACATAGCTACTGACTGAGCTTTTACTGTGACTAACTCTCTGTGCTCTCTTCAGACTCTAAACTTGAAAACTGGCTCAGAGTTTATCTGTTCCTTCTTTCTAGGTGAAACGACTAAAGGAGCTACATCCATTAACATTTACCTTTTCCTTCCCATAGAAAGTACTCCTGGATCAGTGCTTCTTTGTTCTCTTTGTGTCTCTGCTCTGTTCTCTCTAAGCTCCAGTTGGTCGTGGCAGATGGCCGCTCACACTGAGCCTGGTTCTGCTGGAGGTTTCTTCCTGTAAAAAGGGAGTTTTTCCTCTCCACTGTCGCTACATGCATGCTCAGTATGAGGGATTGCTGCAAAGTCAACGCCAGTGACTGCCAGTGACTGAATGCTGCAAGTCGCTGACTGGATGCAATCTGCTGGGTTTCCTTTCCTTAGATAGAAAAACTTTTTATCCAATTTGAATAAATAACAGAATCTGGCTGCACTGTTCAATGATTAAAATTAATTGGAATGTATGTACCTGACTTTTGTGAAGTGCCTTGAGACGACATGTGTTGTGAATTGGCGCTATATAAATAAACTGAATTGAATTGAATTGAATTGAATCTCCAGACATGTTTGCAGCATATTTTTCTGCTTAACATAGATTTATGTCTTGTCTCTCAGCTAAATCCACAATCAACAGAGGAAACAGAGCTGTGCTGCTTTGACATCAGGAGATGTGACACATATGGATGGATTTGTATATATTCACATTGTTCTTCATTGATTTTCCCACAAAACTCGACAGCATAAAATTTTGTTGTATTGCCAATTCAATCTGAAAAGACTCACAGGGAAAAGGGATGGCAATTAGAAAAGTTTTAATGATGCGTGATTACATGGTTATTTCTTTGGCGCTCAGACCTGGGAGGAAGACATGAATGCTGAGTATGTCATGAGCTAAGATGTACATTCATAAGGTTTAAGATTTAGAGATGTCCTCCCTCCGATCCGACACTGGTGGTGGATTGGCGGCCAGGGAGGAGGCGGGGTGGAGGAGGGATGAGCTCAGATGACAAGCGAGGGTGGAGGTGGCTGAAGGGTCTTTAAAAGCGAGGCCTCGGAAGGCGATAGGATGAAGAGTCATGCGGACAGGATGCTGATTGGATGGCTGGGAGACGCACGGAAGAATCATTGGAAGG
This sequence comes from Crenichthys baileyi, assembly GCA_036173005.1. Classification (NCBI taxonomy): domain Eukaryota; kingdom Metazoa; phylum Chordata; class Actinopteri; order Cyprinodontiformes; family Goodeidae; genus Crenichthys; species Crenichthys baileyi. The sequence goes on along the minus strand of JAHHUM010000003.1, from coordinate 1,467,731 downwards.
AGTCTTTCATTCTGAATTTTTGTCAAAACTCCATTAAAGAAAAAACAATTAAGACACAATTGATCAATACAATTCACTGTGCTATAGGTTGTATCCTCTGGCAACCTAATTTTTCATACAGTATATGGTAATGATGAAACCCTTCATCATGTGGCTCACAATGTGATTAAAATGTTTTTTTTTCTGACACATTTATCTTTGTCCAAATTCATCAAAAGTTTTGATATGAGTATATTTTATTTGTTTACTTGTTTGTGTTCATATTTATTTGTTTCCAAGTTAAAAAAACCAAGACTATGTCTTTAAAGTCTCAAACATAGATAGTGTCAATCTTAGGGAACTCAGCTTTACAACTGGGGCTCATAATAACTGGTTGCATTTTACCAAAATAAGCTTCCAAATAATAGCAATTGGACAGCGCTTTATCAAACAGATTTCACTTTGATGAGAAATTTTGCACTGCACTTTAAGAAAAAGCATACTCTTTGCACGATATGATGTATTTTCAAGTCAAAAGGTTCAAGTCCAATTGAATTCACCAGTAACTGGTCTTAAAGCCCAAGTCTTTTGGGATTTCACCAAGTCAAGCCGGAAGTAATTAAATTTGTGATTTGAATCTCTCTCTAGTCCAGCTCATGCCTGTAGTCCCCACCTCCACTTATCACATACCTCATTGATGTTGAATACCATGGTCCTAAAGCTGTTTTTATTTTTTTGTAAGAGGAAGTACAGAATTAAACCTGAGAACATTCTGCGCTTCTGCTAAAAACAACACTGCATTCATTTGGTACACAAAAGATCCATACTGAAAATATTTGTTGCAATGTTTGTTCTGCTCCACACCTAAAATATATTACATTTTAGATATTTAAAAGCAGTGTTAAATTTAACCAAAGGTGAGCTTTAACATTAACTATGCAAGTTGCCTGGAGAATTTGATCAATTTTCCTGGCATGCTCTCATTAGCAAAAGGACAGCAGGCTTCAACAGCAGAGTAATTTATAAATCCTGTCAGCTGACAGAGCACTGCAACAAGTAACTCAATGATGTTAATGCATTGCACTGCAGTGCAGTGTCTTGTGTGGTTCAGTGGGTAAATTATTCATGAGAGAAAAAAAGAACTGCAGCATTAATAAATCGCACACAGTGAGAAATTCAGGCTTTGGCTGAAATTATAATTTTTTTAAATTTTCAACCTGATCATTATGTTTATCTACAATACAAATGTGTGCTTGAATCACTAACATGTATATTTGATTGCTATGGCTATCTCTTCTGTCTTCTCACTGAGTGCCATCTCTTGACGTTCTGATTAGTTCGACCTAATTTCCCAACTTCAGTTTTAAAAATATATCCTTCTTATTTTTTCCAGAAACAGCGGAGGCTAATATTAGTTAATGTGGAGAGTAGGTGAGCCTGAGTCTATGTGCTCAGTGACAATAAAATAATAACTAAAAAAAAGACAGAAAACTAAAAATAAAGCATAAAGGTCGTATTTGCAAGTGGTAAAAATTTAATGAAAAAGCATTTAAATAGACTTAATGAATAAGGCAACAGGATGGGATGGGGTGGGGTGGGAGGTGGGGGACTGTAGTTAGGGCATACTGACTGATAGAAAGGCTGCATCCTGGAGACACTGCTTCATTTACCTTCACCAATACTAAATACGTCCTGAATGCCTCAACATTTAAGCTAATTAGAATACCAGGGATCACAACTGCGCACCAACACACATGGGACAAGGGGTAGCAGCTGGAGTTGTGACTACATTAATGAAATAATTAAACTTTTGTTTGCTAGATGTTCTACCAAAGAACGAGATGCTTTTGGTGTGATGCAGAGTGGACAGGCATGAAGTAATCTGGGGGAAGCAGAAGGCAGCTGTGTCCCCAATAAATGATGGATCTCGGAGTTCCCCATTTTTAAAGTGACAGCATCATAATATTATTGGCCAGGATCAACCTGTCCAAATCCATTTGAGAAATGCAGCATTTGCTGCACATATCTTATGCAAAGGATTGAATTACAGACACAAGCCCCAAAACGTGAGTTTCATTGACAGCTTGAAACTTCAAATAAGTGCTGGGAAAGCACAATAATGAAATTATTTATTAGCATTACTGTGAGTAAAATATTTGTGACTTCCGTGTATTTTTTTTTTCTTAAATATTTGTAGCCGGGTGAAATAAATAAATTACTACTTCTAAAACAAAAGTCGCTATTATTACCTCTTTTTGTCTTGTGCGGTTTTCAAGGGGTCCAGCAGGTGGCACTGTTGCTTCAGGTAGTATGGCAGTGTCTCCTACGTGTGTATGTCGTGTGCGTGACGTCATTACTGAGCGGCAACAGTTGGTTCCGGTTCGTAAAGGACAAGATAACGAGGCATTTCAGTGGAAAATTTCTTAAATTGGTAAGAGACCTCAATATACTCTTTGGAGTTAGTAGACAACGCTGTGATAAGCCTTATACTTAAAGATTTATGGTCGATTTATTCTGTAGAAACAGAGATTGCTGTAGATTGGCGCCTTACGGTCAGGAGTTCTTCCCATTGAAACGTGCAGGGCTACGTGACAGCATGAGTGTTTAACAAAAATTATATGAAAACTTTACTAAAGGTTGAGCAGTTACTATTTTGTTTTGTTTTACTTACTTTTGTTACTTACTCCTTGTGCGAGCGTCCGCTCCAGTATGGGCCTGCTGTCAGCCATTTTCAAGTGAGTTCAAGTTGCTAATGTAGAAAACAGTGTATAAACGGAATGTACTGTGGTTTTGCACAAATGTAGGTTGAATGACTATTAAGTCGTGCTTTTTCTGTTTTATTATAGTACCACTATTAGGCCACTACTGTTGATATGGTAGATTTTGAGTTTTTTGTCTCTTGTCTGGGTTTTTCGTTTTTATTTCCAAAGAAGCCTTGAATAGGTCTGTGAAGCGGTGTTAAAAGCTAATTTTCTGATCCCGACGAAAGAGAAACTGTAGTTTTTGATTCGAGATGAACGCACTACTTGAATGTTTTCTTTTTAAATAGTTGTTCGCAACATATTTACAAAACGCCAAATCAAACCAAATTTAATGCTGTCCCCATTCTGAGGATGGTCGGGAAATACAACCCACATTATATTTTGGGAGTTGTTGGTGTCTGTCCCATCCTTCTACACCAGGTCACATATTGTACAAACAAAACATTAGGAAACAGTACTGTGTTGAAAGTAGTCTCCCAGAAACTGAGTAGTTTGAAGTAAGCACAGTGTGCCATCAGTATAATGCTGTTGCTATTTTATCCAGTGAATTGTCAGGAGTCCGAATTTGCAAATACCAAATAATCCTAAATAATCCTAAAATAAGACTAAAGCGTTTCGTCTGTTTAAAAGAGCCAAAGTGCTTCAAGGGTTGTTTCTACACAACTGAGAACGTTCTTCTGGAAATATTCATGCAAAGTTTCTTAACATACATTTTCAATTTATTAGCAGGATACTATTTAGTCTGAAATGTACAGCATGCATGTAAATTTTAGAGGCTATTGGATTTAAAAACATCAATAATAAGCTCATTCTTGGGCAATATTGAAAACTGTCATCCATGACAAACGTACTACAGAAAGTCTTTCTGCAATTAGATCAAGGATTTTCTGATCAAGCAGCCTCGTGCAGTTGGAATGGATTGAGAATGCTGCAGCTCGTCACTAAGCATGAGCAAAAAAGCATGAACATATCTCCCCGGTGCTCACTTCCCTTCACTCGCTCCCTTCATTTTAGAATTGATTTTAAAGTTTTATTGATTACCTATAAGGCCCTGAATGGGTAGGCTCCTGTCTACCTCCTTCAACCTTATGTGCCCTCTAGATCTCTTAGATCTAATGATCATTTGCTTTTAGTTGTTCTGAAGTCAAGGCTGGTCCACAGAGGTGATTGGGCCTTCTGCTTAACTGTGGAACCAGCTCCCCCTTTATATCAGACAGGCTTCAACTCTTGTTATATTCAAGTCTCCTCTAAAAAACAATTGTGATCACTGGCTTTTCATACACTAGAAGGGGGACTTATGGTTTTTATTCATGGTCACGGACTTATGGTCATGTTATTTTTGTTAATTGTTTTTAACTTTGAACTGTTGTTCTAATTTATTGTTTTGGTGTGCAGCTCTTTGGCCAACTTCAGTTGTTTTTATATGTGCTATATACACAGATTTGATTTGATTTGATACAGAACATTGCAACAGCTTAGAAGATCTATAATAAGTCAATAACAGAAACACCAGCGTGCACAACTATTCACCTCCGTTAAAGTCAATACTATGTAGAGCCCCTTTTGCTTCAATTACAGCTACAAGTTGCAGTGGATGAGTACCTATCAGCTTGCCACATCATTGCCTCTGGGATTTTTGCCAATTCCTCAAGTCAAAACTGCTCCAGCTTCTTCATGTTGGAGGGTTTTTGCTTGTGAACAGCGATCTTCAAGTCTAAACAGATTCTAAATTGGATTGAGGCCTGGACTTTGACTTTGGACTTTGTTCTTGAGGTGACAGGATGTGTGGGGTTGGCGCCAGACAAAGTGTTTTCCTCTGTGGCCAAAAAGTTAAAATGTAGTTTCATCTGACAAGATCACCTTCCTCCATACGTTTGGGAAGTCATTCACATGTCTTTAGGCAAACTCAAAACGTGCCTTCGTATTTTTAACACTAAGTAATGGCCTTTTCTGGACACTCTTTCATAAAGCCCATCTGTATTGAGGCTTTTTGTGGTCCTATGGACAGATACCCCAGTCTCTGCAGTGGAACTCCTCCAGGGTTACCTTACCTCTCTGTGCTGCCTTTCTGAGTAATGCCCTCCTTGCCTGGTCTGTGAGTTCTGGGTGGGTGGCTCTCTTTAATCCCTATAACCTCACCCTGACTTGTACTTATTAACGACTTTGTCCCTGACTTGTTTGGTGAGGTCTTCATGGCGTGATGCCTCCTGCTTAGTGGTGTAGCAGCCTCTGCAACTATTTGGAAAAGATGTGTTTGTACTGACAGATCATGTGACATACTCAATTTCACTAAGCATGTGACTTTTGAGGGTAAATGGTTGCATCCGAACTTTTAAGGTGCTTCAGACCAAATTGGGTTGATACATATGCACATGCCAATTTTCAGTTTTTTTTACAAGTGTTTATACTTGTTTATATATATTGTTTTCTCATTTTATGTCACCAACGACTATTTTGTGCAGATCCATTATTTAAAATATGATTAAAAAACATTTAAATGCCAGGTTGGAATGTAACAAAATAGGTAAAGGTAAAGAAAGTCCAAACCATTAAAGTGTATGCCCAGCCAAATGAGATCAGATAACTGATTTAACTACCAAACCGACAGAGTAGATCGAAGCCACTGATGCTAGTCATGAAGGCCAGTATGTATAATCTCAAAATCTCTTTCTTCCCTTTAGCATTGTATATTTCTGGTGTAAACAACTGCTGAAACCACTCTGAGGCTATCTATTAACCATAAGAAAACATTATGTCAATCTTCAAAATCCTATACAGAAAAAAACTAAAAGATTAAGTAGAACCCAGCAAGGTCTAAAAAAGGTGCCACAGTCCCCAGATTTATTGCTCTGAAATTGCATGCTAACTATTAGAACTTCCTTGTTCTCTCATCTACATGTAGATATACTGCACAGACTACTGTTATACAGAACTGGTTTTGCAGAGTTTAGTGCCTGTTTTTTACCTTGCATGACAGTCTATGATGAGTAAATGCCCGTTAGTCTAAAGTAAACAGAACTTTAAAGCTACTAACAGAGGTTATCATGGTGAGGATTTGAAGGAGTGCATGTCTCAAAGAAGAACAACTGCAAAAAAAACATCCTTTGATCTCCTGGTTTATCATCTTGGTTTATTTCCCTTTTCTTCTGTCTGTCTGAGTCCTTTGGATTTCTCATCTTTGGTCCTGCTGGCTTGATCTCCAGATCCCTGGCAATCATCCTAATTTCAGATCTTCATCCTGCTTTTTTTCAGGTTTCAGATTTATTTGGCAGTGCATAATAATTAACAAATACATAGTATTTGTAAATATGCCAGATTATAGTCCAAGGCCAGTTCTGCTTGTCCCTCAGCTGGTTGATGTTAGCACACATACATAACTCACTAGACATAATACAAAAGCCCTCCTGAAAATACACACAGAAAATGACAATAACAGTAAAATACAAGTGTAAATACAACTGACACTAGAACGGCAGTAAAAGTTTCCACAGTGAACATGATTAATGAATATATATCCATACCTATGGCACCTTTAAGGATGACTGATGGACGCGTTGCCATAAGTCCGAAAGATTATTGCACATATAAATCATGATTAAACCTAACTCCAAAAAGCTGTTGCACATATTCAACACGATCAGACGGTTTCTGGCCAAATACCTATTTCATGTTTAACATGTTGATAGCTCTTTAGTGCCCACCTATTGCACATATTAACCATTTTCACAAGACTGGTGAGCTCTGAACCTCACCTTCAAACAGTTGGAGGTAGTATGTTCCATAAAATACTACCTAGCACTTTTTGCAAGTAGGAGGTCCTTCTGAAAGAGATCTCACAATACCCCTTAGCTGTAGACCTTGTTCTGTAAATAATCTTTTCTGGCCTGTAATAATTTACTGTATATATTTAGTGAGGGTGGTGTCAAATTGTACTTCAAACAGGCAGATGTCAAGCTTTGAAGTTTTCACAACTTAGCTTACATTTATCTTAAACTTCACAGCGGTTATGACTGTATCCAGTATTTAACAGCAGTCTTATTTAAGGATTCCAGTAACTTAAGCGATGCAGAACTTGCAGCTGCAGACCAGCTGATTAAGCAGCAACAAAGGTGAGAAAAAAAATCACAGTATGTAAAAACATTTGCCCAAAATTACTCAGGTTATATTTATTTGTTTTAAATATATTCATAATGCGGCTCTTAAAAAAAAGTCAGGCATCAAGTTTGACAAACAGATATTTAAACTTTCTAACTAGTTGCCATTCTTGCCAAGTCTTTCTGCCCAGAAAGACTTTGGAGCAGGGTTGCAGTATTCCAGTCATTGAGAGCTGCTACCTGAGTACTTTTAGACTGGACTTGGACTTGGGACTTTGATTTAGCAGGTACTAAATGTTTCCTTTCACTGTATTTTTTTGTTTCTGTGTCTTTTGTCAGTACAAAAAAACTTGCTGATGTTCACAGATCACATTTAATCAAAAACTGCTATCACCGAATGTTTCTCCTGTATGTTTTCCCACAGTTATTATCTTCAGCTGTAAGTTATTATTTCTCCATGTTGTTGAGCTGTAGCTGCTGTCTGATGCATATCAGTGTGTTAACTAACTTTTCTTCTACCGTATGTTTAGCATTAATTGAAGATAGCTTTTTAGGGTCAAGAAACACATTATAGTGAAAAAAAACGAACTGTACTGTAGACAGACTTATAATGTTTGAATTGCATACAGTATCATGTTCTACATTACTGAAGTGCAGTTTTACCATGTTTTACAAAATACAGACTGATTATGTGGACAAAAGTGAGACTGGCAAAATCTCTGCATGGCTCGCTAATATAAAGTAGACAATGTTGCTGACACAGTTTTCATGTTTCTCATGACTTCTTTCTCCTCACTTGATAATTTGCCATATAAATCCTAACTTTATGAACTCACATTTTAATCTGCAGACTTTGCTATATCTACTATTTTTGCCATTGCTTTTTTAGTGTCCCTGGACAGTGGCTTGCATTGTCTCGTTGACTTTGCAGCAATCCCTCATACCAAGCATGCATGTAGCCGCAGTGGAAAAGAAATCTCCCCTTGTAAAACTGTGTTTTAAAGAATCTCTGTCTAGTTTAGAATAACCCAGTCCAGGTTGAGATGTTAAACTATCGATAGCTTTAGCAAGGATCTGTGTCTGGCTATACAGTTTTTTACAGAGGTTCCACTATGCACAACACAAGGTGGCACTCTTTCATTATTGGCTGGCCAAGTTGCTCATATTAAAAACCAGCACTGATTCATTAATGAAATCACATATTGCTGCCCTGACATTGCTTCCCAGGGAGCTACAGGAGAATTCACAGGTGATAACTAACTCACAGTGTCATCACACGGGTCACTGAACCAGATTTCACTGATATCATTCTTAGCGAATAATTTAGCTTAGATGCTTGGAAAATCACCACCTGTTATTTGGTTTAGTGCAGGAATATGTAGAGAGAGTACTAGTACAGAAAAGGTATTTGGCAAACAGCTCTAATGTTTTACAGGAAAATATTTCTACTTTATAAACATTATATTTTCAGTCTTTTTACGTTGATTTCCTGGAGCCTACACTCAGTTTAGGAAGTAAATCAATGTATAATTGAATTTAATATAGTCTTTTCTAAACTGCTTATTTGACTCCACACTGTCACAGTTAAGATTTCTAAAAGGCTTTTCAATTAATTCCACTTTGGTTTAGTTAGAAATAATTTGCTGGATGGTGATGAGGGTAAAAGTTTTCATTTTCCAACCCTCTCTAGCACACTGTAAATAGCTTCATTAATTGTCCACCTCATATAAACTGGCTCCATAAGATCTGTTCACAACCAGCAGTAATGGGGTCATTAATTATGGAACATAATACTTTTTTTTCTTCTGGACACCTCTTCCCAGCTCATTATTCTTTTTTGCTCTTATTTTCCACCCTAGTAATTGTGATGCAGTGCCAAGAAAGGCCCACAGTCTCTCTGTTAACACTGGTCTTTAAATATATAAGCAATAAGTGCTCTTTAAACTTTTCAGCAATGATTTAGCCTTTTTCTGAATACATTTTTGCATATACTAGTGAGTTGTAAAGCTGCATACAAGTCAGGGTGCTCTTGCAGCGTTTTTCAGCTTTCAGAAGTTTGATGTGTTGACTTGGCCTTTTAATTCTCCAGGTCTAAATCCAGTCAAACATTTAAGGGATGTATGGGAGAAGCTAGTCCAATCCATTGAGGCTCCACCCTGCAATTTACAGGATCTGCGTATCCCCTGCTAACATCTTGGTGCCAAATACAACTGCATTTGGTTTTCACAACTCCTATTTCTGAGAACACTAAAAAAGCTGTTTTGTTATTATTAGAACCAACCTAGATTGAGATGAACAGGAAAACTGCTGTACAGGGCTGCAGACCAGCACTAATCAAGCAATCTGATTTGTTTTGTAATGCCGATGTTGCTTGTTAATTGGCAAAATGTAGTGATGTTTAAGACTAAGTTTACCACATTGCAACTTGTTACAAATTTTGGAGTTGTGCATGTTGGCCCCAATTTCATGAGGTTGTTTAACCAGCCTCCTATAAATGAACTAGTGTTACACAAGGGTCACAAGAGGTCTGTTTCAGTTTTTAAGCACTAGAATATTTTTGTCAAAGGTCAGTTTCAGAATTGTTTGATAAAGTAAAGGCTAATGTGTGTTGTTACCAAAGGCTTACCTACAGCTCACTAACTCCACCCCTACACCCAATAACTGGTGCTTAAACTGGTTTCATCTCAATTTCAGGTTGGGTGAAAAAAGTGAGCACACATTTTTAAAAGTGTTATTGAATATTCAAGCTGTAGGACTGGCTCTGCATCGTCAACAAGACACTTTTCAAAATCACCAGGGATGATATTCTATTTGTTTCTATAAAAGGTACAATGGTAGTTGTTCAGCGTCAAGTATAATTTCCAATCAGACCTGTTGCACTCTGATAGAGTGGTAGCTTCCCTGTGACAGAGTTGGTCCTAATACAGCGATGAAAGCAAATGTGGATCAAAGTTTAATTTTTATTTGAGAGTTTAATTTTTATTTGAGGAAAAAACAATTTAAGAATTTTATGCCAGGAACAATAAAGCCATGACTGATACACATGTAATGTGAAAACTAGAAATATGGTCTAGGAACTATTTAGACATTGTTTGAGAATAGTTTGAACTAAAGCAAGCTAGCTGGCGTCCTTTGGGGAAAATGTCCTCTGATATACTGAAAAATGTTTAAGTGTTTGAGTGAATAAAACATTTAGATTAAGTGGTCGGGATGCAAATAAAAGCATGTCTTGTCTTGCAAAGACTGAACCTCTATAGTTGTTTGGATTGAGAAAATATATTTTCTTTTAAAAGAAACAGTGCAGAACATTGTACGCTCACAAATATATTCCTGAACAAAGCATTGTGGGAAAACCAGTGCAACAAGCAGAGTTAATGAATTCTAATGCACAACAGCATAACACTAACAGCAAATCAGCACAAACACCTCACCGAACACAGAGGAGAGGGAGACATGGTTTTGGTATGCTTGGCATCTTTAGAACATTGGCACCTTGGAGTCACTGAGTTGACAATGAATTCTACTTCTTACCAGACCATTTTATAGTCAGATGTGAGGCCTTCTGTCCAGCAGTTAAAGTTTGGCCAAAACTGGGCCATGCAGCAAGATAATGGTCCCAAACACAGCAACTCTACAACAGAATGAATAAAAGGTGTTCCAAAGGCTCTATCAGGGACCAAGCTAGTTAAGAAGGAGGCTAGGGTAGGGGGTAGGGAAGGGGAACATCTACCTACTAATTTAACAAAAAGCACCTAAACACAGTTATTTTAATAATCAACTTAAATAACTAATAACCAAAAATAAAACTGACAAAATAAGTAAAGAATTAAATGTACAAGAATTAAATATACAAAGGTTAACTAAATGTGCGAGCTACAGTTAGAACTAATGTGGTTCAATGTTGCCAAACAAATAAAAATACACACAAACAAACCTATATCTTTGTGCTACAGTGAGTGTGATGTATACATGAAACAAAAAAACTCAAAATGAAAAGGTGTTGGTGCGCTGGGTTACCTACTGTGTGGCTGCAGGTGTGGCCATCAAAGGCTTGTTCAAAGTCAACATGTCTGCTTAACCCTCCTGTTATGTTACGGGTCAAATTGACCCGTTTTAAAGTTTGAAGTCTAGGAAAAATTGTTAAAAGTATGATTTCAGTATGAAGCTTCTTCTGCTTGCCTTAATTCATGTAATCAACTTATAATATGATAATAGTTAATCTCAAATATTTGCAACCACCCCCTGCAGGTTTATATCACATGGATACTATTTGGGTCAATTTGACCCAGCAGTCAAACTGGAGGTAAAAAAGTGTCAGAAATGTCAGAGTATTTCTTTCTTTGCAACAGTGAGACATATTTCACGCCAACCACTCACACACACACACACAGATGCAGATGTTATGACTTTTGACGGGAACATTTATGTTCTCGAGAGAAAACTCCACCCACATTCAGTGGACACTCAACAGGGGAGGGGCGAAACATATAAAAGATTCTCTGCATGGGAGTCCTACCAACATTACATTACAGTCCAGGAGGCTCTAGATGTCATAATTGATCATGACAGTGAAATAGAGGATGTCTCTGAAGACAAAGACTATTTTGGGCTAAATTCTGATTCTAATGATTCTGATTTTAAACCAGATCAGAGAATTGCTATTCCTATTCCACCAAGGAAGACATTAATGTCAAAAAATTGTAAAAAACAGTGGTTTTCATCCCCAAAAATGCGCCAGGCAAAACTGTCTTCAGAAAACATAATAAAGACAGTGCCAGGGCCCACTAGGATGGCAGTGAGTCGTGTGAGTGACATCAAGTCAGGTGGTCATGCCAGATTCAATACAGAAAATCATTCTGGAATGATGAATCTAGAAGAAAGAAATGTTTTTGGGGAGAAGGGCTGGTCGATGGGAGAGAGACAAGCTGGCAGCTATTAGGACAGTGTGGGAACAGTGGGTAGAGCAACTTTCACTACTCCCAGGCCCTGCTATCACTGTGGATGAAAGGCTGGTGGCATTCAGAGGTTGCCGCCATTTAGGCGATACATGCCTTCCAAACCAGCTAAAATGGGATAAAAATCTGGGCAGAATGTGATGCAAACACCAGCCATGCACTGAACATGCAGGTTTACACTGGAAAGACGGTTGGAGGAGCCCCAGAGAAGAATCAGGGCACAAGGCTTGTGCTCGACATGGCACAGGGTCTCAGGGGGCACCACATAACCTGTGATATTTTTTTCACGAACTACAATTTGGGTCAGGAGTTTCTAAAGAGAAAGCTCACAATGGTCCGAACTGTCCGAAAAAACAGGGCTGAAATCGCAGCTGAGCGGCTGGTAGTCAAGAACAGGGCCCCTCAATCTTCCGTGTTTGCCTTCACAGACACCACAGCCCTGGTGTCTTTTGGGAAACAGATGTTGTGCTCATGAGTTCTCTGCACAAAAATGCTGAAATCAGCACAAGAAAGGACCAGAAACCAAGCAGGATCCTTGATTACAATGCCACCAACTTGGACAAAGTAACAGGGTCCTACAGCACCAAATGAATGACAAAAAGAATGTGCACTGGCCTTTGGTCATCTTTTATAACATGATAGATGTATTGGCCTACAATGCATTTGTCATCTGGACTGAGATCTTTCCTGACTGGAATGAGTCAAAGCTGTACAAGAGGTGCATCTTTCTTGAGGAGGTGGGGAAGGCGCTTGTGACACCGCACATCCAACGGAGGGAGCACCTGCCAAGGCCGCAGCCACTGCAGCCACGGTGAGTGAGATCCAGGAGAGGACTGCACCAAGTACTACACTAGTGAGTGAGGGTGTGGATGTGTGTGTATATGTGGGCATGTGTGTGAGCATGTGTGTGTATAAGTGTATGAGAGTGTATTGTGTGTGTCTTGGTATCAGCAAAAAGACACCATAGTAGAGTAATCATGGTCCTCTTGTTTCTAGGTTGCTGCTGATGGAAAAGGAAAGAGGAAGAGGTGCCAGATCTGCAGGCTATCTGACAATGTCAAGACAAGCATGACCTGTGTGAAAAGTGCAAAATTCATTTGCACAAAGCACAGTGTGATAACATGTCACTCATGAGCTGTGTAGATGTACAGGGTGGGCCATTTATATGGATACACCTTAATAAAATGGGAATGGTTGGTCATATTAACTTCCTATTTGTGGCACATTAGTATATGTGAGGGGGAAACTTTTCAAGATGGGCGGTGGCCATGGCGGCCATTTTGAAGTCGGCCATTTTGAATCCAACTTTTGTTTCTGGACATGTTCTGCCCAGCACTCTATGTACCTATTATGCAGAAAGACATAACTTGTGTTATACAATTACGTTTTTGTTTAAGAATCCCTCTGTGGATTTCTATGCTAGATTGTTTATGTGGCAGTGGAACCTTTTAAATCCTAAGTTAAAATTAGCATGTGTGGTGTATAGCACAGAGTGAAAGTGCTGTTGCTGTGTTAAGGGTTTGAATGGGAAATAGCATGAATTCCCTGAGACAAACCACAAGGAAAAAATAAGTGCAGTTAAATACCAAAGCCAACTCAATGAGCCCCTGCACACCAACACACATGGAGAAGTATATTGTATATTATATTTTCTCTCTTCTAGTCTGTAAAGTCATTTCTAATAACAGTTTTTTCTCTGTTAAAATGGGGTTGAGGAGAAATAAAGCTAACATAAGAATGATGAAAGAAAAAGGAAAGCAGGGATGAAAAAAAAGCCACTCTGGACGAAAGGTGTGAAAGAGGTGTCAAGAAGACATGAAAATCGGGAGGCCGACAATGGCGGCACAGGAAACTTAGAGGCCGGCGGTGGCGGTGAAGAGAGCTTGCCAGCGGGTGATGCTCAATCAGGCTGCTGGGGCACCCACAAACAACCTGAACTGAAGAATGACCATGAGACTTGGACCCAAGGCGAAGCTTGGGCAACTTGGACCCAGGGCAAAGGTTGGGCAGCTTAAACACTGGCCAGGGATTGAGAGACTTCATCTCTGGCCAGAGCTTGAGAGAGTTGGACTCTGTCCTGAGGTTATTTAGCTTTGTTATGTTTTTTTTTTTTTTTAAGAAATATGAAGACAGATAATCGTAAAAACACTCAAATCTCTCGAATGACATTTTTTTTATCGAGTTTTCTGAAGACAGTATTTCCCTTGACTGTGATTCTGATTTCCATTTGGACCAACTGAATTATGGAAATATAAAATTATGATTTCTAATCTAACCCAAATAATTTTGCAACACCTCTTGTTTGCAGATAACATTTATTGAAGACATCACACTACATTTCTTTGCAGTAGACTTTAGAGCAACTCATGGACAATTACCCTGGTGGTTATAAAACAAAATGTCCCATGATAGATTGTACCCATAAATGTCAGATACAAAGTGACCTAAACAGCAAAAGTATGAAACTAAACATCTCACCTGAAAGTGCAACTTAGACTGCAGATATTTATCTATATATAGATATATATACCTATATATCTATATATAGATCAAAATCAAATCAAGTAGTTTTTGAACAATGGTACATCAGGTTTATGATAATTAAATAATAATTATTTTTTATTGCTACCTACTTTGCCTCATGTGCTCATTGTAAATGTCTAATAAAACAAGCCATTGTCCCTCTCACTTTTCAAACTGTATATGGTGAGTTATGTCCAACGACTCCATGTGAGCAGCCAGCCTGTTTCGGCAACTCCAACTCTTTCCTTTTCCTATTTAAATCTATTTTTTATGAGTGTTATTTGTTCCTGTTTTTCTTCCTTATTGTATACATTATGGAGTTGACCATCTTGTGAAATATTTGTCAATTAACCAACTGCCAGCAAACATATTGGTGAACGTAAAATTGCAAGTGGGTCATACCTTAGGAGCAATGTTATTGTTACTAGGAGAATGAGAGTGTAAGAACAAACTCAATGAATGGGCCCTAGGTGTCGTCAGACGTCTGATAGGATTTGTTCTATTATATCAGAGGTTTGTAGTGGAATTAGGGAGAGCACCTTGACCCATTAAAAAAAATGATTGGGTTTTCTCTGACTTCCAAAGGTGGAGGATAAACCACCATGCTGGTAATGAAGCCTATGCAATAAAGCTAGCCTGAAGATTTGTGATAGCAATACTCTCATCTGGAACACCAAAAAAAGGAATAGTTAGATTAAAATTGATTTTGGCATGGCAAATATGTAAAAAGACATCAGAAATACTACCCCAAAACAAATATAAAGATGAGCATTCCCAGAACATGTTGCCAGTGTAAGCATGGTTTAGATAGCATCTAACACAGGTTGGATCAGTACCAGGATAAATCTTAGTTTTTGCCTAGTGTGATGTAAATGATTCAAAACATTAAATTGAATAAGGCAATGTCTTTTACATAGGGATGTAGTGTGGATATGTTGTAGAGATTCTGGTTATGCCTCTTCTGTGAGTGGAATATTTAGGTCCTCCTCCCAGGATGTTTTATTGATGGAGGGCAGACTGTTGTTTTCAATGGTCTAATAGATCATTAAAACACTATCCTTCATCTCTGGTTCCCGAACCAAAATAGTATCTAAACTGTTTTCCTCTGGTGTAATAGGAAAAGAGTAGTGAATTTTAGCAATATTTGAAGGTATCTAAAGAAATTGACAACTTCTTTTTTTTTTTTTTTTTATGGCACTTGTGTTCAGAGACCACAAGAGTAGCCATGCTCCTTTTGTTTACACCAGGACCACCTGATTGCTCTTGATAGCTCCACTGTGCTGCCTCCCACTAACTGACCCGATATTTCACGCGAGCTGAGAAGACACGCAGGACTAATGCCAGCAGTGGTCGTGGCATCCGGAGGAGAAAATATAGACCCGCCATCTCGTCCATCATCATGGGACCTGTGAGATCCCCTCCCAACAAAGTGGATGAATTGGCTGCCCTTACCTACTGTGTTTGTGAAGGATAGATGGTGCAACTCTGGGCACTTAACCATCACAAAGATGCTCTGCAGTATTGACAATGAGCAAATGACTCATGTTAGCATGAGGCCATGAGACCTACATGAGCATGAAGCTGAAGATAGTACTACAGCTGTGGAAGACCTCCTGTGTGGTACCAGTGCCTAAGACCACACATCTGAAGGACCTCAGCAGCTACAGGCTGTCAACACTGACCGCTGCAGCTCGCCTACCTGCCTGGCATCTGGGTAGACCCTTCTCCCTCCTGCACTTAGCTCTGACCTATCTGGAGAAGACTGGAAGCATTGTGAGGATCATGTTCTTTGATTTCTCCAGTACTTTTAATACCATCCAGCCTGGATATCTGACAAGTGACAAGCTGGAGCTGGACAGGTAGACCACCACCTGTCCCAGTGGATACTGGAATACCTCCCTGTCATTAAAGCATTAACATTCAAAATACTCGAAAATTTGACATCCATTGTATGAGTGTTCATTGTTGATTGAGCTGTTATAGATTTGTTTTCACTTTTCGTCATGCATCACTGAACAAATGAAATAATGAAAAATGAAATGGCAGAGGTTCAACTGATATAAAAATGAGTGAATTGTCCTGCTTAATGATGTCTGGCAAACATGCTCAACATGACATGAATGGCTGTTGTCAAAATAAGGTGAGGTCATTCTATGTAATCCATGCAGCATTCATGAAGTACTCACAGTTAAATCCATAAAAATTACAAAGATATATGTCTGTGTAATCCATGCAACAATTATTAAAAAATACAGTTGAAGCAGTGCAGAGTGAAACGGGCATGTTCTCATATTCAGGAGCTGAGAGGACTGGAGAGGCCTGTGTGGAGATAAATATTAACTGTCTTATCTTTTGCAGAACTGTAAACAAGTGTATCCAAAGAAATTCTGTATGATGATTTTCCATTCTTTTACAAGTAATAAATGAAATGAGTAATCTTTGATTTTCAAGTTAGAACACAAATGATTGAAATATGATTGAGAACTGATAATAAATACAAAACATTAAGGTTTAAAATTCTCAATCAACCATATATGAAAGATATAATGTTGATTATTAGTGATGGATAAAAAGAATGAAGTGATGATTTTATAACTGTATCTTAAAGTAAATGCATAAAGCTGAGAATGGAATGTGTGATACTGTGTAAAGTTTAAGACTGAGCAGATTAGGGAGAGAAGTGCAGGATGACTAAGTTACAAGAGCCAGCTGTATGCTGACAGAGAACCTTTAAAGGACAACAGAAGGAAGGGAGGATGCGACTACAGCAAGCTGCGTGGCTCCAAGGCAGAAAAAGCAGGAACCAGTAGGTCACAATGACCATGACTAAAGGATTGGCAATAACCAAGAAGTTGAGCTGAATAGATTGAGCAATAACTGGAAAGCCTAATAAGGAGCTGACTGGTGAAAGCATCAAGCACTATAAAGACAAAGGAAGGAACGGGGTTGTTTTCCTCGCAGAAGACCAGTGAACAAGGTCGGACGGAGAAAAAGATGCTTAGATGGAAGAAGTACCAGAGACACAGCCCTGCTGATCGACTGCATTAAAAAGAGGATCAACCCGTGAGCCCTGAAGGACTGTGCCTCAAAATTAAGAATCTGATTTCATCTACAGCCTTTTTACCCAGACAACAGAAGTGAACTTGATCGGTGAACAGCTGTTTGCTCTAAGTCTCAGGCTCCTGGAAGTCCTGAATCAACCTCAATTATCTCCCCGGGGTTTCCTTCAACTCTTCAGCCTCTGGAAGCCATTTTCCTCTGAGACATATGACAGCAAAGTTTCTGTTTAACCATTGAAGCCTGGAGCATCAGTGCCTGCCACTTAAAGGAGGATATAAAATTCTAGTTAAATCGTGGACATTCAATTATTTGAGTCACCTTATTTTTGGTTTTTCATTGGTGGTAAAAAGTCTTGTTGCCTGGTTCTAAGAAATTTTAGGAGGTTTTTATAGGTTGCCTTAGCCAAGTTTGTTAAAACAACGCCCTTGGGGCTCGTGCCGAGTCACTAAAATTAACCTAGCCCATATACCAAGTGCCAGTTGTAATATTAGGGAATGAGCAGCCGTTAACAGGAGCGACTGTCGGACTGTGAACGACTGCGGTTGGCTACTCAGTCGTCCAGACCTCCGGTTGAAGAAGGGCGAGACTTCTGGATGCAGGCTGTCAGAGGCTAGGCGAGTCATTGCCCGACACCAGCTTAAACAGAACTTTCAGTGAACCTGCTTAGTAAGACTTTTCAGGTTTAGGGAAGTCCGGACCCGTTGGATGGAGAGCTGGATTGAGCAATCCCCTTAGACATAAGGAAGTAGGTGGGAGGGGTTAGCTCATCGGACAACGAAACTGTACACCTGCTGTGCAGAACATTGGAAATGCTTGGCACTTTTATACATGTAAAAGCAGGTCTCATTAAAAATAATTCAGTGGCTTTCAGGATGAATAATGAAAAGAAAAAAAGAAATAGAACAATGTACAGAAGCATAAGCTATGGCTACAGAAAATAAAGAGATATAAGAGAATACAATGTTCTGTGTGTAGAGATAAAAACAACGAAAGCAAACAGTAGCTTATGCAGGACACAGCCTGAAACCGCACTGTGTGTCATTCTGCTTTATTGTAGGACCTACTTATCTGTGACAGCTCAGACAGCTATTATCGAGCTGAGCTGCAGACCCTCACCTCTCTGACTGAGTGCAGGTCTGGATGTGTCTCCCAGCCTGGAAGAAGTAGACTCTTTGCAGCAGGTGGAGATGATTTGATAATTAGAGGAGTTTGGATGCACTTGCTCACAGAACAGCAAGGAGCAAATGGTGTGTGTAAAAGAAAGGTTGGGAGACTCTGGACCAGGAAAAAGAGACTGCAGGACTAAGGCTTGACTGAAAAGAGGAAGAAGGAGCCAGAGAGCTTTCACTTGTACCATATGTCTTGTAACTGTGGACTGACATATTAGGCTATGTGATTAAACTCATGTTAAAAATGTAATGTTATCAAGTCATGTAATTTAAAATGCCAAAAATAAATAAAGAAATAAAAATTATGCAAGTGTCAAGGGTCGTATATTTACTAAAGTTAAGTAAAAACTCATTAAAGTTAAAATGTATTTGCTAAATAAGATTTTGTGTATTTAAAGTATACTTTGTGTGTCTTAAATATAGGTATTTTCTGCTCAATTTCAAGGTTAATTTCTAGTATTGTAAAAAGTATTTGATTTTGGGGTTTTGTTAGTTCTTTCTAGTTTATTGGGTTAAATGTTCTTGAACTTTTTTGTGTTTTCTTGTTTGTATTCTAAGCTTTTTCACCTGGTTTGATCTCAATAGCTTTCAAAATAAAAGAAAGAACAGAAAGAGTTGATTCTTTGCCACTGAGTGAATTCCAGTCCAAAATCTTCTGAAACAAGCTGTCTTTTCAAGTGGGAGAATCTGCAGATTAAAAACAAAGAGTGGGAATCACTTGCCAGCCATCCAACGCCATATAACACTCATGTTTGTCACTCACAAACTGAAGACTTATCTTTTCTGGAGCTTTATGTCACTCAAATTATTGTTTGGGGGTTTACCAGATAGTGTTTATACTGTCATCCTTCATGTGATCTGGGGTTTCAAATGACATTGATGTTGATTACGTAAATGAATGGGAGTTTAATAAAGGCCTTGTTATTTTCACTTACAGACTAGGCTAAAAAAGGCTCTTTTCATGGGTAACAGGCCAAATTAGAAATGATCCGGCCTTTACCAGGTTAAAGATTAAACTTGACCTCTAGTGTACAAAAGGCACAACAGAATTAGTTATGATCTAGCAAAAATAAAGCCAAAATGTAAAAGCTGAATGTGAAAATGAAGGTATACCTAATTGTACACTACCTTGTAGAACCACTGTAAGCAGCTTTAACTTGATGTATGACCTTCAGTTTCTTGCATTGTTGTGGAGGAATGCTCCCACAAAGTCGGGCGTACTTGACTCCGTGGACGTACTCGAGGCGGACGTCTGCCAGACATGTACGCACAAAGCTTAACTTTTAGGACCGGGTACGCATACTTGGTGTCACACAAACAGCTCGGCTGGAAAAAGTCTTCACATTGAATGGTTTTATATGTGACACATTGCTCCGAGCAACCAGTTGCCAGAACGTGCAGTGTTGCCACTCTCTGCACTGTACTGAGGTGTATTCCCCTTCTTGGACCCTATAGTCTGATGATGCCATGGCAGAAAGTATGGGAAATGTAGGAATTTGTCATAAGAAATGTAGAAAATTGGTTCTCCTGACTACAAAATCTCAGGTGCGGGTGCTGCTCACGGCACCAACAGAGTACGCCTGACACTGTGGGGCCCACTGATATGCTGTTTTTGGTTTCCACCAGACTTGACACCTTTCATGATGGTACGACACCTCTGATGCCATCTGCACAAAGAACATTGTCTTAGAGGTTGACCACAATGCTACTTTTCAAATCAAAGTTGTGCCACTGTCTTTTAGAGAAAATAGGGTTTCTTTTGGCAACCTCTTTGCTAATTGTATTACCCCACAGAACACTAGTCCCAATTTCAACATTGAAGCCCAGGTAGACCTCATTTAGATGTGGATCAGTTTTAAGTCTATATGTAGCTCTAATTTAAACTTATATATTTAATCTAGGTTTAGACAAAGAAAACTACCTCCTCTAAAAGTTTTGATTTAAGAATTGGAAGGGAAAAAAAGACTGTAGATCATGCAACAATGCTAGAAAGCATAAATCCGAAATTTGAAGACAGCATCGGTTAAGTTAGTATGAATTAACTCATTTCATCCTTTTTCAGTTGTGATATTGCACTAATATTGTGTGCTAAATGTCGTTGAGAGCTAAAAATTGACAAAATAATGGTAAACATGGCAAATTATTACATGGTGCAAACAACACATTTAAATCTTTATTTATCTGTCCTTAAACCTTCAAGCTGTGGGAGAGGTTTGTATTGGCAACAAGATTTTTTTCTGGTTATCACTAAATAATACATTCAGATCATTGTCATTAAAGTACAATTGTCAGTTGCTTAGCATGAATCATAATTTCCAAGTACAACTGGCCTGTCATACAGCAGCAACACCTGTGACCAAGTTGCTAATGACAGTTGAAGCACAGCTAACAGAATACCACCGAGACTGAAGAGAAGGGGAGAATTTATATATGTTTAAGTCATCAATTTACTAACAAAAGCAACAAAAGTATTACTGATACATACACAGAGGGCCACACAAGTAGGCATGTGATGTCCACAAAATGATGTGGGCTACATTGATAATTGGCGAACATTTTGGGGAAAACCTGGTCTGATCCGGAGAGACGGCATCCACCCCACTTTAGATGGAGCAGCTCTTCTTTATAGGAATCTGGCCGAATTTATTAGTTAACTCTGATAACCCAGGGTTCAGACCAGGAAGCAGGGTCGTAGTTTAACACTCCTCTCTGCAGCTTCTCTACTGCTACCCACCCATTTCCCTATTAAGACAGTGTCTCACCCCAGGCCCAAAAATTAAAAATTAAAAAAAAAAATCTAAAACGAGGAAATCAGGAAAATCTAAAAAAATAAACACAACTCAGACTAAAAAAAAATAAAACAATTAAAATGTGGCCTACTGAACATAAGACCCTTTTCCCCTTCAAAGACATTGCTAGTTAGGGACCTGATTTCTGACAATCAGATTGTTTATTTTTTCCCCACAGAAACCTGGCTGCAGCAAGAGGATCTTGTTACTATAAATAAGTCAACTCCTACTAATTATTTAAAATTTTCAAAAATTCCTCGAAATACTGGGGGAGGAGGAAGTACAAACCATCTTCAGTCCGATTTATTGATTAGTCCCAGGCCCAATCAATAACTACAACTCTTTTTAATATTTAATCCTTAGTTTTTCCTCATCCCAAAATGCAAACATAAAAACCACTTCTGTTTGTTGTTTTGTATCGTCCATCAGGCCCTTCCTAAAAATTTTTTAAACAGTTTTCCCCACCTTTTATCAGATTTAGAGTTAAATACAGATAAGGTTATTACTGGGGGGTTTTAACATTCATTTGACACTGAAAGCCTAAATATAGCCTTTAATGCTATCTTTTGACTCAATTGGCTTTGCTCAAACATTAAAAAACCCCCCCGTTTTTTTTCATTCTCTGGACCTTGTGCTGACATATGGGTTGAGTGTACAGACATAAAAAGATTTTTCTCCAAAACCCTGTCCTATCTGACCATTTTTAAAAAACCTTTGGTTTAATTTAACCGAGTACTCCACACCCGAAAGAAATTTCATTATAGTAGATCATTATCAGACGATGCTGTAACAACCTTTAAAGAATTTTTTTCCCTTTTGATTTCCTCATTATCACAGAAAAACACAGGGGAGGGCAAAATTTTGTTTCTTCCCTTCACAAATTGATTATCTTGTTCAATGTTTTTTTCATCATTGCGTGGTGCATTAGACAATGCAGCCCCCTTGAAAAAGAAGGTAATCATTCATAGGAGGTAGGCTCCCTGGTTTTAATTCAGAGATGCGTACTTTAAAGCACATGTTAAAAAATTGGGAAGAAATGGCGCTTAAACACACCTAGAGGATTCCTACTTAATCTGGAAAAATAGCCTACTGTTGTATAAAAAAACCTTCGCCAAGCTAGAGCAGCTTATTTCTCCACCCTAATAGAAGAAACAAAAATAATCCTAGGGTTTCTCTTTAGTACAGTTGCTAAACTTACACAGAGTCATAGCTCTGTTGAGCCCTCCATTTTCCCTTAGCTCTCAGCAGTCATGAGTTCTTGGGGTTCTTCTTAAATAAAATTGATTCTATAAAAACAAAAACTTTGACATATTTCCCGAAGAAATTACTTCATCCCCCCAAGTGAGACAACATTGGAAGTAACTGTAGAACCTGATCTGTGTTTGGACTGTTTTGATCCTGTGGAGCTTCCCGAGTTATCAAAATATTAGCTTCATCTAAACCAACAACTTGTATATTAGACCCAATCCCACCAAATTATTTAAGAATTTTTCCCTCTGATTACCAGCCCCATTTTAGATATGATTAATCCATCCTTAGTAAATGGATATGTACCACAAGCTTTTAAGGTAGCTGGAATTAAACCTTTATTTAAGAAACCTTCGCTTGATTGAGATGACTTAACAAATTACAGACCTATATCCAATCTTCCGTTCTTATCTAAAATTCTTGAGAAAATTGTTGCTAATCAAATGTGTGAGCATTTACACAGCAATGACCTGTTTGAAGAGTTTCGGTCAGGTTTTTTAGGAGCGGGCGGTCTTTATCACTGAGCGAAGATAATAAAACAAAGAACTCAGCGAAATTCTCTCCTCCCAGCGCTCTCCACGGGAGAACCCTTTATTCTTCAAACTCGCACAAACTCATTTTTCATCACCATTCCTTGGTGTTACAAAGCTTTTCAAAAAGGGTTCCGCCCCAGTCCTTGTGGAGCAGCTTACATAACCTTCTTGGCATCTTCATCATGGCTTTTCTCTATTTTTCCAGGAATACACATTCAGCCAAACATCTGGACAATATCAGATTTGCCTGCGTGACAATTAACAACAACATTCTCAATTCTTATCTGGATGCAGGCTCCATGCCAAGTTGACCTGGCAACACTTTAGGGATGTCAAAACTTTCCCAGCTGGCAAGGGTCAGAATATCACAAGATTTCCTGCAGTAACAAGCCCATTAGTTTTCCCTCTCACCAAGAACTTTTGTCTAATGCAATCTGCTCTCCAGACAGGCGCTTGCAAGAACAATCCTTCACAAAATTCATCTTGTAATGGTAGAAACAATAATAACACTTTTTGATCTAGTCCCAGCAGAGCTTTATGCCTGCACAGTTTCAGAGCTCATCATAGCACTGAAACAGGTCTGCTGAAAGTCACTAATGATATTCTCCTAGCCTCAGATAACTTGTCCTGTTAGAGCTCAGTGCTGCATTTGATACAGTCGACCATAATATTCTCTTAGAATAAATTTTCACTGTTATGCTGAAGATACTCAGCTTTACTTATCCATAAATCCTGATGAGCCCAACCAGTTAGATAGACTACAAGCATGTCTTGAAGACATAAAAACTTGGATGACTTTACATTTTCTGCTTCTAAATTCAGACAAGACAGAAGTTGTCGTCTTTGGACCGGAGTCTTTAAAAAAGAAACTGCTTAGTCAATCACTTAACCTGGATGGCATTAAATTGACCTCTGGTAATAAAGTAAAAAACCTTGGTGTTACGTTTGACCAGGACATGTCATTTAAATCCCATATTAAACAGGTTTCTAGGATTTCTTACTTTCACCTCTGGAACATTGCCAAAATTAGAAATATCCTGTCCAGGAGTGACGCTGAAAAACTAGTCCATGCATTAATTACTTCAAGGCTGGACAATTGTAATTCTTTACTATCAGAATGTCCACAAAATGCAGTTAAAAGCCTTCAGCTAATTCAAAATGTTGCAGCAAGAGTTCTGATAAAAATTAAAAAGAGAGATCATATTTCTCCTATTTTAGCTTCCCTTCATTGGCTCCCTGTTAAATCCAGAATAGAATTTAAAATTCTCCTCCTCACATATAAAGCCCTTAATGATCTAGCTCCATCATACATCAGAGATCTGATTGTTCCATATGTTCCTAACAGGGCACTTCGTTCTCAGACTGCAGGTTTACTGGTGGTTCCTAGAATCTCTAGAAGTAGAATGGGAGGCAGATCCTTTAGTTATCAGGCTCCTCTCCTGTGGAACCAGCTCCCGGTTTTGGTCCGTGAGGCGGACACCCTGTCTTCTTTTAAGGCTAGGTTTAAAACTTTCCTTTTTGATAAAGCTTATAGTTAGAGTGGCTTAGGTTATCCTGAGCTATCTCTGTAGTTATGCTGCTATAGGCTTAGACTGCTGGAGGACATGATGACCACTTTCACCCTCTTCGCTACATTCTCACACTACTCTCCAATTTTGCATTATTTGCTGTTATTTCAGCTTTTAACTTTGTTCTCTCTTTTTTCTCTTCATAGAAGCTACACCTGGCCTGACTCTGTGTCTACCTGTGACACCTTTCTGGAGAGGGGCATCGTCCGAGCTTCTGCTGGCAAAACTTAATGCTCACCCTCTACCGATTGTCCACATGGCCCTGTCTTTCAGTGTTTAACCCTTTCTCTCTCCCAGACATGGCTACTGACTGAGCTTTTACTGTGACTAACTCTATTTGCTCTCTTTCAGACTCTAACCTTGAAAACTGGCTCAGAGTTTATATGTTCTTTTTTTCTAGGTGAAACGACTAAAGGAGCTACATCCACTAACATTTACCTTTTCCTTCCCATAGAAAGTACTCCTGGATCAGTGCTTCTGTGTTCTTTTTTTGTCTCTGCTCTGTTCTCTCAAACCCCAGTCGGTCGTGGCAGATGGCCGCTCACACTGAACCTGGTTCTGCTGGAGTTTTCTTCCTGTTAAAAGGGAGTTTTTCCTCTCCACTGTCGCTATATGCATGCTCAGTATGAGGGATTGCTGCAAAGTCAACGCCAGTGACTGTCCACTGTCTCTACATGCTCATCCAGGAGGAGTGAAATCTGCAAGTCACTGATTGGATGTAATCTGCTGGGTTTCCTTAGATAGAAAAACGTTTTATCAAATTTGAATAAATAACTGAATCTGACTGCACGGTTCAATGGTTAGGATTAATTGGAATGTATCTACCTAACTTTGTGAAGTGCCTTGAGACGACATGTGTTAGGAATTGGCGCTATATAAATAAACTGAATTGAATTGAAATGTTTGTAGCTCACATAGTGATGATCCAGTGTCAGTGATCAAGAAGTCCTGATCGTGAGCCCAGCTAGTTCTCTTATTCTTATGCTCTTCAATCTTGGCTACATGTTTTTTGTTTAATAATGCAGTGAGGTTATATTTTTCAGACACGTGAGTTTAGACTTAAATAACTCGAAGGTTCTAAAATTATATAAGTCATTTCTTGGCCAGATCCACAAAACCTTAGAACCATGTACTTTTTTCTACCATAAACATAACATGATTTTCATGGCATTTATTTTGAAACCTACCCAATAAACATGTGGTTGTTGTTCACTAAAAACTGAAGAAAATCATACTCACACTCCAGGAACATAAATGCAAGTTCATCCTCATCATTGTTGGCTTTATGAACAGCATATTTCAACCAAACAACTCTGTTCAGTAGTTTTGGCCTGTTGTGCACCAGAAAGACCAGTAGGAGTCACACACTTGAAAGGTATATGCTGTTAAATATAACCAGAAAAGCGGTATTCATTCCAAAAATATTTATATAAGCTTAAAAGCCTAAAGGATATATGGGTTATAAAGTGCAACTGTAAAGTTAAGTTTTGGATATGAAGAATGAAGATTGTTTCTCTACAACTTGTCAAATAGAGGCAGGTTTCCTCTGTAGCAACATCTGCTGTGTAGAAAACTGTATTACATTGTTGTTCATCTGAAGCAGTACTAGAAGTACTGCTCCCATTCCAGTAGCTCGATATGGTCCTACTCGACTCCACTCGGCTCGCTTCTTAATGGATGGGTGTGCAACAAAGATGATCACAAAGGAATGAAACCCAAAGAGAAACCAAAATTATAGACCTTAAAAGGAAAACGAAAATGATCAGTAATCAGAACTTTGGATCAGGATCAGTAAACAGAATACTGCACAGAAACGACTCAAAGTGCAAAACTAAAGTACAAAAGAAAAGAGCACTTAACTTATGACATACTTGGCATTTTTAGATTTAAGTGCACTTTTAATTTCTCCATGCTATAATTCCATTACAATTTCCATCTTGTCCCAGTCATTCCATCATGATGGATTACTGGGCATTCCCAGAAGACATGGACATGTATCGGCCAGGAGTCTGCACTCTTTCACCAACAATATCCATACTTGGATAGGCCTTTCTGTTGTAATTTTTCAAATATTATTGGTTATTATAAAATAAAGCCCTGGTTTTCCATTTATATTTTTTTCAAAGGTTTGAACTTGAACTAATCAGTGGTGTTTTGCATATGTTCAACCAGATATCCTCTGAAATGGTAATCGTTGCCTCCTCCTCCCATGTTTTTTATAAATCATTTTGTTTATGCACACATGAACAAAAAACTTGGTTATTTTTTATTGTGCATTGTTGTGTATATCAAATGATTGAATAGGCCTATGTTGCTTTCTTTAATATGAGAAGCAGAATTTAACATGAAGACATCTAACAAAGCCTTAAATGTTTAATTCATGTCTGTCCTTATATCTTTAAGTATTTGAAAACTATAAAGGACTGCTAAGTCAGAAAATGGTGAAATATGGGCTGGAATCATATACCACCCAACAAAAATGTCATTCAATTTCCCAATTTGTTTTGCTACATTAAAACCAGATCTTCACGCGTCATTCTACAATTTCGATAATTTCTTTTCAGATGTAAAAAGGCTTTTGGATTTAAAGTGGCCATTAGTGAGCTTTGATCTGACAATCAGAATTAATAACCTCTGTTATCTATTTAAAATATCTAAATGGAAAAGTATAGTTGTTAAATTAAAAGTACAACTATATGAATAAGTTACAGATACGTGTTGTGTGCCTTTAGAACACTCATGCAAAGAATAATGCTCAGCCAGATGATCTGACAAAAGAGCGTTTCCAAACACTGGATGAGGATGCACTAGTATTAAATGGTCCAGCAACACAATATTCCAGGAGGTGCCATTATAAAAGCTATGCTCTCGTCCCAGTGGAAGCTACCAATTCAACAAAACAAGGAATTGTTTTGTTAAACTTTTGGGCTAAAGCAACCAGAAAAGTCTGACTAATTGGTCTGATGCCCAGATGAGGGAGCTGCAGTCAAAAGGACGATAGGTTGAATCAGATTAATGAGGCACAAAGGGACGTGGTTATATCTAACAACCTGACCACAAGTCTGAAGAAAGGTGCACTGCTTGTGAGTAGGAGACTACAGTCTTACTTTGATGTGTGCGATACAATTTTGGGAAGCAGCCAACCAAAAAGCCTCTGCAGGGACCTGTCTGATCAACAAGAAAGTCAAGTTTAAGGTAGAGATACAATAATAAGTAATTTTTCCCTGTTTAATCAAGAAAGAAGCCATTGATCTAAGTTTCATTGCCTTTTCGGTAGCATGTTTGCAAACTTTGAATGAAAAACTGAAGATAGTTATCAAAAAGTGTTCCAGTCTGGACACAAAGCTGTCTTCATTTTTACTTCTTCCTCAGAAACATTAGGCAGGAAGCTATAGCAGCTTTCTAAAATCTGTGTTCTTCAGCTTTCTCCCGTGTCTCTTCCGGAGCCTGAATGTCTACTCACTGAAGTGCACCGTAGAGTGTTTGCTGTGACTCATTCAGCCGTCTTTTAAAAAGTTTTTACAAACATATTGCTGATAATATACAGGTTAATATAATGGAAGCCATTGACATAATTTATTCTGCCATTGGTCTCGGCCACATTCTGTCAGCACTTTGAACTCCATCTGTGTGGTTCTGCTTTAAATTCTTGCAGCGTAACCAACACTTTTGTTATGGTGACAAACTAGATCTTCGTCTCTGATGATATCGACAAATCTTGCTCTCGATGGTTTGACAATACTTTAGATCAAAATGTGTGTATCCATCTGTCAGTGTAATGTAAATATTTAAAGATTCTTTATATTTACAAATATTCTATATATTTGTTTTGGGAAAAAAAATTGAGTACTTCCATTTTGTGGACTTTAGGAGCTTTGAAATTTAATATTGGTTCTTCATTGGAACTACCTGTTCCTCTTAACTAAAGTAAGCAGTATCTGATAGGTGCACTGTGCTTTCAAGACGTTAATTAAAAATAATTATTTCATTTATTCAACCTTTATATCTGTCACAATTCGGTTTTGGGGTGGACCGAAACACAGGCAAGAGCTTGGCAGCAGCATTTCAAGCAGTCTTCAGTTTTAATCACAGGAAGCAAAAAACAAGACTCACTGCAGGTACAAGCATGAAACAGTCCAAAACTAGTATCACTGCAGGAACGTAGCTAAGGCTGAACTTAATCAGGGGTTGTGATCGGGTCTGAAACGAACAGAGGAACCAGCAAAGGACAATGAAACAAAACCAACTAATATACAGAGCGAGAACAAAGGCAGGTAATCAAGGAACTAAGAACAGGTGTGACAAGGAAGCAGGAAGGCAGAGGGAACAGGTGAAAACAATACATAGATTAAAACATGACGAAGGACTAACAAATAACCAAAAGAAGCATGAGAGTAAAGAGTAATCATGAACCGAGAAACTAGAGAGAACATAAGAAATACCATAACCTAAGAACGAACAAGGAACCCATAAAGCAAAACTGATTACAGAGTAACGAAACCTAACACCACACAGACTGAACTGACAGGAAGGGAAGCAGAAATGGAAGCAAAACGGAAGTAAAAAGCCAGGAACACCCCCGAAAGAAAAACCAAAAGGTGCTCAGGTCCTGGTCGTGGAGGCAGCCCGCCCACGGGCTCCTCCGGAATCAGGCGAGGAAGTGGAGGCAGCCCGCCCTCGGGCTCCTCCGGAACTAGGAGAGGTTCAGAAGACCCAGAAGACTCGGCGGCGGACGGCTGTGGCTCTGAAGACCCGGCAGCAGCACTCACGGCCTCGAGAAGGGGCGCAAAGGGACCTCCAGCTAAGAGGTCCCCCTTCCCAGGAACTCTGCCTCCAGAATGAGGTGTACAAAGTCTAATTCCTCGGGGAAGATCTTCAGGTACTCAGCAAAGCCCCTCACCTGCAACCTCATGAGCTCCTCCTGTGGGATCTCCGGTCCGGACTGGACCCATACCGGAGAAAAGAGCCGCGTGGAAGCCGTGGCGGGTGGACCCTCTGTGGAAGCATAGGAGGCGCCCACCCAAATCTTCCCGGTGGCGGCTGCCCTCCAGCGACGACGCCGTCCAGGGCAGGAGGAAAACCCGGCTGGAAACCTTGCTGCGGCTGGCGGAGGTGAGGATGGTTCTGCTGGAGGCTCAGCGAGCGTGAGCTGAGGCGAAGCTGCTGTGGCCGTGACGAGCTCGGCCGGAGCTGCTGCTGCTGGGGTGGAATGCTTGCGGCGAGAGCGCCGTCGCTTGGAGGACGCGTGGGCTGGGGAGGAGCGGTTCCGACCCGGCTCAAAAGTCATAGCAGCCCAGTTGGTCTCACAAAAACACTCCTCCATCTCTTCCAGCCACAGAGGCGAAGGTAAAACCTCCACCTCATCCCCACACAAAGCGCGCAGCATCTCATCCTGCTGCTGCACCCACTTCTTCAGCTCTTTCACACGCTGCGCTTGGTCCGTTTGGCTGGTTCCTACTGTCACAATGCGGTTTTGGGGTGTACCGAAGCGCAGGCAAGAGCTTGGCAGCAGCATTTCAAGCAGTCTTCAGTTTTAATCACAGGAAGCAAAAAACAAGACTCACTGCAGGTACAAGCATGAAACAGTCCAAAACTTACGAGTATCACTGCAGGAACATAGCTAAGGCTGAACTTAATCAGGGGTTGTGATCGGGTGTGAAACGACAGAGCGAGAACGAAGGCAGGTAATCAAGGAACTAAGAACAGGTGTGACAAGGAAGCAGGAAGGCAGAGGGAACAGGTGAAAACAATACATAGATTAAAACATGACGAAGGACTAACAAATAACCAAAAGAAGCATGAGAGTAAAGAGTAATCATGAACCGAGAAACTAGAGAGAACATAAGAAATACCATAACCTAAGAACGAACAAGGAACCCATAAAGCAAAACTGATTACAGAGTAACGAAACCTAACACCACACAGACTGAACTGACAGGAAGGGAAGCAGAGAACATGAGGACTAGGATGTAAAAAAATAAAATGTAAACAATAAGTAAACACAACCTAACCAGCGGGCCGGAGAATAACTTAAACAGAGCACCATAATAATAATAATAATAGCAATAATGACAACAAAGAGAAAACCATATGAAGTCCTAACTATGAAAGATAACACTACCTAAAGGAGCTATGAAAAGAGGAGGGAGAGAAACACAACCTAATACTCAAAATAACTGAGGAGAAAACAAAACCAAGCCAACACAAGGTGACACACCCTGACAATATCCTCAGCTCAAGATTCTGCCTGGGTAATTATGAAAGCTACGTTTTTATTCAACTGTTTTTCTACAATGATCAAATTGTTTGGAGTCTATTTTTTAATGAAACATGTATTTCTTTTACATTTTCAGCTTCTTATCAAAAACTGGGGATATTTTCAAAGGTAAAAATTTCCATATTTGATATTATGTTGGTGGGAATGGGTGTGTGCATGGTTGTTTGTCTTGTGTGTCTCTGTGTTGCCCTGCGATGGACCGGCGACCTGTCCAGGGTCTGCCCTGCCTCTCGCTTATAGACTGCTGGAGATGTGCACCAACTCCCCCACGACCCACTATGGAAGAAGCAGGTATAGAAAATGGATGGATGGAAATCATGTTCTGTTTTCATTCTGAAACAAAGGCAAATCATGTCTCAATAGAAACATAATATTTAAAAAGAATCAATGGCTTTGTATTGAAATTCTGTGTCTGCTGTTGCAACATGCAGTGTTCTTTCCACTCACAGCATAATCAAAGCTTCAAAGTGAAAGTAGTCATTATGAGACTCGGCTCCTGTCAGAAGGCTGAACAAAGCTCCCAAAATGGCTTTCTGGGGTGTGGAAAACCTTTAATCTCTGTGAGTCATGCTCTTAGATCAGATGACAGATCATTTGTAGGTGTGAAGAAAAACTCTTGTAGATTGAAATTAATCAGATATTATTGTACAGCTGTCTGTTCTGCTGGCTGAATATGCTTCAGTGGAGCTGAAGGTGAAACACTGCAGCTGGATAGATATGGTGACAGAGCATGGGTCATACATATTGATCAGATCAGCCGTGTTGTTTACTTAGCGGTGTAGAAAGCGAGACTGCAGCACTGACATTTGGCACCAAACCACTGACTTTAATTCAACAATGTCCCAAATTTAGGTTAAAGTGTCCTGTTTTTTAATTAAACATTTTGTCACAAGTTGGATTGAACCGGATTATTTTTAACTAAATTGTTGTTATGCTGATTAAGTTGTCTCTTTATAGTGTAGTAAAGTAAAGGTGCTACTGCAAGTGGACAGTAGTCAAGCCACATGCATTTCACTGTCCTAAACTTTCCTTGGTACTAAATATTTTACCGTTAAAAAGAATATTTACTGCAGACTCCAGCGAGTCATTACCCAGTAAGACACACCACAGCAATGCTAATGTAAGCATGCATTATTTTACTGCACATAAAGCCAATTAGTTTTAGCATTGGTTTTTATTTAGATATTGGACTGGGTATTTTTGTTGGAAAATGCTTATTCTTAAACGACTGGGATAAGTATTGGGTACAAAAAATCCTTATCAGGGTATCCTTAGTTCAAGCCCTGGATTTAATGGTGTGCTTTCTATTATACTGTTATAGTTGTTCAAGTCCATGGTCACTTTTTTCATGGATACCTTTATTATCACTACCTCACATCCCCTGGCAAGATTTGTGGTCTGTTGCATCAGCTGAATTTGAGCTTTGAGCTCACTTTTTGTTCTTGAAATTTGCCTTCTGGATTTACATAATTTACATCAGATCAATGAATTGCATATGACAAAGGTACATAATGACAAAGACAAAATGAAGATGGTGTGGTTCTTACCAGCATCTGTCATCCACAATAACTCTGCAACCAGCCATGTGTTTGCAAGCATCTAACACTCACTTAGATGATGCAATCATCTCAAAATAAAGCATGGCATTGCTTCAGTTCCTTCATTCTTTACCATTTTATTTCTCTTCTTTTACAGCTCTACAGTTAGGTTCAAATGAACAATTTAGCAATACATTTTATTTTACTGTCAGACTAAAATATCAGTTCAGCAGAACTACAAATCTGATACTGCCCATTTTGGGTTATTTGTTTCCTCTTGATTTTGGTCTGATGGATACAGCCTCGCATGTGCCCTTTTATCAGGTAGTAAGTTTCACAGGGGAGCATTGTACAGATGAATACCTGCATAAAAACAGAATGTTTCCTTTTGATTGAAGCTTGCAGACGCAGGTAGAGTTTTTCATTGCTCTGATGAAAAGAACTCCCACATATTCCCTCTTCAGAATAAAACCTTTACATCTTTATTCATTTTATACAGAAAAATATTACAAAGAAAGGCAGTCCCATTGAGTCCAAACAGAACACCATCTGCATTGTGATTGTACTTATGGCTGGAAATCTAAAATATATTGCATCAGATCAGATGCCCAAAAAAGATAGAATATGTCCTTTTCCAACATGTGTCATTATTTAGGAAGAACTGAAAAAGAATTTCATGAGATAACGAGGCACAAATAATACCTGGAATAGGGACAGGAAACTGTTTGTAAAAAAGCTACAATTCTGCATGATTTCAACTAGGCATTAACAACCTTAATCCAAAAAAACAACTGAAGTACTGATTAAAACCGAAATATGGGATGTGAATCCCAGGCATGGGGTTTCCCAATGACAGCCAGGTCAGACAAGGGACAATCAAAATAGAAACTTTTATTTCAGACATTCCAATTATCTTGGGGAAATTTTGCACACAAAAAGTGCATTTTTGAAGCATGGGATTTTGTTTAACTCTGAAAGGAAATTTTGAGAATATTTTCTTTTATTACATTCATTTTCTTAATGAACTAGTTTTGTGCCTATTTCTTTTTGTGTTAATTATCTTTCTGACAACATAATTACACAAAATTAATAAATTAGGCTCTGCATAAAAATTATGTAATAAACAGATGCCAGTGTTATTTATACATATGCCAGCTGGGTATAATTGGTTTATTTTACTAAGAATAGCAAATAAAGAGGAATGAGATGAAAGATGGGTGCGTTAGGAAAAGTGTAGATAAGTGCACACTCTTACTGTTCAGTTGTAAGGCTGGTTGATGAAGCTGCAGCTGTTTTGGGGAATCGTTATGGTGAATGATGTTACATGCCAACTCTGGAGTGACGCTAAGGTCACGCAGGGACTGGAACCAAGATTTGAGGATTACTACAACCATCTAAACTGAGGATGGACCATTATTGTTTTGTTGTCACGAAATATAATTTGATCATCATAAGAACTGTGATTTAAGGTGACAGTGACAAACTCTGATACCATTTGCAAACCCCATAAACTAAAAGTACAGCGGGAATTGTTATTTTTACTTTTTCCACTGTTGGTTCAATGGGAGCATAGTTAAATGTCAATATATATAAGAATTATTATTGTTATTATTAAACACAGTTATGGGGTGGTTATAGTGTTACAGTTGGGCTTCCTAACATAAAAAGGTATTTGCCTACCGATCTGTGTATTAGTGTATGAACGTGTGCACGTTTCTGAGTGCGACTGGGTGAATGTGGTTCTAGGGTACAGCACTGAGCAGTGAGTATGACTGGAAAAGCACCTTATAAATCCAACCAATTTACCATTTAACTGGTGTACTGAATTGCCCATTTGATGATGGCAAGTTTTGTTATTTGGAAGAGTATTTGTTCTTAGGGTTAGAGCTCCACAAACATTGCCAAAAAAGACTGCAGTGAATTTGTTTTGCTTACTATCGCCATTCTTGTCATTATTGCAATAAATATCCAATAAATTGCCCACCCCTAATCTCAACCCTCGATTTTGCAGTGGACCAAAAGTGGAACAAAAATTATTGAGACTGCCACTCATGGTCAGGATAACATGCCTTCCTGTAGGTATCTGTGAAATTCCCTTGCAATTATTGTCATAATTCTGGTTCAGACTCTGATACACACAACCACGAGAGGCAAAGAGAAAGTTTTGAAAACAATTTCTTTTCACACTGTTGAAGCTAGGATGAACGAGAACCAGGAACTGGGTAAGCGGGTCAATTCCGGAGTTATCTGGACGGGCACAAAAAACAAGTTTAGCTGGGTCCAGACTCAGGGGGAAAAAAGAGAAGATCTTGCTGATGGTGATTAGTTTGATAGTTTTACTGAGTGAGAGGGTGGATAAGGAGGTAGGGGGATAAAGTCCTTCCCCACAGCATCTGTGGTTGGCAGGCAGTGAACCAGCTGGTAGCTGTGATCTCCAGTTAGAAAAAACTGTCCTTTCTTTCGCTGGGAAAAGGCGATCGATGGAGGGTGGACAGGCAGGTGAATGTTCCCCTGAGTTGAGTCCGACGGTTCTTCTTGAGAGGATGGGTTTGGAGGTAGTGAGCAGGGACCATGAGTCAGAGAGGCGTCACATTTCTGAGTTTCCACTCTCCTTAAAAAAAAACGTGATTCAGGGATAAGCAGGCGCAGGTTACTCCATGAGAACCCCGACTGGGCAGGATCTGTTGGACAGGGAAAGACAATGAAACGATTAGTTTCCTGGGAAAAGCCAAACTGCATTAGAGCAGGGGTCTAGCCTTTTATCACTGAGTGAACACAACGGGCTGACGCCTTCCCTAGGTCCTCCACTCCTTAAAAACCCAGCTCATTGCTGTCAGGATGAGGAACACCTGTGCAGAAGCACCTGCCCGTCACACCCTAAAGGAAAAAAAAAGTAAAAGCAAAAAGCACAGCAAGGCCAAGCACAGCATATAACCGGCTCAAAAACACTGTGGCGGTTGACAATTATAAATATATACATACATGTTGGAATATTTAGGCTATTGAAACAATTGTTCCTTGAGTCAAGTTCCTTTCCACGTGCAAACTGGTGGCTCTGGCTTTATTCTCAGCACACCCTTGAAACCAGGTCACTTGCCTTTCCCATTTGTTATTAAGTTAAATACTAAAGTAAAATCTAAAACCACTTAAAATGGCTGAGCAGCTGTGTCCAAGCCCTGCATTAATTAGTGCAATACAAAGCATCAGATGTAGAGATCCAAGAACACCACCACACTCCTAGACTCTAGAGCAGAGTCATGTGGAAAAATGTTTTATGGAGTGGCAAATTATTTATATTTTTCTGGCAATTTTCGTTGTCCGATGAGCTAACCCCTCCCTCCTACTTCTCTATGTCTTAGGGGATTGCTCAATCCAGCTCTCCATCCAACGGGTCCGGACTTCCCTAAACCTGAAAGATCTTACTAAGCAGGTTTACTGAAAGTTCTGTTTAGGCTGGTGTCGGGAAATGACTCGCCTAGCCTCTGACAGCCTTCATACAAAAGTCTCGCCCTTCTTCAACTGGAGGTCTGGACGACTGAGTAGCCCACAGCAGTCACACTTCGATAGTTACTTCTGTTAACGGCTGCTCATTCCCTAATATTACAACTGGCTCTTGGTATATGGGCTAGGTTAATTTCAGTGGCTCGGCATGAGCCCCAAGGGCACTGTTTTAACAATCTTGGCTAAGGCAACCTATAAAAACCTCCTAAAAATCCTAAAACCAGGCAACAAGACTTTTTTCCACCGATGAAAAACCAAAAAATACGGTGACTCAAATAATTGGATGTCCACGATTTAACTAGAATTTTATATGCTTTCTTTAATTAGTAATGCTTATGCAGGGGTCAGTAACAGCTTAAATTCGGCAACACATAATAATAGAATAAAATAATAGAAATGAATCAATCAACTCAACCTGTCTTTCCCTGATGCTGAAACTAGTGAGTTTGAATAGGCTTTGAAGACAGAGGCTCATCCATGCACCTGATGGAGATGTTTCTTCTGGTAACAATGAGTGATTTCTTGAAGGGAATATGACTTAATCTTCAGTTTTCTTCCTTTAAGAGGCAGGCACTGATGCTCCAGACTTCGATGGTTAAATAGGAACTTTGTTGTCGTATGTCTCAGAAGACAGTAGTTTCCAGAGGCTGAAGAGTTAAAGGAAACCCTGGAGACATCAATGAGGTTGATTCAGGACTTCCAGGAGCCTGAAACTTAGAGCAATCAGCTGATCACCGATCAAGTTCACTTCTGTTGTCTGGATAAAAAGGCTGTAGATGAAATCAGATTCTTAATCTTGAGGCACAGTCCTTCCAGGGCACACGGCTTGATCCTCTTTTTAATGCAGTCGATCAGCAGGGCTGTGTCTCTGTTCATTTTCCATGTGAGCTTCTTTTCTCCGTCCGATCTTGTTCGCTGGTCTTTTGCAAGGAAACAACCCCGTTCCCTCCCTCAGCTTTGCCTTTATAGTGCAGATGCTCTCACCAGTCAGCCCCTTGTTAGGGTTCTCAGTTATTGCGCAATCTACTTTGCCCTTTTCCTTGGTTATTGGTCAATACTTTAGTCATGGTCACCCTGACTTTCTGGTGCTGTTTTCTGGCCTTGGACATGCTGGTAATAGCCACCCAGCTGGCTGTAGTCTCATCCTCTCTTCCTTGCGCTGGTCTTCAAAAGATTCGCTGTCAGCATGCAGCTGGCTCTCGTCACTCTTAGTCATCCTGCAGTTTTCTCCCTAATCTGCTCAGTCTTAAACTTTACACAGTATTACACATTGCATTCTCAGCTTTATACATTTACTTTAAGACACGGTTACAAAATCATCACTTCATTCTTTTTATTCATACATCACAAATAATCAACATTATATGTCTTTTATATAGCTAAATGAGAATTTTACACCTTAATGTTTTGTTTTAATTATTAGTTCTCGATCATATTTCAATCATTCAATCATCCATCTTTTAACTTGATAATCAAAGAATACTAATTTCATTTAATACTTGTAAAAGAATGGAAAATCATCATACATCATTTCTTTGGATACGCTTGTCTATATTTCTGCAAAAGATAAGACAGTTAATATGTATCTCCACACAGGCCTCTCAAGTCTTCTCAGTCCCAGAATATGAGAACATGCTTGTTTCACTCTCCACTGCTTCAACTGTATATTTTAATAATTGTTGCATGGATTACACAGAAATATATTTGTTGCAATTATTATGGATTTAACAGTGAGTAGTTCATGAATGTTGCATGGATTACATGGAAAGAGCTCACCTTATTTTGACCCAATCCAACGGAGCAGTCTAGGCTTGGGTGTTACCAGGATGAAGGCACAGGTACAGAGGGTATTATGATATGGAGCTTTCATTCAGGAGTTGATATTGGTTCCTCCACTAAATTCATACAATCAGATTCCATTGCTATTTCAGTCCTGTGAAGACTCACAATGAGAACACAAAGATAAGAAGAATAAGAAGCTAGGAAGCCAGATGGTGGCAATGGGGTGGAGGAGGGTCGAAGCTCGGCGGGAGAGCAGGGAGATCCAAGGTTGGAGGTGCTAAATTCAATTCAATTCAGTTTATTTATATAGCGCCAATTCACAACACATGTTGTCTCAAGGCACTTCACAAAACTCAGGTGCATACATTCCAATTAATCTTAATCACTGAACAGTGCAGTCAGATTCTGTTATTTATTCAAATTGGACAAAAAGTTTTTCTATCTAAGGAAACCCAGCAGATTGCATCCAGTCAGTGACTTGCAGCATTCACTCCTCCTGGATGAGCATGTAGAGACAGTGGACAGTCACTGGCGTTGACTTTGCAGCAATCCCTCATACTGAGCATGCATGTAGCGACAGTGGAGAGGAAAAACTCCCTTTTAACAGGAAGAAACCTCTAGCAGAACCAGGCTCAGTGTGAGCCTAAAAGTTTAAAAGCGAAGCGTTGAAGGCTGAGGAATGAATGCAGACTTGGTTGGAGTGGAGACGCATGATGGAGTAATAGGACGGAGCCGGTGGTGGAGGTGAGTCTTCCAGATTGAATTTTCGTCAAAACTCCATTTCTTAATGTTTCCCACTCATGGTCTCAGCTATTAGGGCCACCACTAGACTAGTCCGATTTGTTCTTCAGCAGTTTATCATCAAAGATGCTGCTCAGAAAAATTACATTGATGGCTCGTGATGATTTTGATTTTCAGGGATTCAGGACCTTGGCACAATCTGCAGATCCCCAATCCAATTGAGGTTCCTTCCTATTTGACCCCCTATTCTAATTCACACCCTTCTTCGTTTAACATGTGAAGCACAAGAACCTATCCTTAACACCATTGCTTTATAACTTTAACTACTGGACTGCCTAAAAGAGCTTTCTGTGCTTCACACATTCCATTCTATTCCCTTCAAACACATTTGCCTACCTCACATTCTCAAGCACAACCTCAAAAATCTGACTATCCACATTAAAGACATATCTGGCTTGAATTAACTTCGATAAAATAATCACAGCTCTGCAGCATTCTTCATCAAGTTGATCATTTAGTCAGAGGAGCTTAGAAAAAAGAAGGGTCTTCTTTAACTGCAGCCTGTTACTATGATCATCCTGTTCATCATGGATTGGATATGGGGAATTTTAGCCATTTGAATTAGGAGTAAATGTGGGGTTGTCCTATTTTATTGCCCACCAAAAATATAATTTTTAAATTGCATTTTACAGAAAAAAATTACAATTACAATTTCTTCAGTTTTATTACTTATTTATATTACTTGAATTTCTCAGCTATTTACTGTAACACATGAAAATAAACATCTATATTTCCAAATATGTTACAGAAACTCAATATCTGTTAAAGGGTGCCCTAATCTATTCACTTTACTGTATATTATATATATTTATGATGTTCTTCCCAATCAGTCATTGGAAATCCTGTATTTTAATTTGTGTTTTAGTATTTTCAGTTAATCCTCTTTGTCTTTTTGTTCCTGTCCAGCAGATATTAAGGTCAAACACAAAAAGCCCTCAGTATTGTGAGTTTGTAATAAAGCAAGGTAAGGTAAGGTAAGGTAAACAAGATGAAAAAAAACATTATCTTATTCTTCTCACATTCTTAATCAATATTACTAAGACAAGCATCAGTATAACCTTTAAAAAAACCTTTAAGATTCAAAATTTTCAGAAAATGTCTATTTTTTATCTGTACTGAAGAGAAACATGATAGTTGGACATGCATAGCTCACTAATCTGAATGCTTATGCTTGCAGGTTTGCAGGGGGCACTGGTACCTATCTCCAGCGGTCAATCGACTGGACAGGTCACCAGTTCATCACAAGGCAACACATACAGGACAAACGATCATGCATGTACCCACTAATCTAACACGCAGTTTGGACGATGGGAAGCTCTGTTTTGCATATAAAATACTCGTACTCGTACTCGTCGTCTTCCGCTTATCCAGGAACGGGTCACGGGGGCATCAGACTCAGCAGAGACACCCAGACGTCCCTCTCCCCAGACACCTCCTCCAGCTCCTCCGGGGGGAGCCCAAGGCGTTGCCAGGCCAGCCAAGAGACATAGTCCCTCCAGCGTGTCCTGGGCCGTCCCCTGAGCCTCCTCCCGGTGGGACGTGCCTGGAACACCTCCCGAGGAAGGCGTCCAGGAGGCATCCGGAATAGATGCCCGAGCCACCTCAACTGGCTCCTCTCGATGTGGAGGAGCAGCGGCTCTACTCCGAGCCCCTCCCGAATGGCCGAGCTCCTCACCCTATCTCTAAGGGAGTGCCCGGCCACCCTACGGAGGAAGCTCATTTCAGCCGCTTGTATCTCCAAAGGTTGTATCTCGATTGGATCTCGTTCTTTCGGTCATGACCCAAAGTTCATGGCCATAGGTGAGGGTAGGAACGTAGACCGACTGGTAAATCGAGAGCTTCGCTTTTCGGCTCAGCTCTCTCTTCACCACAACAGACCGGGACCGGCACAGCGGCCCCATTACTGCGGCAGCCGCACCGATTCGTCTGTCGATCTCCCGCTCCATTCTTCCCTCACTCGTTAACAAGACCCCGAGTAACAGGCCGGACTCTCCTCTCCAATACCCTGGCGTAGGCCTTACCAGGGAGGCTGAGGAGTGTGATCCCCCTGTAGTTGGAACACACCCTCAGGTCCCCCTTCTTATGAAAGGGGACCACCACCCCGGTCTGCCAGTCCAGAGGCACTGTCCCCGACCGCCATGCAATGTTGAAGAGGCGTGTCAACCATGACAGCCCCACAACATCCAGAGATTTGAGGTACTCAGGGCGGATCTCATCCACCCCCGAAGCCCTGCCACCGCGGAGCTTTTTAACCACCTCGGTGACTTCAGCCTGGGTGATGAAAGAGTCCAACCCAGAGTCCCCTAGCCTCTGTTTCCACCAGGAAATGCGTGATGGCAGGATTGAGGAGATCCTCGAAGTACTCCTTCCACCGCCCGATAATGTCCCCAGTCGAGGTCAGCAGCCTCCCACCCCCACCATAAACAGTGTTGGCGAAGCACTGCTTCCCCCTCCTGAGGCGCCGGACGGTTTGCCAGAATCGCTTCGAGGCTGACCAGTAGTCCTTCTCCGTGGCCTCACTGAACTCCTCCCAGGCCCGGGTTTTTGCCTCGGCCACAGCCCGGGCCGCAGCCCGGGCCTCACGGTACCCGTCAGCCGCCTCAGGAGTCCCACAAACCAACCACAGCCGATAGGACTCCTTCTTCAGCTTGACAGCATCCCTTACTGCCGGTGTCCACCACCGGGTTCTGGGCCGCAGCTACGGGCAGCAGCATCGACAATAGATGCGAAGAACATGGTCCACTCGGACTCTATGTCTCCAACATCCCCCGGAATCTGGTCAGAGCTCTCCCGGAGATGGGAGTTGAATACATCCCTGGCCGAGGGCTCCGCCAGGCGTTCCCAGCAGACCCTCACTATGCGCTTGTGCCTGCCAAGTCTGTCCGGCTTTCTCCTCCTCCAGCGGATCCAGCTCACCACCATATAAAATATATAAAATATATAAAACATATCTATATAAAACAAACACTCTTAAGGTGGAAATGGTGAAATGACTGTGAGTAAAACACTGGAAAAATCATACGTTTACATCAGCCTCTTCTATGATGAAATTAAAATGTAGTATTAAGCGAGGGTTCTGGTAAATGAACTGAACTTTTACAGTTCTTGCTTAAAGTTTTCCAACAGGTTTCTGTGCATGTTTGTCACTAATGCCATTTCTTGTTAGTGTCATAACACTGGGTTGTTTTGGACCACAATGCAGATGAACACTCTGAAGCAGCATTGCCATATTGAGATTCTTCTCTTTTAATAGTAAAGGTAAGCAACTCTTACATGGATGTTCAGTACACGCTCATGAAGCAGGATGGCAACATGGGGAGTAAACAGGAGGACTAAGCGAGGAACAATGAAAACAACCAAACTAATATACAGAGGGAGAGTATGGACCAATGAGAGAGAGGGCAAAGCAATCAGAGGAAAATGGTAACAGGTGAGGAACCGGGTAACAGGGAGACAGAGGGGAATGTGACTAATTGCAACTGATGAAAACTGAATGCAGGGAAGGGTAAAAAAGAGGGACAGAGCAAAAGGAAACTGGGCTAGATAAGCAATAGTTTTATTTATATATGTGTATATTGTACATTGTAAATATGTATATTCTGTAGTGCAAAAACAAAAACCAAAGAGCAAAGTGTACCGGAGTCAAATTCCTTGTTTGTATGTACAAACTTGGCAATAAAGCTGATTCTGATTCTGATTCTGATAACAAAACCTGGGAAACTCTGACCTAAAAGGAAAATAAACCAACACATGAACACAAGAATATATAAAGTGATAACAGAAGTAACTGCTTAATCAGAAGGAACAAAAAAACACAGAGAAAAAGTAAACTAACAAAAAACCCAAAATGGCAGATCCTGACAGTAAGTACTATTGCTTTAACTAGTTACGTGATAAGCTAGTTAAGTGACAGAAAATTCAGTTTTGAAATGTATACAAATAGGAAGGAAACAGTAATGGCATAGTTGGTTGGGTTGCTCTAATAAATCTGCTACATTTGGGTTATATTGTTACTTTTAAGGAATCTGGATCACTTTTAATCAGCTGTAGTTTGTGATGTAAAATACTAGAAAGAAAAACTGCTGATCAAAGGTCGGTCAGTCGGTCCATCTGCCCATCTATCCTACTCCCTCCCTCGCAGGACATGTCATTACTGATTAACATTACTCTTGCAGCTTCAGCTCCTAATTGAAGATCAATCATTGTTACAAAGACATGGCATGACTGTGTCCAAAGCTATATCTCCTGAGGAAGTTTAAAGTGGTACCAAGAACTTCAACCTTTTCTGAAAGTCTTAAAGTGCTGCACATTGAAGTATGAACCATCTTTAATAAAGACGTCCAAACATAAAGGCTGGTTCACAGAAAGACAACTGCTATATGATATCTCTTGAGAGATAATTTTAATAAGGACTCTGCTGTTGTTGTCCTAATAATAAAAGATTGATTCTCTGTTGTTTCTTCGTGCTGCTGCATCTTTAGGTTGATTGCGCTCACTTCCCATCTTTAGTCCTAAAACTATCAGGGCCAAATCAATACATTGATTGCTAGATCTTTACTACTCATTGCTCACACCACTCTGACATTGTGATTTTTTGATGATTAAGACTTTTCTCTTGAAACCCAAAGGGAGAAGGTTTACTCAAGAAATCAAAAGATCTTATTTTGAATACTCTGCCCAGCCTTTTGCACTAAAGGTCAGTGTGGATAAGATGAAAGTGGTCACAAGGGATGGTTCGACATCAAGTTCATTTTGTCGGACTCCAAACTGAACTAGTGCAGGAGTAAATATTTCTGCAGGGATAACTGCTGAATTGGATCTGGGCCTTCACATCCTTTCTGTGGTTCTTTCAAAAGAAGCCCAATATCTCTAAGAACCAACATGTTGTTAGGATCTGTGCGACGGAGGAACCCAGAACGCAGACAAGCAGGCAGCATAACGGTAGTTGACTTTAGGCTTTAATTAACAAAAACTCACTCTCATAAGAGGCAGGAACAAAACAGAAGCAGGCTGGCTTGACAGGCATGGCATGGTCCACAAAACAAGACATGAGTGGAGACAATGATTCTGCAAAGACTAACTGAACAGGTGTATATATGGAGTGAAAACCAGGTGGAGCAAGAAGACAGATTGACAAGGTGCAGGTGAACCGGATAAAGATAATTAACAGAACAGAACGTGGCTGGAGCAAGAACAGAGACTCTTGAATACAAACAAAAACTAAAGCATGACCAGAACCAAAAACCAAACATGAACAAGACTAAAACATAACCAGAAAAAATAATAAACAAAGCATCATTCAAAAACTGTGAGAAAAATAAGAAAAAAACAGAAACCAAAAACCAAACAACCCCAAATCATAACACATGTGTTTGTTCTAAATTTCAATAATACCTATTATTATCTGCTGTTCTGAGACCTGGACCATTCTAAAACAAGATTTTAACACACCTGACGTATTTTAAATGTGGTCTCTCTGACAGATCATCAGAATCTCTCTACATGGCTGAATTGCAAACCAAATTCAACAAGGATGTAAGCAGAACTACTGAAGAAGAAGTCCAGGGACACCTGTGGTTTGGCCGCATCTGCAGAATGATCTCTGATCGAGTGCTGCACAAACTATACAGTGTCAGCGACATCCACACTGGAGAGTCCAACACAATGTGCCTAAGAGGACATGTGCAAAGCAAAGGGAGGGCCTTTGAAGACTTGACATCTTTACCTCAGACAGTTTAAGGCTGTCACTACTTAGCGTAAAACATAAAAACACTGTGGACAGCATTCGATTTCCAACAGCACCCACAGCAGCATATTGGTTGAAAAGAAACCCCCCACCACATGCGCACCCACACAAACACACACACACACACAGTTTCCAGCTAGGGACTTGCAGTTATATTTTGCTTTTGAATTGCTTGTTTTTTTTAATTATTTATTTATGTACTAAACATATTTAAGTCATTTTCATTTATGACAAGTTAAGCAGGTCCATTCTATTCAAAGCACTGGGGCAGTTTTTGCATATTCTGTTGTTGTTTCCTTTTGTTTTTACTGAGCTCCTGTTGATTAAAATTGGGGTCAATCAGTGAGGTTAAGGGGGATTTGCACTTGTCACTAAAGACCACTATTGAGCGCACATGAGTGAAGAGAGAATGAAAGCAATGAACAGGTTGCTGTTGATATTAACATCT
The DNA here is from genome assembly GCA_036173005.1 of Crenichthys baileyi. NCBI lineage: Eukaryota > Metazoa > Chordata > Actinopteri > Cyprinodontiformes > Goodeidae > Crenichthys > Crenichthys baileyi. The sequence goes on along the minus strand of JAHHUM010000003.1, from coordinate 1,422,958 downwards.
TCTGTGACAGTAGCTCTCTCGCTTTCACAGTTTCTCTATTTATGTTGCCATTACTCTGTATTGATCTCCTGTGCTCTGAGACAATGAGTGCAGGTTACATCAACCCTTTTCTGTAGTGTTTTAATGACATTCTATCAGGAGGCCATCAGAGTGGAGGGAAGCCATTCCTCTTTCTCTTTCCCTTTGGCTGAATGGAACACCCTTGTGTTCCCTTAGGATGTTTGAAGGCCACACAAGCTTGAAGATCTAATCAAAGTGTCCTCACTTTCCACTCTGGTTCTCTTTTTTTTTCTTGACTGCTTCCGACTCATTTCCTGCTCTCTTTCTCCTTTCATCCTTGACTCACCTGTCCAATCATGCTTCAAAATTAATCCCATTCTCCTGATATTTTCAGGAGCTGGATCCAGCTGATCTCTCCTGTCAGTGAGGAGACACTGTTGTAAGAATACTGAACAGCAGGAGGTATATAAATGGAGAAATGGATAAAAGGGATGTGTTCAACAGACAATACAACTGTGACCCTGTCTAATCACCATCTCAGAATAAGGAGACATTTCATTTTAGTGTGTATAACACCCCAGCCTTTAGTTATCTAACAAATAAGCTTAAGCATTATGTCACTCAGCCTGTAACTAATGTAGTTCAGAGGATCTATTAGGAACTATTAACTACAAATTATTGACACTGACATAATTATGAATTCTTTATGCAAACTCACGTCACTTAACTAAAATTAATAAAACATGCTTTTGATGTCATCCAGACTTTGTTTTTGTTCTTTTCAGAAAATAATTGACAGCCATATCTGTCACACAGTTTTTCCAAAGTACCTTATGAAAATACTGTCACAGAACCTAAATGATCTGTGAAGAAGCCCCTCATTTGTGTTAATTGGTCACTCTCCCTCAGTTGCCTTCCGCCAGCTGCTTCTCATTCCCTTCAGTTTAGCTCTCTTGGTTCATTGGTTCTTTCTCCAATCTCCCTCAGCATTTATACTCTCTGGTTTTTGTTTTTCACTGGTTCCTCCTTTTCACCACTTCGATGTTGACCTGCTTCTTGTCTAAGTACCTCACCTGTAACTTACCATTTTTTTCTTCATTAAAAATTCTACCTTGCACCAAAACCCACATCAAATATGTTGGACAATACTGAAACAATTTCCATAGAGTAAAAATTAGAATAATGAGAATGTGGAAAATCTATCGTCTGGTTAGAACATTCTCTTAAATTAAAGACTTCTACCATCTGCTTTATGCTGTTAAAGGTTCGGTTCAGTTAGGTTGTGCTTATTTATTATCTGACTCAGAGTTATTTTCATATGTTTATCTCCAAAGAAAGCTGAGTATTTGGCCTTTGATCAGCAATGGTCTGAAATGCAAACACATATTAAGATTCCTGGTTTTTTGCTGTGGAAAACTTAAAAACCAAAAAAAGGTTATAAAAATGTAGGAAATTCAAGAAACACTTTTTTCAGAATGACAGGCCAGGGTAAATATCATATTCAAAACCATTTTGTTTTGTCTTTCTTTGTCATCAAGTTGAGAAAGACAGCACTGAACTTTAAATGAACTGCACGCCATGTTGTTATTTGCCTCACTCATTCTCTCACCCCCTCATGCTGTGTGCTCTCTGATAAAGTTTAAATCCCATAATACTAATCCCATAAACTAATGAATGCTTGGTGCTTAAAATGTGGGTGGCTTCGTAATGAAATCACACAGCTCTAAACAATTAGTGGGGCTAACAGAAACTGCTTACAGGGATGTTAAAAACCATGAGCACCAGCAGCCTGGACATCTCAGTTTATCCTGTTCGTTGTTACTGGCAATTTACAACTTTACGACCCTTTTTTACGATGGTGTAATTTCTAAAATCAATTTTCTGACACACTATTTTCAAGCCATTGCCTTAGTGAGGCCAGTCTGTGTTTCATTTTATTTTATTTTTATTTTTTTATGTTTTTTTACACATCAGTGACCCTGTTTTACCAGGAATCATGTTGCACGAAGTACTCACATAAATTAGGTCAATTTCTGGCTGTTTAGACTTTTGTGTATGTTTTTTGAAGAAAATAAAAGAAAAATCATTGAAAATTTCAGAATCTGCTATTTAATTGATTTTAAAGACCAAGTCTGGGTGCCAAGCTTTTGGGTTGAGATTCTGTACTTGCAGAGCATGTGGACAACTGGTTTGTTTATTTAGCAACAAAGCTCAGTATTTTTTTTAGTCTTTCTTTAATTAGACATTTAATAGGTGTGAATTCCATTTTTAGTTGGAGGAAGGCATTCTTAAAAGAGTGAACAATTTAGGTAACTTCTGCTTTATTGACATTACGTATGTGTTCAAGTCAAAGACAAATGTCAAACTAAGTACGGTAAATGTTTTAACAAAATATTTTAATTGCTATTCCTCCACACACAGTTGGGTTCAAAATAATAGCAGTGGTTAAAAGGTGAGTAAAGCTCAAAATCCTTAGAATAATTTATATTTCCATTGTTATGGAAATTTTAGTGCCTTGCTTGATTTGCTCTTTGATACTCTACAGGAACTGACAAAAGTATTAGAACCCCTCTGTGTTGTTCCATTCTTCTCTTATATAGTGTTAGAGTAATGGTTTCTCAGCCTTCTCCTTGCACCTGTGTGAGATAATATGTACGCCACACTGTTAAGATTATGTCTGGGACCTCGTCTCTCTGGGTCTCATGAGTTACCTTGAAAACTGTTGTAGCTTATAAGGAGAACCTTTGCTTTGTCTAGTCAGAACGATTTGGCAGCACTACTGAGCGCATCTCCAATGCTGTAAAAAATCCTTCTCTCTTGCAAGATTCTAATAAAGCTGATTCTGAGTGAGAATCATCGGTCTCTGTCTTGGTAAAAACAAATATTTCTACAACACCAAGCATTGGTAACACTGCACATTATATTCTAATTGAAACCATGAAGAAACATTTATCAATATTTTAATCACACTACAGAAAATGAAGAAAAATGAACTTAGGGCTGTTCAACAATTGACAACAATTAACAATTAAAAATTGGCAATTGACTGAGTTTTTGCTGTGACTAACTTTATGTGCTCTCTTTCAGACTCTAACCTTGAAATCTGGCTCAGAGTTTATATGTTCTTTCTTTCTAGGTGAAAAAACTAAAGGAGCAACATCAATTAATATTTACTTTTCCTTCCCATAGAAAGTACTCCTGGATCAGTGCTTCTTTGTTCTCTTTGTGTCTCTGCTCTGTTCTCTCAAACCCCCAGTCGGTCGTGGCAGATGGCCACTCACACTGAGCCTGGTTCTGCTGGAGGTTTCTTCCTGTTAAAAGGGAGTTTTTCCTCTCCACTGTCGCTACATGCATGCTCAGTATGAGGGATTGCTGCAAAGTCAACGCCAGTGACTGTCCACTGTCTCTATATGCTCATCCAGGAGGAGTGAATGCTGCAAGTCACTGACTGGATGCAATCTGCTGGGTTTCCTTAGATAGAAACACTTTTTAACCAATTTGAATAAATATCTGAATCTGACTGCACTGTTCAATGATTACGATTAATTGGAATGTATGTACCTGACTTTTGTGAAGTGCCTCGAGACGACATGTGATGTGAATTGGCGCTATATAAATAAACTGAATTGAACAAAATAGCAGTGCCTATATTTTTCTATACAAACTCAAATATTTGCTGTATAAACTGAAAAATCTTTAAGATTTATCATTCTTGTGAATCACTGAACTAATACTTAGTTGTATAACCACCTTTTCCTTTACTAGACAACCCTCTCATTCAGAGTTTAAGCATCATCTTAAAACATTTATTTGACTGAAAAATTAAGATGAATCCATCGGTTTTAACCTGGATCTGGCATCTATGAAAAGGTATTCTAGCCAAGGATCATTTGACAATATTCCACAACTCATCTGCATTTCTTGGCTTTCCCTTCATAAATAGCATTTTTGATGTCACGCCACAAGTTTTCAATTAGATTAAGGTCCGTGGATTAGACTGGCCACTCCAGAACTGTGATTTTGTTGGTCTAGAACTAAGATGCTGCTCGCTTACTGGTGTGTTTGGGGTTGTTGTCTTGTTGGAACACCAATTTCAAGGACTTTTCCTCATCGGCATTTTGCAGCGTGACCTCTTAAAATATTTTTAATAAATCCAAACTGATCCATGTTCCTTCTTTGCATGCAATGAATAGGCCTGACAACACAGTACGGGAAACCTCTGCATATCATAATGCTTGAACCACCATGCTTCTCTATCTTCAGAGAGGACTGTGGCTTTAATTCAGTGTTTGGGGGTCGTCTGACAAATACAAAATGTTTCAGCACGTCTTTCTTTAACACTGGAACTTTGAGGGAGCTTCTTGCCAATAGATCAGCTTCACAGAGATGTCTTCTATTTGTCAAATTCCTCACCGTTAACTTGAGACCTTGAAGCTTAACTTCACCCTGAAGCTGATCATTGGCTGAGACTTTTCCATACTGGCCATTCTTCGATCCATTAAAACAGTACGCTTTCATTTTCATCCACGTCTCTCTGGTTTTGCTTTCCATTTTAAAACATTGGAGATGATTTTAGTTAAGCAACGTATCATTTTCTGCACTCCTTTATTCCCCTCCAATCAGCTTCTTAATCAAAGTACGCTAATTTTCTAAACAATGCCTGAAATTACCAATTTTTTCAGGTTTTCAGAGAGAAATTTATGTTCAACATGTGTTGTGTCATCCTTAAATGAGGCCCCGTGATTGCCATCCGTTTCTTCACAGAGTGACTGACCTCAATAATCAAAGTCCACACTGCTGATATTTTAAACATGCCTCTTTCAATAAATTATTTAATTACACAGACTCAGGAGCATATATAGATTGAATGTTGGTTCTGTTGGTTTTCTATGACTTTACTACACCTACTAGTAAATTATTTGCCAGGTGGTGATATGATTTAAAAACGGCTACTGATCTAGTTATTCTATCCGAACTGCTATTATTTTTAACACAACTGTATATAAAAAACACAGGGAGATTCAGTGTGTTAAAATCACATAATTATCCATAAGGACCCTTTTACATGAGAGTGAGACCATACCACTAAAATCATTCAGAAAGGGATGGTCTCTGCAGCCCTTTGAGAGGTCCTTGGTGTGCATCAGAAATGCAGTGTGACCTCATTATGTGTGATGGAGCCTAAAAGTTTCCTGACTGTTTTGAGCATGTACAAAACTTCTAAAGTGAGATTGTGTTGGTTTATCATAGTGACAGCATCTCTGGGATGAAGGAGGAGGAGCATGGACAAGGTGTGGTCTGCTAGCACTGATGTGGATTGTTCTCCGGATTTCTAGAAGGAAGATTGGCAACATGCTAACCTTAACATTCCCTCACCAGGTGTCCCGTCATGGCTGGCGTCCAGTCATGGCTGAAACCAAAATTTCTCACCAAGAAGCTAAAATGAACAATGCACCGTTTTCAAAGCAATATATCCAATGTCAAGATCAGGTCCCATGCCCATGGAGATTTGTATCTGCTGGGCTCCCAGCTGTAGAGAGGTTCACACACCTCTTACTTCTAGAAAGGATGGGATGGGAAGAGCTGAGCTTGTCAAATCCAAAATTTATTTAATTTTTTTTTTTTTTTTTGCTATCAAAGCATCATAATTGGATGATGAGGAGAAAGAAAAAGCATGAGCAGAGGCTTGGGGTGAGATCATTTTACAACTGTCGCAGTTTGACTCATAAATCACTTTTAGGTTTCAGATCCTTGGACTGATCTGCTCAGGAGGACTAGCTCAGAACATACAGACTTTGGATACTGCTTCAATGATTCCTTCTGGGTGCTCTCACAAAAATATATCTGCATCCTCTCATGCTAAGATAATGTATGTACAAAAATAGCTGAAATTAAGCCACATGGCAAACAGCTAGGACCAAATTGTACCACAATTATAACTCACCCAGCAAGTACTTAATGACTTTCATTTTTCTGTGTATATTACTGATTCTATTACTGCTGTCTGAAATCTAATTTCTGCAAACCCCTCCTGCAGACTAGAAAAGTTACAGTTTGATTGCATGTACTTTTCAGGACACTGAACAATAGGAGCTGGTACCAAAACTCAGTTGGTAGGAGGAAACATGACCAGATGATCATTTAAACTGAATTCAGCAAACATAAAATAGAAAAAAAAAATCGAAATTCACAATAAAAATGGTACTGTATTTAAATAACTGAGCACCATTCTTTTAAAATGGCATGTTTCTCGAATGGGTTTGACATTAGGTTTGTGTTTTTCCTCTGGAGAGACGGCCACTCTCCTCCTCTGTCTGTGCTGGTAAAGAGTTGTCTTTTTGTCCTTTACAGCTCAATAAACCTGACCCAGCCCAGCTGTTCCAGTTGGCAGGAAGGCATTGCATCCTCTGTTTCCTTCTTGAAAAACACGACAAGCCCTCACTTATGTAATATGCTGACTAACTGATGCTTTTTATCCCTATTTTATCTAAATTAACTAGTATCCATGTATCACTAGTAATGAAAGAGCATTGTTCTAAGACTGGGTTGCAACACCTTATTTAGAGGCCATAGCCTGATCTGCCACTGTATAGTAAGCAAGTAGGCTGAAAATAAAATAAGCTAACTTGTATTATCCTCTTTCTTTTGTTATCAAAGTCAAGCTTAAACCATACAAGGAATATTACGTTTTAACACCTTTACTGCCACAAAATCTGGATAATTTACTAAACTGTTTGGATGGAAGCTATTAAATGCACAAATTGCTTTTTTCATTAAATGGTGTGTATATTTTATTTTATTTTACATGTGCCTCATGCTTCTCAGAACTATAGTTATTCAGGAGCTATATTATTACTATTATATATATTAATGTAATGATAAAGAGAAGATTTAAGAACATTGTTTATTCTTTATTGGAACCATGTTAGATCATACTGCCCTGGTTTTTATGAAATAAAAAATGTAACCATTAAAGTAATGTAAGAGGTAGTAAAAGACACTAACATAACATTCAAAACTTGCACTTGAGGAGATTAATGCTACAACACTGCCTTTAAGAGGACATAATTAAAATAGTTTAGTTATGGATAGTTATGTTATACCAGTCAGTCAGTCATTTTCTATACCGCTTCTTCCATAGTGGGTCGCGGGGAACCTGGTGCCTATCTCCAGCAGTCTAATGGCGAGAGGCGGGGTACACCCTGGACAGGTCACCAATCCATCGCAGGGCAACACACAAACAACCATGCACACACTCATTCACACACCTAAGGGCTATTTAACCAATTAACCAATTAACCAAAAAGACCAATTAACCTAAAAGGCCTGTTTTTGGACTGTGGGAGGAAGCCGGAATGCCCAGAGAGAACCCACGCATGCACAGGGAGAACATGCAAACTCCATGCAGAAAGAACCCTGGCGGGGAGTTGGACCCAGGACCTTCTTGCTACAAGGCAACAGTGCTACCAACTGCGCCACCATGCAGCCCTATGTTATACCATATTACCTGATTTTCTTTCTTTGGCTATGTACCAGCATTAGAGGATGAAACAATATCCATATCCCCAAACCCAGATAATTGGAAGTGTAAGTTCAGAATTCCTGGTTTTAATTTATTATACTGTATGTTTTGCACTCGTTGTGACATGATATGCCATGTTTCTTTGTTTGCTATATCAGTTTAGTCATCATCTATCACTTGTGCATCTATTTCCAGTGAATCTTCCTCCAGTGCATCCACACCCAGCGGATCTACCTGTAGTAGATCTACCTGAAGTGCACCCACCTTTAGCTGGCAGTCAGCACGCACCTGTAGTAGAGTAACGAAAGCTGCATCTCCTGCCTTTCTTGACCAGGAGGATCGCAGACCAGCACATTAAACCTGTTCAAGAGATTATACTGGTATTTGTAAAATAACAATATACACTATGCCCTCCAGTGATTATGTATATACGTATATTTCTTAAAAATATACAAATGGGAGTTACTAAAATAAAAATAAGTGCATTTTACTTTTTTTGTGTGTAATTTTGTAAATCATTGTTAGTCATATAAGAGTTGAGAAACCTGGATGGAGGGAGCCCTCTTTTAATGTTGGCATAGTTCTCCAGAGACTCTAGAATTGCCTCTGCCAGCATTGGTATTCACACATTTTTGACCTGAACCCAAAAACTAAATAGATGCAGATTTACATAGATTTTTACACAAAAAAGGAAATATCTGCAGCAGTGTGGCCAGGGTGTTTGACAGTGAGAGAAAATAAAGTGATAAAAACGTAAGTGAGAGGCAGACTGACAAGCAATCAAATATGTTAACTGTACTTTAATCCTGGCGGAGGTGGACAACAAGCTTGACATGATCACCATCCAAAGAATACAGTGGATAAGTAATATGTCATATTCCAGCGCTTTCCCTCACTCTCACACACACACACACACGGCTGCTGACGGCTGGGAGCAGTGACAGCAGTGGCTTCTTGTTGGCTTCTCTGCTGTCTGGATTCCCAGGAGGTAAAAGGAGGGCCTGAAAGCTTCTAGAAAGAGACAGAATGTAAAACATGTTGACACATTTTTAAGGACACTGGAAATTCACAACAAAGATAAAGACACTAGCATCTGATGGAAACAAAATGCCATTTATTGAGGAACGTTATCTAACTGTTATTGTTAAGAACAGCCAGCTGCACCTCTGCTCTCAATAACATCTAAATTTAGAGGCTCCCACATAAAACTGTCTCTGCATAGCCTTCAGGGAGACAGAGGACAATACTTCAGAGAACAGATTCAGGAGACCAACTGACAGAGCTTGTCTTTATATCGGTTAATAATAATAATAAAATCCTATTTGTAAACTGAATGGTCATTGTGTTGATGTATTCCAAGGTAAACAATCTTCTACAGTTTTCATGGTTGTTTGTGTGTTGCCCTGTGATGGACTGGCGACCTGTCCAGGGTGTACCCAGCCTCTCGCCTGTAGACTGCTGGAGATAGGCACCAGCTCCCCCGCGACCCACTATGGAATAAGCGGTAGAAAATGACTGACTGACTGACTGGCAATCTTCTATATCCACAATAAACAGGTATATAACATTTGTTTTTTCCATTTTCCTTGTCTTCCATCAGCCACTAATAGGCTGTCAAAATGTTGCTTATTTATCTGTTTTCTTGCTTCTAATGAAAAGTGATAAATGTAAGTTCAGTCCTTTTTGTTCTGAAAAACTCATCATTGTTCAAAGACACTGTAAGAAAATAATTGTGCCACAAGAAGGGAACTAAATAATTAGACTGTCAAATATGATATATAAGTTTTAAGAAAATTTGTTACAATTTGCTAAACTGTAAAGCTCTTTCATTCATGATAAATTAGCTGTCTTTTATTTTACTGCCATTTCTCTATGTGCGTGTGTTACGACCCCACTCGGTCTAGGGGTAGGGGGAAGTAAACATTTGAACCAGGTGGTAATGGTTAAGTTAATGAAAGAGTATTTTATTGTTTTTCAGTTCAGTCCCTTAGTTTTAACAAAATACAAACAAAAGGAGGGTACTTAGGAAGTACAAACCGCTTAAAATAAAAAGGGGTAAAACCCAAAATACACAACCATAAATTTAACAAAATACGCAACAATCGGTAATTCAACTGAAAATAATCCCCCAAAAGGAGGGACAAACTAACTCAACAGTTTGTTAAATCAGAGAGTCCCAGCTAACAAACAAACAAACAAGCCAAGATAAAGCCTAAAAAGCTTTGCAGCGACATCGGCTGGCCAGTCTGTTGATGGTACAAAACAAAACACACACGAAACAAACGCATGCACAGGTACGTACATACGGCCACCAGCCGTAACAGTGCGCAAGTTCGTGCATGCAGAAGTGGAGTCAGAGAGGAGAATAAAAATATGAATTTAGTGGACAAGTATTGAATATTTTCATGATTTCATCTTGACAGTGCTGTAACAAGATTTCAAACTGTCCACAAAAGACACAACTGCAACAAAGACATCTGAAGGAACAGCAAGATGAAAGGTACTGCCTGAAGAAAAAATATATCAAGCATCCATGCATATGCAGGCACCCTAATACACAACTTTTATCTTGAAATGCACACAAAGCAGATGAAAACATATATATCTTGTTGTCATCATATTTGAATTCAGGGAAGAACACAAATGCACATCAAAATGAGACGAAAACAGTTTTAGAAAACAAAGACCAAATAAAAAACACTGGCAGGTAGGAAAATAGTTTTAGGAGAGAAAGAATGCAAAGCTTCAAAATCTGCTAGCTTTAAAGCAAAACACATTAAAACGCATTAAAAACACAAAAACGTACTGGCTGCCAAAAAAAAAGGGTAAAGCTGGGAAAATTATGAAATAATATGGCAACGACTTATAAAAACTAAAAGTTCACATTCTTCAGCAGGGGACCAGAAGGATATTAATCCAAAACCAGATTATTCCGAAATGCAATTTTATTTCAGATAAAGGTTTCTGACACAAACCCATGAGACCAGACAAAAATCATAATATATTTAAGGTTCAAGTTTATCAACAAAAAAAAAAGATGCTTGCTAAAAATTGGTTGAATAATGTTTCCCGTGTCATATAGGTCTGATTTTGATCGAAAATAACTTGCTGCATAACTGCATTCAAAACACAAAAGGTAAGAAATAACTACAGTCATTGGGCATTTTTACCTATTTAGTTGATTAACACAAATACAAAGGCCAGCAGCTTAATGCATTTCAGCATTTAGACGTGGTGAAGACGACTTGCTGAAGTTATCAGAAGGAGAAAGAAAGCAGGTGACTTTCAACATGTCATGGTTGTTGCTGTTCTCAGCATTTTAGAAACAGTTAATGGGATTTTCACACACAACCTTATATCTGTTAAACTGAGAATGTTTTGAAAAACATAAACTGTCCTGCAGTGCGGGTAAAAAAAGGTCTTTTTGATATGACAGGTCAGAGGTGAATGGGCCGACTGGTTCAAGATGATAGGCAACAGTAGCTAAAGAAAAACGCTCACTGCAGCCAAGGCAAGGCAAGGTATGCAGAACACCATCTCGTAACACACAACATATGGAACCTTGATGCACCTGGGCTACAGCAGCAGAAAACCACAGTGGGTGCCACTCCTGTCAGATTTACCAAAATTTAGTCTGTAATTCAGAAGCAACGTTTGGATGGTCGGGTAGGATGTGGTGTAAAACAACGTGAAAGCATGGATCCATCCTGCCTTGTATCAACGGTTCATGCTGGTGGTGATGGGGGATATTTTCCTGCTGCACTTTGGGCCCCTTAGTATCAGCTGAACGTTGTTTAAATAACACGTTCTACCTGCATATTGTTTATGACCATACTCATCTTTTTCCAATCCCTTCTTCATTTTATTCAGTAACATTTCACTGCTTGTAGATCTTGGGTCTTGTTAATATTTTATTTCTGTGGTGGAAATCTGCTTTAGGGTTTGGCTGAGAGTGTGCTGCAGGCATACTGTGCGTGTGCTGCTCTGTGATGCAATCTAAGTTAATCAGCTGTGTTGGGACCCACAGCCATGAGTTACAACAGGAAATGCGGTACGGACTTTTCTGGAACTTTCAAAATAAATTGCATTAACCTACTTCTGGCTCAACTTAGGAATTGGGGGTAACAGCGGACTTCCCATGATGCCACTGCCCGCATAAAACCCCCCACCTTTCCAATGGTCCTTTCTCTTCTACACGGCCTTCAGAGGGACCGGATAGGGGGGACAAGCGCGCTAATGTCTCTTTGCTTGCAAACAGACATAAACTCTTCAAACTGGATCCAAGGGTGTCATACGATCCCGCGATCATATGCACAAGTTAAGTACTGATGAATTACTGTTGAAAGAATCTGGTATTCATTCATAAAAAGGGGTAAATTAAGGTATAAACATGGCTTACTTTCTCTCTGAGGCCTGCAGAAGCAAACTGTCCCAGAGAAGTCCCCAGTAGAGACGCTCTACAAGCCGAGTGAAGCGGTTTTTCCAGTCTGAAGGAAGGACAACCGAGACCGCATCACCGTGGTAACGTGCAGTTTTGGCTGGCCGACAGAACAGCCGCAACTCCCCACAGCTAAGGAGGTTAGCTGTAGCTAACCGTTTGTTGACTGTGGACGTTTCTTCAAACTTCTGGACAACGATTCCCCACCACGGTTCATGAGGTTACGTGTTTGGGCAGAGTAATAGAGAAGGATTTAGGATGAAATGATCTGAATGTTTTCATTTTATTAAGTTTGGCTTTGTTTGTGTTGAACTCTGCTATCTTAGTGCTAGCAGGCTATCTGCTCAGAACCACATGCTCAATTTTGTGTTCTGTGTTTGTGTGTTTTTAAAGTTAAGACAAACTTTACTTGAAGGGTGATTTTAAACAGAAGATTGATCACAACGCGCCATCCGCACTTATGCATTTTAACCCTTTTATTGACGGTATTTTTCAAGGTGTGTGTTTGATTCTGGTGCTAAGCTATCAGCCTCCTTTGTTAGTTTTAACTGCTAACAGCTAAGGACATGTGCTTGCCTGCTAAAGAATATTTACCCAGAAAGGTTGTTAGTTTTCAATCCAGTAAATAATAGTTCCCTAAACATTATTTTACTAAACTTGATAACTAAGTAAACACCATTAAGCCCCATTTCTCCAGAAAGATTTGGTTCTTTTCCTAAATACCTCCTTAAATATTTTACCGTCTCCTTTAATAATATTTCTTTAAATATTATTTCAATAAATAAAGACAGCTAATGAGACACCATTGAGAGTTAGGCAGATCATTATTTAAAACATTATTTTATTAAAATAATATTTTATCTGATCTTGCATTGTGAGTAGTTGTCTAAAGGTATGCCAATTATTGCCTAAGTTAGTTCCAAGACTAACTTAACTTCACTTCCAGATTCTTCAAGATAATCCTTGGTTCTCAAACATAAACATTGCATGGTAATGTTGCATTACTCTTTTGGTCATGATTTTCAATCATCTTTAATCAACTTGTTTATATTGTACATAGCCCATTAGTCTTCCCTATTCTTTAATTCTGCTTGGTAGTTTAGTTGGATTGTTTTAGCATAGTAAAGAGTTTGTTGATTGAAATATGTTTGACTTTGAGTTGACTTATGCTGGAACCCTAATCCATGGATTTCAACATTAAAACTCCGGTACAAACTCTTCTCGAGTTTTTAAAATAAATTGCATTTAACAGACTTTCAGCACAACATCAGAAGGGGAAAAGGGGGGTAACAGAAGACTTCCCATGATGCCACTGGCTGTATAAAAGCACCCCCTCTCCCACAAGCCGACCTCTCCAAGCCGGTTGACCATCGGACAAGGAGTAGACACAGCGCGCTGAAGTCTCTTTGCTGGCCAAAAAGACTTAACTCTTCAAACTGGATCCAAGAGTCTCATATGATCACCGATCATATGCAAAAGTTGAGTATTGAATGAATTGCTGTTTGTGTATCCGGTATTCATTCACGAACGGGGGAATTAAGGCACCGGCATTGTTGACTTTCTCTCCGAGCCCTGCAGACGCACACGGTGTTCGAGGAAAGCCCCCAGCAGAGACGCGGTCTCTACAACCCGAGTGAAGCGGTTTTCCTTGCCTGAGAGAAGGACGACGCCGCATTACCGGTAACGTGCAGTCTTGTCCGGCCAACAGAACGAGCCGTATCTTAAGCCACAGCCCCGAAGGTTAGGTTAGCCGAAGCTAACCACTTGTTGACTGTGGACGTTTCTTCAAACTTCGCCGCCCCGGACATCTTTTCCTCAACATGGTCAGAGGTTAGGTTTGGGCAGAATAACAGTTAGGATGAAATGATCTAAACGCTTTTCATTTTATGAAGTTTGGTTTTGTTTGTGTGATACTGCTATCTTAGTGCTAGCAGGCTATCTGCACACGTGATCAGCTTTGTGTTCTGTGTTTATGTGTTTTTAAAGTTAAGACAAACTTTATTTAAAGGGTGATTTTAAACACAGAGTGTTGCTCATAACGCGCCGTCCGCGCTTATGCATTTTAACCCTTTTATTGACGGAATTTTTAAGTGTGTGTGTTTTGATTCTGGATGCTAAGCTATCAGCCTCCTTTGTTAGCTTAACTGCTAACAGCCTAGGCCACGTGCTTGCTGCTGAAGAGTATCTACCCAGAACGGTTTAGTTTTCAATCCAGTAAATGTCCCTAACATCATTTTACTACATTTGATAACTAAGTAAACACCATTAAGCCCCATTTCTCCAGAAAGATTTGGCTCTTTTCAAGGATATTTCCTTAAATAATTTACCGTTACGTTTAATAATATTTCTTTAAATATTATTTCAATAAATAAAGGCAGCTAATGAGACACCGTGGAGAATTAGTCATCCAGAAGGTTGGGTCATTCTTTAATTCTGATTGGTAGTTTAGTTGGATTGTTTTAGCATAGTAAAGAGTTTGTTGATTGAAATATGCTTGACTTTGAGTTGACTTATTTTTGTTAATAAATTCTTGTATTTTAAGAAATTGTGTGAATTCATTCCATGTGTGTACAGAGTTTATGCTGTTCAGTAATGTCAGAGCTTGGCTCACACCTTTCAACTTTGTCCTAATACCATCGCCTTACGGGGCTGGTTTTCACAGGAAAACCCTTAACAGACTGAAATATTATTTGATAAAATATTAAAATATTAATATTAAATATTAAATAATATTTTCAGATTTATAATCCTTACAGCAGCAGTGAACTCAAACAATAGAAATGGTACACTGTTTTTTTTATATTTAGAAAAATAGTTGTACTGTTTGCTGATGAATTTGTTTGAGATCCAAACACAGTTCAGAGTATGAAGTTAAAGGTAAAAAGAATACATATGGGAGAAGCAGTCTTTAAACTAGTGGATGTAAGACGTTTTAGCAATTTAAGAAGGTTAGTTGGGACAATGGCTTGGAATTGGAGAGCAGATAAAACCGTTTCTGCATGTCAAGATGTCAGGAGATGAAGAAAAGTGGGAGGCAGTACCTTCATCTGGTGTCATTACAGTAGACGAAAGAGAGGATGTGTTCCAAGACCTATGAATGGCAGCAAAAGAAAGTATACACTTTCCAAATACAAGGATTGACAGGCTGGTTGTCTACAGAGATGGAACAAGTGGTCTCCTGGTGTGTGGTGGCAGGATCCAGACCATCAGAGAAGACCACAGTGGTGTTCCTTTGTTACCTTTCTAGGCCTGGATTTCCACCCTTGTAGCTCGTGCAGTACTTGAAGAGGGACACGATGGAGTGGCAGGAACTTTGCTGCAGATGCGGAGGAAAGCATGGATCATCAAAGGAAGAATAATTGCCCAAAGAATTGTCAACAAGTGTATGATTTGCAAGAAGGCAAGAGCAAGAACCTGTTGGCAAATAATGGGAAACTTGCCTGAAGAGAGGTCAAGTCCAGCAGCACCATTTCAATTCACATCAATAGACCTGTTTGGACCTTACCAAAAGTATGATGTGTACTTTTCTGCTGTATGTCAAGCCAAGCCATCCACGTTGAGCTGGCCAACACACTGTCAACAGAACGCTTTCTTCTTGCTTACCAAAGGTTCACCTAAGTCCGAGGCCATCGCCAAAAGGTCTGGTCCGATCCAGGTACAAACATTAGTGGGGCAACCTGTCCTGGAAGAAATGTACCCTCACCTAAAGCAACAGGGTGAAAAATCACTTGAAGAATATGCTGCAAAAAATGGAACCTACTGGACGTGGAGAATCCTTCCGGCCAATTCCCCTCATCGAAATGGTGCAGCTGAAGCTGCTGTTAAGATCACCAAAAGAGCTCTCCAAAGTCTTGGAAAAGGAGAAAACTTTACCTTTAGTGAATTCCTGATGGTGCTCAAGCTGGCTGCCAGCCTGGCCAATGAGAGGCCCATTGATGCCAGAATCCAGAGACGTGAGGACCGAATCCAATACATCACTCCAAACACCTTGCTGCTTGGCCGAGCTACATAGAGTGGAGATTTCACGACATTTGACTGCACAACTTACCTCTTTAAAAGGCTGCAAGAGATGCAAACCCAAGTTAACTATTTTTAGAAGGCCTGGAGCCAACTTGCAGGTCCTAACCTGTTCATTCGAAGTAAGTGGCATACTGCTGAAGAAATCAGAATCAGAATCAGCTTTATTGTCAAGTTTGTACATACAAACAAGGAATTTGACTCCGGTACACTTTGCTCTTTGGTTTTTGTTTTTGCAGTACAGAATATACATATTTACAATGTACAAATATACACATATATAAATAAAAAGGTGCATTTGCAACATCTGTATGCTGTTGTTTTGTACTCTATTGAATGTTCAACAGAGAAACCGCCTAGGGGAAGAAACTGTCTCTGTGGCGGCTAGTTTTAGTGAACAGTGCTCTGTAGTGGCGGCCTGAAGGTAAAACTCTGAACAGTTTATGTGCAGGGTGTGTGGGGTCTGCAGAGATTTTAGCAGCTCTTTTCCTGACCCTAGACCTGTATAAGTCCTGGATGGAGGGAAGGTCAGCCCTGATGATTCTCTCTGCAGTCCTGATTATTCGTTGCAGTCTGAACCTGTCCTGTTTTGTGGATTAACCAAACCACACTGAGATGGATGAAGACAGGACAGACTGAATGAAGGCAGTGTAGAAGATGACCAGCAGCTCCTGTGGAAGGTTGTACTTCTTAAATTGCCTCAGGAAGTACAGTCTCTGCTGGGCCTTCTTTCGAACAGTGTCTATGTGTGAAGACCATCTCAGGTCCTCAGAGATGGTGGTTCCTAGGAACCTGAAGTGGTCCACAGCCGACACGGTGTTGTGAGGATGGTGAGGGGGGTGTATGGGGGTGGTGTTTTCCGAAAGTCCACCACCATCTCCACAGTCTTAGTTCCAGGCAATTCTGACCACACCAGTGTATCAGGAGATCCACCTCCTGTCTGTATGCAGACTCATCACCGTCCTGGATCAGTCCAATGACAGTGGTGTCGTCTGCAAACTTAAGGAGTTTCACGGACGAGTCCGCTGAGGTCCAGTCATTTGTGTACAGGGAGAAGAGGAGTGGGGATAGAACACACCCCTGGGGGGCACCAGTACTTATTGATCTGGTTCGGGAGAAGATGCTCCCCAGTCTCACCTGCTGCTGTCGGTCTGTCAGGAAGCTGTTGATCCACTGACAGGTGGAGGCTGGGACGTTGAGCCGGGTGAGCTTCTAGTGGAGGATGTCTGGTATGATGGTGTTGAAGGACGAGCTGAAGTCTGCGACCAAAATGCACTAAGAGGGCAATTCAAACTAGCAAGAGTTACTGCTGTAAAACCAGATTCCAGAGGTATTGTCTGAGATGTTTCTCCAAGTCTCTCCAGGTGGATATGGAGTAGACAAAAATCCAAAACCCATTCCAAAAGAATTCAAGTCAAAGGATCTCCAGAGTACCATACTCCATCGAGACGTTAGGCGGCTCGTTGTCCTCATCCCAGTGCAAGATCAAGTTGACCAGCTTGCTTGAGAGGTGCGATCTTTCCAGGTAACACCATGCTGCAGGCAAGCTGTGTGTGTGCTGCTCTGTGGCGCACATCAACAGGTGAGTGCAATCTGAGTTAATCAGCAGCAGAAACATTACAAATGACATGCCAGTCACTTGGCAGAGTTGCAATTAATCTGCAGACGGTAAAAGCAGTCACAAAAGAAGCACTTCAGAAGCAAAGTAACCAAACTCATGGAGAAAGGACTCCATGAGGGCTACCAGTAAGCTCATCTTTATGGAACTTTGTTTAGGATTTAATCTGTTTGTTTATATTTAGGAAAAGAGTTGTACTGTTTGCTGATGAATTTGTTTGAGTTAAGTTCATGAAATTTGTAGATAATATTAGTTCAAATACAGCAAATTTTTGCTTTAGTAGAATCTATGGCTAAAACATAAGAGTCTAATTATTTGAGTTAAAAAATGCAAAAGAAACTGTAAAGGTTTTAAACAATGTATGGATTTATTTTTTATTGTTTATGGTTTTTTCACCTTTTCCCTAATTTACAACCTTCCTGAAAATTGTTTGAAATAAACAAAAGAAGAACGAGTGAAATTCTGAGTTTGTCAATTCCTTTCTTTGTTAAGTGTGGGAAGCCATGATGTTTTAAAGACACTTAATTTCATTTTCAAAGTTTAGGTGCAGCACATGGAGAGCTGTTTTATTCAAAATTAAATAAATAAATAAATACTGTTACTGATAAATTATTAATAAATATTCCCATGAAATAAAACAAAATAATTATGTTTAAAAAAATTTTTCATCTTATTTTATTTACTTAAAATATTTATTTAATTTACTTAAAGATTTATTTATTTATTTCATAATGCAGTTTGATTTTGTGACACTTTTATTTTGTAAAGCTACTTTACGTATTTTAGTGACTTTGACTTTTTAGTCCGATTTTCATTTTAAGCTCCTTTTATTTCATGTTCTTATATTCAAATGAGGGGGCGGAGTTTTATCTGTGGGGCGACCTGGGACAGCAGGGCAGAGCTCAATTCGTGGCTTTGGCCGGCAGCAGCATGCCGGTGCCTGCCAGAAGACAGCATGCCGGAGGGAGCCAGGGGATTCCGGTGCCAGACCAGCCGTAAAAGCTTGCCACGGCGGTTGCCGCTGTTTTTGTGGAAACCATTGCTGATTATCGGCAAACGGGATGTCATTATTGTTATAGCCTGTTACTTTTAAATGATGTCTTTAATGGTTTTTATTTAATAAACAGCGTTAGACCCATAACATAAGGTGGCTGTATTTACTTGAGATGGAAAATAAATAGCACTATGTGTGTGTATGACGTGCTGAAAGGATGACGAAGACCCCTGGCTCCCTCCGGCATGCTTTTTTCTGGCAGGCAGCGGCATGCTTCTGCCGGCCACAGCCATGAATTGAGCTCGGCCCAGCTGTCCCAGCGCTGCCCCACAGATAAAACTCCGCCCCCTCATTTGAATATAAGAACATGAAATAAAGAGCTTAAAATGAAAAACGGGGTTACAAAGTAAAAGTCACTGAAATACATAAAGTAGCTTTATAAATATAATATAGCCTTTAATGCTATCTTAGACTCAATTGGCTTTGCTCAAAACATTAACAAACCTACCCACGTTTGTCTTCATTCTCTGGACCTTGTGCTGACATATGGCATTGAGTGTAAAGACATAACAATATTTCTCATAACCCTGTCCTATCTGACCATTTCTTAATAACCTTTGAGTTTAATTTAACCGAGTACTCCACACCTGAAAGAAAATTTCATTATAGTAGATCATTATCAGACGATGCTGTAACAACCTTTAAAGAATCTGTTCCACATTTAATCTCCTCATTATCACTGAAAAACATAGTGGAGGGCAATAATTCTGTTTCTGCCCCTTCACAAATTGATTCTCTTGTTCATAGTGTTACTTCATCATTGCGTGGTGCATTAGACAATGCAGCCCCCTTAAATAAGAAGGTAATTATTCACAGGAGGCAGGCTCCTTGGTTTAATTTAGATCTGCGTACTTTAAAGCACAATGTTAGAAAATTGGAGAGAAAATGGCGCTCTACACAACTAGAGGATTCCTACTTAATCTGGAAAAATAGCCTACTGCTGTATAAAAAGACACTTTGCCAAGCCAGAACAGCTTATTTCTCATCATTAATAGAAGAGAACAAGAATAATCCTAGGTTTCTCTTTTGTACAGTTGCTAAACTTATACAGAGTCATAGCTCTGTTGAGCCATCCATTCCCTTAGCTCTTAACAGTCATGACTTTATATGATTCTTCTTAAATAAAATTGATTCTATTAAAAATAAAATCTTTGACATACTCCTGAAGATGATTACTTCATCCTCAGCAAGTGAGACAACATTAGAAATAACTGTAGAACCTGATCTTTGTTTGGACTGTTTTTATCCTGTGGAGCTTCCTGAGTTATCAGAAATATTAGCTTCATCTAAACCTTAAACTTGTATGTTAGACCCAATCCCGACCAAATTATTAAAGGAAGTGCTCGTACTCGACATCGTCCGCTTATCCGGGACCGGGTCGCGGGGGCAGCAGACTGAGCAGAGACACCCAGACGTCCCTCTCCCCAGACACCTCCTCCAGCTCCTCCGGGGGGACCCCAAGGCGTTCCCAGGCCAGCCAAGAGACATAGTCCCTCCAGCGTGTCCTGGGCCGTCCTCTGGACCTCCTCCCGGTGGGACGTGTCTGGAACACCTCCCGAGGAAGGCGTCGAGGAGGCATCCGATATAGTTGCCCGAGCCACCTCAACTGGCTCCTCTCGATGTGGAGGAGCAGCGGCTCTACCCCTCCCGGATGGCCGAGCTCCTCACCCTATCTCTAAGGGAGTGCCCGGCCACCCTACGGAGGAAGCTCATTTCAGCCGTTTGTATCCCGGGATCTCGTTCTTTCGGTCATGACCCAAAGTTCATGGCCATAGGTGAGGGTAGGAACGTAGACCGACCGGTTCAAGATCTTCGCTTTTCGGCTCAGCTCTCTCTTCACCACAACGAACCGGCACAGTGCCCCCATTACTGCGGCAGCCGCACCGATCCGTCTGTCGATCTCCCGCTCCATTCTTCCCTCACTCGTGAACAACTCTCCTTTAACCTGAAAAGGACGAGCCACCCTTTTCCGGTCGAGTACCATGGTCTCTGACTTGGAGGAGCTGATCTTCATCCCAGCCGCTTTACATTCGGCTGCTAGAGGGGGCCAGCAGGATCACGTCATCTGCAAAAAGAAGAGACGAAATCCACTGGTCCCCAAACCAGACCCCCTCCGACCCTTGGCTGCGTCTAGAAATCCTGTCCATAAAAGTTATGAACAAGACCGGTGACAAAGGGCAGCCCTGCCGGAGTCCAACATAAACCGGGAACAGGTCCGACTTAGTGCCAGCAATGCGGTCCAAACTCCTGCTCTGCTCATACAGGGACCGGATGGCCCCTAATAAAGGACCCCCGATTCCATACTCCTGGAGCACCCCCACAGGGCATCACGAGGGACACAGTCGAATGCTTTCTCCAGGTCCACAAAACACATGTGGACCGGTTGGGCAAACTCCCATGAACCCTCGAGTACCCTGTAGAGGGTATAGAGCTGGTCCAGTGTTCCACAGCCCGGGACGAAAACCACACTGCTCCTCTTGAAGCCGAAGTTCAACTATCGGCTGGCCTCTCCTCTCCAATACCCTGGCATAGGCCTTACCAGGGAGGCTGAGGAGTGTGATCCCCCTGTAGTTGGAACACACCCTCCGGTCACCCTTCTTATGAAGGGGGACCACCACCCCGGTCTGCCAGTCCAGAGGCACTGTCCCCGACCGCCACGCAATGTTGAAGAGGCGTGTCAACCATGACAGCCCCACAACATCCAGAGATTTGAGGTACTCAGGGCGGATCTCATCCACCCCCGAAGCCTTGCCACCACGGAGCTTTTTAACCACCTCGGTGACTTCAGCCTGGGTGATGAAAGAGTCCAACCCCGAGTCCCCAGCCTCTGTTTCCACCGGGGAATGCGTGATGGCGCAGGATTGAGGAGATCCTCAAAGTACTCTTTCCACCGCCCGATAATGTCCCCAGTCGAGGTCAGCAGGTCCCCACCCCCACTATAAACAGTGTTGGCCAAGCACTGCTTCCCCCTCCTGAGGTGCCGGACGGTTTGCCAGAATCGCTTCGAGGCCAGCTGGTAGTCCTTCTCCATGGCCTCACCGAACTCCTCCCAGGCTGTCAGTGGACAGCTCAGCCCCTCTCTTCACCCGAGTGTCCAAAACATGCGGCCGAAGGTCTGATGATACGACAACAAAGTTGATCATTGACCTCCTGCCTAGGGTGTAAGCAAACCCACACCAGCCCGTCGCCTCTCCCCGTGGGCCATTCCAGAGTAGAAGAGAGTCCAGCCCCTCTCGAGGAGATGGGTTCCAGAGCCCACGCTGTGCATGGAGGTGAGCCCGACTATTTCTAGTCGAAATCTCTTGACCTCCCGCACAAGCTCAGGCTCCTCCCCCCCCAGCGAGGTGACATTCCACGTCCCTAGAGCCAGCCTAAGCATCCGGGGATTGGGCAGCTGAGGTCTCCACCTTCATCCGCCACCCAATCCTCTTTGCACTGGTCCCTCACGGTTCCCCCTGCAGGTGGTGGGCCCACTGGGGGATGGCCTCGCGTCTCTTGTTCGGGCTTGGCCCGGCTGGGTCCCGCGAGGAGCAACCCGGCCACCAGGCGCTCTCCGGCGAGTCCTGACCCCAGGCCTGGCTCCAGGGTGGGACCCCGGCTCCGCCTTACCAGGCGACGTCACGTGCCTCGATATATTTGTCCTCATGAAGGATTCTTGAACCGCTCTTTGTCTGACCCGTGACCTAGAGCCTGTTTGCCATGGGAGACCCTACCAGGGGCATTTAAGCCCCAGACAACATAGCCTCTAGGATCATTTGAGGGGGGGGGGGGTTGCTTATGTGGTTCCTTTGTCATGGGGAACTGATGTCGGCTGGGTGTTTATTTCGTGCAACTGAACTGTCTGATTCCATTCTGTGCAGGTATGCTGTGATTCATGTTTTTTTTTTTTTTTTATTGAACTTTGGTGGTGTGTGTTTCTTTTATTTTTAATTGTTTTGTCCCACCTAGAATATGTAACATGATTAATTACGTTAGCATTTTATGTTAAATATTATGATAAAACACAGTCCGTTCATGGCTGTTATGGAGGAAGGTGAACTGATGTCGGCTGGGTGTTTATTTCGTGCTACTGAACTGTCTGATTCCATTCCGTGCAGAATAAACATGACACCAGTTAGGCTGACCCAGAATTCATGAGTCGTCGTCATTACACAACGCAGCGTCTTATCGGTGATTTGAATGGTGTGACCTGGCCGCAGCAAAGCAGGTTACAACAGCAATGACCTGTTTGAAGAGTTTAAGTCAGGCTTCCAAGCCCATCATAGCACTGAAACAGCTCTGCTGAAAGTCACTAATGATATTATTATGGCCTCAGATAATGGACTTGTGTCTGTACTGGTTCTGTTAGATCTCAGTGCTGCATTTCATACAGTCGACCATAATATTCTCTTAAAAAGGCTGGAATATGCTGTAGAGATCAGGGGAACAGCGCTAGGCTGGTTTAAATCTTATCTGTCTGACAGATTCCAGTTTGTTCATGTAAATGATAAATCATCTTTAAACTCCAGGGTTAATTGTGGAGTACCACAGGGTTCAGTACTTGGGCCAATTCTCTTTACTATATATATATGCTTCCAATAGGTAAAATTATCAGGCAGCATAGAAAAAAATTTTCACTTTTTATTGCTGATGATACTCAGCTTTACTTATAAATAAATCCTGATGAACCCAAAACCCTTAGATAGACTACAAGCATGTCTTGAAGATATAAAAACTTGGGTGACTTTAAATCTTCTGCTTCTAAATTCAGACAAGACAGAAGTTGTCGTCTTTTTGGACGGAGTCTTTAAAAAAAAAACTACTAAATCAATCACTTAGCCTGGATGGCATTAAAATTTACTCCGATAATAAAGTAAAAAACCTTGGTGTTATTTTTTGACCAGGACCATGTCATTTTAAATCCCATATTAAACAGGTTTCTAGGATTTCCTTCTTTCACCTCCGGAACATTGCCAAAATTAGAAATATCCTATCCAGGAGTGATGCTGAAAAACTAGTCCATGCATTTGTTACTTCAAGGCTGGACTATTGTAATTCTTTACTATCAGGATGTCCACAAAATGCAGTTAAAAGCCTTCAGCTGATTCAAAATGCTGCAGCAAGAGTTCTGATGAAAATTAAAAAGAGAGATCATATTTCTCCTACTTTAGCTTCCCTTCATTGTCTCCCTGTTAAATCCAGAATAGAATTTAAAATTCTCCTCCTCACATATAAAGCCCTTAATGATCTTGCTCCATCATACATCAGAGATCTGATTGTTCCATATGTTCCTAACAGAGCACTTCGTTCTCAGACTGCAGGTTTACTGGTGGTTCCTAGAGTCTCTAGAAGTTGACCCCTTCTCTTTTCCAATGGTTATAATCAGTCTGAGAGAGAGAGGTATCCCAATCCTTATGGTTTTAAGTATAACAATGGCCATCAGTGGGACCCTTTGTGGGGTGCTTTGAGACGACATTGTTGAAAATAAGCAGCATTTAACTAAATAATCTGAACTGAAGCTTTCTGTGTAGTTATGCTGCTATAGGCTTAGGCTGCTGGAGGACATAATGACCACTTTAACCCTCTTCGCTACATTCTCACACTACTCTCCAATTTTGCATTATTTGCTGTTATTTCAGCTTTTAACTTTGTTCTCTCTCTTTTCTCTTCCTACAAGCTACACCTGGCCTGACATTGTGTCTACCTGTGACACCTTTCTGGAGAGGGGCATTGTCCAAGCTTCTGCTGGCAACAACTTAATGCTCACCCTCTACCGATGATCCACATGGCCCTGTCTTTCAGTGTTTAACCCTTTCTCTCTCCTAGACCATGGCAATTGACTGAGCTTCTACTGTAAATATTATATGTGCTCTCTTTCAGACTCTAACCTTGAAAACTGGCTCAGAGTTTATATGTTCTTTCTTTCTAGGTGAAACCACTACAGGAGCTACATCCATTAACATTTACTTTTCCTTCCCATAGAACATACTCCTGGATTAGTGCTTCTTTGTTCTCTTTGTGTCTCTGCTCTGTTCTCTCTAACCCCCAGTCAGTCGTGGCAGATGGCCGCTCACACTGAGCCTGGTTCTGCTGGAGGTTTCTTCCTGTAAAAAAGGAGTTTTTCCTCTCCACTGTCGCTACATGCATGCTCAGTATGAGGGATTGCTGTAAAATCAACGCCAGTGACTGTCCACTGTCTCTACATGCTCATCCGGGAGGAGGTAATGCTGTAAGTCACTGACTGGATGAATAAAACTTTTTATCCAATTTGAATAAATAACTAACTCTGACTGCACTGTTTAATGGTTAGGACTAATTGGAATGTATGTACCTGACTTTTGTGAAGTGCCTTGAGACAACATGTGTTGTGAATTGGCGCTATATAAATAAAACTGAATTGAAAAATGTCTCATGGATGTTATATAAACCCGACGTTCTTCCTCAGCACTCCCCTGCCAGCTGTGTGCTGATAGGACTATGCGGCCGATTAATAAAACTTCCACCTCTCTTCTCAAGGACAATGGCGCTTCTATCAGTGTTGACAGTCTAATTCTGACAGCAGTGAACGTTATACAGAAATCTTACCTGGACCGCGCTCTGTTGCTTAGCAGTGCTTTTGCCTGCGTGTTTAGGCTCGATGCAAAGTACAGCGTCTCCTTCGGCTTGCAGCACGCATTCTTCGACAGGGTTCCAAAATTATGTAAAGAACATCGCAAAATCTGTGTTAAATGAGCTGCTCTTCACCCTCACAATGATATTGCAGATGTAAAAATGGCACAAATATGCTGAACAGAGCTGCTTGCAGGACTTCCTCAGTTGTTTTGCTCCATTTCCAGGTCCTTTCTGTCCAATGGGAGCAATGATCGTCACCCACGTGGCTTTGTTTACAAGTTATAGCTCACTTGCACAAAGTACAATGTGAAATCTATGGAGCCTGGCAGGTGTGAGCGGGTGAAAAAAAAAAAAAGCAGGTGGAAATCTGTGCTCACTCTTTACTAAACTGAGTGTTCAGTTTAGCAATCTGTGTGCATGGTTTGATGAATTGTGCGCTCCGTTTTCCAATCCGTGCTCACAGATTACTCAGTGACATCTGTCGAGATATCTCAGTGTAACAAAAATAAATAAAAAATAAACGGCTTTGTTAATTTTTTGCCCGCTGACACCTGCCGGGCTCCATAGAAAGTAAACCACACCAAACTAAAAAAAGAAAGTCCACTTTTAGTCAGGACTAAACAAGCAGACCAAAAGGATTTTCCTGGTGTGAATATACCCGTACATACATTTAAAGAAGTCTCTGCAATTAAGTGATCACAAAAACTGATAAATAAACTTTGTATATGGCCCCGATTTTTACCACTGCCTCTCCCAATTGGTTCTTTAATGAGATTAATGTTAAATTTAGCAAAAAAAATTAATAGCAGATCAACAATCAGCAAAAAAGAGAAAGATCAGTATTCAAGTATTTATAATTTAGGACTTCTTCGGCATAAGTTAACAGATACATAGAAGAAAGCAGCTAAATGCACTGCAACTAAAATATCATGTAGCTATGAATAAAAAAAACATATTGTATGCTTGAAATCTCACAGCAACTACTCAGAACCCAAGTAAAGGAAAATCATATCTCAGAAAACCAACAATTAACTCAAATAAGTGTGCTGCATATTCAGGTGCAAATTATACCAGTGACAATAAAGTGGCTCCAGGATGACCTTGGACCAGATCAATAATATGGGCTCAGTAATGTAAAGAGCCAATGCAGACCTCCACGATGCACTATAACCAGTAATTAACATCAGCATTGCAAAGGAGATATTACTGTATGCAGTAGACCTGGTCTTCACTATATTTAAAAGCTAAGGACAGCCCATAATTAAATGTGTCTAGTTTCTTGAAAATAAAAAAATATTTCCCTTCTTCATAGTTTTAATCTACTTTCTAATAATACATCAAAAGTTATTAAACATAATTTAGATCTTTTGCTATAAACACACGGAGCATACGTGAGAAATTAAGAATTATTTCAAAAATGTTTGTTCTTATGGTATGAAGGTGTTTCAAGCTTGTGTAAATACCCCTACTAGTAGTTTAAAATGCTAGATGTTGTATTTATTTTAAGTGTGGCACCTGTTCTTCTGCAGAATCCAGCATAGAGGAAACACTGTTTAAACCACATCTGAACCTGGTAAACTGGAATATATTTGCAACGAGAGTCTGTGGAGAACATTCAAACTCCATGCAGAGAGCCTCTGACTTGGATTTAGACCCAATACCTTGGTAGTAACAACTGTGGCACTGTGCAGCTCCCACTCCCACTCCATATAGAGCCATAATTGAGTTCTCATAAGGCATGTTTGTCAGTTATTTTGAAACATTCTTTTTATTAAGTCCACATTTCTGTATATTTTTTATTGGTCTGATGTAATTACCTAATATTAAATGGATATTAAAATCATAATTAATAGAAATAAATGTATAATATGTTTCACTTAGTGAATTGAGTTGCTAAATAAAATAAACTTTCTTAATAATCTAATTTATTAAATAAGAATGTATATGGAGTGGGAGCTACACTGTGCCACAGTTGTTACTACTGTTACCTTGTAGCAAGAAGGTCTTGGGCCTAAATCCCGGTCAGGGGTTCTCTGCATGGAGTTTGAATGTTCTCAGGATACTCTCAGTGCCAACATTTTCATGTTAGGTTAGTTGGTCACTCTAAATTGCCTGTAGAGTGTGTAGTAGTTTGTCCTGTCTTCTCTCTGTTGTCCTGTGATGGACTGTCAACATTTGCAGGGTGTATTCTGCCTATTGCCCAATGACTACTGGAGCTAGGCACCGCCCAGGTGTTCCCTGGGGATCCTGTTATGGGGTGAGAGTGAACACAGCAGACTTTACTTACAAACCAAAAAACATTTATTTTGTCAGAAACATTTTCTTTCACAGGACTTAAATCTTATCTCAGCTTTAGAAAAAAAGCAACACCAGACTGAAGGACAGAGACACAACATTAATGTCAGAGACTAGACAGTAATAAAGGTTTTGCTGTCATGAAAGGGAATAAATATCTGTATTTTAGTTACAGCTGTTAATTGTTTTATATATCATTTTTTTTCTACAGGTTCTCATTAATATTCCTCGATGTCTAATCGAGCTGCAGTAAACAACCAGTCTTCTTTTCTGCATTAAATAACGAGTTTAATATAAAAATCAAAATAAATAGCATGTGTGATGCTCAAACTGAGCTTGTCACAAAAATAGTACTTTGTTATGCTTGTTATGTGAGTTCTTGAAAATATTCAAACACATTTTATACAAATGACACAAAAATTTAAGAAAAAAACAATAAGCACCCATAAGTGTTTTCCATCAGGTTAGGGCTATTCCATCTGCCAGGTTTGGTGTCAGCTTCCACCTCGCTGGACCTGCATGGGCATTGTCATCTGGCAGGTTCAAACTGATAGGGTTCCAGTCCATTAGATCCCTAAGCTACTGCCTCTCAGACAGTATTTGTCCAGACTGCATTCTTCTCACAAGACAAATCACAAAATCAATCATCGGATGAAGCTACATTCAAGCTGCAACTTTGTTATCATTACTTTATGTGCCCAAGTTTGGTCATTTGTAACATCTTCACTCTTTAACAACTTCTGACTGCTTGTTCATCTGCCTTTTTTTTCAACTACCAGCTTGAATACAACTGAAAAAGAAAATGTTAATATTGTGCGATTTGTTATTTAAAGGGGACATATCATGCTTTTAAATCCTTCCTTTCCCCCCTTAAACATTCAAGAGTTTTCACATTCCTGTTTTGAAGTGCAAGAGAAAATACTCAGTTGGTGACTGGAGACTGGGTCCACGCCTAGTCATGCTGACGGGAAGTTTGGGTCTGGTTTAACTGGAGGGTCGGCTTCCTGTTTCAAGGGTTGTGGGGGCGTGGTGGCCTGACGCACTGCTTCTGTCACCATCTTGCGTAAGGCATCCTCCATCTCTTTCCCCATAATCCCTTCTGCGTGTCGGTCCCACCATTTTCCATCAGTTTTACCTTTAGGCCTCAAGTGATGGTCAGGTCGTCTGTTCGACCACAAGCAGTCCGGCAACTTTGACCGTGGTTGGTATTCAGTACCACCCCCCCGGTCCAGCTGACCAAACCTACGTTGTTCCCTGAACCTGTACTTGAAGTGGGTTCCTGCTGAAGGCATTTCCTGACCTTCTAATGCAAGGCTGGTTCTTTCAGTCTGGACCTGTAAAACCCTAGCCTCGCCCTCTGATCCCTTGGTCGGACGTGCACGTGTTTCCCATGCCATCTGAGCATATTTGCGGATCTCTTGCATGCTCATGGTCATTGTTCTGCAATACATAGTAACATCGTATCGCACACTTTCATGAAGGTTGTGGAGGAACAGGGATTTAAAAACATGTTCCTCCTCAATGCCGGGAGCGTTGCGTCCTTGGAAGTAAACAGCTCTCAAGCGCCAGTAATACTCCCTGGGTGCTTCGCTTTTCTTCTGCTGGATAGTGAAAGCACCAAGTGTGGCGGAGGCCCGGTCCGTGTACACAGAATATTCTTCCCTTAAAGCTTCGCAGAGGGTTGAATAACGGTCTCGGACTGCAGGGGGCAGGCTCTCCATGAAAACATGAACGCTCCTGGATGTTGTCTTCCAGATAAGCTTCAGTTTTTTCCGTGCTGATGGCCAATACAAATCTAAAAGACAGCGTTCAACTTCCCTAAGATAATCATCAATGTTTGACTCTGCATTATTAGGGTCGAAACGCTCTATGTCTTTGGCCAGAGACTCAAGCTGGCGGGTGCGCAATCCAATCTCAGGGATTGGTGCCGGCCCATCTGAGTCATCATCTGAGAGTTCACTCCGGCTGCACTCAGGGTGTGTCAGTGCATCACGAGTCAAGTTTGAAGGCTGCTTGCCTCTAATCCTTGAACTATTTACTCCTGCTGGGTCCCCAGCCAGGTATCGTTCATGGCTGCTGATTACAGTGGGGTGGGGCACCGGACCACTGAACCTATTCTGACTACTTACACCTGTTCTTGCCTCGGTGGATGTATGGGGAACCCCATGAGCCCTGAAAGGTAATCTCTGGAGAGCAGCTTCTACATCCTCCAGATCTGACCTGCAGGTTCTCTCAGGGTATCGCAGGTGTGGCTCACCTTCAAAGGTTTTAAACCTGTGGGGGGTTTTTCGTCCCCCCCCATTCCCCCGGGGATGGGGGGTGGCGGGCTACCCTCAGTTGTCTTCAACCTATTTCCAACTTCTGTTAGTTCACCTCTAAGGACATCCCCCGTCTGCAAAGTATCATTCAGCTCGAACTGCAGTTTAACACGCTGGTAATTTTCCCAAACTTAACCTTCGCTGATACAACAGAGTGAGCTGTCCTAAACAATCTGAGACCCGTCTGTCTTTTGGTGGGTTTTTATGACTTGGAACAACTCCTGAATCCTGGCTTTACATTGCTCAATGCCATAATCATTGAGACCTTTACGCTCCTCTGAGGATAACAGAATCAATGACCCAATCGTTTCTTGTGCTTGCATTCCTATGGGGCCCCCTTTAACATACACACATCTCCAGCTGCTTCTGGGGTTTTTTCCTCCATCTTTGGCCTCAAATGCACAATGGTAATACACTGACAACGCAAACACCAAACTGTTTAGCTATGAACCACCACTAAATAACCAGTCGTACCAATTAGCAGTAACACAAAAAACAAAAACTGTTCTTTGATGAATAATAGCTAAATTAGTTAGCAGACACAAAAAGGCTAAGTTGCTCTATGATGAGCGGGAAACTTAATTAGCAGCAATACAAAAAGCTAAGCTGTTCAGCTAGCTGTCTGATTCAGATATGTATCCTGCAGGTGTATGGGTTTGCTTAAAAGGGAGTAATCAAGCAAAAAAAAACGCACAAAAAAGGGGGAAGAGGAAATGAAAAAAACGATTTTCTTTTCCTGAAATAACCCAAACCCCAACTTCAAAATAAAAATTTTTAAAGTGGAAAACGAAACTAAACTCAATGCTGTTCTTAGCTTCAAATAAATGTTAGTGCTTCCTAATATGGATCACTTACCTTCTAGTTAGGCAACTAAGTTAGTTTTGTGAGTCAGATCAAAACATGCTTCACACAATAAAAAACCCCCAAAAACGCTTAAATTTTATCCAAAAGTGGTCATGCATGATCAATAACTTCAGCTTTCAACTTAAGTTATGCCCTTTTAAAATTATAGGTGATGGAATTATCTGCCTGTGTTAATGAAATGAGTGATTAAAATCAAAGTAGGAAATGCAATTCTCACTAGTGACCACCAGGGGTACCAAGTGCAGGTCTGGGTTTTGGGAAATCCAGCTGCCACTGCAATTTTTTTCAATGGCCACCAGATGTAGGTGTTTCTCTCTACCTGACTGGGAGGGGCTGGGCAGACCTGTAATTACACCCAGCGGACACTGGGGGGCTGTCTATCCGCGCTGGTTTCCCGCAGCTGGTGCAGCAGGGGGCCCGGCTGGAAAACAACTTTAAATTTACCACAAGCTGTAACCCTTTTAACTTTGCATCCACCACAAGCACCTCTGAAAAATTTTTTTATCCTCTGCAGCAGAAAATGAGCAAACTCTATTCAAGATACCCCAATCACAAACGCTCTCTGCAAAACTCGAAAATCTCACAGTAAAAATCTAGTTAAATGCCACGGATATACAAAAATTTAAATTTGTGCAACAGTGTATGTGATGTCTTTTTTAAGGGCCCACCCAGGGATGCCAAATCGGTTGTAATTTTTAGATTATTGATTAATTGAATATTTATCAAGATTATAATTAAAATCATAATCCGATAAAATTAACTCCTTTAAACCCAAAAATCATTTATGAATTGAAACCAGAGCTGTCCTCTGCTGTTGTAATTATGGCTCAAGGCCTCTGATAATTTTCAATTATTAAATGTCACTGTTTAATCGACTGTTTCTGTCAAAACGTGGGGAACTTTGCTTATTTTGACTGACAAATCATTTTTGCACAAAATAAAAAAAAAAACGCCTTCTCTTTATTTACGTGAAAATTTATTAAATCAATCAGCCGGATACAATCAACTCCCCGATTCAAAAATCTTTACCTACTCAAACATGCAAAGTTCTACACAAAAAGGGTAAAATTAACCTAACAAATAAAGCAAAACAGCAGTGTGGTGTATTGAATCAACCCCAGTTTTTGCAAAGTTGGTAATATGACAAAGGATGTGGTTTTGGTTGAACGGGGTTTGAAAAAAGTCCGCAAGAAGCGTAGCGCTCCGGTGTTCGCCCGTTAAGACAAATTTGTGTGACGCGGCGGCCTCAGGACTCAATCAATGTTGCATGCAAATACAATTTCATAACATCAGACTTAAAATTGCGATTCTGATCGCATAAAAAATCCTATCTCTCTCTACCCTGCCCAGACTACTTCTATAAAAAAATCAAAGAAAATAAAAAAAGTGGGTATTTTCTTTTTGGAGCAATTTTTTCAAGGCTGCCCCCGTGAGGGGGAGAGGAGGAGGGGGAAAGTTGGAAGTTAACGTACGTCCACGGTTAACTTCGGGAAGAGCGGTCAATCTTAGTCCTTTGGCCTCCTTCGCGTAAGGGAAAAATATGATCTGACCGTCAGCAGTCGACTAGAACAAAAAAACAAGGTGGCGATCCGTCTCCTTGAAACTCCGTGGTTTTTTGGTTACGTGTTAAACTAACACCTTCGATCGGTAAAGTTGAAATTGCTGGCCTTCTTATTCCAGGAATTTCTGTCATGAACGTTCTTTTCGTAGCCAACGAAGGAGAATAAATGAAGACTCCACGTGGGACCTCTTTTTCTCCAGAGGATGCTTCAGTTGCGTGGTAATCTGTCGAGATCTCCAGCTGAAAAGCAAGGTTTAAAACACCCGCCTTCCATATATAATCTCGTGTGACGTCAGAGCTCTTGTGACGTCAGACTTGGGACGTCCCCGTCCTACCAGCCGCAGGGCCCACTGGGATTTGTAGTGGGGGACCATACTGGATACAAAATGGCCGATGATGTCGAAAGGCCTGTTGGTGTCCAGCAATGTGTAAACTGTCCAATATTCAACAAACAAGTGGTCCAACACCAGGTTTAAAATCTGATTCTTTTTGAGTTTAGAAATCTGACTGTGGTACAATTAGACCAAAACTGCTTTCATTAATTTCAAAATATTAACAGAAAACTCTTTCCTCTGTTCTTCTATTTGAAAAAAAAAACATTTCTTCTAACCTATGAACATGAGGGTCTCTGTTTTCAAAGAAAAAAAACGAAAAGAGGTTCACATCAAAAATAAATGACTCAATTACTTCCAGCTTTTTGAAGATGCTAATTTATTCTTGATATTTATTACCCTAGTAAAAGTAACCTTTCTTGGAACAAATACATTTACATGAACTTTGAAACTTTAAAACGGATATTAACTCATTTTATTTAATCCGATCTGCATCTCCATCCTACACAGAGATTCAAAGAAAATCATCCAGTGTGATGTTCAACTCCTCAGGCAATTTAAAAACTGGGCCTTAATCTATCAGTAAGGGACTGAAGAGTGAGGAATCGGTTTGTACCAGGAGAGGGGTTGTAGAAGACTGAACAAAGAAATTTTAGGGTTTAACAGGACAAAGAGGAAATATAAAACAGAAGCAAGGTGAAAAGGCTAAATGTGACCGATTTAATTTTAAATATATTTGTTATAGTGTCGTTAGCTGCAATGTTTACTAAAAAAAACTGCAGGTCATCTAATGCTTTGACAAAATGGAGATAGATTCCACATTATTTTGAGGCATCTCTACTGTAACCCACAAAAAAAGGAATCTCTGGAGATCATTGTGCAAATAAGGATTCTTCATTAAATGAAGCGCATTATGGAGAACCCTGAGCTACATGAGATCATGAGACTGTTGTACAACAACAGAGGGTCTTCAGTCAGGGGCTCCTCCAGATCTGCTGTAAGACAGACTAAAACAACAGAGCTAAAACAACCTTTAATTTCCCTTTGGGATGAATAAATTATTTTTGAGTTGAATTGAATTTAACCTGCATAAACTGCAGGCATGTTTGGTTAAAATGCAGGAGAGTGAGTTTTAAAGCACATCTAATTTTGGTTCAAACATGCCAGAGTGTCTTGAAAACCTTAAATTTGGTTTCGACTAATAATTCCCCAAATAATTTGGCTCTCTTTTTCTCTAGACTTTTGATTCGTCTCACTCATGGTCAGCATGGTCAGATACAAATGAACCAACCCATTTTGTCCTTGGGCGACACCAGGCTGTTGTGAGGTGTTGTCCTCTGGATCCAATCTACTGGAATAAGGCATTTTTCTGCTGTTGCCATGCCTGCCCTAAGTAATACTAGATTCAACAAGAATGACAGTGATTACATGATTTATTTTTTATTACCTGTGATTGGGATTTTATGTGCATGACCTAAACTTCTCTAAACCTATACAAACAGACTATATCTATTTGTTATATCAAGGAGCACTATAAACAACAAATGAGCTACCCTTGTCAAATATTACAAAATTTTTTGACAGGATGTTGCCTTAATATTGGAAATGAATTCATTAGAAACTATGACTTTCATTTTTCCTAATCTACAAAGCCATTTTTTTAAATCCTATTGACTTAAAAAAATCAGTTTGCTCTTTTTCTTCAAGGAAGGTTTGATGAAAAGACAGAAAAGATGGCGTTACCTTCTGTTTATGCATCATGAAGATGTGGT
Source organism: Crenichthys baileyi (assembly GCA_036173005.1). Classification (NCBI taxonomy): domain Eukaryota; kingdom Metazoa; phylum Chordata; class Actinopteri; order Cyprinodontiformes; family Goodeidae; genus Crenichthys; species Crenichthys baileyi. The sequence continues at coordinate 1,388,576 of JAHHUM010000003.1, read as the reverse complement.
TGAAAGGTTAAAAAGACCTCCACATAAAGTTTTTAAATGTGGTTAAAAAGTGGACGGAGTGTCCACCTGATCAAGATGCCTCTTGACTGCTTCACTTTTGAGTTATCTTTGAGCACTTCCCAGTGAAAGAAGGCCACCCGCCAACACCTAGAACTTACTGGAGGGAATTTACCCCCTTACTGCTTGAACTGTTTATTTTTATGATGTTATATTTATGCTGTTAAGCAGTTTCCAAGTTTAGCAGAGCCTTTTAATTTCCATATTGCACAAGCAATGTATTTAGTATGTAATAAGAAAATTACACATATTTGGGCATAACTCTGACCACTAGATGGTGGCAAACTGCTTTCAATATAATCCTGGGTATGTGTTAAACATGTATCAACAGGCATTGCTGGTATACATATGTCACCACGGGTGTGGGGTTGTTTGAGGGGAACATTTGTCTACAATGAAACATATATCCCTGCTGGCCCTAAAACACCCTGAGAACTCCCTAAATGAACTTATAAAATGGTCTCAAGCCTGACTTTTAACATCTTTGTTTAGGCTTAATATGAACGGGTGATATAAACTAACCAGCGTAAATAGTGTATAAAAGTTATGTCCATGAACATTGTGTTTGGTGGGTATATTGGTCATGTTCTGAATCTTCTGTGCATTGATGTACCTGTCAAATTTTTCATGCAATATTCTCTGCATTTTGTCTGTTGTGTCACATTTCTAAACCACACATTTGCTTACAGGTATTATATATTTATCTCACCAACTGCTTCCCCGAGTAATGGAAATCTTTACCAATCTCTATCAGTTTAGTTCTGTGGAAAAAAATCTATTCTATCAAACCACCAAAACCATCCATGTCACTACAGGTCTTTTAAAAGTTCTTGTAGTAGGACCCATATGCAGACAGGCATGCAGATGGAGAACAATGAGTTTAAAAGTTTAATAAGTAAAAAGTAAAAACCTACAACCAGTCATGAGGCAACAAAAGCAGACATGGACATGAACAGAATTAGTATGAGCTGAACAGGATAAATCAGCAAGGAGCAATGAGAAATGGGAGCCATAGATAGCAGGGGAAACATGAATCTGATAAGGAGGCAGCAGGTGGACTGAGTGAGCTTAATTGCAGGGTGGCTGAGAGAGACTAATAAACATGAATGAAACTGCATGGAAGTAAAAGAAAACCCAAAGGAAATATCTGCAAAAAACTAACTGAAAAACCCCAAATAAACAGAGAACAAAGAATATTCTAAAAATGAAAACTCCAAAACAATAATAAACAGTGGGAAGTGAACTAAAGAAGGAGAAAAGTTTAAGAGCACACTAACTGGCAGGAAAAAAGTCCAAAATAACAAATCACCTCCAAATCATGACACTATGAACCTCCTTGTGAGAGAGAGGGCACCAATTAGCAAACAGGAGGCACAAAGACTATACAAACTACGGTGTTTATGTAGGTATTTAAAAGATTTTTTAAACTGATATTATTTACAACTAATAAGTCACTAATAATGTTTCTTAGATAATGTAAATTTTTAACTATAAATGCTCATAACTAGGGCTATAGCATTACAAGCTTAAAATGTAAAAACAATAGGTTAAATGTTGAGATTATGAAATGTTAGCATAGGTGTAGAGTAATGTGATTATAATTATACTTTGACAATGTAACTGTAAACAAACTGTTTCAAACTGTAAAGATCCTCCTGCAGCTTGTAGTTGCCAAGAAGAGTGGTGAAAAAGATTACAGAGATGGTGCAGGTACAACTGGCCAGGGGATATTTAACTAGATGTTTCAGGGGGCAAAATGTAGGAGTGTGAAGCTCTATGTACAGGGGTTGGACAATGAAACTGAAACACCTGGTTTTAGACCACAATAATTTATTAGTATGGTGTAGGGCCTCCTTTTGCAGCCAATACAGCGTCAATTCATCTTGGGAATGACATATACAAGTCCTGCACAGTGGTCAGAGGGATTTTAAGCAATTCTTCTTGCAGGATAGTGGCCAGGTCACTACGTGATACTGGTGGAGGAAAACGTTTCCTGACTCGCTCCTCCAAAACACCCCAAAGTGGCTCAATAATATTTAGATCTGGTGACTGTGCAGGCCATGGGAGGTGTTCAACTTCACTTTCATGTTCATCAAACCAGTCTTTTCACCAGTCTTGCTGTGTGTATTGGTGCATTTTTCATCCTGATACACTGCACCCCCTTCAGGATACAATGTTTTGAACCACCGGATGCACATGGTCCTCAGAATGGTTCGGTAGTCCTTGGCAGTGACGCGCCCATCTAGCACCAGTATTGGGCCAAGGAATGCCATGATATGGCCCCCAAAACCATCACTGATCCACCCCCATGCTTCTCTCTGGGCATGCACAGTCTGGTGGTACGCTTCTTTGGGCTTCTCCACACCGTAACTCTCCCGGATGTGGGGAACACAGTAAAGGTGGACTCCACCAGAGAACAATACATTTTTTCACATTGTCCACAGCCCAAGATTTTCGCTCCTTGTACCATTGAAACCGACGTTTGGCATTGGCATGAGTGACCAAAGGTTTGGCTATAGCAGCCCGGCCGTTTATATTGACCCCGTGGAGCTCCGATGGACAGTTCTGGTGGAAACAGGAGAGTTGAGGTGCACATTTAAAATTCTGCCGTGATTTGGGCATCCATGGTTTTTTATGTTTTTTTGGATACAATCCGGTTAGCACCCGAACATCCCTTTCAGACAGCTTTCCTCTTGCGTCCACTTTTATCCTGTTGGATGTGGTTCGTCCTTCTTGGGGGGTATGCTGACATTACCCTGGATACTGGTGGCTCTTGATACATCACAAGACTTGCTGTCTTGGTCACAGATGCGGCAGCAAGACGTGCACCAACAATTTGTCCTCTTTTGAACTCTGGTATGTCACCCATACTGTTGTGTGCATTTCAATATTTTGAGCAAAACTGTGCTTATACCCTGCTAATTGAACCTTCACACTCTGCTCTTACTGGTGCAATGTGCAATCAATGAAGATTGGCAACCAGGCTGGTCCAATTTAGCCATGAAACCTCCCACACTAAAATGACAGGTGTTTCAGTTTCATTGTCCAACCCCTGTATATCTATCACTCCACACTGTGTGGAAAAGAGAAAGTGCATAATATTTTCAAAACTGTGAAGCCAATTTCATGTTTTTAAAAATGTTTGACGCTGTTTGTATGCCTAAAATAAGTGGATGTAAACTTCTCCTATATCCTGCAACTTATAAATAAATAATCAAGGGTGGGGAAGAATCAGTAGAAAAAGAAATGTGATTCTTCAGTGGTTTTTACTTTCTGTGTTACTTCACTGGCTTTCTTACGTAATGAGTAAGCTTTTTCTTATTTTCTGCTGAAAGCATTAAGGAAATGCAAGAAAGGAAACTGTGTAAGAAAGTGACGTAAAGGACAAAGAAAGTCAAAGAAAGACAAAATACTATGAAAGAATGATTTATTTTCCCTCACAAACAGATCTGACCTTAGCTATGCAGTGAATACACAGCTGGCTGTTGAAAACGATCTTTGTGCATCTGTTCATTGTATTAGAAGCTCACAGCAGTGGAGATTGGGCACGGTACAGGCAGGCCAGGAACAGACTAACAAAGGAGATCAAAGCAGCCAAGAGAAGCTACAGTGAGAAGCTGAAAGAAAGCCTTTCTACTGGTGATACTTCAGCTGTATGGACCGGTCTGAGAAACCTGACTGCCCACAGGAGCCCCTCCACCCATCCTGAACAGAGTCCTCGCCTGGCCAACCGTCTGAATGGCTTCTACTGCAGACATGAAAAGAAACCGTTCACACCTCAAACCACCTCAAACCATCTCGTCCACATCCCATTCAGCAACAAATTCCTCCCATAAAACAACCAACCCCCTACCTTCAGATCCTATGCCTGCACTAAAGATCCCTGAGGAAGATGTAAACAGGCTCTTTCAGCGCATGAAAACAAAGAAAGCTGGAGGATCTGATAACGTCTCCCCATCATGCCTGAAAGCCTGTGCACATCAACTCGCTCCGATCTTCACCCGGATCTTCAACAAGTCACTGGAGACGTGTGAGGTCCGCTCCTGCCTCAAATGATCCACCATCATCCCAGTGCCCAAGCAAACCCACCATCCTAGGATTAAATAACTACAGACCGGTAACCCTGACGTCTGTGGTCATGAAATCCTTTGAGCGGCTTTGTAGACTTCAGCTCGGCCTTCAACGCCATCATACCAGACATCCTCCACCAGAAGCTCACCCAGCTCAAGATCCCAGCCTCCACCTGTCAGTGGATCAACAGCTTCCTGACGGACCGACAGCAGCAGGTGAGACTGGGGAGCATCTTCTCCCGAACCAGATCAACAAGTACTGGTGCCCCCCAGGGGTGTGTTCTCTCCCCACTCCTCTTCTCCCTCTACACAAATGACTCGTCCGTGAAACTCCTTAAGTTTGCAGATGACACCACTGTCATTGGACTGATCCAGGACGGTGATGAGTCCTCATACAGACAGGAGGGGGATTGGCTGGTCCACTGGTGTGGTCAGAACTACCTGGAACTGAACCCAGTCAAGACTGTGGAAATGGTGGTGGACCTTTGGAGAACAACACCGCCATACATCCCCCTCACCATCCTCAACAACACTGTATCGGCTGTGGACCACTTCAGGTTCCTAGGAACCACCATCTCTGAGGACCTGAGATGGTCTTCACACATAGACACTGTTCGAAAGAAGGCCCAGCAGAGACTGTACTTCCTGAGGCAACTCAAGAAGTACAACCTTCCACAGGTGCTGCCGGTCATCTTCTACACTGCCATCATTCAGTCTGTCCTGTCTTCATCCATCTCAGTGTGGTTTGGTTCATCCAAAAAACAGGACAGGTCCAGACTGCAACGAATAATCAGGTCTGCAGAGAGAATAATCAGGGCTGACCTTCCCTCCATCCAGGACTTATACAGTTCTAGGGTCAGGAAAAGAGCTACTTAAATCTCTGCAGACCCCACAGACCCTGCACACTGTTCAGAGTTTTACCTTCAGGCCGCCGCTACAGAGCACTGTTCACAAAAACTAGCCGCCACAGAGACAGTTTCTTCCCCCAGGCTGTTTCTCTGTTGAACATTTAATAGAATACCAAAAACAGCATACAGATGTTGCAAATGCACCTTTGTATTTATATATTTGTAAATTTTACATTGTAAATATGTATATTCTGTAGTGCAAAAACAAAACCCCGAGAGCAAAGTGTACCGGAGTCAAATTCCTTGTTTGTATGTACAAACTTGGCAATAAAGCTGATTCTGATTCTGATTATATAATGTCAGCAGATATATGTGTTATTGTAGGAGAATATGTTTTTTTAGGTGTGTGTGTGTGTTCTTGTACTTGCTGCTGAGTGAGAACCATTTTTCATAATTTAACAGCAAAGTGAGGACATTTTTCAAAAGTAAGGACATTTTCCTGGTCCTCACTTTCTTAAATGTTGTTCTTGTGTTAGTGGTGAGGTCTAGGACTCAGGTGTGTACTGAGTTTAGGTTAGGGTTAGCCATGCACTGGAAATGGTTAGGGGTAGGGGTAGGGCCAGGATTAGGCCGTGGAAATCAATGAAAATGAATGGAAGTCAATGGAAGTGAATTTAAAAGTCCTCATAAAGATATTAAAATACAGAGGTGTGTGTGTGTGTGTGGGGGGGGGGGGGGGGGGGGGGTGCAGGTTTTATTTTGACCAGAATTTACAGAAACCTTTGGGATAACTTTGGAGCTTTGAAGGTCAGACACTTGTACCTTTTTGCAACAAAGTAATCCAGTGTCCTGATCAAAAAACTTGTTTGCTTCGGAACAGAACCCTAATGACCCCATCATTTAAAACATGTGCAGCTCCTACCCTAAGTTACCTATAACAAATCCCCAAAATCACTCGTAAAACCCGTTTGTTTCTTTAAATACAAAGTCCGGGAAAAAATGTTTAAAATTTTTTCCCTCAAATGTGGGCATAAAAACTGAACAAGGACAGTGGCAGATACCAAACTGAACCTGACCATAACACAGATCTAACCAGAAGCTACATAAACTATACAGAATGTCAAGTAAGGAAGAAATGACAGCAGGCAAAAAAGACAAGACTACTCAAAAAAACTAGCAAAAATGCAAAAATCCAGAACCATAATGCTCCCAACCGGAAAACCATGACAAGTCATAGTGATGTCTGCTGTGGGACATTTGACACATTTGACACAGATGTGCATCAAATCCTATCATAGCGGGCATTTTTTTCTGCATTAAACTGACATTTTTATATTTTCTATAAAATTTCTTAGCTATGATATGAGTTTTTTTTGATCCACTTTATACCAACTTGTCACTCAGAAGTAATGCTGTTTGAGTCGGAGTAATAAGTCTCCCAACCTCAAAATGGGGATCAAATTAAACGAAAATGCAACAATTTGACCCTGTGCCAAATAAATAAAGATATGATGAATAAACCTCCATTTAGAGTGTTTCATAATTATAGGAATGTGCAATGTATTTTAAGTTTAACTGTCCTTTCTTTAGCTCACGGTGTTGTTTCCTGAGATAAACAGAACCCAAGCAGAACATATTTGTCTCCGTATTGTATGTGTTCCTAATCTTTTTGGTTTTTACTGCTTATTTATGTGCAACATCTTCCATCACATATTGAAGCCAATATTGAGTTGGTTTCGCCGTATGTATGTGTGTGTTTTATTGGAGAAGTCAACACAATGAATATTGCATGAGGAGAATCACAACAGAAATGCAGACACCCATGGTGAATAATGAGTGGATCAAATGCAAGTTTATTCTTTGGCTTCGGCTTCTCCGTAATTCATGTTGATGGATGAGTAATCAGCTAATGATCAGAGCAAGAGGGTAAGAGAGGCAAGGAAGACACAAAGAGAAAGAAAGACTGAAAGAAAAAACAAGGACGAAGCGAATTATGAGTGACTGTGATGCATTGATCTTATTTCAGTGTAGATTTTATACCACACCCGTCTAAGCCAGACATGGCTCCTACCCATTAAGTATTGTATCCTTGTCTAATACTTGTGACATGTGTGCTTCATAACACCGCAATGGGAAACATCTTGTAAATGGTATATGAATTAGGAAACAGGTGGGAGGGAGTGGTCCTCTGACTCAAGGAAATCAAATCTAACGAAACCAGGAGAACTTAAACATTTCTGCTACAACTCCTGGAGTGGAAGTCTAGGAAGCACAGGGTTTAACACAAAATGTATGAAATAAATCTAGCAACCAACAAGCTTAAAACTACTGAACACAATCCAGCTCAGCATAAAAGTGATTTATTTTCACAGGTTTCAAGGTTTCACACAGAACTTAAACAGAAAGAAAGCAAGCAACAAACAAATAAAAACCCTTCTGACTGAAAATTAAAACAATTCTTATCCAACAAAATAAAGGTACAATGCCTAGGTTCCCTGACTGGCCACAAAACAGAGGAAAAAGTTTAAAGAAAATGGCAAAGCAAACTAGCAAACTTCCAATTTAAAACAAGATGTCCTAAATAAAACAGTCGACCAAAACAAGATGGTCAAACCACAGAGTTACTCTTACACAGACAACCAAATCACAGGTACCCAAGGGAAGGGGCATGGCACTGGATGTCTGAAGCTTTTATGCAGTCCACTGATAAAGAGGAAGTGACTTCAGCTGTGCACCAATGTGTGACAGAAGGCCCGCAGACAAACAAAAGAAGAAAAGTAAGGGGCTCTCTTCTAGTAACCTGCCTGTAGAGGTCAGTGGACACAACAATTTCATTTCATAGGTCAGACTGAGGCCAAAGGCTTATATTAATTTATTTTTCAAACTGGCTTTTCTCTGTGGTGGTGGGGAATTGTTCCTTTCTTTATTTTTACTACATTTATAGAGTTTCATTGGATGTGTGCATTCACATCTATATTTGTAAAGAAAGATGTTAAAGCATTAATTAAACATTTAGTTTTTTCAAATTTGCACAAACTGTTCCAGCTCTGAGCCCATCTCTAATGGAATATTTACATCTTGAAAATGTGATTTATCACTGTAGATATTTATTCACTGATGTCAAAACAAAGTTTAACTTAACATAAACATTGTGTTTTTTAGGATTTGATGAACAAATGGATCCCATTCCCCTCTAACAGCAGTTTTTATTCTGGACTTTGGATAAATAAGATGTTTCTGACATGTTACTAGGAAAATCATGATCATAAAATCAGCCAGTAATGGTATGACATACTTTATATTCATCTATTCCTTCATTTATCCCTCAAGGATGGCTACGTACATGTCTGCTACGGCCTCTCTTGTGCTAGGAAAACTCTGCCTATTTTTGGTTCCATTTACTACATTGAAGGTTTTAGCAGTTTTCAATTGCTATAGGGATTAACTTCCATGTCGTAGGGAAATCAGTAGAGGGCTTTTCATGGAGGAGAAGCTACATGAATAACTCCAGAGGACGCAGCCAACCGACCTAGTTAGAAATACGGTGTGCTTCAAGGCAGTGTCTATGCACAGCTCAGAGCTTACCTGCAGAAAACAGCTACAATCAACTACCATGCTTTTTTTTTTTGCTACAAGTGTTTCAGCTTGTTAAGGGAACCTTTATTAAACTTCGTACCACAACCATTACAGATTTTATCCCATGATACTCCACATCATAAACTCGTACTGTTTGGGAGGGTGTCACTCTCCCAAACAGTAGGGGCACAACACATTACATACAAGCAATTTTCATTGCTACATCCCTTTTCTTTTCAAACGAAAGTATGTTCTGCAAAACAAATTATCATTAATTCATGGACTCCGTATGTACAGGGGTTGGACAATGAAACTGAAACACCTGGTTTTAGACCACAATAATTTATTACCATGGTGTAGGACCTCCTTTTGCGGCCAATACAGCGTCAGTTCATCTTGGGAATGACATATACAAGTCCTGCACAGTGGTCAAAGAGATTTTAAGCAATTCTTCTTGCAGGATAGTGGCCAGGTCACTACTTGATACTGGTGGAGGAAAACGTTTCCTGACTCGCTCCTCCAAAACACCCCAAAGTGGCTCAATAATATTTAGATCTGGTGACTGTGCAGGCCATGGGAGATGTTCAACTTCACTTTCATGTTCATCAAACCAATCTTTCACCAGTCTTGCTGTGTGTATTGGTGCATTGTCATCCTGATACACAGCACCGCCTTCAGGATACAATGTTTGAACCATTGGATGCACATGGTCCTCAAGAATGGTTCAGTAGTCCTTGGCAGTGACGCGCCCATCTAGCACAAGTATTGGGCCAAGGGAATGCCATGATATGGCAGCCCAAACCATCACTGATCCACCCCCATGCTTCACTCTGGGCATGCAACAGTTTGGGTGGTACGCTTCTTTGGGGCTTCTACACACCGTAATTCTCCCGGATGTGGGGAAAACAATAAAGGTGGACTCATCAGAGAACAATACATGTTTCACATTGTCCACAGCCCAAGATTTGCGCTCCTTGCACCATTGAAACCGACGTTTGGCATTGGCATGAGTGACCAAAGGTTTGGCTATAGCAGCCCGGCCGTGTATATTGACCCTGTGGAGCTCCCGACGGACAGTTCTGGTGGAAACAGGAGAGTTGAGGTGCACATTTAATTCTGCCGTGATTTGGGCAGCCGTGGTTTTATGTGTTTTGGATACAATCCGGGTTAGCACCTGAACATCCCTTTCAGACAGCTTCCTCTTGCGTCCACAGTTAATCCTGTTGGATGTGGTTCGTCCTTCTTGGTGGTATGCTGACATTACCCTGGATACCGTGGCTCTTGATACATCACAAAGACTTGCTGTCTTGGTCACAGATGCGCCAGCAAGACGTGCACCAACAATTTGTCCTCTTTTGAACTCTGGTATGTCACCCATAATGTTGTGTGCATTTCAATATTTTGAGCAAAGCTGTGCTCTTACCCTGCTAATTGAACCTTCACACTCTGCTCTTACTGGTGCAATGTGCAATCAATGAAGACTGGCTACCAGGCTGGTCCAATTTAGCCATGAAACCTCCCACACTAAAATGACAGGTGTTTCAGTTTCATTGTCCAACCCCTGTATAAAAATACTTGTCCCCATATGCTGCACTTGTTTGCAGTAAAATATATACAAGTATTATCCACTGACGACTGAAAAGATTACATACAAACCCTGCAATGTAGATTCACCAAGACCAACACTGCCCTCTAGTGGAAAATAATTATACTTACAAGGGGTTGTTTGATTGCAGTAACGATTAAGATAAAAACAGATTCATAGACACTATAGCTTTCAACACAAAATTCACAAAGCATTCATGTTGATGAAATTCACTTTAACAATGTAATTCTTGCTGCAAAAAATCCAGTGTCAGAGGTTCTCTTAGCTCTTTTAATAAAACAAAATCATGATGTTTTCATTGCATTTGTAGAAAGAAAATTATATGTAAACAATAATTAAAAAGAGGGTAAAAAATCATTTATATGGAGTGAGTGACAGAGATAAAATTGCTGCATGGGATACATATGTGAGAAGGTCAAATTCATTTCATTCAAGAGAAATGAGCTGCATTTCTGAGCGGTAGTGTTTTTCCTCTGTCAGGTGGATTAAATGTGGATTTCTTAGGGCACCAACAGCTTCATCCATCAGTAGGAAGCATAATAGTTCAGTCTCCAGAACCTAACATGCATGATGTCCTTGGGTAAAAATTCTAAGGCCCACAGAAGCCTGAATGTGCTTATCCGTGTGAATGAGGGTGAAAACGTGCTGCATGCCTGGAATAAGAAGTGCTAAATTTGGTGTGAACAGGTGAATAAGAAGCGAATCATGAAGCTATTTAGGGGATCTGTCCAATGCTAAGAGGAGCCTTGTCAGTGCTGACCATTTACCATATTATCACACTCACAGAACTTAGTAGATGTAAATGTCACATTTAGGAAATGGTGAAAAAAAAAACAGTTAAGGAGGAAATCAACACAAATCTTCAAGAGAAAACAAGATAAAAAAGAAATTAAATGAGAACAAACGTCACATTCTTACTGTACCTTTGGGGAGTACATTCTCTTGTACATATTGAAAAATCTTATTGTTTTGCTTGTAAGAAGTGGTGCTGTATTTGAAACCCAAAGTAAATATTTCAAAGAATTGCTAAAGCAGCACAGCTTGAATAGTGTTTGGTAAATATATAAGCACATTTATGATTATTTCTATACATCCTTATTGTATTTAAATAGTTATTAAACACACACATATATATAGGGAACATAAACAGGGGATCTCTCAGGATGCCTTATTTTATCCATTGGGTAAGACAGTGTAAGCTGGTCCGGTGTTTCTGGTGTTTTTTGGGCCAGCATAAAAGAACTATTTTCTTCTGAATTTTTAAATGTCTATATTTGTGAAAACCAATTAACAAAATGTTTTCTGAAGTCTTCTAACTACACTATATTGCCAAATATATTTGCTCATCCATCCCAGGCACTACATTCCAGTGACAGGGACCTTGACCACAGGTATATGAAATCCAGCACTTAGGGATCCAGAATGCTCTCACAAACATTTGTGAAATTTCTGGTCCCTCACAGGAGCTCAGTATATTCCAGCATCGTACTGTGAGAGGATGACACCTGTGCAACACATCCAGTAAATTTCCTTGCTACTAAATATTCCAAAGTCAAATGCTAGTGATGTTTAACTGTGTGAAAGCGACTGGGAATGACTGCAACTCAGCCAGAAAGTAGTTGGCCACGCAGGGTCAGTGGATGCTGAGGTGCAGAGTGTGCAGAGGTCAGGAACGTTCTGCAGAGGCAACAGCTACAAATCTCCAAGCTTCAATTGGTCTTCAGATTAGCCCAATAACAATGTTTAGAGTGCTTTATGGAATTGGTATCTATGTCATAGCAGCTATCCAATGCTATCACCAGCCTATCCAATGCTATTGCCAGCCTCTCCAATGCTAACGCAAGTGAGTACCCTCCTTCTCATTTGCCAGCCCCGGCTGCTCAGTAACCGCCGCCAGCCTAACATTAATCAGATTAGTAGCTGCTTAGGAATTGATATAGCCTCCTGCAACAAGGTAGAAGCCACCATTGGGTGCACAAAAGTTTTAATTTTGGCACTGATACCACACCATAAGCAGCTGAATCACCTGCAATACTAGATGCAGTGGTGTAAAGCATGCTGACACTGGACTCTAGAGCAGTGGCACCATCTATTTTGGAGTGATGAATCGCTCTCCATCTGGCAGTCTAATGGATGAGTCTGGGTTTGGCAGTTGCCAGGGGAACAGTCTAGCTGGATCTGGTGAGAAACAAAGGATAAATATCTGGAAATGCATCACAAGCTCACCGTTAGGTATGGTGGAGGTTCTGTGATACTGTGTGCCTGTTTCTCTTCCTAAGGCCCTGAGAATCCTATTACAGTCCACTGCATCATGAACTATTTGAACCAGCAGGACATATTAATAAGTATCTGTGTGCCTTTGGCAGAAAACTGAACAAGAGTCATTAATGGGTGTTTCAGCAGGACCCTTTTTCAACTGTTACTGTATCTCTCATCTCTGCCAGACCTATCTTATAAAAAAGGGCATGCCAAAAGTAGCCAGGACTCCGAAATGTTATAGGAGAGGGGCACCAATCAAGGTGTTGGGTGATGTTTCTGGCATTTTAGTTGGTAGTAGGTGCATCTTCTTTCATCTCCTAAAAGTTTCTAAAGGTGATAAAACTAAGTTCTTAACTAAGAGACAAAATTATGCCCTAATCCATTGTGTACTTCCTGGTAAACATAATGAACGTTGTGCAGCACTGATTTAATTCGCCAGCAGTACATCCTGGACACCACAAGCTGCTGTGGCAACTGACTTTGTGACCTTTCACTGACACAATGCTCCAACCTCTGATCTGGTCACTATGACCAATTACCAAAACTCCTCTGTCCTTATCAGAAAAATAATGACCCTCAATCAACGTGTTATGCATGTGATTTTATTGTACACTGGAACTATAAAAATCTAATCTTTCTGTGCAGTTCTGATGATTCCAAAACATACATGATTCAAAATCCCAAAATACATTATTGTAACTGGGAAAATAACGTTATATTCATTAATTTATTAGGATCTAATGACAGCTCCAACATAAACAGTTCACATAATGCTCCATGATTCATTATTACAGAATGCATTAAATGATTCATGACTGAAAACTCAAGATAATTTTTCGTTCATCTGACACTACTTTCAATTATGCACAATATTTTCTTAAGCTATTATATTTATCTAATCCTATGACTTTACATTCTTCTGTACAGATAAATGCAAAAAGGCTCATCTATTTACAGTATTTATTAGTTGTTGATGCAGTCAGAGCCATACAATCTAGAATATCTGCTTAAACTGTTGCACAATTCTGATGTTTGGACAGAAAAAAGGGGGTTATACAGGCACTCCATGATTTAACAGATACAATATTTGAATTAAGGGGATTAAATTATGCCCCCTCTCTTCCTCTCTCAAATGACTTTAATTTAGCTTTTAAAACTGTAATTTTGGCATTAACTTATGTACAACAGACTGTACAGAAAATCTGAGCTCCAAATAAATTATGTGTAAGAATAATAACTAGGGGTATTTCTAATATTACTTTTAAGCTTACCAATGAAGTCATAAAAGAAAGACCCATGGCACCTACTGAGTAGTAAAAAGCTTCTCAGTAAATGGCCCTGGCTGCATTTTCAAATTATACCACCCTGTCAACAACAGGGGGCAACAAAAGCTCACCAAAGCAACAAACTGTGTAGCGAAACAGACACAATTTTACATAGCCCTCCTGTCCCATGCCTGTTGTATGTTAGGCTTACAGTACGGCTGCTAGGGTCGATAAGGTGCATTTCTGTGTTACAAAAACAATTCACATGAGGGATAAAGAACACACACAAAGACACACACGTAAGAAAAATCTATTGATCTTTTAAAAATGCTGTAAGTTAATTTTTCATTTTTCCTCTTTTTATGCTGTTTGTTGGAAGACAAACAGCATAAAAAACAACCTAAAGGTCTTCAGTATTTAACATGTTAGTGGCTCCACAAACATGGTTCTGCTTGGGAAAACTAAAATACGTTTTTGCATATAGAAGTAATTCAAACACACAAGTTGTAAGAATAAAAATCCCATCATGCTTTCAACTTGGACTTGTGTTGAACACGTTTGACCTCCTCCAAGCTCTTCTTTAGACCTTTGAAAGCAGACAATGTCAAGTAAAGGCAACCCATTTCCGCTTCCTGAACTATAATTTACCTTCATAAAAACCATGAACTTTTATTTGTTTTTTCATAATGCCATTTCCCATTATGTCAGCTATTGCCATTATCTATTGGAAACAATATTGCCCGTTTTGTGACAACCTCCAAAAATTTTTTATCCTTCACAGCACTGATAGCTATACAAGGTAAGGTGTTTCTTGCCCTAACAGAGAAGACTTTTAAGCTTGTTGCTTAATATGTTTCCACCTCTACCTTGAGGATAATAGAAGTAGAAGATCCACACAGCTTTTTTCTTAACAAATCTTTTCATGAAAAATAACAGCTGTTTGTTTTCTCTGCTTCTTTTGATTTACTGTTAGCCAATTAAATTATAACAGTTATTCCAATAAGACCATATGCAGATGACATACTTGTTTTTTTTTTCTTTTTTTAACCAAGGGAAACATTGTGCAGAACTATCATGTGTAGCTTTAACAAAACAGATTAAGCAAACTGTTCAAGAGATTAGCTTTAACTGTAAAACAAGAGTCAATTTGTAACATTCACCCTCATTCTTTACTTCCTAGTCATGACGAACAACGTAGAGTTCTGTGATAGGTTTCATGTTTTTCACATTCAGGCCGGTCTGCATTCCATCATCTTTTTAAAAGCTTTCCTAAAGCTGTCATCCAGGAAGGCATACAGGAATGGGTTGAGACAGGAGTTGGCGTAGCTCAGGCTTGTTATGATGTAGGAGATCCTAATCACCAGAGGTGTGTTACCCAGGTCTGTTGTCAGAGCCACAATGGTGCTCAGGTGGAACGGAGTCCAGCAGAACAAGCACACGGCCAAGACGATAAAGACCATGATGGTGACTTTTTTCTTGGCCTTGTCTAGAGCCTTGGCGTTGCTGTTCAGCCTCATGTTCCGCAACTTGTAGAGCATCATGGTGTACAAGATGCAGATTGTTGAGACTGGAATAGCAAAGCCCAGGATGAGCGTGTAGATCCGACTCATTTTAGACCATAAAGTCTCAGGTGCTGGTAAGATCAGAACACAGCTCTTCCTCCCATTTTCTGAATTCACAAAGACGCCGGCAAAAACAGTGAAAGGCATGACAATGAGGATGACGAGGAGCCAGACACAAAAAGAGATGATTTTGGCTGCTCTGTAGGTGCGGTATGGCATGCGCTTGGACCTGACTGTCGCCCAAACAACCAGATAGCGATCAATGCTCATTACTGTCAGGAAATAGATACTTGAGAATATGTTGTAGTGGTCTATGCTCACAATAACTTTGCACAAAACTTCACCAAAAGGCCAGTTATTCAGCAGATGATCAGCTATGCTGATTGGCAACACGAGGGTGAACAAATCATCTGCAATTGCCAAGTTCAGGATGAACATGTTAGTGACCGTTTTCATTTTAGGAGCTTTGAGAATAACATATATCACAGCCATGTTGCCTGTCAGTCCCACGGCACAGATCACAGAGTAGATGACTGGTAAAAAGATGTACAGGTCAGCGTGGAAGTAGGGAATAATGCAGTTGAAGTTGGTGCTGTTCCTTAATGAGAGGGAGTAGAGATCCACAGAGTCGTTACATACTGGCAGTTCACCACTGGGAAGCGACACGTTCTCAATGTTCTCCATGTTTCCACAGATTTGAGACTTTAGAACAGGACTATATCTCTGGCTGCATTTTTAATAGGAAAAATATAATTTAATAAAGTAGATTTTAATTTTAACTTAGCTTCTAACATATTGCCTCCTCAGTCTTTAATCATTATAACAAAAAATATCTAGTTGCAGAAAAAAAAAAATCAGGCTAATGGAGGATCAGCCCTTATTTCATCACTCAAGAGAGAAATCACTGCAGGAAAAGAAACTGAAGTACTCAGGGAAACACTTCTGCTTAATTTCCTTGCAGTAATTTCACATTTTTCATATCACAGTCCAAGAACACGTGTTCTTACCTCCCTCTTGAATTAACAATAAAGAAAGAAAGAAATAAGATTTCACTCCAGCAGACCTGTCTTAAAATGAAAATACTAAGTGTCCTTAGTGTAAAAGCTCTCCAAACACCCGACTTCCCTTTTTGTTTGGTTTATAGTCCTTTAAGATAATTTATTCTTTATATTCCCTGTATTTTCCCTCTTTTGTTTTATCCGCAACGCTGAAAAATGACTTCCTAATGTGCGATGCTTCTCAGGTCCTAATTAGATAAAGGTGTCCTGCGGCTCCTCTGTTCGTGTCCTCCCTCGATGTCAAACACTAACACGGCGATTTCTAGAAGCTGAGCTTGACTCCTGTTAGGTTTTATGGTGCTTCCATTCTGCTTTTGAAGAACGCTCTGGAGACGTGTCCAGTATGCATTACGCATGAGTGGCGAGAATCTAACAGGAGGATGTGGGCAGGAATTAGTTGCCAACATTAGCGAGAAATAAAATTAACAAGAGTAAACAA
Organism: Crenichthys baileyi; assembly: GCA_036173005.1. Lineage (NCBI taxonomy): Eukaryota > Metazoa > Chordata > Actinopteri > Cyprinodontiformes > Goodeidae > Crenichthys > Crenichthys baileyi. The sequence goes on along the minus strand of JAHHUM010000003.1, from coordinate 1,371,836 downwards.
CAAACACTAGTCTTATCATAACCTGCAGAAATAGCTTTTAAAAGGTACAGATTTAGAAGAAAAAAAAAACATTGAACAAAACAGAAATAATAAAGAAAAAAAGACAAAAATAATCATGCAACTAAAAGCCATCCCATATTTCTAAAGTTTGATAAAAGACATCGCTATACTGTATTGGAAAAAAGTGACCTAATCAGCTATATTATTATGTATGAAGTGAAGTGAAGTGAGTTTACCCCTGTGTGAGCCCCCGGTGAAGTCCCTTTGTCAGGTCTGGCTGAGGTGCGCACTGCTCTGCTCCGTTCTCCGCCGCTACGCTCTCACTCTCTGCCGACGAGCTCCTGGAAGGCAGCGCCTCCGGCTGACGTCATTTCGAGATCCCCATGTCAATCACGTGAAGCTCTCTGCCTTCACGGTGTCCTGCGCAGGTCAAAGTATTTTTTTTTTCCTTTTCCGCCCCGCTGCCGGTGTCAGCCTCTGACTGAACGAGCTGTTGGCTGTACTTTCCTGTCCTGATGTCACCATCCTGTTTCCCCTCATCATGAAGACCGCTGCACAGCTTTTTTTTCATCAGCCCATTAGGACGCAAATTTAGATTTTTACTGATTTCATTTCTAAAAGCAAATGCAACGGAAAGTGAGTGTGTTAAGTGTAAATTAAACTGAACGCCATGCGACTCATTTACCAATTAACTAAATAAATAAACTAAAATTAAAACCAAGAGAAAACTGCAAAAATCATTTCTAATGGAATTCTACACTTACAAATTATTTCTCAAATTATTTTTCATAAAACTCTCTCATTACAAATATCTACTTCTTCACTTTTAAAGCCCTGTTTGGTTCTGTCCCTGCTTGTATCAGTGACCTCTTAGGTCTTAATTTTCCTTCCCAGCAACGGAGGTCTGGTCAGAGACTGTTAATAGTGCCACAGACTTATTTTAAGACTAGGAGAGACAGATATCTTTTAGCCATGGCCTCTAAGTTGTGGGATGTTTGGCCTCCATCTTTATGTTGGTTGCCTTCATTTTGTAAATCATTTAAAAGCAGCTATACAGTTATGTAGCAGCACCTATGTAGTTTTTTGACTGGCTTGTAATTAATTAGAGTGTCTTTTGTTAAATATTTTCATGTCCTATTTTATGATGTGAATGTTTCATTTTTAGTGCCCCCTGTTTTTCGGTATGTGTTTAACAGTGCTTTCAAACCAAACTTTTGGAAAACTTTTTACTGTGCCAGAGTTGGAATCTGGAGGGTATCATGCCAGTATGAACCCATTTCGGACCCTAAAATGGACCAGAGAACCGTACCCTGGCTGCCAGTCTCTGCATGGTTTATCCGGACACTGGAATGGTTCTCTTGCAGTGTGAATGCATGCCTTTACCAGCGTCATATAAGGTCAGCGCATCTGAGTAGAAGAAAAAAACATACTAAGATGAAAGAGGCTGAAAATATATCGTGGGGCTACGTAGAGTAGTGAAGAGGTGCAGGCACACAACTACATTTGAACAAGCAGCAATGGAAACCCTGATGAGGCGGACTTTCTTCATTGTGCTTTTTTTCTTCTCGAACAGCACAATACTGCCCCTGAAACAATCCGTTGCAACTGCAAATCGTTTGCTTGGGTCTAAAAATCTCTGTGACAGCAAACTGCGCCAACTGAAGGTGTAAATTTTCCCACTTCTACAGATCCCTGGACCAGACCAGCAGTGTGAATGTACCCTAAATGTCCATGTCCTCAGTATTTAGTAGCTTCTGTGCAGCACTGTGTGGTTTTTACCAATCACAAGTGCTATATAAATACATTTTGCATTTCCAAATGATTGTGGATCTGATCATTCTTCTTCTTCATCAAACCAAAATAACTATAAGTGACTTTCTGCTGGAATCAGTGGCAGGTCTGAGATATAGCTAAAGATAGCTCTGAAGCATCACAGGTTAATTTAATACACGTAATAAAATTCCAGAAAATTCTGTCAGAAGTGGGACAGAGGAAAATGCTTTGTAGACCCAGCTTGGTAATTAGGTAATCTTTTCCCTCTAATGGCACCAAATGGTGTCTGCCTGCTGAACACAAAGGAGGGACCAACTCCTCACTGACTGCACATACAAATAAACAATGCAAAATATAATTTGGCTTAGGCTTAGCTCTTTTTCTGATGTCACCATAGGCAATCGCCCATGTTGTCCTTATCAAAAACCACCACTGGGTGGTATATAGTATGGATTTGAGCTATATAACCACATTTCCATGCAGTATGCTATGACCAAAATTGTGAAATAGGTTAGAAAACATCTGGGTAGTAACTGACACATGGTCAATAGGAAATGTCCTGTAGCAGACAGTTGTTTTATGTACCTGAAAAAGTCAGGTATGAAAAGACCAAAACTGCAAATACTGCTTGTACCAAATGGCAAAGGGACAAAGTGACCAGCATCCACCTTGGAGTAGAGATTAATTGCAGCAGACTACTCATTAATATGCAGTGCACTAACATGGAGGTCAACAGTATCATCCCCAAGAATTACTTAAAACCAATGTCACATTTAGACAGCGTGTGATAATTAATCCCTGGTAAATTCACAAATCTGTTTTTCAACTCAAATAAGTTCTGGGAAAGTTTTATTTTACACATTTCATTACTTCATCCACAACTTTGGACTTAGTTCACAAGCTAAAGCTTTAGCTCACTTTTGAACAATTACTGCTCAAGACTACAATGGAAGGTGACCAGTTTAAAAATGAGCTGAGTGCATATTTGTATATGTTATATAGCCAACTCACAACGCACATTTTATGTGGATAGCCCCCAACTAAATCAGCACTGTTGCATAAGGTGCTGGTTAACAGGCAAGGTTGAAAAAAACAGAAGTTAACAGCAAACCTGAGATGATGAACGTCTCCAAATGGTCACAACAAATATACTCTTGTTGTATAACAGAAGAGTATATAACAGAACATACCTTGTGATATATAACCTTTGTGCATGAAGTAGCATGAATTCTGACAATAAACAAATTAAACAAGCCCATGTACATACGATCTGCAGGCTCCTTAGTTTTGTGATTCTCTGATATCTCTATAATAAAAGCTCTCTATCAGTATATATATATATATATATATATATATATATATATATAATATATATATATATATATATATATATATTTTTTTTTTTTTTTTTTTTTTTTTTTCTTCAGCCAACATATCCCACACCTTTATATAACTTATCAGCATGTTGACTGTTTACATTCACTTTTCAGATCATGAGTTTCAAGCTCTATTTTAAAATGGTAATGGGGCTATTTTGACAGCCTAAGGGAAATCGACAATGCAACAGCTGCTTGTAACATCAAGCTGCAGGGGGTCTAAAGTGCTGTAGAGCTCACCAGTGATGAGTGTGTGTGTATGTAAAAACAGATTCTGTGAAATGATTAAAGTTATTTACACGTCCAGGTGAAGGGTTGTTGCATTTGGTTGGCCTTTGGTTTAGGAGCATGTTCAGTATTGATATCCAATAATTGTTGGTAACAGAAATGTCAGTATGAGGCTAAAATGAGTTCTGCTTCAGTTTCTTTCTGATATTACTGTTTCTGTCGGGATCTGGAGTTCCTGTTTGTATTTTGTGCCTGATGGAACTTTACGTCCCTGTATTGATTACCGTGGACTAAATCAAATAACAGTTAAAAATAAATATCCGTTACCCTTACTCTCATCTGCCTCTGAACCAATACACGGTTCCACCATTTTCACAAAATTGGATCTACGTAATGCTTATCACCTCGTCCAAATTCGCAAAGGGGACGAGTGGAAAACGGCATTTAAGACTCCTCTAGGGCACTTTGAGTACCTTGTGATGCCTTTTGGACTCAGCAACGTGCCAGCAGTATTTCAGGCGCTAATAAATGATGTCTTGAGAGATTTTTTGAACATTTTTGTATTTGTGTACTTAGATGACACGCTCATTTATTCAAAAGACATCACTGAACATCGCCATCATGTCCGCTTAGTCCTTCAGCGCCTTTTGGAAAACCGACTATTCATTAAAGCAGAGAAATGTGAGTTTCAGAAGGATTCAGTCACCTTCCTGGGATTTATTCTAGAGGATGGACAGGTTCGCTCTGATCCGGACAAGATCAAGGCCGTTTTGGATTGGCCGCTTCCTGATTCTCGCAAACAGCTCCAGAGGTTTCTTGGGTTTGCAAATTTCTATTGGAGGTTTATCCGCAACTACAGCCAAACAGCAGCTCTCCCTAATTGCACTAACATCTTCCAAGGTCCAGTTTAAGTGGAATCTAGAAGGAGATCGAGCTTTTCATCAGTTGAAACGAAAATTCTCTCAAGCACCCATCCTGATCCATCCTAACCCAAACAAACAGTTTACATTGGAGGTTGATGCCTCAGATATGGGAGTTGGAGCTGTACTCTCACAAAATTCTGATCTTGATGACCGGCTTCATCCTTGTCCTTTTTTTTCCCGCAGATTATCTAAGGCTGAGCGAAACTATGATGCGGGAGATGGAGAGCTGCTAGCAATCAAACTGACATTGGAAGAGTGGCGACATTGGCTGGAGGGTGCTGAGCATCCTATTCTGGTATGGACTGATCACAAAAATTTATCTTACCTGCAATCAGCTAAGCGGCTCAATTCTCGCCAGTCCCTTTTCTTTTCCCGGTTTAACCTCTGCATCTCTTACAGACCAGGCTCTAAGAACCAGAAACCAGATGCCCTTTCCCGTCAGTTTTGTCTCAACGACTCTGAAGAGCAACCTGCTCCTATCTTACCTACCAGCTGCACATTTGGCTCACTTACATGGGAAATTGAAAATGTAGTGCAGCAAGCCCTACTTCACGAACCTGATCCTAAGTCTGGGCCTCCTAATCGTACTTATGTTCCCTCCTCCATCAGGGCACGACTGATTCACTGGTTTCATTTGACCAAGCTGTCAGCCCATCCTGGTGCCAGTCGGACGGTGGGGCTAATCTCCAGGAGATTCTGGTGGCCATCGTTGCATAAAGATGTTACTGAGTATGTCAAGGCTTGTGCAACATGCGCCCAAGTCCTCAAATCACCCTCCGGCAGGTTTGCTCCAACCTCTAAGTATCCCTACTCGCTCCTGGTCGCACATCGTATTAGATTTTGTCACCGTACTGCCCAATTCACGCGGCATGACCACTATTCTAACTATCAGGGTATCACCCCCAGTCCAATGGTCAGACTGAACGTATGAATCAGGAGCTTGAAAGCGTCCTCAGATGTCTGACCTCCACTAGCCCTGTAGATTGGAGTGATTATTTGCCTTGGGTGGAGTACTCCCATAACGCCCACATTTCTGCTGCAACTGGTTGCTCTCCTTTTGAGGTTTCTTTAGGCTACCAACCACCATTATTCCCTGGCGATCAGAAGGAAATAGCAGTTCCTTCTGTTAGGCATCACATAAGCAGGTGTGGGACTTAACTGTTCAAGCTCTTCAAAGAACCGCACTTCAAAATAAAAGATTTGCTGATAGGCGGCGCCGGCCTGCCCCTCTGTATCAGCCTGGTCAAAAGGTCTGGTTGTCCTCCCGGGACATTCCCTTTAAGTCACTCTCCAGGAAACTCTCTCCTAGGTTTATTGGCCCGTGCGAGATTATTTCTGTTATAAGTCCCTCCACTGTTCGCCTCCGTCTCCCACCCAGTTTCCGGATCCACCCCACTTTTCATGTGTCCCAGCTCAAGCCTGTGTCCACTAGCAGTTTTTTTTTGCTGACAGAATCAAGATGTGCAACATTATTAGTCCAAGCAAACGGTCTGATTGTAATGAAACTCCTGATGTGTTCTAGCTGTGCTGAGAACATGCTGCCTTGCAGCAGGAACTGAACTGCTGCACTATTGGTACGGTTTGTGTTTAAGACTGTCTCTAAAACAGTACTCCACAAGTTCATAATTTTGAAATTAATCACTGAATTTCTATAAAGCAATAGCACAATTGTTTTTATGCATTGTGAATTTTTTTTTGATTGGTTTGACGTTTGTAGATCCAGGTTCTCTTGGATCTTTTGACTTATCAAGTTAGCAAAAGATGTGATTTCAATGTTTTTCCTTACCACATTTATGCAAACCAGTTAACCTGCTTGATTATAGCAAACAGAGAAATGAATATATGCAGGATGCAAAACTTAAGTTTGTTTAAGTCTTTTGGTAACCAATAGTGTGGTTATGACAACATGTCTTAAAAACACAGTGTTCAGAATGAGGTAAAAAGAGACAATTTTAGAAAATAATGTTTTATTTTTTTTATTTGCTTTTTAGACATTTATATGAGCTATGAGCTGATGCAATTTTTGGAACATTCGACAAAGGTAGAATAGATACCAGTGGAATGTACACACTCTGCACCAAATGTTACATTCATTCTTTGTGTTATCTCATCTGCTCACCAGGTCAACAGGTTGTGGTTCTTTGGCAGGCATCTTCAGTTCAGGTTTTATATATGCTGTCCTGAATTATTATTCTCAATCCTGAAGCATCACCAAATCTCAATGTTTCTTCTACAGGGATGGGAAGTGTTATTGCTACACCAAATTTAGATGGATTTTAGCTTAAAAAAATGTAGATGTTTTTAGATGTGTTTTTCTCTCCCTAACAAATGCTAACTGGTTAATTATGAGAGCCGAACCTAATTAAATTAACATTGAAATGTCAGTGTCATAATGGTGGGTTTAAGACTGATAACACACAATCACGAAAAGCAGAGTATGTTTTGAAACGGTTTATTCTTAAAGCCAGGGTAGTGGATGAAACAGGAACCAGGGCTGGGTCAGTGGATCGGACTGGAATTAATTGAGTTTGTGGTTAGAGCTAGAAGGTGGGGGAATAAGTCCTTCTCCACAGTGTCTGTGGTTGGCAGGCTGTGTGCGGGCTTGTTCCTGTAATCTCCAGTTGATGTTGTCCCTTTTTCTGCAGCGAATCTCCGCTGTGACCTGAGGGGGACGTTGGAGGGTGGACAGGCAGGTGAATACTCCTCTGAGTTAGGCTTGGTAAGTTCTTTGAGAGGCTGGGCTTGGAGTTGGATAATAGAGCAGGGACCATAAGTTGAAGGCGTCGCGACTTTGAGCTTTCACACTCCTTCAGAAACGACTCCAGACTGCTGGTGCAGAAAAATCCATGAAACACCCGACAAGGCTGGATCTGTAGATCAAGGAAGACAAATGAAACGATTAATTTTCAAGGATAACAAAAACTACATAGAAGCAGGGGTCGAGCCATTTACCACTGAGTGAACAGCAACGGGCTGACGCCTTCCTCTGGCTCTCCACTCCCTAATGAAGCCCAGCTGATTGCTGACAGATGAGGAACACCTGTGCAGAAGCACCTGCCCGTCACACCCTAAAAATGGAGAAACAGAAATAAACAGCACAGCACACACATAACCTGCACACAGCCACCGTGGATTCTGACAATCAGAGCTAAATATAAAAATTACTTTGAATCCCGACAGTGAAAGTCATTACATCGATTTTTATTTAAGATTACCATTAAGGTCAGTTTAAATTACATTTTCTGTGATCTGATTTTTAAATTTGTTTTTTGAGAAAATGTAATTATGTAATCACAGCTTCATAAATGTACTTTATACAATTCAAAACTGAATTAAGTTTAAAAAATAGTCATATCTTTTACTGTGTCCCTGATATAAGGACGACACATTTAACTGTCACTCTTCAGGCACTAAACAAATGGAAATTCTTGTCAGAGATTCTGCTTCATTTGCTTAGTTATTTGCACACTCTGTCTGAAAGCAGATAGCCATGTTGCAACCTTAAAGACCAGTTATTGATAATCATTGTCATCAATGACCAGACTAAGAATTATTTGTGACAATGAATGATGAATAGATGCTATTCAGTTTTTATGCAATAAATGTAATGGGATGCAAATTATCAGAAGTGCAAATACATACATTTTTGCAATTTCAATTTATTTGTATGGCAACTTTGGTTTATTTTGAAAATGGTCAGAAATGGCTTTCTTTCCAGGCTGAAAATGCAACTTTATGGGGTATTTCTTTGGCAGACCAAAGAAATGCCTACACTGTGTCTGTCTAGGTCAGTTGTCAGATTTGTTTTCCTTTTTTGTCACAGTAGAATACATCTTCAAACAAAAATTTGAGTATTGGCAAAAAATGCTTTATTCTTGTTTCTACTTTCCAAAAATTGTTTCACATCTTCCCGTTTCCTGTTTTTCTGAATGGGTTCTTAAAATAAAAATAGCCAAAAGGTCTGTGTGATTCACTGAGAGCTTAGCATACACAGACTGAATGTGAGGTCATTCATTTTTCTTTTTCCAACCGTTTATCCAAACTGCCTGTGGAGCCACTGCTTCTCCGTATCAAAAGTAGTCAACTAAGGTAGTTCAAGCATCTAATCAAGATACCTCCTGGGTGTCTTCCTTTAAAGGTATCCCAGGCCCGCCAAACTAGGTGGAGACCCCAGTGCAGAGTCAGAATATCCTGGTGGGATCTTCTATCTCATATGGCCTGGGGACACCTTAAGGTTCCTCAGAATGAAGTGGAGAGTGTCACGTATGAGAGGGATGGCTTGGTTTCCCTACCAAACCTGTCACCTCTGCTACCCCATTTTGGATAAGCAGAAGATGATGGACAAGTAAGTAAAGTCCAAAGTAAAGCACTTTTCTGAAAGACAGGAATGAATGTTATTAAAAGGCATGATACTTTTTTCCCAGGCACTGGGAAATTAGCCCCACAAATTAGTATAACTATCACTTCAAACTTTGAGATATGGTAAGACTAATCGCTTTTGTTCAGAGCAATCCGGCCTAGACAGTGATGCAGTGACATCCTATTTGATGGAGGACAACTGGGACCTTTCCAAGTCAAAGTTGTCCAAAAAAAGACTGGATTTTATGATGACAAACATTGTACTATGTATATACCAACTTCAATGCCACATATATAATAAAACAAACAGTAGATATCCATTTATCACAGCTGTGTGACTTCAGTTGTTTTCCAGTTTAGAAATTAAAATAATGTCAAAACAAAGTCAGGAAATAATGCTAATTCATTTTTCCATCTATAACATTATCTAAGGAATGTGCAGAGGCATGTGAAAACCAGTGACTCAATTCCTTTATGGCATCCTTCAATGAGAAACATTGTTTCCTATGATGCAGTGCAGCTCAATCAAATCAACCGAACTAGCTGATAGTTCAGAAGATGATTGCAGCACTTCAATCAAAGTTTTCTGACCAGGACTGCTTTGGATTTGCGGGTGAGGTTAAATAATTTACTGCAGGGAATGGAGGCTTCTGTGTCAGGAAAGACATGGTGAGATGAAGTGAAGATGCATACAAATAGCAATTTTGTGCAATGTCTATGAGCAGAAATCTGCCCATAAATGTTGTGAATAGGTGCAATACTTATTCAACAGACATCTTCAGTGAATGTTCAAAACAAAACCTGTACGCGATAGTTTAATATTTATTGTGGACTTCCTTAATCCACACAGTAAGAATTATGCAAGCTCAAATTATTAGATAGACCTCCAATATTATTTTTCTACTAAGATATTTATCTGTTATCGTGAGGTAGAGAAAGCACACAGTTTCTGGAGCCAGCCACCAACAAGCTTCTGGTAAAATTCTGGCTGGACATCAGACCACCCTTATTAGAATTGCTAGAGCTCCTTTATAATGGTTGGTTTCCTTCAAGAGGTTTTAAATCTGCGCCGTTCTAAAACCTCTATGTAAAACTGTTTTGTCCCTTCCTAAAATTAGTTTTGATGCATGTTTGCAATCATCGTCCTATTGGATCACTCAGTTGTGTCCAATTATCACCAATCTGATCTAAACTGTCATTCTCAGAGGAACAAATGTGTTTAGCATTGTCCAGAAACCACAAAGATTTAACTCTATTATGCATTGGAAGATGCTGGAACATCAGCAGTACTCTCCTTAATGAGGTAAGTTTCACATCAACATGGTGGTGTTAGGATCTACCATTTTTGATTCTGTTTTGGTTTTGTGTTTGTTTGGTGTCTGTACTCTTTGGGCTTTGAGTTTTTGTTGTTTATTCCTTCAGTTATTCTGATAGTTTTGTTCTCTCTCTACTGCCTCCTAGTGTGAGTTGTGTTTCTCTCCTCTCGTTTTTAGTTTCTTAGAAGTTGCTTTCTTTTCACTTTGTGTGATTAGATAGTTTAGTTTCTCATTTAGTATTTCTGTTAGGTATTTGTTCTCTCTCTCTCTCTCGGTTTAGTCCTCAGCTTTGTTTCTATAATTTCCGCCTTCCTTTTTAGGTTAGCTCTAGTTATTGTTTACGTTTATCCCAGTCCTTGTTTCCTCCTTTCCATTCTCAGTTTATTCCCTTAGTGTTAATTTAGGTTAGTTTACTTTTGTAGTCTGGGTTCCCTTATGGTTTCTATTTTGTTTAGTCCTTAGGCCTTAGGTTGTTGTTGTTGTTCTTCTGTTTCCCCTTAGTTTCTCTGTTTTTTTTAGTTCTTGGTTATTTTAGATTTCTTATGCTTTTGGTTATTTTATCTTCATCTATAGTTTTGCTTAGGTCTATGTTTCCCTTTATTGTTAATTAGTTCCACCTGTCCCTTCAGCCTCCTTGTCTCCTTGTCACACCTGTTCTTAGTTCCTTTGATTACCTGCCTTTGTTCTCCCTCTGTATATTAGTTGGTTTTGTTTCATTGTGCTTTGCTGGTTCCTTTCGTCACAACCCGGTTCACTACCCTGCTTATGTTCTGTTTGTGCTTTGCTCCTACTCAGGAGACTCATGTAGGTTTGGATCGACTCATGTTTACTCCTGTAGAGTTTATGCTGCGTCTTTGCTTCGCCTCAGGACAGCCAAAAGAATGAAGATAAAGTCTATCTTTAACATGCTGTTGCCCAGCTCTTGTCTGCACTTTGGTCCGACACAAACCGAGACTTTGACAGGTGGACATGGAACAAAGTAGACGTAATAATGAAAAGGAAATCATTAGACTTCCCCTCAAATCAACAGCTAGATTGTTAAAACTGGGATGATGATCACAACCTCAAATTAAAAATAGTTTTGGAGTCTTAACTCTGTGCCAGGTAACTACCAAATTCAAATGAACCATACTAGTTGTCACAAGTGGTCAAATATTAAGTCGAACTTCTACATGAAGTTGTCTGGTATCTCTACAACTTGGTAAGGATGTTTGTCCGTATTCGTAAATTTGAACCTGTGTGGACATCATAAAATCCAAATTGAATTCAAATATGTGCACCAATTCTTCCATCCATCCATCCATCCCGTTTCTATACACGCTTCTTCCATACTGGGTCACGGGGGAGCTGGAACCTATCTCCAGCAGTCTACGGGCAAGAGGTGGGGTACACCCTGGACAGGGAGCCAGTCCATCGCAGGGCAACGCAGAGACACACAGGACAAACAACCATGCACCCACCCATTCACACCTAAGGGCAATTTAGAGTGACCAATTAACCTAACAGTCGTGTTTTTGGACTGCGGGAGGAAGCTGGAGTACCTGGAGAGAACCCACGCATACACGGGTACAACATGCAAACTCCATGCAGAAAGATTCCCGGCCAGGAGTCGAACTGAGGACCTTCTTGCTGCAAGGTAACAGTGCTACCAACTGCTCCACCGTGCAGCTCTGCACCAGTTCTTTAAAAAATACTTCAGTTGTTTGTTTAATAGCCATTTCACCTCATAAAAGAAAAGTTAAAATATCTTGTCAGAATCCCTACATTTGCTATTCATGCCCACAGCGAGTTTATGTAAACTTCCTACCGGCACTGTAAAATGCATTGTTGTTTGGTACAGGTTTAGACCTGTGAATTTAAATAAGTATATGGATGAGCACATTGGAACGGTGCAGTGGGACATGACATGTTAAACTGTAATGGCAGTTTTTATAGAGTACTGAAGTGTCGACATTGCTGATAGAAGCCCAGGTTTTGTTAAGTTAAAAAAATTAAACCACTATAAAGAATTTTAAGTTGTTTCCATTTTAAATGTGATATACCACAAATAAGTCAGCTTAAAACCAGTAAAATACGATGCTTTGGATGAGTGTATGTACACCACTTTAAATTATTACTACTTTGAAACATATAACATTTGAGTAATAGTTCTTGAACATTTATATTATGCAATCTTAGATGTATGGTAGAAGTAAAAGTGCTCATTCAATGTGAAATTTGTTGACTATTCAACCACTGGGAGGAATTAGCACTAACCTTGAAAGCCTGTCGACCACCACTGATGGATGGCTGGTCATATGACAGATGGACCCCCTCTGTCGAAGGGTATGTGTGAACAAGGGAAGAATACAATTGCCTTATGTTTCAAGGGTCAGTTCAATACCAACAACAAACAAAGAGCAATCAATTTTTATTATGCAAAGAAAATTGATTATGGCTCTCTTTTGGTAAAGCTGTATTGTTTTTGCAGTCTACAGAATTTGTGATAGGCTAGAGATCAAATGCATTGCTAGCGCTTAATGCATTTAATTTAGCACTCGCTATGTTTGATGTCTTGCATTGTGAATTAAACATTTCACATTGCAATACAGAAATATAAAAAGGAAATACGTGGTGGTGGATTTTTATTTTCCAGCCACCAAGTTGGAAAGGCAAGCTTTTCTAAGGTGTATTCAACCCCAAAAACCAATCAGTGAAGCCATTCAATCTGTGAAAATAACAGATTTCAAATAGGTGCCCCTTATTTATTGATAAAAGCAGTATATTTTGTACATGCTGCGGTTTAAGTGCATTCTTCTCTGAAAAATCTAAAGACAAAATAAGTCAGTGTAAATATTGTTCTGTGGTCTCGGGCCACAATTCTGTGGTCTCATTCAGTAGAGAGGAACTTCTCAACATCAGAGAGTCCTCTCTTGGGATTTTTACACCATCCTTCATCGATCCGAGGTTCACTGAGCTTCTGGCAAGCGGAGTGGCGGCACTGTATGGGATACTGCGCCGAAAGCGCCGGAGGGGTAAGTGAGCTGGCGCCCTGGTAAAGCTCCGAAAAAGAGGACTTCGCACACCACTGCCTTCAATCCACCTGGCAAATGTTTGCTCTCTAAGCAACAAGATGGACGAGCTGCTTCTCCTTACCGGTAAAAACACGGACCTTCGCGGATCAGCGGTTCTCTGCTTCACCGAGACATGGCTGAGTGACAACATCCCGGACCGTGCACTGCTGTTGCCGGACTTCCAGCTGTTCAGATCGCAGCACGGAGCTATCGGGGAAGAAGCAAGGAAGCGGAATCTGTTTTAATATAAATGAAGGTTGGTGCAGAGACATAAAAGTGCTGTGGAAAACATGTAGTCCGGATCTGGAGTCCATAATTTCCATAATCTGCAAACTGTTTTATTCACCGAGAGAGTTTTCCTCGTTTATAATAATCGGCTCATATTTTCCTCCGCATGGCTGCACTTCTGCCGCCGAAAAACATCTTGCTGAGCTGATTACAGACGTGGAGAAAAAATACCCTGACTCTTTCATCATAATACTTGGAGATTTTAACAGCGCAGATCTCTCTAATGAGCTCCCAAAATACAAACAGCATATTAAGTGTCCCACCAGAGACAAAAACACGCTGGACCAACGTTACACAGCTTTAAAGGACTCATATCATGCTGTTACCAGGGCTGCTCTGGGTTTTTCGGACCATTCTCTTATCCACCTCATCCAAACTTACAGACAGAAACTAAGAGCTTCCAAACCCGTGCTTCACACTGTTAAGAAGTGGACTGAGGAATCGAAGCAGATGCTACAGGCCTGCTTTGAATGCACAGACTGGACTGTTTTTGAAACCTCAGCCACAGATTTAAACGAACTAACTGATGTGGTGACATCATACATCAGTTTCTGTGAGGACATGTGTGTGCAGACCAAGACCTTCTGCACCTTTGGTAACAATAAGCCATGGTTCACTCCACATCTCAGGAACCTGCGCAAGGATAAGGAAGAAACTCACAGCAGTGGAGATTGGGCGCGGTACAGGCAGGGCAGGAACAGACTAACAAAGGAGATCAAGGCAGCCAAGAGAAGCTACCGTGCGAAGCTGAAAAACAGCCTTTCTACTGGTGACACTTTGGCTGTTTGGACTGGCCTGAGAAACCTGACAGCCTACAGAAGCCCCGGACGGTGATGAGTCTGCATACAGACAGGAGGTGGATCGCGTGATACACTGGTGTAGTCAGAAGTGCCTGGACTTAAACCCACTCAAGACTGTGGAAATGGTGGTGGACTTTCGAAAAACACCATCCCCATACACCCCCCTCGCCATCCTCAACAACACCGTGTCGGCTGTGGACCACTTCAGATTCCTAGGAACCACCATCTCTGAGGACCTGAGATGGTCTTCACACATAGACACTGTTCGGAAGAAGGCCCAGCAGAGACTGTACTTCCTGAGGCAACTCAAGAAGTACAACTTTCCACAGGAGCTGGTGCTCATCTTTTACACTGCCATCATTCAGTCTGTCCTGTTTTCATCTATCTCAGTGTGGTTTGGCTCATCCACAAAACAGGACAGATCCAGACTGCAACGAATAATCAGGACTGCAGAGAGAATCATCAGGGCTGACCTTCCCTCCATCCAGGACTTATACAGGTCTAGGGTCAGGAAAAGAGCTGCTAAAATCTCTGCAGACCCCACACACCCTGCACACAAACTGTTTAGAGTTTTACCTTCAGGTCGTGGTTACAGAGCACTGTTCACTAAAACCAGCCGCCATAGACACAGTTTCTTCCCCCAGGCTGTTTCTCTGTTGAAAAATTTAATAAGAGTACAAAACAACAGCATACAGATGAAATATGTATATTCTATCCTGTAATGCATAAACAAAAACCAAAGAGCAAAGTGTACCGGAGTCAAATTCCTTGTTTGTATGTACAAACTTGGCAATAAAGCTGATTCTGATTCTGATTCTGAAAAAATGATAGGCTATGGTGTCGGGCCAATCATTGCTCAGTTTGAATAGCCGAAACTATTGAAAGATGTCATGTTGCCTTATGCCAAGAGGAAATGCTCCTAAACAGAGCCCCTGAACATACCAGTAAGGTGGGAGCATCTTTACAGACCCACAACATAAACTTCATGAAGTGCCCGGCCAAGTCTCTGAACCTTAATCAATTAGAAAACTTGAAAATGGATCTCAAAAATGCTGTTTCTGAGGCAAAACCAGGAAACCCAAAGGCAAATAAAAGCAATTTGGATTTTACTTTACTGGCATTTTTACACTGTTATTAATACAAGTCAATTTAATTAAATTCAGTTTTATTTATACGGTGCCAATTCACAACAGATGTCGTCTCAAGGCACTTCACAAAGGGTTTGGAATGGTGCGAGGTTGTTGGGGAGTTTAGAATAAACTACTGAGTGTTAGAGTTTGGCTATTTTAGAATGTGCTATGTGTAGGGGGACTAATTAAAATAATAAACTGATAAAGTTTGTCCATCTAGAGCCCACTGGTGGCCATTGTTATACTAAAAACCACAAGCATTTGGGGTACCTCTCTCTGTGAGACTGATTATAATTACTGGAAAAGAGAAGGGGTCGCACAGGTAGCAGAAATGGAGGGTGTGTTTGCACCTCAACCATAACAGAGCCGGTTTAGGCTAAACCTGACTCCCCCTTACTCCATCCAACAGGGAAGGAGGAAGGCAGAGGTAAAAATAATTGGAGAGTGTTTTTTCCTGTTGCATTGTGTGAAAAGTGGGCAATTTTAAAATGGGCTAAGTCAATTCAATCGAATCATACATGTTAGGTATTAATTATCAAATAGTCAAGCTCAGAAGGAACGACACATGAGTCTCTGTTAATCTTGCAGCAAGATGGTAGCCCACTCTGCGGTGCAACTACAAAGTGTTGGCACCATCTCTCTTTATTTATATATGTGGTTCACACACACAGTTCAACAGACATTCCAAAGATTTAGGGGGTGTATGTGTGTCTGTTGAACTGTGTGTGTGTGTGTGTGGGGTCAGAAGGGTTAGGGTGCATGTGTTTTGCTTTTAAACAGAGAGGGAGTGGGGACTGGTACAAGCAGCCCCCAGATGTTGCTGATAGTAGCATAACTCACTCCTCTCCCTGGGAAGGAAGAGTGATAAACAATACAAAAGTTTTCAAACCCTAACAGTCCCTCCTTTTTTATCACGAATAAAGTCATGATTAGATACATGTAAAAGAAATAACTCTGTGTGAGCGAAAAAAACCCACAGGCGGAAAGCAGATTATATTGTGGGAAAAATACTCACACGGCCCCTCCGCCTTGGCGACCACCATCATGATAGAGCACAATAATAAAACAATGTAATAAATCAAAAAAAACAAAATGTAATACAAGTAAAAGAATTAAAACAATGTAACAAAAGTAAAAGTACCAAAACAAGGCTTGTTCATGTCATCATTGTACTTTTCCTCATTTCACTTAAACAGCAATTTCTTTCGATTTTCTGCTATAAGGTAATTTTATGAAGTACAATTATGAGTACACTCAGGTATTGAAGATATATTCATTTACAACATGTAATCATAGTCATCTGTTTTTGGGTCCAATGTGGTGTCCACTTGAATCAATGCTGCATATGCGACTGTGACTGACTGAGTCACTATCCTTTTTACCATACATTTGCAGCATGGAATAATACATATTGACAAGATGCACAGGATGATCAGGAATACTGCTACAGCGAGAAAGAAAATCTTAACCCAATCCATCCATCCCCTTTGGAGCATCCAGTCTAACCAAGAGGAGCTGGGAGTCGGGTGGTCGTGTGTCATGACGTTTTGCAGGTTACGCAGGTTATTCAGTGCTCCTGTTATATCTGAGGAATGTATATTATCTGGAATATATGTGCAACAAGTGTTGTTCAGCAAAACGCAAATGCCCCCTGTTGATGCTGTTAGAATATCCATAGCCATGCTAAGTTGGGCACAGGTCAGTTGTTCTCTTCACCGGTTTGAGATGCTGAGCCCTATGGATCACCAGCCCCTTTGTAGCCGGTCTTCCCCTGTTACCCCGTCGGTTGGTTTGGCTCCTGTAACGGTAATATTGGCTTACAGTGGCTCTTGTGGATCCAGGATGGTCTCTCTGCAATTTTTAGAGCTGTCGGTGTGGTCAGGTCTCAGGTTCTGTGGAATAGGAGCAGAGATTATCGGCAGACCACTGGACATCTGTACTTCCTTTGTTGGTAACATTTTATTCATCCATTCAGCTAATGATGTTTCCTGCTGTGCTTTTCCTATGTCACCCATTTCTGATGGCAATGGAAAAGGTCTTCCATACTTTAATCTATTTTTTTATTGTTCCATTTGTTCGTTCAACCAACCCAGCAGATTGTGGGTGATGTTGAGGTACAATAATTCCACCATATATAAAAAACACCCTCAAGACCCCTGCCCGGATGTCATGAGAAAGAACAGATGAAGAGCAGGAAATTAAGATTAACACAAGTTTAATTTGATAAGTCCAATAATTCCCTAAACATATTCCATACAAAAAGAATGATACAGAGAAAGAAAGGAAGATTTACCAAAAACCTTTTGGCAGACAGCTCGGGTTTCAGCAAAGCATGGCTGTCTGTCTTAACCGAGTTGTCTACCTCCTCACAGATGCCAGAACATATTATACCCTTCACTTCAAAGCTTACTAACTGAGCCTCCCCATTATGCAGTCTGGCGCTGTAAATCAGTCAAGCCCCCCTTGTGGTTAGTTTATTATCTATACCATGCCCAAAAGTCGGCATTTATTACTTTACTGCCCATACAGAGCATTTACTGCTTGCAGCTGCTGAGAACATCCTGAACATCCTGACCTAGGATTAACCCATTTCTCCAACCTGAAGACTGCTGTGACCTCTGACCTCTCCCTCTCAGGCTCACAATACATGTTGTCTCAGTTTTATGGTTATGCGAACTGAACTAATATCATGAAAGTACATGATTTGAATTCTCAACAGTGGTAAGAAAAATGGTTTTTTAACTGAAACCCTAATGCTTTAGAGCACAGTTCTATTACATTATTTCTCATTATCTGATCTTATGATTTGTGGGGTACCATATGTGGGTAAAAATGTGTCACTAAACTCTTTGCCACTGTGAGTGCATCACAGTGTTTTGCTGGGTATATTTCAACCCATTTAGAAAGAGCGTCTATAACCACTAAACAGTTCAATAAATTTGCACAGAAAAATGTATGGTGTAGAACAGGTGATTAACCAGGATTAACCAGGTGTATCTTCCCTCCTTTTTGACACATTCCCATGTGTCACTGTTGCTGCAGTTTTGTAGAGATTATTATTATTTTTTTGGCAATATTAGTTTATTTTCTAAATGATATATATATCGTTCTGTTTAACAGATTAAAATGTCAATTCTGTTCCAGATGATGTTTTGAACCCTCTATTTTCCCATATTTTTGCAAAATGGTGAACAGAACTGAATACATATTGGCTGTCTGTGTAGATGGTTAGCATTTTTCCTTCATGTAATTCACAGGCTCTGATGACAGCATACAGCTGTGCAGTCTGTGCTGAACATGTATGGGGCAGGGCCTGTGATTCTATAATTTTTGTTTCAGTGGTTACAGCATAACCAACTCTATTTTCCCCAAACTCATCTTTAGAAGCTGAATCATCCACAAAAATAATTTGTGAGTTTTGTAGAATAGTTTGAGAGCTTCAACTTTTGTTTTACATGAATGCGGTTCTCCATCTTCTGCTGTTGGTAGGAGAGTGCTTAAATTAAGTGAACCACATCTTTGTAAAGTTATATTTGGCTGTGAAAGCAGAAGTAAAGCCAGAGCAATGTGTCTTGCTGTTCCTGCAGAGGTTTTAAAGCCTCTGTTTTTCCAAATTCTTATTATTCTTTTTTATCATGTTTTATTTTATTAGGGACTTTATTTTATTTTATTCTTATAAAGCAAGTCCTTATTACATTTAAAAATGAGATCACTATGTTTGGTAGTTGCTATTATTTTAAATAATGCTTGATTTAGTTCTTATTAAAAAAATATGAATGATGAACACAAAAAATGAAAGGCATATTATATCTTATAATCTTAGTTTGTCCTACCCAGTTTTATAGATACACCGTACAGTTTCAGTAAGCTTTCTATTTAGTTCAAGTAACTAAAGTTTGTTTCAATTAACTCAAGTTTTCTCTATTTCAGTCCGGTCCAGTAAATATGTTAAAGTTAACTTCAACTTGTGTTAAATTTGAGTCTATTCGATCATTCTGAACCTGACTGGAAAAAGTCTAAACATCAACAAACAACATTAAAATCCTTTTGTTTTACCATAAAGAACTGACCTAATATTATTATGATTCAGACTTGCCCTCATAGTCTTTAACTATTGTGCACATATACCCTAATTTTTACGTAACATGAAACAGACATTTATTTCACAAAAACAGACAAAATACAGACATTTGGCCGCATAAAAGTCTAAATACCCTGTTTATCAGTATTGTCAATACAGGTAGAACCTTTGCTATCTTTATATGATTTTTTTTTAGAAAAGATTCTGAAAACCTAACTGAGATATAAGTTTGGCAATGTTCATCAGAACATCAGACCTTTATTAGCGCTTTTAAGGTCCCTCAATTCAATTCAGTTCAATTCAGTTTATTTATATAGCGCCAATTCACAACACATGTCGTCTCAAGGCACTTCACAAAAGTCAGGTACATGCATTACAATTAATCCAAATCATTGAACAGTGCAGTCAGATTCTGTTATTTATTCAAATTGGATAAAAAGTTTATCTATCTAAGGAAACCCAGCAGATTGCATCCAGTCAGTGACTTGCAGCATTCCCTCCTCCTGGATGAGCATGTAGAGACAGTGGACAGTCACTGGCGTTGACTTTCCAGCAATCCCTCATACTGAGCATGCATGTAGCGACAGTGGAGAGGAAAAACTCCCTTTTAACAGGAAGAAACCTCCAGCAGAACCAGGCTCAGTGTGAGCGGCCATCTGCCACGACCGACTGGGGGTTAGAGAGAACAGAGCAGAGACACAAAGAGAACAAAGAAGCACTGATCCAGGAGTACTTTCTATGGGAAGGAAAAGGTAAATGTTAATGGATGTAGCTCCTTTAGTCGTTTCACCTAGAAAGAAAGAACAGATAAACTCTGAGCCAGTTTTCAATGTTAGAGTCTGAAGAGAGCACATAGAGTTAGTTACAGTAAAAGCTCCGTCAGTAGCTATGTCTAGGAGAGAGAAAGGGTTAAACACTGAAAGACAGGGCCATGTGGATCATCGGTAGAGGGTGAGCACCAAGTTGTTGCCAGCAGAAGCTCGGACGATGCCCCTCTCCAGACAGTTGTCACAGGTAGACACAGAGTCAGGCCAGGTGTAGCTTCTAGAAAGAAAAAAAAAACAGACAGAGAAAATAAAGTAAATACTGAAATAGCTTTTGGAAGCATATATATAGTAAAGAGAATTGGCCCATGTACGGAACCCTGTGGTACTCCACAATTAACCCTGGAGTTTGAAGATGATTTATCATTTACATTAACAAACTGGAATCTCTCAGAAAGCTAAGATTTAAACCAGCCTAGTGCTGTTTCCCTGATCCCTACAGCATATTCCAGCCTTTTTAAGAGAATATTATGGTCGACTGTATCAATTGCAGCACTGAGATCTAACAGGACAAGTACAGACACAAGTCCATTATCTGAGGCCATAAGAATATCATTAGTTACTTTCAACAGAGCTGTTTTAGTGCTATGATGAGCTCTGAAACCTGAGTGAAACTCTTCAAACAGATCATTGCTGTGTAAATGCTCACACATTTGATTAGCAACTATTTTCTCAAGAATTTTAGATAAGAATGGAAGATTGGATATTGCTCTGTAATTTATTAAATCATCTTGATCAAGCGAAATATTTTTAAGTTACTGTTTAATTACAGCTACCTTAAAAGGCTGTGGTACAAATCCATTTACTAAGTATGGATTAATCATATCTAAAATGGGGCTGGTAATCAGAGGTAACACTTCCTTAAATAATTTGGTTGGGATTGGGTCTTACATACAAGTTGAAGGTTTAGATGAAGCTAATATTTCTGATAACTCAGGAAGCTCTACAGGATCAAAACCGTCCAAACACAGATCAGGTTCTACAGTTACTGCAAATGTTGTCTCACTTGCTGAAGTAATCATCTTCGGTAGTATGCCAATGATTTTGTTTTTAATAGAATCAATTTTATTTAAAAAGAATCCCATAAAGTCATGACTGCTGAGAGCTAAGGGAATGGATGGCTCAACAGAGTTATGACTCTGTGTAAGTTTAGCAACTGTACTAAAGAGAAACCTAGGATTATTCTTGTTCTCTTTTATTAATGATGAAAAATAAGCTGTTCTGGCTTGGTTAAGTGTCTTTTTATACAACAGTAGGCTATTTTTCCAGATTAGGTGGGAATCCTCTAGTTGTGTAGAGCGCCATTTTCGCTCCAATTTTCTAACATTGTGCTTTAAAGTACGCAGTTCTGAATTAAACCAGGGAGCCAACCTCCTATAAATAATCACCTTGTTTTCGAAAGGGGGCAGCATTGTCTAATGCACCACGCAATGAGGAAGTAACACTATGAACAAGATAATCAATTTGTGAAGGGGAAGAAACAAAATTATTGCCCTCCACTGTGTTTTTCTGTGATAATGAGAAAATTAAAAGTGGAACATATTCTTTAAAGGTTGTTACAGCAGTGTCTGATAATGATCTACTATAATGAAATTTTCTTTCAGGTGTGGAGTACTTGGTTAAATTAAACTCAAGGGTTATTAAAAATTGGTCAGACAGGACAGGGTTATGAGGAAATATTGTTATTTCTTTACACTCAATGCCATATGTCAGCACAAGGTCCAGAGAATGAAGACAAAGGTGAGTAGGTTTGTTAATGTTTTGAGCAAAGCCAATTGAGTCTAAGATAGCATTAAAGGCTATATTTAAGCTATCACTTTCAGTGTGAACATAAATGTTAAAATCCCCCACTATAATAGCTTTCATTTTCATTTTCATTTTCATTTTCTCCTTTCAGTTTTGGTTGTGGGCAAGACACTGTCTTAATAGGGTAATGGGTGGGTAATAGAACAGAAAGGAGTGTTAAACTGCGACCCTGCTTCCTGGTCTGAACCCTGGGTTGTCAGAGTTTTGGAGAACTAATAAATTTGGCCAGATTCCTAGAAAGAAGAGCTGCTCCATCCAAACATTGTTTTAGCAAACTGACACACTGAACCAACACTAACTTCGGTGACCTCCGATTTGCGTAACCGGGTGTCATTACCGCTAGCGTGAATAACAATCTTAATGTATTTACGCTTATCCTTAGCTAGCACTTTCAGGTAGGATTTAATGTCGCCCTTTCTGGTCCCTGGAAAACATTTGACTGTTGTCGCTGGTGTCTCTAGTGCCTATTTCTGACTATGGAGCTGCCAATTACCAGAGTCGGCTTCTCAGCGGGTGGCGCCATGCTGACTAAGGGGCCTCCAATGCCCGGCTCCACGCTGTTTTTCAACAGAGCCGGGCCTCCAATTCCAACACCCTCGCCTCCAAAGCTACAAAAATGCTACATTTATTACACGTACCATTTTTACAAATGGAGGCAGAGGAGTAACTGAACATCTGATACAGAGAGCAGGAGAGAGGAGACTCAGAGAGAGAAAAAGCAGGACTGGTAGCAGAACGCTAAGCTAGTGACCCTTTACAACTACGAGAAAAACCGTGTTAGACACGGAGCAACAGAAAACAAGTGTTTTAATGTGCTTATGTATTAGAACAAGTCACAGATATCACAGTAAAGAGAAATCAGATTAATCAAGAGAGCCCTCACACCAAACAATCCACCGAGTGCAACAGTGAAAACAGGAAGTGACGAATACGCCTTACCACGCCTCAGGGATGGCCTCAAACATTACTGTACATTCAAACATCACATTATATGGTTATTGTTAAAAACGTGCCCAAAGTACAAGGCCAGGTCAGTTTTTGTCTCCTGTTAAAAGAACTTGTTGTGGCGCTTGTCGTAGAGGTGGAGCTGGCACCCCATATGTGGAGACAGTTTGTCCTTGCTGTTGTCAGGGGGCTTTCTTGACATTAGGACCTTTGCTGCAAGTGTGCCCTCTTCTTTCTCTCTTGGACTACTGTTAGTAATGCCAAAAAATGTAAAAGTTATGAAAATCATGAAATGATTTTTAACAGGTCTCAGCTCATCTCTGAGCTGATTTATCACAGTTGTCCAGTTGTCCAATACAAAACAATATTTTCAGCTGATTTAGTTTTATGGTAACGGAAGGAGGAGTTCTCTAGTTATGTATTGTCAGTGCTCTGGGGAACAGATCATGCTGGCTGCCAGTAATACCCCCTCTTTAATCCACGAGCACACATTAAGACTTCCAGGGAACATAAATGTTCTGACACAGGCTTTGAGGTAGGCCAGTGCACACGAATCATGCTCTGCAGGGTTGAAGCCAAAAGCACTCCTAGCTTCAGTGTACTGCTGTAAATAAAACAGAACATGTTAAAATACATCCAGAACCTGTAAATCTATAAGTAAATGGTCACTAAAAGTCTGATGGGAAAATAAAATCCTTGTAAAAGCCGTATAAAGCCTTTGACCACTGGCTAAAAATAACACACATACACACACCCTACAGTGGATCCAGTTATTAAACAGACATCAGTTGAAGCATACATTTGTGTCTTGCCAAGTAGCCAGAATTAAGACTTCTGATGTCATACTTGTTTTCAGTATTGTCTACATACTAGCAAAGCGTCAACAGGAGCGGCGATGAACTAAAACAAATTGAACAACAACAACAGAGTTGCGAATGCATTCCTAAACTAGTTGATGCATTTGTTACGTCAAAGCTGGACTATTGTATTTCTTTGCTGTCAGGAACTTTACTAAACTCATTTAAAAGCTTTTAGCTTATCTGAAAAGCTGCAGTAGGGGTTCTAATAAGACTTAAAGGAGAGATCAAATTTTTTTCTAATTTTAGCTTCTCTTCGTTGGCTCCCTGTTAAATCCAGAATAGAATTTAATATGTTCCTTCTCACACAAAAAGTCCTTACCAATCAGGCTTCATCATAAATCAGAAACAGAGCACTTCACTGTCAGGCTGCAGGTTTACTGCTGCTTTCTAGAGTTTCTAAAAGTAGAATGGGAGGTAGATCTTTTATTTATCAGCCTCCTTTTCTGTCGAACCAGCTTCAAGCTTTGGTCAATACCCTGCCTACTTTTAAGGCTAGGTTTAAAACCTTTTTAATAAAGCTTTTAGTTAGAGTGGATTAGGTTATCCTGAGCTATTTCGGTGGTCAGGCTGCTACAGGCTTAGGCTCTTGCAGGACATACTGACAATTATTCTTCACTTTGCTACTTTCTCCCATTACTCTCCAATAGGGGATTGTCTGCAGTTACTTCTGCCATTAAATTTTTTTTCTTTTTTTTTCTCCTTAAAAGACGTTACACATGGCCCATCGTTTTCTGATTAAGCTCTGACAACATCCTGGCAGGGTCCATTGGCTGATGCAACAGTATTGCATCCAATACCTTGCTGCAAAGTCAGTGACAAAGCAGTTGTCTGGGTTTTTTTGACAGAAAACCTTTTAACATGGCACAATAAACTGAAACTCAACTTGACTGCATCAAGCTTTGCACATATAGAGAGTGAACATTTAGCCCATTATGTTTGCAAAATAGCTCAAACTCTATCAGATTGGATGCAGTGTTGGTAATATTCAAGTGTCTGTCAAGTTTCATATTTGAGTATTCCCACAGATTGTTAATTGGATTTAGGCCTGGACTTTGACTGGACCATTGAAACAAATAAATATGCTTGGGTCTAAACTTTTACATTGTAGCTTTGGCTGGATGTTTAGGGCCATTATCCTGCTGGAAGGTGAACAACAACCCCAATAAAAGGTGTTTTTCAGGCTCTAACATATTTTTGTTCCAGAATTGTCCTTAATTTATATCCATTTATCTTAGAAAAATGTTAGAAAAATGTGGAAAGAACAAAGAAGCACAAAAAAATTTATTAGTTCTCCAAAACTCTGACAACCCAGGGTTTAGACCGGGAAGCAGGGTCGTAGTTTAACACTCCAATCTGCAGCTTCTGTACTGCTACCCACCCATTACCCTATTAAGACAGTGTGTCGCCCATGGCCAAAATTGAATAGATTAAAAAATAATCTAAAACGAGGAAATCAGGAAAATCTAATGAAAATAAACACAACTCAGACTAAAAAGAAAAATAAAACAATTAAATGTGGCTTAATGAACATACGATCTCTCTCTTCAAAGAAATTGCTAGTTAGTGACCTGATTTGTGACAATCAGATTGATTTATTTTGCCTCACAGAAACCTGGCTGTAGCAAGAGGATTATGTTACTATAAATGAGTCAACTCCTACTAATTATTTAAATTTTCACATACCTCGAAATACTGGGCGAGGAGGAGGAGTAGGAACCATCTTTCAGTCCGATTTATTGACTAGTCCCAGACCAATCAATAGCTACAACTATTTTGAATATTTAATCCTTAGTTTTCCTCATCCAAATTGCAAAGCACAAAACTACTTCTGTTTGTTGTTTTGTACCGTCCACCAGGCCCTTACTCTCAATTTTTAGATCAGTTTTCAGACCTTTTATCTGATTTAGTGTTAAATACAGATAAAGGTATTATAGTGGGGGATTTTAACATTCATGTTGATACTGAAAGTGATAGCTTAAATATAGCCTTTAATGCTATCTTAGACTCAATTGGCTTTACTCAAAACATTAACAAACCTACCAACGTTTGTCTTCATTATCTGGACCTTGTGCTGACATATGGCATTGAGTGTTAAGACATAACAATATTTTCTCACAACCCTGTGCTGTCTGACCATTTTTTAATAACCTTTGAGTTTAATTTAACAGAGTACTCCACACCTGAAAGAAAATTTCATTATAGTAGATCATTATCAGACAATGCTGTAACAACCTTTAAAGAATCTGTTCCACTTTTAATTTCCTTATTATCACAGAAAAACAAAGTGGAAGGCAATAATTTTGTTTCTTCCCCTTCACAAATTGATTCTCTTGTTCAGAGTGTTACTTCATCATTGCGTGGTGCATTAGACAATGCAGCCCCCTTGAAAAAGAAGCTGATTATTCATAGGAGGCTGGCTACCTGGTTTAATTCAGAGCTGCGTACTTTAAAGCACAATGTTAAAAAATTGGAGCGAAAATGGCGCTCTACACAACTAGAGGATTCCTACTTAATCTGGAAAAATAGCCTACTGTTGTATAAAAAGACACTTCACCATGCCAGAACAGCTTATTTCTCATCATTAACAGAAGAGAACAAGAATAATCCTAGGTTTCTCTTTAGTACAGTTGCTAAACTTACACAGAGTCATAGCTCGGTTGAGCCATCCATTCCCTTAGCTCTCAGCAGTCATGACTTTATGGGATTCTTCCAAAATAAAATTGATTCTATTAAGAAGAAAATCTTTGACATACTCCTGAAGATGTTTACTTCATCCTCAACAAGTGAGACAACATTGGAAGTACAGGGGTTGGACAATGAAACTGAAACACCTGTCATTGTAGTGTTGGAGGTTTCATGGCTAAATTGGACCAGGCTGGTAGCTAGTCTTCATTGATTGCACATTGCACCATTAAGAGCAGAGTGTGAAGGTTCAATTAGCAGGGTAAGAGCACAGTTTTGCTCAAAATATTGAAAATCCACACAACATTATGGGTGACATACCAGAGTTCAAAAGAGGAAAAATTGTTGGTCCACGTCTTCCTGGCGCATCTGTGACCAAGACAGCAAGTCTTTGTGATGTATCAAGAGCCACGGTATCCAGGGTAATGTCAGCATACCACCAAGAAGGACGAACCACATCCAACAGGATTAACTGTGGAGGCAAGAGGAAGCTGTCCGAAAGGGATGTTTGGGTGCTAACCCGGATTGTATCCAAAAAACATAAAACCACGGCTGCCCAAATCACGGCAGAATTAAATGTGCACCTCAACTCTCCTGTTTCCACCAGAATTGTCCATCGGGAGCTCCGCAGGGTCAATATACACGGCCGGCCTGCTACAGCCAAACCTTTGGTCACTCATGCCAATGCCAAACGTCGGTTTCAATGGTGCAAGGAGCGCAAATCTTGGGCTGTGGACAATGTGAAACATGTATTGTTCTCTGATGAGTCCACCTTTACTGTTTTCCCCACATCCGGGAAAGTTACGGTGTGGAGAAGCCCCAAACAAGCGTACCACCCAGACTGTTGCATGCCCAGAGTGAAGCGTGGGGGTGGATCAGTGATGGTTTGGGCTGCCATATCATGGCATTCCCTTGGCCCAATACTTGTGCTTGATGGGCGCATCACTGCCAAGGACTACCGAACCATTCTTGAGGACCATGTGCATCCAATGGTTCAAACATTGTATCCTGAAGGCGGTGCCGTGTATCAGGATGACAATGCACCAATACACACAGCAAGACTGCTGAAAGATTGGTTTGATGAACATGAAAGTGAAGTTGGACATCTCCCATGGTCTGCACAGTCACCAGATCTAAATATTATTGAGCCACTTTGGGGTGTTTTGGAGGAGCAAGTCAGGAAACGTTTTCCTCCCAGTATCACGTAGTGACCTGGCACTATCCTNCAAGTTGAACCCTCTCCCATGGCCCGCACAGTCCCCAGATTTAAATATTATTGAGCCAATTTTTGGGGTGTTTTTGGGGGAAGGGGAGTAGGAAAAGTTTTCCCCCAAGTTTTCACGGTTAAGGGGACCTGGGCCCACTATCCTTTCAAAAAAAAAAAAGAATTTTGGTTTTTTAAATCCCCAAAAATTTTGACCACTTTTGCAGGGACTGGGATAGGGTTTTAAAATTCCCCAAAAACGAATTGAAAGCCCCGGGTTTAAAAGGGCCCCAAAAGGAGGCCTTTCACCAAAACTAATTTAAAAGATTGTGGGGCTTTAAAAAACCCGGGTTTCCGTTTCATTGGGCCCAAAACCCCGGGAATTTGAAAGGGGATGTCTCGGAAAAGGGGGCATTTTCATTTGTCCTCCCCCTGAAAGGGGGGCGGGGGTGGATAAGCTGTGTGGGGGAAACTAAAGAAATGGTGGTTTGGCCTTGCGGAGGGTTTTCCCCTACCCGGTACAACAAGGCCCAAAAAAATTATGCCCGGACATGGTGGGTAAAATGTCAAAAATTTATCCTTGCCCGCGTTTTTTTTGGGAGAATTTATTGTTCTTTTAAGGGCTGCTTTTCAATGTGGACTGGGAAAAAAAATGAGATTTTTTTTTACGTGGGATGGCAAATGCTAAATTTGGGGTTATGTGGGTGCGGGCCATCAGCCGTAGTTACATTGACAAAAACCTGCAAACAGTTCATTTTACAGGCATCACGAGCTGTACAGCGAGAAAACCCCACTAAATGACACACAGAGAGGAACATCTAAGGTCCAAAATAGGACAGATTTTATGGGTTGCAAACAGATTAGACCAGATGTTATGTTTGACACATGTAGCCTGGCATCCAACATTAAGAATGCTACTGCTCAGTCCATACATGATGTGAACAAAGTGATTCGCAAACTCAACTCGGAGACAGTCGCACTTAAGTTTCAACATTTGGGGCCAACAGTAATAACTTGAGTTTAGTTATCTGCAGTGATGCTTTAAGGTTGCAATCTTCCAGACGGGGGGGTACACAGGGAGGGCCTTTAATTGTCCTAATGGAAAAAAAAAAAAAGGAAAATTCTCCCCTTGTTTTGGCAATCTAAGAAAATCAGACGTGTGGTAAGAAGCACATTGGGGAGGAGAAACCCTTCCCATGTCAGATGGTATTGACAACGCAATGTTCTTAGCTACGCTCTACTCTGAGCTCACTACTGGTACAGTAGATCTTAACTCTTTTCCCCTCACTTGTGTTACTGATAACCATTTCCTGTTTGACGCGCTTAAGTCAACAAAACCAGTCACAGAAAAGAACTAAGATTAGAAATAAGCAGCATTAAAGAACTTATGCGTGAAAATAAAATCAAAGAGGTGTGTTGGTCAGAAGCAAAGTCACAACTCGCTGATTGTTTGACTAAGAAAGGTGCTTCCCCCTTATGCTCCTATGTATGTATACTGTTTAACATTCATTTGGTTGTAGCTTTTACTATATTCTGATAATTTTTTTTGTGACCGTTTTATTAGCCAAGGTAAACCTCTTATCGTTAATTTTTATTTAAAGAGAAAGAAAGAGTGAGATTGGTAACCTCTTCTGGGAGGGGAGGGGTTATCGCGAGAGTCTGGGGGAGACGGGAGGAGGAAAAGGGGGTTTTGGCGATGTTTTTGGGTTGAGCCGTGGAGACGGCAGGTGAGTGAAACAAACCTGGCAAAATTATAAACATGGTGTTAATGAGTTTACATTAAGCTCCTTGTTAGCGAACAGAAAGTTGTTGAAAAAGTACTGAAACTTTGAATAGTTGGACGTGTGCATTCAAAGGTTTCGAAAAGGTCACATTAAGTTCAGCTGTAAAGGTTAAAGTACATATTCGGTTCCTCCTGAAATTTCACTCGAAAGCCAAATATAATCGTTTTGTGAGTAGTGTATGTTGATAAATAATTTGAACTTTTTAAATTCTCACATTATGTAGTTATGTAGTTCTCCTGGACATCTTTTAAGCTGCTTTGTCAAAATGTTTTTGTTTTAGTCCACAGAATAGGAAGAACTGGACGATCAGGCAAGACTGGTATTGCCACAACGTTCATCAACAAGGGCTGTGGTAAGAAAACCTTATTAAAATAAAGATTTATTTCATAATATTTGCAGATAAATTATTTAATTCTTTCTCAAAATCTTTAATCCACTATTGGGTAAACCTCACCATGTGATTGAACAAGATTTCCTCATAGATTATATAGATTACATAATATTATATTACAAATGTTTTTGTTGTTTTCTCCCATCTTTACAGTAGAAAATGAAAAGGTAGATACTGTGTGCATCAGGTTAAGGGAGAGTAGAGTGCCTTGTAAGAGCATTCATGCCACTTGAACATTTTCACATTTTGTCTTTTAACGACCACAAACCTCTGTGTATTTCATCTGGATTTGTTTGTGATAGACCAACCCTGAGTACTTTCTAGAACCACCTTTCACTGCAACTGTTGCTGCAGTTTTTTTACCCTTTAGCTCAGTCAGATTGGATAGAGTCCTGCCAGAGATTTTCAATTTCGTTCTAGACTTTGACTATGTCATTCTGACAATTAACTTAGATGCAAACCGTTCCGTTGGAGCTTCCAGCTGTATGTTCGAGGTCATTTTCCTGCTGGTCGTGAAAATCAGCCCCACTCTCAAGTCTTTTGAAGCCACTAATAGGTTTTCTTCCAGGATTGCCCTGATTTACCTCGTCTCTGCTGAAGAAAAGAATTCCCACAGCATGATGCTGCTTGTGTTGTTGCCATACACCTGAACAGTGATCGATGAGATGTTCAAAGCGTGGGCTGTTGTTTCATATTTTACCTCAGCTTCAAACCTCTGCTCAATTTTCTCCCTAACCTGGCAGCTTTGTTCCTTGGTCTCTATGTTTGTTCTCTAATGTTCTCTAGCCAACCACTGAGGCCTTCCTAGAACAAATGTATTTATAGGAGGAATAATTACACACAGCTATTTACTAATTGGATGACTTCTGAAGGCAATTGGTTTTCTGTATTTTATTTAGCGGTATCCACTTAAAGTGGACTGAATATAAATTCATCATGACATTACATGACAAACTGGAACAAGTTCGAGGGGTGTGAGTGTCAACGGGTGATAAAAGAGTCGCAGAATCTTCTTGGTCACTTCCTCATATATTTTAAGACATCAATTGTTAAGTTACTTCTGGCTCCAGACATTAGAATCCACCCAACACTGCGACCCAAGTAACAATTTTCTAGAGATGGGAACGCTATCTCTTTTAAGAGAACTGGTTCTTTTGGGTCAGCTCACTTAAAAGAGCCAGATCCTTCTCTCCCGAACGGCTCTTTTTTGTTACTTGAATCGCTTTAATGTACACAGAATTTGAATTATTAATATAACATGCAGAGAGACCAAGATGCTATCAGTATCTCATTTTCAGCATGAATCCAGTGTTTCTTAAACCATGCAACTACCAGTTCACAATTATATGAACTCCATCCTCAGCAGCAACATTAAACAGAGGCCATTAATTGTAACAGCAGCCTAGCTCAAGGTGTTGCAGGGATGACCGACCCTCCACCCTTCTGCTAGTGCAGACAGAGGAAAAAAGGTCCGAGAGAGAAAAGAGCGGGGAAAAAACGGCTCCCAATCAGGAGCTGTCTCCTGTCGCTCACTTCAAAGAGCCATTTTCTTCACCACCGTCACATCACTGCTGTTTTCTCTACACTGTCATAAGGTGCTTGTTTCTGGGAAACACCGTCAATCTGTTCACCACAAGCCGTTTTTAGAAAATTGCTCAATGTTTAGAGGCTTGAAGCACGCAAAGCAACTCAAATGCAAAATATCAACAGGCTATTCACTTTAATAAGCCTGAATGTGATATTGATTACTTTTGAATTATTATATGGAAAGGTTTTGGATGTCTTACATGTGCTTTCTGTGCAAAAATGCTTTGTATTATAACCCTGTGCTGGGGGGAGTGATATCGCTTCCTGTCTTCAGTATATGCAGATGATGTAATGACCAGCATGAAAAAGCTGACAGACAATATGCAGTTTTTAATGTATCTGCAGAAAACTGTGAGGGCTGGTACTAGCTAGGTTTGAGAGGATAAGAATCTCATTGCAGTTCAGTAAAGTGACCTTAGCTGGCCTCTTCACACTTGAATCCAGTGTGTGTCTTATGTCTCCTAACAGATGAGTCTGTGTTAATGGATCTGAAAGCTCTGCTGGTTGAAGCCAAGCAGAAGGTACCTCCGGTCCTCCAGGTGCTCCAGACAGGCGACGAGACCATGCTGGACATCGGAGGTGAGTTACTTTGTTGCAATATTCCTGACCCGTTATTTTTTCATTCCAAGGTCCAGTATTAGCAGACCGGTTGTAACACTTCCTGTTCTTGTGTCTTCCCAGGAGAGAGGGGCTGCACATTCTGCGGTGGTCTCGGCCATCGTATTACTGACTGTCCCAAGCTGGAGGCCATGCAGACCAAGCAAGTCACCAACATTGGTCGGAAAGACTACCTGGCTCATAGCTCGATGGACTTTTAATTGTTTTTTCACCAGAATACAAGTTGTCCTGATAAGGGTGAAAATATTTCTGTGGAAACTGTACATTAACATGTAATGTCACTGAATTGGGGAAGTGTATTTTTCTCATTGCCCCGTATTTTGTACAGGCTTGTTAGACAGAAAGGATTACTTGTTTGTACCTTTTCCTCTGAGCTGCTTGTTATTAATGTCTTTGTAAAACACTGCTGGGAACGTCTGAACTGTAAATAAAACCTATATATTTGATATTATCGTTTTGTCTTGTATAGACAATTGGAAAAGTGTCACTTGAGTTTTTGAACAAGGAAGTTGATGTGGTTGCAAAATAATACAAAGGGAAGTTTGACTCAACAACACAGCAACACACAACTTATGTCCTTTCTTTTGTAACAGTAAGGTTGAGGATCTTGATTTTTAACTCCTCCTGTCAGACACAGGTCGACAGCAATATGACAGCAGTTTGTGACGTCAAGGAAACTGTGGCATAGGAGGTCTAATTTTAAACCTCATCACTAGTTAAATGTTTGCCACTTCGCAACAACCGCTGTTCTTCTGTGAACAGTTTTTTGACAAAGCGTACGAGCATGGAGGTCATCTTCAAAGAGGGGATGCTGTATCTTCAGGGGGTGAAATTTGGAAAAGTAAGTTAAATCATTTATCAGCTTAAAGAATTAGATATACTCTGTTTGCTTCGTAGCCGGGAGCTAAAATTAAGCAAATGAGTGGCTGCGTAGTAGACTTTTACAGTTGTGGCTTTTATGTATAAATATCTACAGAACGGTGTTCTACCTTTTATGATTATTAAAAACTAATGTCAGTACTGCTGTCAGATCATCAGTCCTCTCAAGTGTAGATGTATTCATTCCGACTTAAAAAAAAATTAAGCTTTATAATCTAGATTACATTAAATTCACTACATGTCACCAATACGAGGCACCAAAATGTTTTTAAATGTTGTCGTGCTCTGAAACGCTCTTGCAAGAATAACGGACTGATAAGAAAACTCATGCTGAATGGCAATTATTTTGCATTCTTGATCATATCTGTACGCTGCACTGCACAGCAAAAAATATTTCAGATGCAATGTAATGCAACAGCATGTCAGTTTAATAAAATTATTTCAAATTTTCCACTGATGCCAAAAATTGCATTGCAAATTCCATTATAGTTCCAAGTTTCTCACACCCTACACCCAATAAAAAGACGTGTGAAATACGGTGTTCAAAATAACTCCAGCTGTATGAAAACTGTACAAGCAAAGTTTAATGTTCATTACCGGCCCCAAAAAAAATTACTGACACAGAATTTTTGGCTCCATCAATAACAAAAAGTCCTGAAGCATTAAATGAGCCCAGACCATCACACTTCCACCACCATGTTTGACTGTCAGTATGATTTCTTTTTTCTAAAATGCTGCATTAGATTTCCACCAGATTTAACGGGTTGCACACCATCCAAAATGTTTACTATTTTTTTTTTAATCAGTTCAGATTATTTTCCCCCAAGTCTTGGGGATCATAGAGCGTTTGGCCTTTTTCGTCTTTAGCCAGCGGTGGTTTTCTGCTGGGAACTCGTCCATGGATGCCATTTTTACCCACTCTCTTTTTTTTTTTGTTAGTGAATCCTGAACACTGACCGTAACCGAGGAAAATGATGCCCGCAGTGTTTTAGAAATTGAAAACCTTCCTGAACCCAAACAGAGAAAAAGCACATCAGTGCATTTAGATATTTTAACATCTCCTCATGCTTTTTTCGGCATTTATGACCAGAAGGCTTTAATGTTAATAAAACAATTCACCAAATTAGTTTTTCACAAATACTTTCGGTTTTACAGATATTTAACCACCCACGATCACGCTGAAAGGTTCTTCAGACAGGGGGACTCTGTCATAAAACCCTTGTCTTTTTGCAGCAGTCCAATGACATAGGGGTTCAAAAAAATTGATTTTGTCTTTGTTTAATCACAAATAAATAAGACATAGTAAGAGTTGCAATAGTGGTTCCACTGGAAAATGATTCTTTTATGTCTTACCTTTGCAACAGTACAATTGTTTAGATCAGATAATGGAGTAAGAAGCAATTAGAAGCTTTTTGAAGTGTTTAGGTCCTGTGGCTTCATCAGAGCCGATTTGCAAAGAGGAAATTCTTTGGTATTTTTACCAGGTTTATATTTGAGTTTGCAGAAGTTTCAGTGAGGAAATACAAGTGTTTTGGCATTTAAATATTGATGCTCTTGTATAAACTATCACTTTTTTTGCATGACCCCAACTTTCATAGTCATTTTCTCTGCTTCCTGCAGGGACTGAGTCTGTCTGCAGGTCATTGTAAGAAATTTGACTTTGTATGGAAACATGATTTCATCCTACACACTTAATTATGAAACATATTAAAACATAAACCCAAAAAAAACTCAAATGAGACTTGTTTGGTGACTGTAAGCTAAGCAACTTGAAATCCAAAGAAGGTTTGAACTTTTACTCAGTCTCACATTTTTTAAAAGAGGTGTAAGGTGATGTAAGGGGGTGAAAACAGGAGTGAAGCTCTCTCTTCTGGCTTTCACCCCAATAAACAGGAACAATGAGCTATCTGTAAACTCTTGACTTATTTTTCACTTTAGCACTGAATATACCTAGCACTGTGAAGCTGTGTAAAAACAGAAATAGGGGTTTTACCTCCTAATAATGCTTCCTGTAAGCACAATGCACACCCTCCTTCCCATTAACATTGACCAGCAGTCTACACACCCCTGTTTGAATTCCGGGTTTTCCTGACTTGTAAGGCCAAAAATATACAAAAAACAATTTCAAAAACTTTTCCATGTTTAATGTGACATACTATTCAAAAAATTACATGAGGCTCCAATGAGGCTCTCTTGTCAGGTTAAAAGGACCTTTTGCTTCATATTTGGTCAATATGCAGTTAAGGCACGGAGGATAAAAATTTATCAAAATCGTGAGTTTTTGAGCATGTTGAAGAGGCCAGGCCTCAAAGTTAGTCTTCTAGCTGCAAATTTCGAACAGCTATAACCTTCACA
The DNA here is from genome assembly GCA_036173005.1 of Crenichthys baileyi. Taxonomy (NCBI): domain Eukaryota; kingdom Metazoa; phylum Chordata; class Actinopteri; order Cyprinodontiformes; family Goodeidae; genus Crenichthys; species Crenichthys baileyi. The sequence continues at coordinate 1,336,574 of JAHHUM010000003.1, read as the reverse complement.
GAAATAGGCTGAAATACAGCAAACCTGATATAATTGATCCCTCTCAGGTGACCAAAAATCCAGTCACCAAAAGAGATTTGATGAGATATTTGGTGGGCGTGGCCTCATTTTTTTACAGCGCCCCGTAAAACATTTTAATAAATCAGCCCCAAGCCATGCTTTGACCAAGGATTGTTAAATTTGATACAGATATGTAACTTCTCACAACTTACAAAAAAGTCTCTTGGAGCCTAGGTACAAACACCACAGGAAGTCGGCCATTTTAGATTGAAATTGTGATTTTGACACCATTTTTGACGTTTCTAGCCCGCGTATCTGAGCGAACTCTTTACTACAATGCTCCACAGGCTGAGCGGCGCTGAGCTGCGAGGGCCACCCATTGCTGGTTGCAGCTTTAATGAATTATTGCAATGTAATACTTTCTCCTCACAAATTAGTTTGTTTTTCAGTTGAACTGTCCTATTCTATATTGCACATTAATGGCTGAAAACGTTAAAATCTGGAATTTTAAACAGGGGTATATGGACTTCTCAGAACCATTGTAGGTAGGTAGGTAATATGATCAATCTATATACATATTTTTTTTGAGCTCTCTGATTATGTAGGAGTTTCATTTTGCTCTGAATCATATGCTACACATCATACACCAACTTCCAAGTAATAAGCCACCCTTGGTGTACAGTAATCATTTCTTACATTGATAGCACTGTGGACACTACTGGATAGACTTGGCAAGCAAATAAGAGATATTTAGGGTTCAAATGACTGCTAACTTATTTTGCCTTGTGCCCTCCATTATCTCCACATTTTGGAGCCAAAATGTGCTTTCAAACACACTTAATAAAGTCTCCTTTCTTGTCTCTTTAGAGAACATGGCGGAAAATCTGGATGGTGCTTTTTAAACCCAGCTCCACAGGTGTGGGTCGGCTGGAATTCTCTAATATATCCGACAGTAGCTCTTTCAGCGAGCAGTTAAAGGCCGGTCGGCAGAAAACAACAGAGAGAAAGGTGGTGCGTCTTTATGACTGTCTCAGTGTGACTCCTGCTACCAAGGAGTCGTGCCCTGCACACTGCACAGCCTTCTACCTTAACACCACACAGTACACCTACACCTTTGCCTCCATGGAGAGTCAGGGCTGGATCAGTGCCCTCTGTGCACTTGCCTTCCAGGTATTACTCTTCACTTCATTATGACCTCTGCAGCTGCCCAACTTTAATTTCATATCAGTGTTTTCATTTGGGAAAAATGTTTAGAAACCTTCCTCACAGCCATACACCGATAAGAACATGGGGAAGTTGAAACATTATCTGGAACTTCTGCCACTTCTCTAATTCTTGTGCTTGCACAAGCCGTGTTCTTGCTTGAATCTTACCACTCTGAAGTCATAAAAAGTAGTGATAAGAGGAAGGCGTTTACTCCGTGTAATGTTTACTGTGCCACTGTGTTTACAGAGGGATCCTGTAGACTCAGAGAAAGGGGATTTTGAGGGAGGGAATGGCCTTACCATGGAGGACAATGACCTTTACTCATCTTGGAAAAGCGGTAATTCCCATCATTTTTACCATTCATCCAGTAAAATGAGCACAGCATTGCACTGTTTTAGGTAATTGTTGATGCATTGCTTTCTGGAACTATTGCCAGGAAGCTGTAAAAATGTATTATTCAGGGAATGAAAAGAAGAGCAATTTTTATTTTTACTCAGTATAAATGAGAGAGACAAAAATATCATCATTCCTTTTACGTTAGATGCCTCTAGTGTTGGCAGTTAATTTCTTAAAGTATACAGTCATGGTAAAGAAAGGAAAAAAACATGTTTGCTCGGGTCCAACAGTCAGAACAAAATAAAAATTGTCTGGTCTTTACCAGGTTCTAAAATTATTCAAATCTAGCTTTAAGTGTATAAGACAGAAAACCGTTTCCACACTGCCATTATGTATTGAAGAACAACAGAGCCAAAATGAAAAAAAACTGTGTGCAAAAAACTAAGTACACACGTGGACAAAATTGTTGGTACCCCTCGGTTAATGAAAGAAAAACCCACAATGGTCACAGAAATATCTTGAATCTGACAAAGGTAATAATGAATAAAAATTCTATGAAAATGAACAAATGAAAGTCAGACATTGCTTTTCAAACATGTTTCAACAGAATTATAAAAAAAAATGAACTCATGAAACAGGCCTGGACAAAAATGATGGTACCCTTAACTTAATATTTTGTTGCACAACCTTTTGAGGCAATCACTGCAATTAAACGATTCCTATAACTGTCAATGAGACTTCTGCACCTCTCAGCAGGTATTTTGGCCCACTCCTCATGAGCATAAAATAATCTAAAATCTAATAATCTAAAATCTAAAAATCTAAAAATCTAAAATCAAAAAATCTAAATCATAAAAGAATCAACTGTGGTCACAGGAACATGAAGCTGCTTGGAAATGGTCTTATAACCTTTACCTTTAACATGCTGGTCTATAATTTTCTTTCTAATCTCCTGAGACGACTCTTTCCTTCGCTTCCTCTGGTCCATGTTGAGTGTGGTACACACCATGTCACCAAACAGCACAGTGACTACCTGTAGCCCTATATATAGGCCCACTGACTGATTACAAGAATGTAGACACCTGTGATGCTAATTAATGGACACACCTTGATTTAACATGTCCCTTTGGTCACATTATTTTCAGGGGTACCATCATTTTTGTCCAGGCCTGCTCCATGAGTTTATTTTTTAAAATGATTCTGTTGAAGCATGTTTGAAAAGCAATGTCTGACTTTCATTTGTTCATTTTCATAGAATTTTTATTCATTATTACCTTTGTCAGATTCAAGTTATTTCTGTGACAATTGTGGGTTTTTCTTTCATGAACCGAGGGGTAACAACAATTCTGTCCATGTGTGTACAGCTTTCTACTTCTATACTAGCTCATTAGGAAGTGTAACCACTTGCAGTGGTATAAAAGCAGTTTGCTGCTCTGACAGGCACAGGTATCTGTTAACACAATGCCAAGAAGGAAAGGCATCAGTAATGAAGTTAGAGAATTAATTGATGCTGTACATTAAAAAAAAATGGCAGTTTTTATACAGTTGAAGTCCATTGAGTCTTCATTGACAAAGACTGTTCCACAACAAAAAAAAAAAAACATTTGAGACAGTTACCAGTCTTTAACCAAGATAGTAGACAGTAGCATTAGAAGATTTAAAACTGACTTGTTAGAATGTTTTGCCAGAAGAAAGCCTGTTCTCCCTAAAAAGAAATTGGCATGACTTTGTTTAGCGAATTTGCATCTGATTGATCAAAACAACTTCTGGACCAATGTCCTTGAACAGATGAGAACATTGTTGTGATGTTTGGCAATTATACACACAACACCATGTTTAGAGGAAACTCAAGACAATTTCAGCTTGCTGGTGATGTTATGATGATTCAGGCTTGTTTTGCAGCCACAGGACCACTAGACACCAAGCTGACAGTAAAGTATTTTACAAACCAACATTCTCAAGAATCAAATTAAACTTCCTGTCTGATAGCTGAAACTTGCTCCAGACTCAATCATTGAACACAGCAACAAATATACAATAGAGATATGCAAAAAAAAGAAGAACTTGCAGTGTTGCAGTGGCCTAGTTAAAGTCAGGAGCTTAAACTGATTGAAACCCTAATAAACTGAAGCACTGTTGGTTGAAATTCATCCTCAACAATGTGACTGACTAATAAGATCACATAGGAAACAAATATTTCAAGTTATTGTTGCCAAAGATACTAAATCATGGGGTGGATCCCCTAATGCACAGCCTTTTTCCATAGAAATTTCTCTCAGTTTCATAAATCATGGCGGTGTGAAAAATTTACACTTTAGAGCAGACCGTTTTTGTTATGTCCTGAAACTTACAGGTAAATTTAAAGAGGGTGTACTTTCTTTTTATCATGGTTGTCAGATACAGGGAAATAAACAGAAAATATGTTTTTTTTTTTTCCACCAACGGCATTTCCATGAATGCTGAAAAGTCCCAAGACTAGTTGAACTGAGCAACAAGAAGTGCAAAACTTTTCATTGTAAACACTGCTGCAACTATAAACCATCCTTCCCATTTAGCTTTAGTCTTCTTCACAAACTGTATTTGTGCACACACAAGTGTACACAAGTGTAACATTAGAAACCAGATTATTTACATTTAACATCAAAAAGTCTTCATGAATCTCTCTTTTTGACAGATTGTCCGAATTATCTATATTTCTTTTCATGTCTAACTACAATGCATTTTTACTTAGACATACAGTTTGAGCATATATTTTTCACAACCACCAGAAAGTGTAACCCTCACCATGTAATTACTGTCATGTAGCATGAATGCCTTGTTGGTAAGAGTTAATTAGTTAACGCTTACTGTAAAAATGTAAGACAACAGGAGGGCATGTCACAGCACAATAAATTCCAAACATCAGCAGAAACTTGCGTTATTCGTAAGAAGCAGCTCATTTATTCAGACATTAAAGCTTGAATGCTTCGGCATCAGTAAGCTCCGGCTTATAAAAATGCATTTCCTTTCATTTCCTGATGGATTACATTCCCAAATCACCCGGGCAGCTCAAACACATAGAGAGATTAGCAAAGTGCGAGTAATTTTAAATCAGACTGTGTCGGTATGAAATGTATGTGGTGTGCACTTGTTTCATTTCATGACACGCTGCTGCTCAGAGCGCTTATTAAAAGTTTCTTGGAGTTTCTTGGCCCCAGTGCATGAACATCTCTTTGCGGTCCTGTTTTATTGTGCCTAGAGCCGGCCTTTCCTCCTAACCAGTACAAAGTGAAGGTTCTGACCACAGAAGCGGCTAAGAGGTGCAAGCTGGCTGGGGAGTACGTGGTGTTCACAGACAGTGAGGCTTTGGAGCTCCTTGCTGTCAACACAGGTGGCGTCATCTACAGCTGGCCATACAAGCTCCTGCGGAAGTTTGGACAGGTGGAGGTAAAGTGTGTTGAACAACAGATCTTGAATAATTCATCTTAAAAAGAGCTTTAATAATACATTTTTTAAACTAGGACTTGTTTATTTGTTCTGTGCGCTTACTGAAGTCTTTGTGGACATACAATGTCTTGCAAAAGTCTTCATACCTCTTGAGCTTATATTTGCCATGGTACAACCATAAACATCAATGTATTTTGCAGCAGTTTTATGCAATGGAACAACACAAAATACTGCATAATGCATGGTTTTCTTTATTTTTTTAAGAAATAATCCGAAAGTGTGGCATGCATCTGTATTCGCCCCATCTTTAATTGCAACTGCATCTGCGAACCTTTTGAGGAACATTTCTACCAGCTTTGAACATCTAGAATAGAAGTTTTTTTTCCATTGTTCTTTGGAAAATAGCTCAGAACTGGTTAGATTGAATGGAGTGGGCCTTTGAACATCATTGTTGAAGTCATGTCACAGATTCTCAATTGGATTTAAGTCTGGAGCTTTGGGCCAGTCTATTAAATGAATATGATTTGAATATGATCTCAACTATTCCACTGTAGCTCTGGCTTTATGTCTAGGCTTGTTGTTTTCTTAAAACAACTCTGACCAGGTTCCCTGCCCCTGCTATAGAAAAGTATCCACACAGCCTGATGCTACCACACATGGAGGGGTGCAGTGTTAATTTTCCACACAAAACATTTTGCATGCAAGTCAGTATGTTAAATTTTGCTCTCATCTGACCAGAGCAACTTCTATCGCACATTTATTGTGTCCCTGAAAAGGTTTGTGGCTAGCAACACATCCTCTATACTGGCCATGTTTGTGCAGCGCATAACTGAAAGTTCTCCCACCTGATGTGTGGATCTCTGCGGTTCCTCCAGAGTTACAATGAGCCTATTGACTACATCTCTAACTAATGTTGTTCTTGGCTGGTCAGTCACTTTAGATGGACGACCACGTCTTGGTATGTTTGTCGCTGTACCATAGTCTTCCATTTTTATGTCATGATGTACTGAAGAGAGCTCTGTGAGATGCTGGGATATTGTTTTATAACCTAAACCTGCTTTAAAGTTTTCCACAACTTTCTCCCTGACCTGTTTGTTGTGTTTCTTGGTCTTCGTGATGCCGTTTGTTCACTAATGTTCTCTAACAAACCACTGAGGCCTTCCTAAAACAAATGCACTCATACTGAGACATGTGTGGTCTATTTCTTTGCTAGCACTGGATTACAGGGTATCATAGTAAATGGGTCTGAAAACAAATGCATAACACGTTTTTTTAGATTTTTATTAAAAATTATAAACAATGTATTGTGATTTGTGTTTGTAAAATGAAAAATTTTAACAATTCTAAGGTGTATGAATAGTTTTACACGCCTCAGTATTTGCTAAAACACTGACTATGAATTAAGCCCAGGTTTGATTGTGATTGCAGGGGGGATTCTGCATTGAAGCTGGCCGTCGCTGTGATTCAGGAGAAGGGGTGTTCACCTTCCTGACCTCTGCTGGTCCCCAGATCTTCCAGGCCATAGCAAGGCAGTGTTCGCTGCAGAAGAAAACTAATGTCCAGGCCTCCAGTGTCAAAAAAAGGTCATCAGTTGACACGTTCTGTTCTGTCCCTCCAGCCACAGCCTCCCAGATCTCAGATCCTCCAATCTACAGTCTTGTGGGGGTCCGTCGTAACACAGAGGAAAGTTCTGTCAGCCAATCCTCTACGATTAATGTCCGCCCTGAGGAGAGTATGAAGCATTTGCGCCTTATCCAGCCTTATCTCTCCAACAGCAAGGAGGAGGTGGGAGAGGAAGGTGAGGAGGAGGAGGAGGAGGAGGAGGAGGAGGAAGAGGAGGATGAGGATGATAGGTGTCATTCCCTGGAGGCTGTAAATCAGGATCACAGCACACAGGATAGCATTTATTACAACTTGAGGAGGACCACTCCTTCTTTGATGAGAAAAACTGAGATCGATGATTTAAATTGCATCTACAGTGAGACCAAAACCTGCTCTTCCTCAGACCCCAAGTATTTGAACCCTCCTTTACCCCTGGAACCCTCTTCTTTTACCCTCACAAATGAAAATCACGTTGCATCAGCAATGCCACGAGGCCTGCATCCCCCCCCAGCAGATACCAACAACTGTGAAGCATACAACGCACAGGCAGAGAATGACATGAACGACCTGGAGGAGGCCATCAGCTCCACTGCCTCCACAGCCCCCTTGGAGGCGCCTGGCAGTTTCAAACACAGGCTGGCAGAAATCATTTCTAAGGACCTGGCAAAGTTCCAGCCTCCTCTTCCCTACGGAGCAAGCAGCTCCACGTTTTTTCAGTAGGCTGTTAGTTCACAGACTGATTAGAGAGAGCAGTTTCAAACATGATAAACTGTCATGTGGCATAATTAGTTTCTTTACAGCTGTAAAATCCCTTCCACTGGGAGCTTGCTGTCAGGCGTCTTGTGCTCGCAGATGTTTGTATGTTTTTCGGGTTTGAAAAACGGATCTGGAAGGCACATTTTTGGGGAATTGTTGCAGGAGCAAAATGTTAGATAATCTCTGTTTTGTTCTTTGCAGGTACAGTGCCTAGCTCTTTCTCATTTTGTCACATTGCAACCACAAGCTTTAATATATTTTATTGGGACTTTATGTCACAAAATAGTACAAAATTATGAAATGGAAGGAAAAGGATTCACGATTTTCTAATTTTTTTTTTATAAATTAAAATTTAAAAAATGCGTGACTTCCATTTGCATTAAGCTCTCTTTCACTGATGCCTTTTTTCAGTTAGCATCAGATTTATTCGCCAAGTTTGTGAACACAAACAAGGAATTTGACTTTAAGAAATTTTAAATATAAATATTCAAAAAATAAATAAAGATATGATGGAAAGATAGATGAAGATAAATGCAAGAGAATCCTTGGAGAAAACCCATTTGCCAAAGACTTTAGACTAGGGCGAAGATTGGCTCCGACCAACAACCTTAGATATACAGCCAGAGCTACTATAAGATGGTTTACATCAAAGCGTTTTAATATAATACAATGGCCCAGTCAAAGTACAGACTGAAAGATGTTCACAAACGCTCTCCAATCAATCTGACTGAGCTTGAGCCATTTTGCAAAGAAAAATGTGCATAAACACTGGTCTCTAGATGTGAAAACTGCTGGAGAGATTACCAAAAACATTTTCTGGCTGCAGCTATAGGGTTCTACAAAGTCAGATTTTTATTTGTAAAAACACTTGTTCAATTAAAAACAATGTGTTATTTTCATTCCACTCCATAATTATCTGCTTCTTTGTGTTGATCTATCACAAAAAATCCCATAAAGTACATTTAAGTTTGTGGTTATAGTGTAATAACATGTAAAAGAATAATGGGTGTGAATACCTTTGCAATGAACTGTACCTCCTTATATTCAAAGACTTTTGCAGCAGAAATAATTATTGTCTTCTTTTCTTATACGACACGGTATGTTGACTTATAAATCAAGTATTTTGCAGCATAATTAATTGTTGTGCTTTGTTAAGAATTGTGCATAAATTGCTGGCAGTGATTTTTACAAAATAAATTCAAATGCACACCCATTACTCCATTATATCTTTATTGTAGCAAAACAACCCTCATAAAACACAGATTAACTATTCTTAAATAGAAAAATACTTGTTTTAATAAGAAATAAAAGCTAGAATACAACCAATGACTCTGGAAAATGCCGCTAGTTGTTGTTCGGGACATTAAAGTGCAAATTAAGGCCTTTTTTAGTTCATCAAAAAGAAACCAAGTCAGAATCTCTGGGAAATGAGAATGAATGAGTTTCCTTTACTTTTGAAATCCAGCAGTGCAGCATCTAATCTATCAGAGATGGCAGCAGAGTAAACAGCAGATCTGTCTCACTATTATCCACTGCCATATGAACATCTGGTGACCAGTTCAAGATAACTGGTTCTCTGTCATTGTCTCCCACTCTGACTGTCCTCCATGTCGCTGAGATTTGAGGATTCACCATCACTGCTGTTGGTGGTGGAGGCCTGTGATTTATTTGACTCTAACACAGTTGGAGGTCGAAGTATGATCAGGTGGTTGATGGATGGATCTCGCTGCTGTTGCTGCTCCTCTTCGGTCAGCAGGATCGGAGTCTGAACAGCCGCATCTGGCCGGAGGGAGTGAATCAGGTTCCTCCTGGAGGTCTTGTCTGCAGTCCCTGGACCTGAGCGGGGACCTCTGGATTCCTGCTGAACTACACCGGCCAGGAGCTCAGACAGCTCCGTAATGTAAATCTGCGCCATTTGGAGGGTGTCGTACTTGGATAACTTTTTCTCGTTTTCCAGCGACGGGATGACACTCCTCAGCTCGTCAAAGGCTTTGTTCAGACCGTGCATCCGCCTCCTCTCCCTGGCGTTGGCTGCGACGCGCCGGTGTCTCTGAGGCCCCAAGCTGCTCCCACTGTCTCCATTAGATGCCCTGGCGTGGCCTGTCTCTGTGGACACGCACTCGTGGAGTTTGCCCACTGACCCGATTTTCTCCAGTGAAATCTCCGCCTCTGCCACGGCGTGCGATTCCCTCCTTGAAAATGCGCGGACTGAATTCGAGGAAATCCAAGTTTTGGAGCTGATGTGGGCCAAGCTTCTCTGCTGTAGCAGGGCGAAGTCCTCAGGGTACTCTGGCCAGCCTGAAGATTCTGCTTTTGTGGCCATCATCTGCGACAGCCGGCGGTGGTGCACTGCAGTGGAATTACGCACGGGATTATCCGCGTCTTTGGAGAGGTTTGCTCGGCGCCAACCATTTATAGAGCCTCCCCTCAGTCACCTAGCTGTCACTCCCTGCCCATTGACAGCCCTGCAGCCTCAGGAGACTGCAGCCTCTGACCCTGTCAAAGAACAATCAGACAAAGCTTGACTTTTTCTCTCCTATTGTGCTTTGTAACTCAATCACGACCTTGTTGTTATCCTTACACATGAGGGGAGCTGGAGTATTAATCATTTAGGAGTGTGGAGTGCACTGGAGTTCTAAAAAGCCTGACCAGAGAAAGAAAATGTTGTAAAGTAACTCTTCATATTAGAATAAAAATAAACATTTACCAAAATACTTTTCATGAAATAAATAAAGGTCACAAAAGTGCTCATGCCAAAGACTTTGTGTGTGCAATGACTTTTAAGCTTGGAGTTAAGCAAGATCTGATGCTTACATTCACTTATAAAACAAACTGTAAGAATTTAACCAATGAAACTGGTTTAACAATTTAATTTGGAAGAATCTTGGTAGATCTTAAGAAACATTCTGAGTAGAAATTTCAACATTTTAATAAACAGCTAAAAGATGTTTAAATAAATCTGCTAGCAATGTTTAAAATCTACTTAGTCAACTAAGTTAAATTCTAACAAATTATTACACCTAGTGTATACCTTTGCACCAATGTCTCAAGAGTATTCAGATGTGAAGAGCATCTCTTAGACATTTATGCCCTAGCTACAGGTGCAGAAGAAGTTAAAAGTCAGAATCTGTAGCTTCTGAATCTGCAGAAAAATCATTGAAGGAAGTTCAATCCCTATACACAACTCAAATCTGTACACAGTTAGACTTTGCAAATGCTGCTTTAGGCACTTTTAGAATAGTACATTTATTATTTTCTTTTATAAATTATTTTGTTTCCTTCTTGAGACTCTATCTTGCTGCTCTTCCTGTTTGCCGAGTACAAGTTGCATTGGATTGTTAAAAAAAGTTATGAATGTGCATGATCAGCTCATGCACTCCTGTAAGTCAGGTGTTTGACTAATTTTGCTCATCTGATGTGTCCAGCCACCTCAGCTGACTCCTCTTGATGTGGAGGAGCAGTGGCTCTACTCTGAGCTATTCTTGGATGGAGGAGCCAATCCTTATCCCCACTACTTCACACTTGGCTGTGAAACGCACCTGTGCATTATGTAGGTCTTGCTAGAGAGGGCCAGCAGTACCACATCATTTGCAAAAAGGAGAGACAAAATCCACTGGTCTGCAAAGCAGACCCCCTCCGCCCCTTAGCTGTGCCTAGAAGTCCTGTCCATGAAAATTATGAGCAGGACTGGCGACAAAGGGTAGCCCTACTGGAGTCCGACTTAATGCCAGCAATGCGGACCAAACTCCTGCTCTGCTTGTACTGAGACCGGATGGCTATTAATAAAAGGCCCTCAACTCCGTACTCCTGGTGCATCCCCCACAGGAAACCTTGAGGGAACATGATCGAATGCGTTTATCAGCTCCACAAAACACATGTGGACTGGTTGGGCAAACTCCCATGAACCCTCAAGCGCCCTGTAGAGGGTGTAGAGCTGCTCCAGTATTTTATGGCCGGGACAAAAACTTCTACTCTTCCTGAAGCTGAGGTTCGACTAGTTATAAACTTTTTAAATCTATTTTAAAAAGGTGACATAAAAACGTTTTTCCTACAGACAACCATCACAGGTGTCTATGGCACGTCCCACAGGCTGGAGGGACAAAGTCTCTTGGCTGGCTTGGGAAGGCCTTGGGCTCCCCCACGGAGGAGCTGGAGGAGGTGTCTGGAGAGAGGGAAGTCTGGGCGTCTCTACTGAGTCAGCTGCCGCCGCGACCCGGTCCCGGATGAAGCGGAAAATGACGAAGACGAAGACAGCCATAGCCACCTTAGCAACCTCAGTATGCTAGCATGTCTGACTTTAGCTTTAGTGCTGTCACTCACCAAAATTAAGGCATAAAATGTTACTGAAACAGTAAACTTTTTAAATCTGTTCTATCAAAATGGCATGAAGGCAGCAGCTAAAATGTGCCGTGAACTGGCAACAATGTCCTTGCTAGCAAGTTTGACTTTAACATTAGCGCTGTTGCTAAACTGGGTAAAGCTGGATAGAAACTCCAATTTTTGCTCCAACAGAGAAGGTTTTTCAACTCTGTATTCATAATACAACCCATAAAAACATATCAGCCTTTCAATTTTTCCACTGGACACAGCACTTGATAAATTAATATTAGTTTCAACCATCATCTTTTGCTAAATTCTCATCAAAATGTTGGAGGATTTGCTACCAAAATAAAGTTGGTATAATCTAACCATTAATGAAAATCACATTTACAAACTAATATACTTGACAAAAACGCAAACACATTTAAAGGCTATTTAATACCATGCAAAATTTGTTTGTGCAATGTGCAAAATAATCTTTTTGAATTCACAGCTGTAAAAAACGCAGCCTTGGTGTATTGTGGACAGCAATGCTCCTAAATCACCATTGTCATGGACCATCAACACTCATGGAAAAATGAATTTGAGTAATTTAACTTTTGGCTTTGACCTCTGAGAGAGAAAGAGATCTGGAAGTGAATACATGCTCAAACAAACAATAAAAAATCTTTCCCTGAATATTTGAAAAAGAATAATAAAACGAACAGGTGGAAGACAAGGCTGAGACACACCTGTCTCTACAGCAGACCTATGATAACTGATAAGTTGTCTCATGGCGATTTATAAATCATTTAGAGAGCAGGATGAAAACATTCATAAAAAAGGTAGTTTCACTGTTAGTTAATCAGTTTCCTTTTATAGTTGTTGTGCCAAAAATGAAGATATTATTTTCATGTGAAGGATGATTGATTAGGCTACAAATTTTAGTTTTGGTAACTTGGATCCTGCTCTGTGCTCATCAGCTGGTGTCCCTTGGCACCTCTACAAGCCACGCACCTCTGGTGCACACGGTGTCACCCACGTCTCCCATATGCTGCCCACGACGCACCCGAGCTAATCACTCATTAGGGCGTCAATTACTGCAGAGGAGCAGCGTCAGGACCAGCGCAGACCTGTCCCGCTGGGAGATCTGAGATCATGTAGACCAGTGATGGTGACTTGGACACGCTTTACATTCAGCCCCTTTCAGCCTCTAACCCCTGTTGAAGTGTCTAGAGTTGGTGTTTGTGCGATTCCTGAGTGAGAGAGACAATCGGGGTCGGGCAGTGTTAGTGAAAATCACCGTGACTTGCCTCGCCGCCAGCAGTTTAATGAGGCCTGGTCTTAGTTGAATAAATCGGCACGTTCTTCTCCCGGGGAGTCCATTCAGTTTTTTTTTTATTATTTGGGCCCTGCATGAATATTTCATTCCTTCAGCACCACTGCCAGCACAACAGCCTGTAACCCTGCGTGCAGGCTTTAAAAATGCGGCTACACTTCCCATCTGGTGTGGGGCGGGAGCAGAGGAGTGGCAGCGCAGGCCGGGTAGGTGTGAGGAACATTTCTGAGGTCAACTTCTACTGACCCTCTGAAGCACACTGTGGCTCCTGCTGGGGGGGCTTTGCACTGTAATGGGGTAGGGAGTATAGAGATAATGTTAACCCACTTCAGGTTTACTGTGTATTATGAATGAATGGCTCCTCAACTAAAAGATATCAGAAAATTCTCTGGGCGGTAACAGTACATACATACATACATTATTACCAAATGTTATGTCAGCAGCAACAAGGTTGCAAATGTTGCAAATGTAAATAAATGTAAATAAACAGTAACATTTTATTAACATATTGTAAAGTTAGTACTAGATAATTTGATTTTTATTTTGTTCTAAATGTCATCATCTTAATAAAATAATAAAATCATTTTTAGGGTCTTCAGTTACAGTAAAAACATAATTATACATGATACCTTTAATTAAGTAATAAAGTGAGTCATGATTCAGCAGCACAAACAAATAGACGAATAAACAAACAAACAAACAATAAATAAGTAAATAAATAAATAAAAGGGTAGTAGAAAAAAAATTAAAATACATTTTTTTTCAACACAATTATAGTTTTCTCATAATTACTTTAATAGAATAATAAAATGTGCATTTTTATTTTATGTTCCTAAATTGCATCTCAGTTGCTTCTCTGTCACCTTTTGATAAGTCATACAGTTAGGTATGATACCAAAAGTACAAACTAATAAAAAACATGAGTAATAAACATCTTTAAATGTATATATTATTGCTTAAAAGTCCTACTTTAGTTTTATTATAAGTGTATTTTAATATAAAATTTTATTAATTTTTATCTTTAAAACAAACATGGTGTGTTTTACATTATGTGTCCCAAATTAGATTTTAAGTAAAGATTTTGTCACGTTGGGGTTTTGATGGTGGACCAAAGCGCAGGCAAGAGCTTGGCAGCAGCATATTGAATAGTCTTCAGCTTTATTCAAAATTACAAAGCGTAACAAAAACACTGCAGGTACTAAACAGAGTCGAGATCCAAAAACGTACATAAAAGACACTGCAGGAACATGGAAACTAACACAAAACCAACAGAGTCCAAAAAGTGACACACCCTGACAGATATATGTATATATAATCAGATAATAATACATGTCAAAGTTGATGACTGATGCCATTAGCACAAACAACCAAACAAACAAAGTTTACAATGGAAAATCCAAATAGTCACAAAAATATAACTTTTAATAATCTACTTTACAGCTACCAGCAGCTAGATGCTGTTTCTCAAAATTATTATCGACAATTTTTTCACAGATATTTTCGTGTGATCTGACCATTATCAGTAAGTGACAACCAGCTCTACTGAAAACTAAATTAGGCTTCAACAACTGTACTAATGAGATTGTTTCAACATTGTAAGCCAAACCTGACTGCACAAATGTGCCTCAGCAATTTCACAACTTCGTTTACTGCCAATGGTTTCACAACGTGTCACCAGCCTGGAAACCAGAGAGCCGCAGACGACTACATCTGGCCCACGATGCTTGTGATGGAACCTGGCATCAGTCCCAGTGCTTTGTTTCCTGAGCTTTAAATATTATTCAAACCCTAATCAGCCAAGGACAGCAGCACCCACTTGTGTCAACACAATGTCCTACGGCTGCTGTTCAGCTAACCACCTGAGCTGCTGGATTCAGCAGAGGTGGTTTGAACTTGAACCCAAGATAGTTAAATGTTGTTAACTGTTTTCTGAGCAAAAGAGCTCCTTGGAAAAGCATTGATATATGTCGAAATTTGTAAGACTGTTTCAGATTTTAGCCAAGAACTTCGTGTGTTTTATTAGAATCTTGTGTGACAGACAAACACAAAGTAGAATCTTATTGTGAAGCAGAAGGAAAAGGATACATGCATGTCTTGCCACAGATTCTCAAAACGGATTTAGGCCTAGACTTTGAGCTGGATTATCTAACATATAAAAAAAACTTTAAACAGTTCCCTTGTAGTTGTGGCTACAGCAATTTGTGCTGATTTTTATAGCTTTATTCTAGAACTGCCCTGTATTTATTTCGATCAACTCTGACCAGTTTCTCTTTCCCTGCTAAAGACAGGGAAGCATGCATGATGCATGATGCTGCCACCACCATGTGTCACTGTGGAGATGGTGTGTTCAAGTTGATGTGCAGTGATAGTATTCCTTCTCAGATAAGTTTTGGCGTCATATCACAGATCTACAGATGTTCTCTAGGTCCTTCAGTGAACATTTATGTTTTCACTGAGATTAATGTGCTGACAGATGGACTCTATTCACTAATTTGGTGACTTTTTGGTGACTCTTTAAAGACAATATCGATCTTTCTTTTTCTGTTTACTCCAAACAAGAACAATCTCATTTTGTCATCAATATTGCAACAACAGGTGATTAATTTTAGATTTTTGATCTTACTGAAAGCTCTAAACCACATCAATACATATTAACCTAAAAGACACTTATTATTGAATTATTTTTATGTTTTTTTATTTTTTTATTACTGCAATTATATTAGTAAAATATAGGTCTTTAAAATGTGGTAAATTGTTGTGAATGTAATTTATAATAATGAAAAAGCTTCTGCAGAGTATATTGCATAAACATATTGCATGCCTTATTCTTTTGGGTTCAGTTTATTAGGTCTGTCTAACAGGATTTTAACCACCACACCCCAAAGAGATGCCTTTGTAATATTCTAAAGTCAAGGAGTCTTACCGTTTTGTTTTAATTAAGGATCCTTTCAATTCCTTACAAAAGATTATTTTACACAATCGTGCACCAGCAACAGAGAGCCTCTTGATGTTGGAAACAGTCCATAGTCTGTAATTATCCCCTCACACCCGAAGCTACGGAGGTGGATCTGGTGAGCACAGAGAGAAAGCTTAATGCCTGGGTTTCAGACGCAAATTAGGACAATTAGCGGCCTCATTAATTTGGGAAGAGGGAAGTAATATTCTCCTTACAGAAACGGTTCATTAAGTTAATGGTATCTGTGGCAAAGGGCTAATTGATGAACTCAAAAAGAGACAGTGGGCAGTTTTTTCCCCTCTCTCTCTTTCTCTCTCTCTCTCTGTGACTTCATGCTGTGTGTCATCATCTTTAGTGTAGGGTCCGTTGTAATGATCTTCATCTCTCGTCTCGGTCATCTCGAGGATAACCGCGCACTGCTCCACTGAAGTGGAAGGAAATGTCGCGATGCTTTAAATCGAGTCCCTGCAGGGGGTGCCTTTTCAGCCCGACAGACGGGCTCCGTTGGAGCGGTTCTTCACAGAACAAAGCCGGTTCTTACAGGCGGGCCTGCACCGCTGATCACAGTGTTCCGGGCGACACGTGCCAACCAATATCTACAACTGCAGCAAAGTCCAAATTATAGGGAACAGGTTGCATGGATTGGGAATGACCCCCCCCCCCCCCCGTCCCCTCGTCCCCCCTTTTTTCCCCCAGTTTAATTGGCTTTTGAACTAAACAATTTAATGCAAAACTGTGCATTACTGGTCAAAATAAAGAGCACACGCTTTCAAATCTAGAGTTTACATGTCAGGACATATGCTAATAAAACATATTTTCACCACAAGTGTACATAAACACACAACAAATTCCTTATTATTATTTATTTGAAAAGGGAAAGCCAAAATTGGAGATCTGTGTGGAAAAAGTAATTGACAACTGGAAAGTCTCTCATATTACTGTAGGGGAATTCAGCAAACACTTTATATGATTGTTTCAGTTTATTGATATGTTCAATTAGCACATTCTTGTATCCACAGCTCTCTTCAGTAACACCTTTATATAGCTTCTCTATTTTTCCAGTCAATATGTTGTAGAATGCCCATGTCTGGGATCATTATCCTTTTTCTTTAATTAATTTTGTCTCAAACCTCAGCTGTCATCACATTTGACTCAGCAATGCTTTAGTAAACAGAGAATATCATGGTCTACTTAATGACTGCAAGCGGCCCAGACCTTATCTCTGGGCTGCAAGACAATCCCAATTCATTAACCCTCCACCACTGTGCTTGGCAAATGGGATTAGGTGTTTGTGCTAATATAATAAAAATTAGATTTTATGAGGCTGTACATTATAGCTTAACATCTTTACTTCAGTCTTTTCTATCCAATGGACACTGTTTAGACACTGTACTGATCCAAATGAAGGAACATAACAACCAAGTAATATGAAGAGCAGATCCCGGAGATCTGAGCTGTGATCCAAGAGGTGTCCTGGGGAGAAAAGGGGAGAATTTAGAGCAGTCCTGCTCTGCTAAGTATGCACTAAATATTTCTGTAAGGTCTTTACTTGAAAGATCATGTAGGTATAGCTGGGATAGGGGCTGAGATTCCAGGGATGGCTGTGGGCACTGTAAGTTTTATTTTGCAGGATGATCAGCTTTTTGCTTAAAGATATCTCCAGTGGAGGCTTGAAGGTAAGACCTAATAAAAAGGTTTCTCTAGCAGAGAAAAAAATAAGAAACTTGCATGATGAGTGCTAAAATATTAGCCTTGTCTAACAAACTGGTCAACAAATAAGTTGGTCAAGTTGGTTAGCAGCAAAAGTGGGAATGTTCTGGATTGCAGTGTTTCACCATGATGTTGTAAACTGTGACATTGTTATAGATTAGGACAGAAATAATTACAAATACTGCTGAAACCCAATCTCCACTTGTTCATGTTTGCATAAAAAGAAACTGCAGCACAGCTCTCTGATATAGGAAGTTACAAAAGCAGCATCTTCTAACTATTATCAGCCATCGTTTCTAAAATTTGTGGATTTTTGTCAATAAACCATTAACTGGTGATTGCTATGGAGCAGATAGTTAATTTAGAGAGTCTATTCAAGGGTTTTGCGTATCATGATGCTGAGGACATAGCTTTAATACTGGTGATTAAAAGTTAACATAAAAGTTTCTCAGGTAATGCTGTTAGTGAGTCTGTGAAAATAACAATGACTGCTCATTGATTTCTAGTTAATAAGATAGATTTGTTAAGGCATTTAAGGTCTTTGTTTTTCTATATATTATTTCTGTCTGGTGTGAGCACCTCCATTCCAAAGTAGTCTTCTCATGTTCTCATACCACATTTTGAGGTTTATGCCTTAAATTGATTATCAGCATTATATTTGTGCTTATTTCTTTGTTATAAAAGAAATCTATACTATTGCAAAACCTTCTTTTCCCCAATATGGTGCCACATTTTTAAGGTAAATGCATTTATTTCTGTTGGTTGCATACCAGTGCCAAACAACCTCACTGGAAAAACAAGAGTAGTCATCACTGGAAACAATCTCGATGCAGCGAAATATCAAGCTGAGATTCTGCTACCAGTGGCAATTCCATATCTTTACAGTTTGGGAATGAACTGGCCACCACAGAATTGGGTTTATCGGAGACTACTTCCAGAATGTCAGAGTGAGGATGATGGAACGGCTTACCTTTAGTCCTGATCTCAGCCCCACTGAATACTTGTGGGATCAGCCTGGGTGTGCTGCCAACATGAGGAGGTGACAGGCTGCTATTGTTGTGTCCAGTTCTTCTGCACAGTGCTGAGGCCCCTGCTTGTAAAATGAATAAATGATTCAACTGCAAGTATACAGTCATTTAAAATAAATGAGAATACACTATATAGATTTATTACACACATACTGATGTATAAAAGCATTTTTTCAGTTAATTATGATGATTTTCCGCCGACGGCTGTTGAAAACACGACATTTAATTTCTGAGAAAAGTAGAATATTACATCAAAAAATCAATAAAAAATGTATACAGAAATGTGGGCTGAATGAAAATTATGTTTAATACCTTCTTAAAGATTGTCTTTTTCAAAAGATACTGTATGTTTAACCTAAAAATTTAAGCCTCTTTGGAATGCCTAATCTAATTTATTGAACATGACTGTATGTTGTTCCTTCAATCCAATAAATTACACCAAACAACAGCCGGTAGCAGATCAAACTGTTTGGCATTGACAGAGAGGATTTGGCAGGTTTTCATTGATACAAGCCTCAGCTCTGCTGCTCACCCCATAAATGCATTTTTCTTACAGATGTGGCTTTATTTAAAGGCAAAAGCAGTATTTTAAGTGGTATGAGATTTATTGCCAAGAAGCTTTATTACAACAAAGAAAAAAAAAATCAACCAACACAAATGTTTTCAGTTTTGGTGATGTTTGTAGAAAATAAATGCACACACTGATTGTTATTTCTAAAAGGCAGGCGGCAATTAGTTTAAATTTGCAAAACTAATAAGAAATAACCTAAATATGATAATTAAAATTCACAGAACATACTGACAGCTCCTTTATGCAAGGACATACAAAACCACTAACAAGGTGCACATTTATTATTATATAGTGTATACCACTAAAGTACCTTCACTGCTCAATATAGGTGGAAGTATCCTACACATTTTCCAAATATTCCTATTTTTGCATTAACTTTTATGCGTCTTGGTCAGTCCTTTTTCATCTCGCTGATTCTCCTTAAAAATACTATTAAAGCCTCATAAGACAACAATAAAATACATGTTTAAGTGAGCTCTTTTATATGTACCAGCACACCATATGGCAGATAGGCAAACACGTGCGTTGAGTGTGTTGTAAAGAACCAGTCCATCAACCGAGAGAAGAAAGGCTTCCAGACACTTGAGCATCAGGGACCCTGAATGCTGTCAGCGGTGGATAGACACTTATTATCCATTACACACTGAACGCCTAGGCGGGCTATTGTGGTTGTAATGACATCATTATATGCTGTTGACGGGCAGGCGGGCAGATGAGTGAACTGCATGTTTAGTACAAACCCATTTTTATCATGAAGGACTTCATTGAAACTTTGGCCCTGGGCCCCTTTGAAAGTTGTTTTCTTTTCTTCATACTCTGTGCTTCATATCTAAGAGCAAGGAAATAGAAATCTTTTTATTTTTAAATAAATATCTTATTGTCAGTTTACAATGTTGGAAAGGTGAGGCTACTATGTGGAGATTTTGAAGCTTCAGGTGGTGGTTGTGTTGTTTTGGACAAATTCACACAGGGATTTTTATTTTTTTGCCTAGTACAGCATTTTTCACTATTCATATAAATAGCATAGGTGGAAACATGGATGGATTAGAAGCCAAATGGCCTCTGGAAAAAGACTTGTCAAATGTCCCCTGAAACTGCAAAGCAATAGGACTAAAAAAAAAATAAAACATTTTCTTTTCTTTTTTCTTGTGCCTGTTGTTTGTCTCTGTCATCCTTTTGCATCCCCTCTTTTCTTATTTTTCATCTCTTTTTGGTTGGTTTTTATTTCTGTATGGGCGCTTTTATTTTATTTTATATTTTTATGATTTGATTTGAAAGTCATTGTTACCACCCGGGTGTCAGATCTATGAATCCCTTCTCTAAAGAGTTTTTGCACTTGTTTGTTGCAGTTTTGTGTCATCTCCAGTCTGTTGTGAGTCCTTTTGAAGTCTCTTTGTGGTTGGTTGAAGGAGCTGCAAATCTCTGTGGGCTTTTCTTCATGATTTTCATTCTCAGTCTTGTAATTGGAACGAAACATCTTTGTCGATGCTCTGAATCGTGTGCCTCTCTAAGTTCTTTGTCGTGCTTTGACTGACAAAGTTCCTCTCTTTAACCAGAGTCTCGTGTATATGTGTGTTGTTTGTATGGCTTTATCTTGTAAGCAGATTTTGATTCCAATGGTTCATGCAGAAGTTTTCATACCCCTTAAAAGTTTTCCCATTTTGTCACTTGTCAACCACCAGTATTTTAAGTGATATATCAATATGCAGAACTGTAAATTGGAAGAAAAAGGATACATGACTTTCAAAAAAATGTGATAAAAGCTAAAAATTGGGGCATGCATTTGTATTCAATCACCTTTAATTTGATACCCCAAAATAAACTCCAGTACAACCTATTTCCACCTGTGTGTAATTTAATCTGCATATTAATGCAGCTGTTGTGTGGTGGCATAGAAGACAGTAGTGACCAAAGACCATCATGAAGACCAAAATAAAACCCACCCCAGTCAGGCCAGAGCTAAAGGAGTGAAGGAGTTTAAAGTAGGGTTAGATTGCAAACCAACATCCTAAGCCACTGACATCCAACAAAGCAATGTTCAACCCATATGCCAAAAATAGAAAAAGCCTCTCACAACTACAAACCTACCAAGTCATGACCGCCTAGGTAAGATGACAACTAACGGGAGAAGCCGTCTAGAGGCCAACAGTAGCTCTCCAAAGATCATTCAACTTTTTAGCCTACATAATAAATCTTATGTGTGATGGAAAACTGCTACACTGCACACCAATCTGAAAACATCATCCACATGGTGAAACATGATGGTGGAAGCATTATGCTTTCTTCAGGAGTGAATTTGAAGCTGGCCAGAGTTGATTTGAGGATGAATGGAGATAAATAGAGGGCAATTCTGGCAGTAAAACTGTGAAAGGCTGCATAAGACTTGAGACTGGGAACGAGGTTCACCTTCCAGCAGGAAAGTCCTATATAGCTAGCAAGTACAGAGATGCATTCCCTCACTTAATTATTCTTTTTTATTTATTTTGAGGGATTTTATTCATATGAGATTTAGGCCCAAACAGAAACTGATTGGTATAAGATGTAAGCCTCATGGAAGTAACATATTGTGAGTGTTAAAACACTACAGGTCTGGGGTGCAGGAATTTGCTGCAATACACCCGCGTACCACTAGATGGAGACAACGCAGCAGGCGACAGAATTGGCATTAATGGCATCATATCAGGGTGGGTTCATTGTTCAGTCAGAGGAACCACATAACACGTTTCAGAACTGCCAGTCAGCTACAAATCCTGCAGGATTCAGTGATGGAGTTGAAAAAAAAAAGATGGAGGCTTGTGTGAGGATCAGAACCAGAAGTTTGATGGAACAAATAGGTGTAAAAAAAAAACAAACTTATGACCTCATTATGCAATCCAGTGTACTGCATTGGCAAGAACATATGAAAGATACATTTTTGTTAATTGAATTACTAAAAGAGATCATCACCACACTGTCATTAAATGTCAGTTGCAAGGTAAAGCTGTCTCAGACTGTCCTCAGGTACATTAAATGTTTTGCAGCCATCAGTAGAGAGCAGTAGCACTCTTCGTAGGGAGCTGAGCAGAGCTGCATGTGGCTGCTTGTCAGTAAAGATGAGCAACACTTTGTCCACTGACCCCTCTGACCTTGCGGACTGAATTAAACGTGCCTCGCAAAGTGCGAGCCGTTATGATGTGGCTATCTCCGCATCACAGCAGACTGTTTTCACTAAGTGATCTGTTAAAAGTGAGTGACCTTCAGCGTCTTTAGTGCTTATGGAGTTGGGGCAATGCCTCAGAAATCATGGTGGATTACTCGCATCTTCTTTGACATGATCTCTCCATGTGTTTGTTATAGGCGGAAATGCTTGGAAAATAATTGTATGTTGCACAGTTTTACAGAAATCTGACAAGCGAGAGAGAGAGATGATATCAGGAGTAGGTCACAGAGCTTTTGTTCTTAAAAAGGAGATTAATAACAATAATGTCTGTCAGTGATCACAGTCAGGAGGTTAGTGCCACACGATTATTTCATTGAAGGGAAAGTGACAACCACAACCAACTGCAATTATAGTGATGCAATCCCTGTAACTTGGCAGTAAAGATTATTCATCAACCCTTGGAATAGATTTTATATGGTCAATAAATATAATTGGATTGAGAATCAGTAATGTCCCAGTTTGAACTGACGTCTGGGGGAGAAGTCAGATTTTGCAACCTTTATCTTGTGTTCCTGGCTCAAATTGTGGCTGCTTTGCTTTTGGTCATCATGTGTGGAAAAAACTGCAAGTGATGAAAAGAGATGAACCTTGATTCAGCTAAATGAGATGGGGCAGTGGGTGTTGGGGGGGTCTGCATATAATACATTTATTATGAAAAGTGCACTGCACTGCACCTGCTAGCTAATTGTTTCCATGCTAACACTCTGGATGGGTGTGATCTCTCCTTTTCAAGCTTTGCCTTCAAATGTGGGGGTCTGATTCAGGAGTTGTGAAGACTGAGAAACGCAGCGAGGCAGAGGAAGCATGAGACGGCTGATGGCAATCTGCGTCTTAATCCAAGTAGAGCTGATTTTGCTGCTATAATCCCCCAGTGATTTCCATCTGTAATGTACACTGGTGGGGATGGCAGAGGATTTGTAAAGGTGGCCATCGCTCCTGCAGAAAGACCTTCTGTAATGCCGCCTTCACGGTCATGGCACAAAAAAGATAAACCATCACAGATGGTTTACTGAAAGTAAACCATTTGCATACAGTCATGACAGTGATTCTCAGCCAGATGAAGGTATTGAGGAAAAGTGGCATATATTATGTAGGTTGTGTGCAGCAGTGAACAGAAATGTTTAGGCTGGCAAGACAAAGGTAAGGAGTGACTTTAGGACAGAAACACTGAGGTGAAGTGGGTAGCAGTGATGAGGTAAAAGTTGCTGTTTAGGATCAGAGATGCTCAGGATGTGTTGTTCCTCAGATTTCTCAGTCACATCCAAGCAAGAAGTCTTCCTGCTGATAGCTGGACCTAAAGCTTGGTATCAGTAGGGGAGCAAATCGATTTTTATGGTAGAGAACATTGTGTTTTAACATTAGGTCCTTTATTCCCCTTCGAAAAGAAATATTTCTTTAAATGGTCTTACAGCATTTACATTTCAGGCATATCAAATGCCAAATTTTATTCGGATGATTATCTCAGCTGGAAACACATTGCTAAAAGGCAGACAGATAGGTAAAACTGGTGTTAACTGTTCACTAACATGCCTCTGTTTTGGCTGAACTCCACAACAGCAATGAAAACAGATTAAAAAATGTTGCTCTGTTCTGCTGTCGCTGGTAGCAAACTAGATTTGAAGTGTATAACACAATAAGTGGATGGAAATGTTGCATACTTTGTAGAAAAAATACACAAATGAGGTGTTGACATCTTTAGAAGAAGAACAGAGCAAGTTAACCAATCAAGTTAGTCAGTTTTAGTTTCTCTTTTAAAAGTAACACGTTGGTGTTGTGCACTGCACCTTATAGCAGTTGCCTTGCAGCAAAAAACTCCTGGGCCAGGGCTTTTTTGAGTTGCATTTGTTCTCCCCATGCATGCATTGGTTTTGTCAGGTTCTGTTGGTTTTTCTACACTGTCCAAAAACATGCAAGGTAGGTTAATTGCCCGCTTCGCTGATAGTTTGAGTGGGTGTATATGCATGCATGGTTATCTGTCCTGTGAGTCTCTTTGTTATCCTGTGATGGACTGATGGCCTACCCAAGGTGCGCCCTGCTGACTGCCAATCGACCGCTGAAGTTAGGCACCAGGCACATACAACCCTGCAATGGTTAAATGGGTAAGGGAAATTAGTGGATGGTTATTGGTGCTTTAGCAAAAAGAAATAAGTAAGTTTAAAACCTTCCTTTTAACGTTTTATCAATGATGATCCAATTGACTTTGACTGCTGGATTATAGTTTGAATTGAACTGAACTGTTCTGAATTTGACTATACTGGAATGAATTACAGTAGATTGAGATAAACTGAATTTGAACTGAACTGTGTTCTGTTTAGGGTGATATGAATTATGCGTCAATATACAACACTTGCTTTGTATTGACACTGCATCAATAAATTGAACTGAATTTAAGAAAATAATCAATGCTTTTCACAAGATAAAAAATAGCAGCAAACATCCATGGTCAAAACAATAGATTTATCTGATGTCATCTTTATATTTAATGACACCAGCATTTTTTTAATTAATATCCGGCATTCTGAAAAAACCCAATTTGCTTCTTTACTCAATAGTTCTTCTGTGTTTTCCACAATGTCCTTAATTTCCATTTGTTATTCTGACTGCCCTTCAATTAAAAAGATGAATCATGAGTGCATAATAGAGCATAATAAGCCCATTCCAGCATAACGTCACAAGCCCCCACTCCACTTCTTGGTTTGCCTCTGGTTGGCAAAAGAGCAGCTTTGCTATACTGTATTGAAGCAAAGCGTAAATTCGGAGAAAATCTGAAAATGTAAAAAGTCAGAACACAGAGAAGTTGTTGCACACATAAATAAATACTGTGGTTTATTATTACATTCAGTGTTAGTATAAACTAGGTTTAGATAGCTATTCAGTGCAGAGATATAGCTCACAGCCACCACCTCTTGTCTATACACCTCGCAGCTCTGTAAGGCAGCCACCAGAGTGTGTGGAGTTGGGCGAGTTGTGCAACTTTGACCCGACAGCTGTCTGAAATGTGTGGCTAAACATTTGTTCGACTCAAGTTTCAAAATTTTTCTGGTGTTCAGAGCAGTAATCATGAGTCCTGGCATATGATAGGTTATGCACCTTTAGCTGTGCTAAGCAATAGCTTTACAGATTAGTGGGTCAGAGCAATACTTAAAGCTCAGTTTGTCATTAAATGCATAAACAGTGGAAGCTACGAACTAAACAACTTATCTCAGTTTTATAGCTGTACTGGGATCTATTGGCAAATTGACCCAAGCTAGCAAGGTACATCCTGAGTTCAAAAGCTTTAAGGCCTTGAGTTCCTCTCTGTGTGGGTTTACGTAAGCTGCTAGAACATACTGCTATTTCTGCCAGTTTTGGCTCAGCTGAGCTATACAGTTTTCATTACAACCTTTAGGGGGCGATAATGTGCTATATTATATGCTCTATACTTAGAGATGGAGAAGAAGAAGAAGAAAAAAAAAGAATAAAGTGGTTTCTCACCAGAATGTCAGTTCAGTTTCGGTGTCCTTGTTTTCCCTGAGAGATAACGTATAAATACTGGGAAAACAGCAGATCTCTCCTTAAAGTTTTTCTTTACAACTAACTTCATTGTTATTGTCCTCCATCTGCTCGTGATCTGAAACTTTGTTCTCTTTGTCTGCTGTTTGTTTATTGCCATCCTCCAACTGAGAGTGTTGTGGTCCCTGTCGTCACAGAAATCTGGGCTGCACGGAGACGTCCACAGAAACATCCCCAGTGGAACCAAGTGGATGGAGACGGATGACAACATTTACATCTCACGTTGTTTGTGGTCAAGCGGACAGCAGAGCTGTCTAGGAGTTGTGAATAAGGCCTTAGAAGCCCTCCAGGTTGTTTTCGTGAATGAGTGCCTCAAAATATAATCACATCAGCTTTCTATTATTTATTTTAAGTTTTGTTTTTGCACTGAATACAACCAATGTAGTGCGCATGGGCGGATACTAAACATATAGATCTATTTAGTCCCTTTAATTCTTTGATTTAAATGAACTAGAACTGACAAAAATGTTTTCCATCATTGAATCTTAAAGCTACTTTTAGAAAAGATTCTCTTGAAATTGTATAATTTATTTTACTCTTTAAGCAACTTGATGCTCTTTGTGAGGCTATGAATGGATTGAAAGGCCAGGTAAATTCAGGTAAAAAAACAACAACTAATCAACATCATAAAGATTTTTCTTCATTCAAATTTTACATTTCTTAATGACTGCTACAAATTTTGCCAAAGGTGAAATTTGGAAATCCTGTCATATGCTCATAGGAACAGATTATAAAAAAAAAACCTAGTAAAATGTATTCATTATGTCTGTAATTATGGTGCTTTTCGACTCGACACAACTCTTCATGTTCCTGCACAGACATTATCCTCTCATCGTGGGTGGGATCATCATGAACTGTGTGAAGCTGCAGTGGCATTAGACCCACGACAACCCTGTGTGTCTTTATGACATTACATTGATTTAGCAAACACATTGCTCCAAAGACGAGGAGCATAGAGGAGAGAAAAACATCACTTATGCGTTAAATGACAAAGATGAAAAAATCCCGATGCTTGACCAAAGGAAGTAGCAGCTAGCACATACGTAACAGTGAGGGGTTGCTGTTTAGCTTCTTTTAAGACCACACACTCTTTTCATGAACATGCTTGAGCACAAGTCCCACAAAATCAACAAAAACTGTAAGGCAGTTCTGCTTGAGAGTAATTGTTTGCTTTACCATGACAACCATTGTGTGCTGAAAGCTCAGCTTGAAGTGTGCGGCATTCCTGCCAAGAATAAAGGACGGTTATTAGAGGGGGGGAAAGGGGGCCAGAAAGGTGTTGGTGGGAGGAGGGCGGGGTGCCCAAAATGCCTGGCATCTCAAGGTCAGTAGCAGTGCCCACAAGCTTGAAGTGCCGTGAGGAATGGCGATGTCAGTCAGACACCTCCCTCACCTCACTGGCCCTGTCAATTTGCCAGCAATAATTAATCTCTCTCCTGTTAAATATAAAGATTGTAAATCACAGCTTGAACCAGCACCATCGGGGGGCCTGCATCTGTCAGCTATGCACCTTGGCTAATGGCCTTTTGTAGGCAGGGAGCTGACTGAGGCAGCATAGTAGCCATCTTTCGGTCCCTCTCTTAGTTTTTCCATCACTGATGCAACTTTCCTCCAAGCAGTTCAAGTAGTTGCAGCAGGAGAAAAAGCGAATCTTTAAAAGCAAACAATTTCTTTACCATAATTTGTAGGGATAGTACTCATAAAACTACAGCTTTTCTCTGTACTTGATGTCATAAATAGTTTAATATGGTTTATGAAGTATGAGGACACTGAAGATGACCTTCTTTCAGTTGCTACTTTTGTAAAAGCTGCCTTTTCTTATATGCTGCAAGGTAAAAATCAATACTTTTACTTCTCAGTCAGGAAATAGCTGTTTACGAAAGACTGCTATTTTCTTTCTTAGCACCTGCAAACCTAATACCATGTTCATGTACCTGTTACCTGTTCATTTTTCTAATACATCCTGACATCTGCATGATAATATGTTAGTGAGGGAAAATATTGCAAACATTGCAGAGTATGCCTCTTCCCCAGAGGATATTTATAATAAGAGATTTGTGTCCCACTTCTCATTGATCTCACTCGTTTCCATTACAGAAACTCTTCCTTAAAAACTGCTGTGTCGTACACAAGTATCCAGTGCAACCAATCCCTTTAAGACACAGGTCATCAGTCCTTGAGGGTCGTTTTCCTGAAACTTTTAGATGTGCATCTGTGTCAATATACCTGAATCACATACAGTGGGGAGAACAAGTATTTGATACACTGCCGATTTTGCAGGTTTTCCCACTCGCAAAGCATGTAGAAGTCTTTAATTTTTATCATAGGTACTCTTCAACTTTGAGTGACGGAATCTAAAACAAAAATCCAGAAAATCACACTGTGTGATTTTTAGGTAATTAATTTGCATTTTATTGCATAAGTACTTGATACATAAGAAAAACAAAACTTAATATTTGATACAGGACCCTTTGTTTGCAATAACAGATATCAGGGGTTTCCTGTAGTTCTTGACGAGGTTTGCACACATGGCAGCAGGAAATTTGGACCACTCCTCCATACAGATCTTCTCCAGATCCTTCAGGTTTTAGGGCTGTCGCTGGGCAATACGGACTTTCAGCTCCATCCAACGATTTTTGATTGGGTTAGGTGTGGAGTAGAGGGTGACACGGGAGTGGATTTTCTCTCCTGTCCCATCCCGCTCCCACAGAAAAATGTCTTGTCCCATCTCACTCCTGGTAAATCTACTCACACTCCCATCCCGCTCCCATTTAGAACGACTTCCACTCCTGTGCCACTCCCATTTTTGTTTTCTTCATTTAGTCTTTTGAAGGACCAGTTAGGTCCCTGTTTTTAGCTGTAGTAAAGGCCAGTTAAAGTAAAAAGAATAATAATGAAGAAATAATAAACAAGGAAACAGACCATGCCTATCTTAGTTGAATAAACAAAATGTACATAGTTGTATTTTACTCATTTATTAAGTGATCCTTAAGTTTCCTTTGAACAATGACATTACTTTTATGTTTCAAATTGCTGAAACGAAAGAAAAATGCACCTAGCAAGAGAACTGTACTTGGTGAACAAAAGTGCAAAAAGGCATTACCTTCACAATTTAGAAACTGTACCTCAATGGTTCACAGCCCTGATCCTCAGGGACCCCTTCGCTGCAAGTTTTAGATGTGTGTCTGCTCCAGCACACCTGATTCAAACTCTGACAAGACCTCCTATACAGGCATCGAGAATGGAGGGTCAAACTGGACAAAATTAATACAATAAAATCACCTTTAAATAAATAAATGTTGTGAATGTAACATTAAATGTTCCATTAAATTAAAGGTACCATTTATTTATTTAATACATCATTAGAAACAATAAATGCACCATTATATTATGAAATTGACTATTATGCAATTAAATGTGCCACTGAATAATTAAGTATAATTTTAAAGACGACATGACGTAATTAGTGGTACACTTAATATTTAATGATGTATTAAAATAAATTGTACATTTAATGGTACATTCAATTTTTTTCTATTTCACAACATATATATTTAATACCTTCCCTTGATGAAGCCTTTCCCCTGTAATGTGGCAAAGGCTCTTAAATCTTTAGTGCACATGCGAGCAACTTTGTTGGTCAGATGAGACTTGACACGTGATGGTACTTTTTGTTTGATGAATGAAGAGATGCAGGGCTGATTCAATCCAGAATTTGCCTTACAAGTGTGCCTTAATCACTGGTGTACTTGATTACGACTAAACACGTTTTACAAGCAGCATACTGTGTGTTAACACCGCTGCATTCAACTCTCCTGAACTTTGGTAATATTTGCGACTTTCCTGTCAGCTATATGAGTTTCATAGATAAGTCCTTACTTCTGACTTTACGTTGCAAATCCAATTTTACCACGTCCAGTTCTCTGCGTTTGCTTCCTCCATTGGTGCGTTCTGAACGCAGGAGGAAAACATCGATCAGAAGCACTGTTGGCTTGTGGGTTGTGTAGTTCGTTTGACTCGCATTATAGTATAGGCTTCTTGGAAAAAAACGACACAATGGCGGCGTCAATTCAAGTTTTTTTTTCCAAGTTTATAACAAACTCTTAGTTTTACATTTCTAAAGACAATTGATCCTAGTTTGTTTTCCCTCCTATTGGTTAGCTCCCACTCCCGTCTGCTCCCGTTCATTTTTTATCCCATGGGAATCGCGTGACCCATGGGATTCCCGAGAAAATGTCAGCCTCTATTCTGGAGACAGGCTAGGCCACTCCAGGACCTTGGGATGCTTCTTACGAAGCCACTCCTTAGTTGCCCTGGCTGTGTGCTTCGGATTGTTGTCATGCTGGAAGACCCAGCCGCGACCTATCTTCAATGCCCTTAATGAGAGAAGGAGGTTGTTGGCCCCATCCATCCTCCCCTCAATAAGATGCAGTCGTCCTGTCCCCTTTGCAGAAAAGCAGCCCCAAAGAATGATGTTTCCACTTCCATGCTTCAAAGTAGGGATGATGTTCTTGGGGTTGTACTCATCCTTCTTCTTCCTCCAAACACGTTGAGTGGAGTTCAGACCAAAAAGCTCTATTTTTGTCTCATCAGACCACATGACCTTCTCCCATTCCTCCTCTGGATCATCCAGATGGTGTTTGGCAAACTTCAGACAGGCCTGGACATGGGATGGCTTGAGCAGGGGGACCTTGCGTGCACCGCAGGATTTTATCATCCATGGTAGCGTAGTGTATTACTAATGGTCTTCTTTGAGACTGTGGTCCCAGCTCTCTTCAGGTCATTGACTAGGTCCTGCCATGTAGTTCTGGGCTGATCTCTCACCTTCCTCATGATCATTGATGCCCCACGAAGTGAGATCTTGCATGGAGCCCCAGACCAAGAGAGATTGACCGTCATCTTGAACTTCTTCCATTTTCTTATAATTGCACCAACAGTTGTTGCCTTCTCACCAAGCTGCTTGGCTATTTTCCTGTAGCCCATTACAGCCTTGTGCAGGTCTACTGTTTTACCCCTGATGACCTTCCACAGCTCTTTGGTCTTGGCCATTGTGGAGAGGTTGGAGTTTGTTTGATTGAGTGTGTGTACAGGTGTCTTTTATACAGATAACGAGTTAAAACAGGTGCAGTTAATACAGGTAATGAGTGGAGAACACGATGGCTTCTTAAAGATGAACTAACAAGCCCGTGAGAGCCAGGATTCTCACTGGTTGTTAGGTGATCAAATACTTATGTCATGCAATAAAATGCAAATTAATTACTTAAAAATCACACAATTTTCTGATTTTTGTTTAGATTCCGTCACTCAGAGGTGAAGAATACCTATGATAAAAATTAAAGACTTCTACATTCTTTGGTCAGCATTCAGTTCCAGTAACAGTGGGTCAGAGAGTGAGCCTCCCCCGGCTCAAAAAACACGACTTTTGTCCCATTAGCAGGAGCTTCTGACGCATTATTTCAAGGTAGTAAAACACTAGCCTATGGACTGCGCTGTGGCTGAGGCCCGCAGAGTTTTAGGAGATGATTCCTCCTCGGACATGAGTGTGGATGAGCTGAAGGCATTTTTAGCACTAGTTTATGTCCGCGAAGTGAAAGTGGGGCATAACATGGAGCTGTCCAGCTTTTGGTCAAATTAGTAAAGCTTTTTTTTTTCAAATGTACCCGCTACTCTGTATTATTTTTCAGTACTATTTATAAATGATAATAAAACATAATAGGTTTTGATCAAATACTATTATTAATTCTTGTCAAAACCAAAATTTTATAGCGTTAATGCTCCCAGAATTGCATCCAGAATGCTAGCCGTCAAACTGACGGTCTTGGGAGTTCTAGTAGTGTTAGAATTCTGGGAGTCCTAGTGTTAAAGCTATAAAACAGTATCCCAAACTTTGAAGACCCCACGGAGAACTGTCCAAGGGGACCTTTTCAGTGGAAAAGGTCTAATAAAACTGCAAATTTCCTAGACATGGCCATCTACATAAACTTATCAGGCAAGGATAGCATTAATCAGAAAAGCAGCTAAGATGCCCATGGTTAAGCTGGAGGAGCTGCAGAGATCCACAGCTCACATGGGAGAGCCTGTGAACAGGATAACTACTAGTTATAAACTCCAGAAATCCATTCTTTATGAAAGAGTGGCAGGAAGAAAGCAACTGTTAAAGAGATAAAGAGCAACAAGAAGTGCTGTTTACAGTATGTCTCATTCTCTATCCGTAGGTTTAAAGTTGGAGAAGATTCACTCAAAAAGACTTCCAGCTGTAGTTGTAACAATAGGCATAGAATCAGACACTGAATACAACTCTACACCACCGTTTCCTGGTTTTTATTTTTACAATATTTTGAAAATCACAACTCATTGTCCTTTCTCTTCCCAATTACCCATTACTTAGAGTTTTTCACGTAAAATACCAAAAAAACACAGTGAAGTCTGTGTTTGTAATGTCACAGAATGAGGCTTCATGTTGGTGCAGCTGGTAGCACTGTTGCTTTGCAGCAAGAAGGCCCTTGGTTCCTATCCTGGCCTGGGGTCTTTCTGCATGGAGTTTCCATGTTCTAGCTCCCATCCGTGGGTTCTCCCCAGGTATTCCGACTTCCTTGTAGTCCAGAAACATGACTGTTAGATTAATTGGTCTCTTTACACTGCCCTTAAGTATGAGTGTATTTGTGCATGGTTGTTTATCCTGTTTGTCTCTGTGTTGCCCTGTGATGTACTAGTGACAGGTGCAGGGTGCACACCACTGGAGATAGGCACAAGGCACCCCTAAACTCTGCAAGTAGAAGCAGGAATAGAAGATAGATGGACAGAATGTAAAAATGTTCAAGAGTTTTTAATACTTTCGCAAAGCACTGTTGTTTTCATCCCTTTAGACCAAGCAATTTTCTACAAAAAAGATGTCTGTTCCTGTTGCTTTCATTGGGCAAATTGTGTTGTTGTCTTTAAATGAGCTGTTAGGGCTGCACACTGTTGTGCTTGGTAAATGCACTGTTGAACGTTTGACACACAAAGCCTCTTTAGGTTGCACTTACATGCTGCTAATAGTTGCTTAAGTCTGTTGCAGGCTGCTACCCCCCTCATACATGAGGAAGGAATGACAGGGTCGCAGAAGAGGCAAACAACCAATACTTGCACACGCAGTCCCCTTTAAAGTGTATGAGACCACCCCCACCCCCACCCCCACCGATACTGCTTCTGATGACTAATGTAGCCAGTCACTGTTTCTCCTCAACTGGTCCCCGAAAGCTGAATTAATTGGCTGTCATCATGGTAGCTCTTACTCTCTCTGTCACAGACACCAACATGGATGGCATGATCAAGATAATAAATAACCTGAGACAACATGGCATTTAAGTGAAAGGCAACTATAAACACAGTGTGCTATATCGAGCGGAGGCTGCTTATTTTGGTGCCTGGATCAGACATATGAACCGCCATTAAAAAAATACATAATATTCATAATTATAAGGTGGTTGATTGATTGAGTACTAAGGTGCATCACTTGGCTGCTTTGATGCTTAAAGCATCGGTGATACTCTTAATGTCACTGAAATAATTAAAAAAATTGCAGAAACCGAAGCTTAAGAGAAAGTGTAAAAGAAATTGCAACTAGTAGTTTTTACAGCTTTATGTACTGTTTTTGGTTGCATGGACACCATTATATCATCGATACATGTTGACTAAATAACTGAAATGAGTTAAGCTCACTGTTTCTCCTATTTACATCATTATAACTATTAAACTTTACATACTGCAAATTTTGCTTTTGTCTCAGTATCAATATTTCATTAACATGTTGATATCAAGTTGTTGTTTCAGAGTGTAACCTAACCCTAACTTGCCACCACAGCAAGGCATCGCTTAATCTCTGTGCTGGTTTGCAATCTAATCGTGGCTAGAGCTTTGTGTGGGTATAACATGTAGCAAATTGTTCCCTGAAATGCAGAAAACTGCTTCTGCTATTAACCCTACTGTTACTCTCCACTGTTAGCACTTTAGTTGTACCATTATTTAGGCAAAATTCATATTTATAAGGTTTTGGGAGCACCAGAGATGCTCTATTTGTTTTGCTAAACAAATCAAGGTTATCCATTAACATTTATGTCATGCCTCACTTTTGCTTCTTTCAGTCAATAAAGTGTCACACATTATTATTTATTTTAATTACTGCTAGTCATAACAGAGGGTGTCACTGCAGAGTTTTCCACATGTGCTGTTGACACTGATTGCATAACTGATAACAGAGAAAAAAAGTTTGACGGTTGTTTCTTTGATTATTGTTGAAGTATACAAGGACACCAGCTGCTAGTCTATGGAAATTACACACAAGGCTATGCTGGGCATGAATGTAAATCACATACAATAGCGTCATTATTGGGTTTTCTTGGTATGTAACTGTCAATATGAGCAATGAGGATGGCTTTGAAGTCTGATTTCATTTCTCCACGTCAAGTTGTTTGTAAGTGATTTCAATTATAAGTATCTTTAATTTATATAATGCACCTTTTTATTTATATATGTGTATATTGTACATTGTAAATATGTATATTCTGTAGTGCAAAAACAAAAACCAAAGAGCAAAGTGTACCGGAGTCAAATTCCTTGTTTGTATGTACAAACTTGGCAATAAAGCTGATTCTGATTCTGATTCTGATTCTGATTCTTTAAATGTCAAAAAGCACTACCTTAAGGGGTTTCTCATTTGAAGCATGTTTGAAGACCACAAAAGCCCAGGAAACAATCATCCGCTGATGACAGTGTTGCAAATGACAGGCTTTGGAGCTATTAACCTGATGTGCAGAGATTGTGTAGGTTTGCTTTTGCACTGGGAAAAGATCAACTCTGAACCTCTTGCTACAGGAACAATAATACACTTGATTGATGCATGCAAGTATTTACATTTGGTCCTTTGAATTTGGCTTAAATTAACTGTGATCTTAATACATTGCCATGCAAAAGTATGTGCACCCCTTGAAGCAAAATCCAACACAACACACAATTGAGAAGTGGAAGGAGAGGAATGCATGGTTTCCTCTCAGAAGACACCAAAGTAAATCAATGCTTCCTGGGTGTAAACTAATCTCACAGTAATTTTGGAGGAACTATATTAAGCCACATCTCAGTTGGAGGAATTTGTTGACAGCACAACTATTAGTTGTACATACCAAGAATATGGCTTTTCTGTAGGAGTGGCAAGAAAAAAACTTTTGTTGAAAGAAAGTGATAGGAAACCCAGTTTAATTTTACCTTCACGCAATGTAGCAAGACTTAGCAAATAAGTAGAAGATCCTCTGGTCAGATGAGAAAAAAATTGGCCTTTGTTGGGGTAAATCAATTTTTGTCCAACATGAAAAAGATTATGTGTGGCAAAAACTCTGAGCACACCATCCCTACAGCGAAACCTGGTGGTGGCTGCATCATGCTATGGGATGATTTTCTTTAAGAGGGACAAGGAAACAGCTCAGAGTTAAGGGATGGTTGAAGTATTGCCCCTTCAGGCTGCAAAAGACTTAAAAATCAGATGGTTTATCTTACCGCAGGAAAACAACCCTTAACATACAGGCTTAAACACATGGGAAAGACTTAGATCAAAGCTGAAAAGTGTTAGTAGTCTAAATCCAATTAAGAATCTGTGGCAGGACTTAAAAATTTATCTTCTCAGATATTTTCTATCACATCTAATTGAGCCTGAAGCTATTTTCCAAAGACGAATAGATACAAAATTTCAGTCTATTGATGTGCAAAGCTTTTTGAGAAATATTTCAAAAGACTTGCTGTAGTTGCAACAGATGTGGTCCTACAAAGTATTGACTCAGGAGGTGGAATACATATGCACCCCATATTTTTGGATTTTATATTTGTCAAAGAATTTATTAACCATGTATCAATTTTCTCCCTGTTTACAATTATGCTCTAGTTTGTATTGGTCTATCACATACATTTCTAATATAATACATTGACGATTGTGGTTGTAACATTAAAAAAATGTAAAAATATTTTAGGATTTTGAATGCTTATGCATGGCTCTGTACGTATTGCAGAGTAAGAGGAAGTGAGACATTCTTATTGTGTTTTTTCCTCTGACATTACTTGTTGGATCATGAAATGTAGCACTTCTTTAAATAACCTGTTCTGTGCTGCTTCTTTGACGCACAATGAAAGACAACATTTTAAAGACTTTCTTATTTGAACAGGTTTGAGATCCAATTTCATCCTGCTCAAAAGATAGTGTTGGGGCTGTGAACCATAAACAACATTTGCATTCCTCAGCGTTTTGTTCAGAATCAAAGCAGTGTCATGCCGACCCCTTTGCGTTTGCGTGTCGCGGTGTAGGTTGTCCTGCAGTGTAATATCTGTCTGTCTTCCATGAGCCTCATTATCGGTTTAATATTTTTTGCTTTTTTTCCTGACTGTAACATCTACATTATTTCAATCTGAGAGAGTTTTGCTTTTTAATAACCTCAAGCATGTTTGTGTGAGAGTGCACGTGTGTGTTTGGATGGCGGTTTGCTCTGCCTTCCTTCTTGTCCTCAGAGCTTTCCTTTCCATAACACCCCAGATGTTGTCGTTTGCTCATTTGAGAGGAGACAAAGCAGTCAGGTGTGTTAGAAATCCTCAACACTGAGGAAATGAGCACAAATAAAGCCCAGCCATGTGTTGCTATATGCTTCTGTGTGTATATAAAGTGAGAGAACACTTATCAGTAAAGTTATTACCAGGTTTTGTACAATCATTGTGCAGCTCCTTTGCTTATTCACTAAGCTGCGTAAGCTTAGGTGAGAATTTTGAGAGCTTTTATGGTTACAGGCTTTATGAGACTATTTAAAACTGGAAACCAACACAACAACCCTTAATACCAGGAAAAAAAAGCATAAAAGAGAGAGGGAAAACATTACTCGAGAGTAATAACACTACAAAGAAGGATGTAGTATCAGATGTATACTGAATATAGTCACCTTTCTCATAACACAGCAAAATGAAACTAAAACCAACTGGGAACCTCAGATGTAATTAGTGGCAACTGATCAATGTTTAAGGTGGTCAGAACCAAAGGCAAAAGAGAGAGGAAAGCAAATTTAGAAATGAGGGGCGTGGGGACATCAGTTCCACATGTATTAAAAATGTCAGCTGCTTCACTGGTACACTGATTATTTGCAATTCTGGGAGCATTTTGTTTTTTGCTAAATCAGTCATATAAATATCAAATGTTCTGTTAATCCACTAGCAGCAAAAATGTGTTAAATACAGGAAAGCCTTTTGTAATTGGCAGGTATTTCTAATAATCAGTAGCCTTGTGCTTGAGAACAATAATAAGTAAATAAAGCGGTTTTCTGAGAAATTAGACATTAGTCCACATACTGTGTTACCGAAAATCAACACAACACCATCACTAAACTGATTCTCAACATGGTGGAGTAGCATCATGGTCTGGGAATGTTTTCTATTCTCCAGGAACCAGAAAGCTGGTCAGAGTTCATAGAATGATGGGTGGAAATAAAAATAGAGCAGCAAACCTGTTAGAGGCTGCTAAGGATTTAAGAGTGGCAGCGGAGGTTGACCTTCCACCTGGACGGACACCCTAAACATATAACCAGAGCTACAGCGGAATGGTTTAGGTCAGGCTGTAATACAATTTAGACAACAGTTTACCATGTATTTTGGTGGTTTATGACTAATGTAAATAAAGAATATAGGTCCAGCCAAGCAAGGAATCCAAGAAACAAATCCAAAAGAAGCAACACAAGGACCACATACATTGAGAAATGGAGAAACTGATTTCATATTCTGAATTATACATAATAATCAACATAATCATAAACTCAGGTTCGGGGGAAAAAACAAACATAAAGCGTCTTACACTATCCACAAATAAACAGAGATTTATAAAGTAATGGTAACGAATCATGTAAACCATTAAAAGGTAATGAAGCAGAAGCCAGGACTAACCAAAATTCAATATCTTAGTTGAATATGCTGAATATTTAAAAAACACCTGTGGATTAGTTTACCCACATAGAGCGATATAGACCCCATCCAGGGTGTACTTTTCACATAAACATGAAGTATTATACGAGGTGATATCAACCAAATAAAACAGAACTAAATAGGTGAAGGACAACACAAGTCAGATGTTGTCATTAAAGCATTTGTAAAGCATTCACAGATGAGCGTCAGTGTTTCTGAGATAATGTTACATGGAGAGGGGAAATTAATGTTTGGGATAAAGCATATCATTATGTATATATTCAAAAAAGGTTAAGACTCAACTAACAGTAAAACAGGATCCATTTGTCGTGACCGAAAAAAGCTTCATTTGCTGCAATGAGCTTTGAATGCATAAAATCGGTGATGGATTCTGAAGCTAATTGAGGCATTTTAGGTGATTTTAGAGAAAAATGTCTTACATGGCATTGAGTAGGTTTAAAACACAGCTATTAGAAGTGGACATCTTATCAGAAATAAACCAGAAATTAAATTACGAGTTAGATTGTAAAAAAACACCTTTCCAGGTTGCAGTGTCATCTGCAGATAGGCATATAAAGCCTCTAAGTACAAGAAACTTGGAGAGGTTGTCATTTTGGTCAAATATTATGCAAATATTTTATTTAAATTTAACAATATCAAAGCTTTTTTACTTCCTACATAAATGTGTGTGGCATTTTAATCGAATTTTTTAATAGACAAAACTAGTTTATTAGCACTTAGCCTAAGTTCAAATTTCAGTTTGTAGGATAAACAAAAATAACAACATATTAAGGTGTTTGAAAACATTCAGGGGCAAATTTCAGAAATATTTGAGAAATTTCAGTTGAAACAAAAGTTGGTGACAGATAGACTAAACATTTAAATCATTTTCATTTTTAAATGAAACTGAGACATGGAAGGATGTCCTAAATTGTTTTGTTTTTCAGAGTGCTGACTTCAGACACATGCACAACATAACAAGTTTATCCCATAAACTGAAAGCATGTCTTCATACTTCAGTGTTTTGGTAGCTAAGTAACTGCTCCAAGCAGGCAGCCTTGGCATAATGTCCAGAAGCGCTTTCAGTTCGCCACTCTCAGAGTTACCAAGCAACCCTTAAAATGCTTCAGAGGGAGCTGAGGAGGCTCTTTTGTCAAGGTGCCTTGCTCAAGGAGCTTTTCAGTCAACATGACAGGGTGATGTAACAACAGATGTTACTCCAGCTAACCTCCAGGAAGAAAAACTGGCAGCTGGAGCAAACCCAGCCCGCGGTGGAAGGGATCAAACTCGCAACACCAATAACTCTGTGACTTTGCTACTTCTTGGCAAACTTGACTCTTCTTTGGAGTCTAAACCTATAAATCTGCTTAATTCTCATTATGAGCGTAGATGCAATTGATACTACTTGAGAAAAAATGTAATTACAAAGCATAATCTTGTTGTCCTGGTTAATGACTAATTTAAATCATCCCCGCATCGCTCAGAGAATAAAAATCATCACTTTCATTTTCATTTTTCGGTCCAGGCACTAGATTCAAGGTGCTACGTGGATAAGGATGATGTATCGTCATGTCTTTTAGTTGTGAAAGGCAGAGAAATATTATCACATTAACACTTGATTTCCATTTTCCATGAATAATTTCTTTTCTTTTCCATTTTTTGGGAGCATATTTCATCGCTCAGCTCAAATGAAGAAAGCTATGTCTTACCAGTGATGCGGCTCACCGCAAAATTATGATTCACTGTTGAAATGAAACATGAGACATGTCTTAAATATGCCCTCTGGAAATGTTCTTACTAGCAGTCCACTGTAATCATACAGCCTGACAGGCAGCTATTTCCACACTGTTATCAGCCAGCGGAGTGACAATGGCTCAAAGTGTCTGCTGAATGTCTTTTGTTTATTTTGCCACCATATGTGCTGTGACAGCCGTGAAAAGTGAAAATCATCTTAGTTGTTATTCACAGGGTATTACATTTGATAAGAGAGTCCCGTAAATTATTTCTGAGAAACAGACTCTGGATAGGTGATAATAGCTCAATTCTATCGACATTGCTCTCACCCAGATCAAAACATTTCATAATTAACAGCGATGAATCCTCTTCCCTCTGCTTGGCCTTTGTTGGGGTAAATCAAAATGGGAAGTTCACATTTATCAGCTTACGTCACATTGATCTTGAGAGCAGCACATGAAAAAACTCGCTTTTACTTCCAACAAGCTAACTTCAAACCATGTTACATTCAGCAAATACAGAACCAGCAACAATAAAAAACAGTGAAGTAAATAAGTCCTACGTGCAAATACTGCCTTTTTCCTAAAAGCGGTTTTCAAGTAATGATTTAATTTATTAAATGAAAAAATAAAGGTTATCCAAACCACAATGTCCCCATCTGAAAATGAAATTAAACCCCTTGTTAAATTGTAAATTAACTGTGATCTGTGTGTTCGTTAAAGCCTAGTAGGCCACACCCAGGCCTGATTTCTACCTGACCTGTAGCATCAAGAAATCACCTAATTAGAGCCTGTCTGACCACAAGAAGTAGGCTAGATGACCTCTAAAAACACCACATTATGCCCCGATCTAAAGAAATTCAAGACCAGATGAGAAGCAAAGTCATTAGCATCTATCAGTCTGGAAAGGGTTACAAGGCCATTTGTAAGGCTCCAGGGAACAACAGTGAGTGCAATTAAATACAAATGGAGAAAACAAGGAAGAGTGGTGAATCTTCCAAGGATTTCATCCTCGACTTATCCAAGAAGTCACAAAAAAAATCTTAGACAGGGGTCCCAAACTCCAGTCCTTCGGGGCTACTAATCCTGCAGCTTTTAGATGTATCCCTTTTCCAAAATACCTGAATCAAAATGTGTGTTGGAGAAGAGGTGCATCTAAAATAATTTGGGCACAAATGAGAATCAACTAGCCCCATCTTCACTCAGATCTTCTCTGGACCTGTATGAGTTTTCCTCCTGCTTCAAATGCTAGACCTGCATCCAAGTCCCCAGAAAAAGCACCATAACGATGTTCAGTGACTACAGGCGTGGGGAACTGACTTCAGTCTCTCTGGTAAACACGACCAGATCAATACTACACATATTTGTTTGCACTTGTTGTATTTCAACCTTGTCTGCTTTTGTAAAAAAAAAAAAAAAAAAGCAATGCATATATATATACATATTTTGTTTATATGTTTATATTTGAAATTTCTTAATTGAGAAATCAAATTCCTTGTTTTTGTGCACAAACCTGGCAAATAAAGCTGATTCTGAGTATGATTCAAAGTAAAAGTTTGGAGAGGCCATCACAAAGCACTGATCTCAGTCGAATTAAACATTTTGTGAGGTAAACTGAAACGTTGTGTGTGAGCAAGACAGCACACAAACCTGATTCAGTTACACCAGGTCTGTAGGAAGAAATTGGCTAAACTCCCAGCAAACTATTGTAAGTAGGATATCCAAAAGCTTTGCCCCAAGTCATACACTTTAAGAGCAATACAACCAACAATATACTAAAGAATGACATTGACTTCTAAGAAATTCTTAAAAAACAAATCAAAATACCCTTAAGGTATTAAGGTATTTAGCTAAAGCAAATAATTTCTGTAATCTTAATTGACCCAAAACAGGTAATGTTGTGTCTGATTTAATGTTACATAGTGAGAGAAAAAAGGTTATGTGTCTTTTCAAAAAGTGTAAACATCTAGTTTCACCTGTATTTAATTATAACTTGTGATGTTAAGTGACTGCAGATGTTAATTACATGAAAGCTACAATCTGGCACAACAATCAAATAATGTAATTTGTGTTACTTATTTCCAGTGTTGGAGGTGATAATAGTACACTGAGAGACATTGAAATGTCTGACAAGAAAAACTTAACGCCTGGCATACAAAGAAAAAGCTTAAGTTGTCTATGTTAATGCACACAGCTTATACATGTGACCAGAAAGC
This sequence comes from Crenichthys baileyi, assembly GCA_036173005.1. Lineage (NCBI taxonomy): Eukaryota > Metazoa > Chordata > Actinopteri > Cyprinodontiformes > Goodeidae > Crenichthys > Crenichthys baileyi. The sequence continues at coordinate 1,294,687 of JAHHUM010000003.1, read as the reverse complement.
CATGAAACATATATACCTTTCTAAAAAGCAGTTAGACAGCAGTCACACACCCACCCATAGCAGACCTTGGTGCTCTTGACACCCATCACAAGGAAGGTAAGTCAGAAAACGTCATTGCTAAAGAAACTTGCTCTGAAAGTTTAGTGGAAGAATAAAAGTGTTGTACAAAAATGGCAATAAGCAACAGGGATTATCATATCCTTCATAGGAATGTGAAGCAAAACCCAGTTAATGAATTTTGGGGAGACTGACAAGGCGTAAGCTGCAGATGGAGTCAGTGTTTCAAAAACCATGACAGTCCGTGAATTAGAGATGTCAAAATTGTCTTTCCTGAGCTAAAGCAAAAAAAGGGACATTAAAGGAAAACAAAAACGTTCTTGTGCACACCAGATACTTTCTCCAAGCCACTGTGTTATTCACAGAGTATTTCTGGCTACTGTGCAAGTACATAACTAATTTTGCTATATTTCTAGTTTGGGCTGTAATATAATGACGTTGCTGCATTGCTTCCCTGATGTCAGCGTTTTGTTGTTTAAGAACAACACTTAAAATGAATCCTGCAGTCTATTTCAAAGCAGGCTGCATATGAAAGTATCTGGTGTGCATGAGAACATTTTTTTTTCTTTAGTGTCCCTTTAAGGGGCTCCATATACACTCAAAGGCCACTTTATAAGGTACACCTTGCTAGTACCGAGTTGCACCCCCTTTTGCCTTCAGAACTGCCTTAATCCTTCTTGGCATAGATTCAAGAAGGTACTGGAAACCTTCCTCAGAAATGTTTGGTCAATATTGACATGATAGCATCACACAGATGCTGCATATTTCGGGTGCCCCAANAAAAAAAATCGACCGACATCGTAGTCAGGCACACAATCTTCCATTGCTGCCAAGAATCCATTGTGTATCCAGAGAAGAACGTCCTGTCTGGACAAGAGGGTTCTTCTTTACCCTGTCTTCCCGTTGAAAAAAAAAATGTGATCAATTACGTTGAGAATCCAGCTGACCAAATCAATAATGTAAAAGTTTGGAGGATATGCAAAGCGAGGCCCTGAGAAAAATACAGACAAAAAGCAGAAGCAGGGGTCAGCAGGGAGGGAGGGAGAGAAAACGCGTGTGTCTTCCACCGAGAGCAAGAGAAAAAAGATGGAGATGTTCATCAACAACACCCAGGTAGGCAGAGGTGTTTAAATTCTGCAATTTCGGTAATAATGGGCCCAAAGTTTGCCAAGAATATATACCCCAAATCTCTACAACACTAGCAATTTGAATTGTTGATACAAGACAGGAGGATTTCATGCTTACATGTTGTTTTCTCCAAATTCTAACGTTGACAATCTGTTGATGTCATATTGTGTTAGACCTGTTTAGCCTCAGTTTCCTGTTCTTAGCTGACAAGAGACACATGGCCTGGTCTTTGGCTGCTGTAGTTCATCTGCTTCAAAGTGTTTTGTGTTTAGAGATGGTATTCTGCATACCTTGGCTGTGATGAGGGGTTATTTGAATTACTGTTACCTTTCTACTGATTCAAATCAATCGCTACATTTTCCTCTGACCTCTGACATCAACTAGGCATTTTCTAAACACAGCTTTCCCTTTACTGGATATTTTCTCTGTTTCTGACTATTCTCTGTAAACCTCAGAAATTGTTGTATGTAAAAATCCTCAGGAAACCAGCAGTTTCTGAAATACTCAGACCAGCCCGCCTGACTCCAACAGCTATGTCTCATCTAAAGTCACTTGAATCTTACTTACCCATTCTGATGATTGGTTTAAATTTCAGGACGTTGTCTTCAACTTGAACAAGTGTAACTAATAATGTGGTCAGTGTGTGTAGTTCACTACAATAATTCATTTTACATATGTATTGCCCACCTTAAAAAGGATAGGTAAAGCTTTTAGTTTAAGATCTTTAATATTTGGATCTTTGGAAATGCAAGGTTACAAGACAGTCGGATAGCAGCATGAAAATAATTAGACTATTCCAGACAAATTTCCTTTAAATGGGAACTAGAGATACACCAAAAAAATGTCTGATAACGGAATCAGGTGATCGTCCCTGACCAGAGGCCAAACACACCTGGTGAGAGTGCTACCAGGTTGCTCTGACAACAACACTCAGCAAAAAAGGATTTAATACAGGAGAAAAGAAAGTTCTCTTTGAGTTCTTCCATCCTCCTCCTGAGCTTTTATAAGCAAAAGAAATAGGCTGAATTACTTAGAATGACTTCTACTTTCATCAAAGCCCAACAACAAATTTTCAAGGCCTTCCAAACCAGAAGACCAGTTCATGACAGTTGTTTCTCTCTATTTTAAGTAGATGGTTTACCAGTTCAGCATTTATAAAAAAGGAAATTTCAATATTTTACTTTCTTATTATATGCTTATTATCCTTCTTATGTATGTTACATAATTTTGTGTTCAGTCTCAATTGGCCTCCATGCAAACCAATTTTTCCTACTATTTTCATTTTCTACTGTATATGAGTTGACATTCATGATATGCTGCCTTGTATTGTGGTTTCTTAGCACTCAATGTTTTTAGATGTCTGCACAATACATTAATACTTCACCTCCATAAAGTTGTTTTCCCACAGGCCTTAAAATATGCTGCAGTCAAACCTTTTTTTAAAGAACCCTAATTTGGATTTCTCTTTGATAAGTAATGACAGGTCCATATTTAACTCAACATTGCAAGGAATGTTGGGTAAATAAACAATCCAGACTTTGATGTCAAATCCATCTGCCCTCTATGTACATTATTTGATGTTGTCAAGAGTAAATGAGTCAGAGAACTGCAAAACATCATCCATACCTAGTACAAGTGTTACCTTGAAACTGAATGCAGGCTGTTGGGAAGACACTGCCCAACAATGAGTCCCAAAGAATGCTACAGATTTCTTTTGATTTACTTTTTTGTCACACATTGTTTCAGATCATGCAACAAATTTTAATACCACTTTTAGTATAAAACAAAAATATATTACCTGAGTAAATACAAAACTTTTTTTTCAAATGATAATTTCATTTATTAAGGGAAAAAAGTAGGCTAAAAGAATTCAAAAAGGAACATCTTATGCCCCGATCTAAAGAAATTCAAAAACAGATAAAAACAAAGTCATTGATATCTGTTAGTCAGGAAAGGGTTACAAATCCGTTTCTAAGGCTTTGTGGCTCCATGTGTACCACAGTGAGAGCCATTCTCCACAAATGGAGAAAACCTCGAACACTTGTGAACCTACCAAAATCACTCTAAGAGCACATTCGTGACTTAGCCAGGAGATCACACAAAACCCAGAAAACATCTGATCGTCCAAAAATTTGCCAAAAAGCATGATCCCCAAGGTTTTTGGGAAAACATTCTGTGCTCTGTCGAAAAAAAAATTGGAACTTTTTAAGCGTCCCGTTATGTCAGGCACAAAACTTCATTTCAGAGGAAATATATGTCAAACATTGTGATGGTAGTGTGATGTCTGGGACTCTTTTGAAACTTCAGGACCAATTCTACTTTCCAACAGAAAATCCTGAACGAGAATGTCTGGCCATCAATTTGTTACTTTAGGCTCAAGGACATTTGGTTAATACCGCAGGACAATGATCCAAAGTGCATAAGCAAGTCCGCGTCTAAACAGACAAAATAATGATATTAATAATTGGAGTTGTGTAGTTACAGTCAGGAGTTAAATTTGGTGAAGCTCCTGTGGCATGGCCTTAAACATGCTCAAAACCCTTCAGTGTGGCTGAGGTTATCAACTTTAAAGAAGAGTGGGACAAAATTCCTGCCCAGTGATATTAAATAGTCATTGGCAGTTATCTTAGACGCTTGATAGCAGTTGTTGCTGTCAAGGGTGGCACAGCCAGTTATGAGGTTTACAGACCAATAACTTTTCACATAGGTCCAGGTGGATTGGATAGCTTTTTTACCACTTAATACTTGAAATCATCTTTTGAAAACTGCTTTTTGCATTTACTCAGGTTATCTTTGTCTGATATTAAAATTTGTTTGATGATCTAAAATGTTTAAGTATGCCAAAAAATCAAAAATAGAAGAAATCCGTAAGGTGGCAAATACATTCTTACAGACCTGCATATATAATGACAAATAATTAACTTTTTACTTGTTAATACCGCTCAATCACATTGTTTTTGTCTTCTACACATTTACAACTACCTGAACAGTTTCACTGTGGTATACTCTGGTTTGTTAACATGATGCAACGCCACACAACCCATTGCAGCCAGCTGCTGTCTTATTAGTGCCAAACCAAGTTTGACAGACAGCTGAAGAGAATGTCAACTAGGCCTTTCATGACCGAGGGTAAAAGCTAGACTTGGCCGGAATAGTTCTCTGTAACTGTCAGATGGGCTACTGTTTAATCATTTTTCACGTTCCTCTGTCTATCAGAGGATTTTACCTACAAGCGTGCTTCTTAAGCTGCTGCCACATATTTTCCTAACATGTCATGTATAGTGACATATTGAAATAAGAGTTACATGTGTCTAAACATGAGAAAATAGAGTAGATTTTGTGTAAGACTATTTCCTGTCATAATGTTGTAGTATATATGTTGCTTTTGCTGTGCTTTTGTTTTAAATAATGCATGTGTATTGGGATCAAGGCTGTGTAATTCACGGTGATGAGTCAGGACGATTTATTTAATGTATATTCAAGGATCAGCTGATGGCCTGGAAATGAAATCTTAATGCTCTTAATACTCTATGAGTGCCTGTGAATGGTCAGAAAAGTATTAGTTTAAATAATCCCATCCCATCAGTTTGAATTTTAGTCTTAAACATCCAGTTGGTTGAGACAACTGACGTGTCTGCATAGCTGCATAGCTTCAAACTAAGCATTGTTATCATTGGGTCATTGCTGTAATATTTAAGTCACAGTTACATTAGTTCTGTGACGACTATATACGGTATACATGGCTTATGAGAGCTAAGGCACTCATAAGGAGGAATTTATACATATGTAGCCTGGTTTGTCAGCCTGGTGTGTTCAGTGAAAAAATTACAGCCACCATGTCAAAGGTGTTATTGTCTTATGGCATTTTTTCTTCCTACAAAATTGAAATAAAAGGAAATAAATGCAATAGTGTGACTGGGGTAATTATTAAGCATTACATAAACTGAAAATGTTTAGACTGTTTTGATTTTCAATCCCTATCTAGATTATGAGGTCTGAAACAGGTGTTAAACTAAATATGTCAGTATTTGTTGCTCATGATTAGTTACATGACACATATAAAGGTAAAAGATTAAAATCGTTTGTAGCTTTTGTTGCTTTTATTTACCATAAATATGTCCTTCCCGACTGAAGGGGACCAAACACTCTATTTCCAGGGTTGGTGGTCTCATTTATAAAACAGAAGGCCTTAAGGTAAATCTGGCTACCTTATATATCTGAGTGATATTTGATCTTCATTTGATCTCCACAGTACAGGTTGTAGGAACGATCAGGCAACACATGTTAAACTCACAATTCATCTAGTTAATAAAACACAAGAGGAGAGTTCCTTAACGAGGTTTACACTGTATTGAAGATGAATGAAAAATGTTGAGTGAAGAACATTATGATGTCTCAGTTCTGGTTAAATGTACACCTTTGGCAAAAATAATTTGCCCCTGAAAATGCATTTAATTATACAAAAAAGAGAAACAAAAATAACTATTCAAAGTTGTAAATATTTCTTTATTTGGTACAAAATTAGATATTTGGAGCTTTTTACAAATGGTCCTTACATATCAACTTTTGTAGGGCAGGAAAATGTCTGTAAAGGTAGGTTACTTGTACCTATATCTTGATATTTATGAATTTGAATATCTGGTCTCAGATCAGATATGTAAATTAATGTCATAACAGGCTTACCATACTACAGAGAAAATCAAAGTGAGTCAAATAATTATTGGTTCAAAGTAAAAAAATTACCAACGTAGGAGTAGGAGATGGGGAGGCCAGGTGATACATTTATTGAGGACTATAGTTGATTTGTGACTTTTCTTTAAGAATTAACTTTCACAGACAGGCTGATAACAGAAATGACCCACTAACTATACCAAGTAGTAGCAGAATATAATAATTGTATACTTGCCCCTTATGTGAATGGACAGAGGAAGCAAGACAAAACAAACAAAAAACCTTTACTGTCTGAAATATAAAACAGTTTTTCACACTTTTCCAAGGTTATACTTAGGTGAATTAAACCCCTTAAAAGAGCAGGTTGTTATGGCTCCCAAAGGGCCCTTCATTTAGCATCAGTTATTTCAGCCTAATTTAGCAAATCTGAATGACTTGTGTGTTGGCATTTTCACAAAAACCTTATATTTTTATACAGCTTTTAAATAAAAAAAAAAACACTACAATTTTTCCCTACTGACAGATACAAATAAATTCCATTTATTTATGTAGCGCCAATTCACATCATGTCATCTCAAGGCACTTTACAAATTCAGTTCAATCAGATCATACAAATTTCAAGTCAAGTACATACATTCTAGTTGATCCTAGTTGTCAAACAATGCAGTCAAATTCAGTTTATCATTTAAACTGGTAAAAAGTAAGGAAAACCCAAAAGATTGCATCGAGTTAGTGACTTGCAACAGTCACTCCGTGTGTAGTGATAGTGGACAGTCGCTTGCATTGACTTTACAGCAATCCCTCATACTGAGCATGCATGTGGAAGTGAGAGGAAAAATCCCTTTTTAAAAGGAAGAAACCCCCAGCGAACCAAAGGGAAAAAAGTTAAATTTAAAAACAGCAAAAAAATCAAAACTGGGGAATGAAATGAACGAGAGAGTGAAATGGTCATTATTCCTCCCAGCCAAACCTATAGCACATAACTCAAAAAAAGTGGCTTAGGTTTTCCGAGCTAAGAGCTTTATCAAAAAGGAAAGTTTTAAGCTACCTTAAAAGTAAAAGGGTTTCCCCCCCTCACGGACTAAAAAAGGGAGCGGTTCCCAGGAGAGGAGCCTGATAAAATAAAAAGGGTCTGCACCCATTTTACTGCGACTCTAGTAACGCAGTAAACCTGCAGTCTGGAAAATTGGCAAAGTTTTGGAGATGAAAAAGGAAAACCCAAACCTGTTTTAATTATGGGATTTTTTAAAAATGACATGTCCTGATCAAAAAAAAACATCAAGGTTTTTTAGTTTATTACTGGAGGTGTATTTATGGCCCCCCCAAAACCTGTTTTAGTATTTGGGGCCTCAAGATGTATGGAAAAATAAAGCTGAGTATCATCAGCACATATATATATATATTATATATATATATATATATATATATATATAAGAGAATTGGCCCAAGCTCTGAACCCTCTGGTACTCCACAAGTAACACTGGAGTTTAAAGATTTACATGAACAAACTGGAATCTGTCAGACAAATAAGATTTAAACCAGCCTAGTCCTATTTTCCTGATCCCTACAGCATGTTCCAGCCTTTCTAAGAGGATATTGCGATTGACTAGATCAAATGCAGCAATAAGATCTAACAGAACAAATCAGACACAAGTCCATAATATGAGGCCAGGATTAGTGACTTTCATTAGTGCTGTTTCTGTGCTATGATGAGCTCTGAAACCAGACTGCAACACAGGACAAACAACCATCCACACACTCATTCACGCCTAAGGGCAATTGAGAGAAACCAGTCAACCTAATAATCATGTTTTTGGACTGTGGGGGGAAGCCGGAGTACCCGGAGAGAACCCACGCATGTAAAGTGAGAACATGCAAACTCCATGAAGAAAGACCCCCGGCCGGTAGTCGAACCCAGGACCTTCTTGCTGCAAGGCAACAGTGTGCAGCCCTCAGGCAGATCATTACTGTCACTCCCACACTTGATCAGCAACTATTTTCTCAAAAATGTAGACAAGAACAGAAGACTTAATATAGGTCTTTAATTTATTAAATCATCTTGATCAAGCAAAGGTTTCTTAAGTAAAGGTTTAATTACAGCTACCTTAAACGTCTGTGGTGTGTATCTGTTTACCAAGGATAGATTAATCATATCTGAAATGGAGCTGGTAAAATATTTTGGTTGGGGTTGGCTCTAACATACGAGTTGAAGGTTTAGATAAAGCTAACATTTTTGATAACTCATAAAGCCGAACTGGATCAAAACAGTCCAAACACAGATCAGATTCTACAGTTACCTCGAATGCTGTCTCACTTACTGAGGATGAAGTTATCATGTTCGGGAGTATGCCAATGATTTTATTTTTAATAATCAATTTTATGTATGAAGAATCTCATAAAGTCCTGACTGCTGAGAGCTGAGGGAATGGATGGCTCAACAGAGCTATGACTCTGTATAAGTTTAGCAGCTGTACTAAAAAGAAACCCAGGATTATTCTTCTATTCTATTAATGATGAGAAATAAACTGTTCTAGCTTGGCGAAGTGTCTTTTTATACAACAGTAGGCTATTTTTCCAGATTCAGTAGGAATCCTCTAGGTTTGTAGAGCGCCCTTTTCTCTCCAGTTTTCTAATATTGTGCTTTAAAGCACACAGCTCTAAATTAAACCAGGGAGCCAGCCTCCTATAAATAATTACCTTCTTTTTCAAGGGGGCTGCATTGTCTAATGCACAATACAATGAGGAAGTAACACTATGAACAAGAGAATCAATTTGTGAAAGGGAAGAAACTGTTTTTTGTGATAATGAGGAAATTAACAATGGAACAGATTATTTAAAGGTTGTTACAGCATTTTCTTTCAGGTGTGGATATGTATTTTAATTTCTGAAAGTGTACTTTGAGTCTCTATTATCATTGAAATTCAAACAGGTACTGTTTTTTTTCCCTGACACATTAATATTGATGACTGTATTAATGGATAGTGTATAATTCTGGACTAAATACCACAAATTCATGGCAGCCGGCATGTAAGAGGCTTTGTACATTTGTACAACAGTTTGTAAATGTGGATTTCAGAGTGGTAAATGGTTTTCTTATCTGTTTGTTCTATTTTGTTCAGGATGTTGCAGCATTCTAGTCGTGCATTTAAACACACACCACCAGTGCTGAAATAAAGGCACCGAAGGGGGATTGGTTTGCCTTGGATCAGCTAGAGGAATGTTGCTGTGAAAAGTGTATGACGTTGTTTTGGTATGTTATGTTCTGCACAATATTGTGCTGGAAATTCAGAACTCAATGTGTGGCTATGTAGCATAATAAACATATGAGTCTGAGTGCTCTCGTATAGATAGGGTTTCATTTCACACTTTTAATATTTGACAGTTAAACACATGCATTTGGCAATAATGGCATTAAAATGAGAAAATACATTTACAGAGATGTTATTTATGTGAGAAAATTTGTTTTAATTTCTATTTTTGTTATTAATCCTCTACTGTGATGTCCAGTTTTCCGATTTATGTTATCCACATTTCAAATACCTTCAAAACACCTCCAAAACCATAAACAAATTGATCAGCATCCCAATAAAACATGTTCATATGCTGGGATTGGCCAGTTGGTTTATGATTTCAAGGATCACACCTAGAGGCGAGGTGTCGCTACAGCAGGCACGTCATATGTGGAGGTTTTTTGTCCTCAATGCAGCTGTCGGGGGTTTAAACCTTAGTCTTGAGACTTTTATTGCCTGTCCTTCCTCTCCTTTCTCTAGCCCCACAAAAAAAAGGATCCCAGGTAGAACAAATCTATGGCAGTTTTTGACAAATAAGGGCATATGATATTGAAGAGTAAGAAAAATCTAATTTAAACTAACAGCACAAATGAAAGTGTTACTGTTAAAGTTTAAGTAGACCAGCCTTCAGTAGCAGATTCTGTTGAAAATTTTTGAATAAAAAACATTTTAACATACTATGTGAATAAAGTACTAAGAAAATCAGTTTACAAAAAGAATGTGGAAGTATAGACATGTTTCATCTCTCTAACATACTTTTTCAGATAAAGATAAAGATAGAGACTATGTCTAGAAACATTCATACCACTGTGGCTTTACACAACTTAATCATAAGAAGTTTGAAGGAAAGTTTCTCAAGTGGCTATGAGTCAGACTGTGGGTGTTAAATACAGGTTACTAGAGGCAGAAAGAGACCTGGCTTTACATTAATGCACCAAGTGACGCAATATCGTCACAGACTGTTTGAGCTGTTAGAGTCAGAATGAGGATTACTTAACCTGTGAACTCCAGATATTGCCATTGTTTTGCAGATTACCAGCCACCAAACCGTCTATTTTGAACTTTAGAGGCAGTCATGTCAGTTGTTTGTGACTGAATGGTTCAGTCAATAGCTAGATTTCAATTCAATTCAATTCAATTCAGTTTATTTATATAGCACCAATTCACAACACATGTCGTCTCAAGGCACTTCACAAAAGTCAGGTACATACATTCCAATTAATCTTAATCATTGAACAGTGCAGCCAGATTCTGTTATTTATTCAAATTGGATAAAAAGTTTTTCTATCTAAGGAAAGGAAACCCAGCAGATTGCATACAGTCAGTGACTTGCAGCATTCACTCCTCCCGGATGAACATGTAGAGACAGTGGACAGTCACTGGCGTTGACTTTGCAGCAATCCCTGATACTGAGCATGCATGTAGCGACAGTGGAGAGGAAAAACTCCCTTTTAACAGGAAGAAACCTCCAGCAGAACCAGGCTCAGTGTGAGCGGCCATCTGCCACGACCGACTGGGAGTTTGAGAGAACAGAGCAGAGACACAAAGAGAACAAAGAAGCACTGATCCAGGAGTACTTTCTATGGGAAGGAAAAGGTAAATGTTAATGGATGTAGCTCCTTTAGTCGTTTCACCTAGAAAGAAGGAACAGATAAACTCTGAGCCAGTTTTCAAGTTTAGAGTCTGAAGAGAGCACATAGAGTTAGTTACAGTAAAAGCTCAGTCAGTAGCTATGTCTAGGAGAGGAGAAAGGGTTAAACACTGAAAGACAGGGCCAGTGGATCATCGGTAGAGGGTGAGCATTAAGTTGTTGCCAGCAGAAGCTTGGAGGATTCCCCTCTCCAGAAAAGGTTTTTTACAGGTAGACACAGAGTCAGGCCAGGGGTAGCTTCTAGGAAGAGAAAAGAGAGAGAACAAAGTTAAAAGCTGAAATAACAGCAAATAATACAGAATTGAAGAGTAGTGTGAGAAAGTAGCGAAGAGGGTGAAAGTGGTCATTATGTCCTCCAGCAGCCTAAGCCTAAAGCAGCATAACTACAGAGATAGCTCAGGATAACCTAAGCCACTCTAACTAGAAGCTTTATCAAAAAGGAAAGTTTTAAACCTAGCCTTAAAAGTAGACGGTTTGTCCATCTAGAGCCCACTGATGGCCATTGTTATACTAAAAACCACAACGATTGGGATACCTCGCTCTGTCAGATTGACCATAACCATTGGAAAAGAGAGGGGGTCATACAGGTAGCAGAAATGGAGGGTGTGTTTGTACCTCAACCGTAACTGAGCCGGTTTAGGCTAAACCTGACTCCCCTTACTCCATCCAACAAGGGGAGAAGAAGACGGAGGTAAAATAAGGAAGATAGCTCAGGATAACCTAAGCCACTCTAACTATAAGCTTTATCAAAAAGGAAAGTTTTAAGCCTAGCCTTAAAAGTAGACAGGGACTAAACCTGGGAGCTGGTTCCACAGGAGAGGAGCCTTATAACTAAAGGATCTGCCTCCCATTCTACTTCTAGAGACTCTAGGAACCACCAGTAAACCTGCAGTCTGAGAACGAAGTGCTCTGTTAGGAACGTATGGAACAATCAGATCTCTGATGTATGATAGAGCTAGATCATTAAGGGCTTTATATGTGAGGAGGAGAATTTTAAATTCTATTCTGGATTTAACAGGGAGCCAATGTAGATTTGTGAATTGGGGTACATTGAATGGAGCTCTGTGGCTCTTGGGTTTTTTTGCGGTCCAGTGAGGACATCCAGGGAGAGTTTCTGCAGCAGAGTCTGGGAGTTGTCTGGTGGTAAGGATCTGTAGACAGATCAGTAAACTGTGTTAGATAAATTCACTTAGAATTTTAACTTCTAATTGCTCAGTAGTAGTAGTAGTTGCCACCACAACTGTGAAATTACGTCAGAGGATCTATAGGTCGCTGAAGAGCCGGGATTCTTACATGGCGATGGAAGATTATACTGCACACTCCTCCAGCACACCAGGGACTTGTTCTGCAAATACACACAGAAGTGGGAAAGGAAGGAAGTTTGCCTAGACAGCTGATGACCTAATGACAGGTTCTAAGTTAGATCCAGTTAAAAGTTTTTTCAAGTTCCGATTCATGGTAACAACTTCCCAGCATATTAGAAGGTTTCCTGATCTAACATTAAGAACTTAAAAAGTGGAGAACACTTCGCACATTTGATAATCCCCACTAATTCACTTAAAGGTCAGACTGTGGAATGTTCAGTGAAAAAAACACGGGTTCCATCATGACTCAGTAAATGCTATGAACTCAACCTGATCGAAATGCTCAAAAAAACTTCAATGAACTAAAGTAATTTTGTAAATTAGAGAGGCTCAAAATCCCTCTACAAGACGTGAGAGACTAATAAAGTCAGAGAAAAAAATTACTACCTCCGGTTAGTGGAGTAAAAGATGGTTCTATAACCCGCTGAATGCTAGCATGTGGTGATTGTAGTGGCAGCCTTCCAAACTTTGATTTTCCCATGACAGTGGATAAAAAAAAAGATTAATTTATCACAGTTTTCCTGTACCACATTATTTTTTTCTTAGAAACTACCCTACAGTTTCTACTGAAGTCGACCTGTAAGATTCAAATGTAGTAGAAATTACATAACAGTAAAAAATTTGAACCTCTATTAAATTTGTCAAGTGAATCCTACTGTCATTAAATGGAGTTATGAGTTATTTTGGGGAAAAGACCACACCTAAACAATCCCACGCCTCAGCGTAAAATCTATTCATTTTGTAGCAGGCAATGGTGTAAATTCTCAGTCATCGAGGACATGACAAGTAGATGCTTAAGTGCTTAAGGAGATGGCAGCTGGACTTTTTGTCTTCACTTTTCATCCAAAGGCTTCTTCATTTCTGAACATAGTTAGGAGTAATAGTTATAAGTTGATGTGAGAACAATCACACTAATAAGGCCATTAATGTCACTAATGAGGGAATTATGACATGTGAGACCCTACCCTCTATTCAGCTTAAACTTTTGGTTGTGTGTTACCTGATGACACAAATGTATTGTATCTACACATGGAATCCTTGCAAACCTCTCACTGTAGGCTTTTCCCCGCTGTGGTTGCAGCCAACGTTTGGGTCCACCACAAAATAACAAATCAGGACCTTGGTGTCATCAGCAGACTCTTTCTGACTCTTGCTCCTCCCTCTTGGACGATACTCTTTTACCCACATTCTTCTTCATCTAACACTTCATTCACACAAACTCATCCGCGTGTTCCTCAAACAGTCGCAATTTGCTGGGCTCTCAAGCAAGAGCCTTATCGTTTCCCCTACACCATGTCTGCTCTCCTTTTCATAAAAGTATCATCCACATTAAACATGTATCTAGCTGTAATTATCTGTTCTACATTTCTCATCTGTGGATCTGTGGATCTTCTCAGCAACTTCATTTGACCCTTAATTGTCCTTCTGATCTTAGAAATGGGTTAATCAGCAGAAACTGTGAAGATAGGACCAGGATAACAAAGAAAACCTTGCTTGCATTTAGGGCACTGACTGTTGTTAGGAATAACTTTTATTAATAGGCTCATACCTGTTTTTTCCCTTTTATGCAGTAGTGAAGTAAAGTATAAGTTCTAATGTTTCCCTTCTGTTACAATAGGATAAGAATGCTCATAGACATACAGTACAAGGACAGATGACCCAAGGATTGTCATAAATGACCTGAAGCTGGGGCACTGGGATAGATAGTGGAGCAGCTGATATTACTGGTTTGTTTAGAAAGCTACAGCACACTTAGATTAACTATGGACACCCGCTACTACACAATCTAACAGATAGACACCACAATGGTGACACATAGTCTACTGATAATCACTGAGGGAGAGCACATCCATTGCATTGGATTGCCAGATATAAAACTGTATGTGACCTTCTATCGGGGCTCTTCGTCATGCTCTAACAGACGGCGACGGTCCGAGACGGGAGCCTCAGCGCTGATCTCTGTAATCATTCCTTTGCCTTAACTTAGAATAAAAAGAGCTTAAAGTTAGAAACTGGTTGAGAGTCGTTCCTTTAAGAGTCTTTAGATAGAGTGTGTGATCGCTTCATGGGGAACAAGTACCGGAGGAGCTCCGAGGCATCTGACCGCCAGCAGGGGGCGGTAGCCTCGGAACACTGTGTTTGGAGAGCCTGCATGATTGGAGTTGGGCGGTAGGTTATGGTTGCATATTTATAGTGGAAATATGATCTGAAAGGGGGAGTTTAGGGTGATGTGCAATGTTGGTGTTAATTCTTCTCCACACGTATGCCCCTTTTCCATGGGCTTTACTTTGGCTGGCTAATGTGAAGAAGTACCACTGCGAAGAAGTACTACCGCTGCTCAGTCAGTCAGTCACTCAGAAAAAATCGCAGACCGTAAATGGAGTCATATGTTGAGCATTTCCAGCTTTTTCATTTGTGATGTTTGTAGAAAAACATTGAGGAGTTGTGGCAACACAACATACCTAGGCAGGCGCAATCCAGGTACAGAGAGAGAAACTATGGAACAGTCCAAGTGGTGTTAAGCACTCTTCCTTACTGTGGTTATGAAATAAGTAACCAAATAAATTCATGATTCAGCAAACAGTAATAGTTTGTGGATATGTAAAAAAGCCTACATTCAAGTAAGGTTTCCAAAAGAACTGATTATTTAATTGGATTAGACTGGATAGACTGCTGGAAATAGGCACCAGCTTCCCCGCGACCCACTATGGAATAAGTGGTAGAAAATGACTGACTGACTGGATTACATTGGATTAACTAGGTGTCATTAAATTATACAGAGCAATCACATGAACTTTACAAAATTTATACAAAAAAATATTTATAAGAATAACATTATATCTATAAAATGTATGTATTATTTTTTACAGTCAATCTATGTTACCCAAGATGGTGCTGCTGATGGTAGCCACGGAGCTTTGCTCTCTCGTTTTCTGTCACTGAATGCCAGCTTTCTGCCAGCATTTGGTGGTCTCGTTCAGCAGAGAGGAACTTCTAAACATCAGACAGTATTCTCTTGACATTTTTTTACCATCATTAATTGACGAAAGCTTCATGGAGATCCTGATCAGCGGAGCAGCGGCTCTCTATGGGCTATGTCGCCAGAGACGGCGGGGAGGGAAGAGAGCCAGCGGGGGCTACGCACACTCTTGCCTTCAATCCACCTGGCAAAGTGTGTCCCAAGATAGAGTAATTATTTCTCCTTACCTATAAAAACTCGGACCTCTGTGGATCTGTCACCCTCTGCTTTAGCATTGTTACCAAAAAGTGCACGGTACTAATGAATGCAAGATGTATTCAGTGGTAACTGCAGCTCAACATAGGACATTTGTGTTTATGTTAATACCTGAATCTAAACACCTGTGGGTTTTCGTGTGAGCGCTCTGGGGTAAACAAGGTTTCTCCACAAAAATATGCAATAGCGAGTGTCAGGAGCCAAAGACCTGCCCCTTAGACCTGTGACAGACACAGATGAGATCGGAGCCACAGACATCCAAAGGCCCCTCAGAGCATAAGAACCCCAGGTAAACCATTGTCGAGACTATCGCAACCCTCCCAGAGAGGAGCAGGGGAGAGTCCAAGGGCAACCACAGCCAAAGAACAGAAGCCCCAGGGAGCAGCAACAAGCCCGCAGCCGTCTACGCTGGAACAGATCCAGCCATGGAGCCAGAGACTCGAGACCCCAGGACACATTACTCGCCAAGTAGAAGCCCGACAAAGCCCAGGAACCCAGGCCCCGGCAAGCAGCCACCGGGAATAAGCCTGAACACACTAAAGCACCCAGCCCTGGACACCGAGAACCACAAGTACGCCAGTGGGCAGAGACACCAGCCACTGGCAGGGAGTGTGGTGGGGAGGAAACATGCCCCACATATGATGGGGGGGGGGGGGGGTGCTAAACTGATCCAGGAGAGGGAGCAGCCCAACCTAACCTGACACAAAAACAGGCACACACAGTCACAATCATGCGTACACATAAAAACACTCACACCCACGCACCCAATGTAAAGATACCCAACAATAGATGTTGTACACTCAGTCACAATCCCCATACATACTCTATTCTCCAAGGTCCCCAAAAAACCCCATCCTCATCCAGAGAGGGGGCCATATACAAAAGAGGGGTCTACCTGGTGTAAACGAGCCTCCAACCAGAGCCGCCACAGGAAGAAAAGGTCCCAACTCCCCAATGAATTCAAATCTCAACCCCATGAGCCCCCCACCCCCCATTAACCCCGACATGATTCTCTCCACAGGGCCACCCCCAACCAGGACACAGATATGGAACACATGCCCCCGAACCCAAACACCATGAATCCTCTCCCAACAGGGGCACACCCCCACCGATGAGCTCCATCGCTGAAAAACCGATGAAGATACACCCACACAACGCAAGCTCAACACACATTCCCGCTCCAAACACCCCCGCCACATCTTGCCCCCCACCAGACAGCGCGCCGCGACAGCAAGGCCCCATGCAATGCCACTCTAGCCTCCCCCACCCTCCACCCACAGGAGCAACAGAGCACACACCACTGAGCACCGTGCTCACAACGGAACCCTCGACCCCACACCAAGATGGGACAAACTCACCTGGCAAGAAGTGCCTGGCCAGCAGCATTCGGCAGCCCCCGCCGCGCCTCCCGCAACCACTCATCACGTCACCGCCACTGCAACGTGGAACAAGAAACATTAGCCAGCTCAGCTCCAACATCACCGCCTCCCACCTCCCTCCAGCCCGCCGCCCCGATCCCACTTCCCCCTGGACAGGACAGCCAGTGAAGCAGCACACTGCAAAGCCCACCCAACCATCTGGCCAATGTCAGCAGCCCCAGCCCACCAGTCCATGAGAGAGAAACATGCACCAGCTGGGTAACTGGGCCAGGCAGGCCAACCGCTCCAGACCGAGCACAATCTTCCATCCGCCCCAGTGCAGGCACAAGACATACTCCACACCCACCCAACAGCAACCCAGCGCCCAGCTAGGGGTCAGAGCTACAGAAGGAAGCATAGGAGGAAGGCCACTACAGCACACCAAAGACCGGGCACCCCGCAAACCCCACACCTAAACCCCGGAAGTGCCCCAACAAAAGTGAAGCCACATCCCAATCAACGCCGCACACTGCCCGGCCAAAACCTCCCCCCCTGGAGCCTAGTGGGGAACAGGTGGTGAAGAGGGTCTGCCACACCCCCACCTACCCATCCACAACCCTCAATGTCTACATGTAACTCAGCTCTTAGAGGTGGCTGCAGGCATCAGAGGTAAGGTTAATGAAATACAATCCCTCTTCATGCCATCAAGCGCGCCAACCCCCAAGGATGTTAGTGTCATGAAAACGTTCTAAGTTAGAGTGTCTAAATTGTACAATAAATTTGGGCCCTGACTGCCATGGGACCGCGGAGATGGAAAAACCTTGTGGCACTCCAATGACGAACCCGCACCCCAAGGCCCTATATGAGTGGTATTGTGGTATTTTGCAGTCTAGCAAAAACTGTTTTATTCATTGAGGGAGTTCTTCTCGTTTTTACTGGTTGGTGCTTAGTACATACCACCTCAAGGCTGACCACAGAAATTAAAAGCTTCCAAACCTGTGGTTCAGACTGTCAAGAAGTGGACAGATATGTCAAAGCAGATGTTACAGGACTGCTTTGAATGCACATATTGGACTTTTTTTTTAAACTTCAGCCACTGAATTAAACCAACTTACTGAGGTGGTGACATCATACATCAGTTTATGTGAGGACATGTGTGTGCAGACCAAGACCTTCTGCACATACAATAACAATAAACCTTGTCATCTGTCAACTGCAGGGGGCCAGGTAGGCCCCCTGCAGTTTTCCTACCTGGCAAACAGGTCGGCAGATGATGCAGTCAACTTGGGACTACACTTCATCCTGCAACACATCAACCACCCAGGGATGCTTCAGGCTCTCTAACACCTTCACAGAACAACTTTATTTATACTGAGATTACATTATGTACAAATGGACCTTATTTATTAATTAGGTGGTTTTTGAAGGTGATTGGTTTTACTTGATTACTTGAAGCCAAAAGTACGCCGCATTTTTCTGATTCATTATTTGTAAAAATTTCTGGAAACAATGTTTAATTTTCCTTCCAATTACAAGTTAAACATTACATTGTTTTGGTCTCTCCATAAAATCCCAAGAAAACAAACTGAAGTTTGTGTTTGTGATAAAATGTGGAAATGTTTAGGTAACAGGGGCAACATAACCCTGTTCAAACATCAACATTATTTTCCACACTTCTAGGGTGTAGAAAATGGCATGGAAGAGTTACAGATGTTGTAGGACTTTGTAACTGGAAATACTTTGATATGATGAGATTTAGAGGCAAGCAGATAATTAACGTACAAGTGCATTTCTATTATAACTTAGTTAAGTTTGAATTCTGCAGTTATGTTTCTGTTTATTACTTAAGGTGTTGCTGGATCAAAAAGTAAAGTGGTGCTCAGACAGAGACTGAATAAATATCTGGTACAAAAAGAAGTAGAGAAGGTGAGTCATCCTAAGCAAAGCCATGAAACAAAACATCAAGCATTTACAGCAGGCAACAGAGGCAGGCAACAGAGGTAGGTTCAAGAAACTGCCTGCCAAGATGACGCAAGACTGAGAAACAGATGAAAAAAGGGAGATTTAAGGCAGATAAAAAGAGATAAGAACTGGTTTACCCACTAACTAGATCATTAAACCTCACAGTTGGTTAAAATTATTTCCAATGATTTCTACAAGAACTGACAAACTTCTCCTGGTTCTAGTTTTCAAACACCTGGTGCTTTGCTTTATAGCACATTTTAATTTTGGGATATTTTCAATCAACTGCAGATTGTTTCCCATTCTCCTAAACAGTGAGGAAACACATATCATCCGCTGGTGCATGCCTCACATTACTGAGACATGTGGTGACAGCTTTCAGGCAGGCCCTGTTAGGACAGCAGGTTACATCCATTGTTGTCATGTCTGTGTTTGCTCAGATGTGCTGGCTGCATACACATGCTGCAGACACTCTTCCGCCATGAGGACTGGATTTGGCAAGAAAGGCTTGATAAAAGTAACAGAGTACCAATGTAGCAGGTCTTTTTTATTCGGTTAATTACATCAGACAGCACTCTAAGGTCTGCTGAAGAAATACAAATGTAATGCTTTAAATCCTAAATACTGAATTGGTAATAAGCTACAGACTCAATTATAAGACAGTTCTAAATCTCATGAATACTGTAATAGTCCTCTTAGTCAATCCAAAATAAAAATATGTGTCTTGCACTTTCTTGGTTTGTTTCTAATCGGTCTGGGATAAGGCAGAAGTTACCCCTCTCGAATGTTGTTTATGGAACCAGATTTTTTTGTTTTCATGAATTTCATGTCTGAGAGTTAGATCCTTGCAGCTCAAAGTGCAAAGTACACCTCAAACCTGATTTCGCCTTAAGATGCAGACTCACTGTATGAAATACTACTGAGAGGCATCTAGCTTGAGTATACTGATACAAAGTGTTATGTAGAAATTCCTTGACTTTTGTTTACGGTACGCCAAAAAAAGTCCAGGAAGCCCTTTTCATCTCTGTCAGGAAAAATAAATCAGCACCAATCATGCTGATCTAATGAGATGTCATTGTTTCAGCTCATTCTTCTCAACCAAAACTATTCTGCGCAATGACATACCTCTACTCTAAACTATTCGCAAATTTAGAACACTCCTCCACCTCCTTTTGCCACACACATCTCTGCTGATGCCTTTAGTGAATTTGTTTACAGGCAAACTGCAATCAGCTGTAAGGTCTTTGATTCAGCCAATAACGATGCACCACCCTCCAGTCCAGTTCCTGCTCTAACCGGGTGAAATTCATAAGTTAAACCTGTTGTTTTTCGCCTGCTTGACCCAGTTTTTCTCCGGCATTGGTTTTACTGAGAACGTGGTTTTTCAAACTGCCAACAAGCGTACTAGATTCACCTCTCACCAAAATTCTCTGTCACCTGTATCTGATTTCAAACATAAAATAAACTCCTCATTGCTTCCAAGTTGGTAATGGAATCTTTTTGGGTTTTATTTCATAAATCATTCAGCAGGTGGTTAGAAAAGGCATCTTCACTACAAAACATTTTATTATGGATCCAGCCGTTTGTGTTTCTGAACTTGTTTAAAACCAACTGGCCAGTTGATTTATGTGATCAAGCTACATAACAGTTACACACACATAAGCTACAGCAACCTAATTGCTGGGGAACAGAAGTTGTCGTCTTTGGACCGGAGTCTTTAAAAAAGAAACTACTTAGTCAATCACTTAACCTGTATGGCATTAAATTGACCTCCGGTAATAAAGTAAAAAACCTTGGTGTTACTTTTGACCAGGACATGTCATTTAAATCCCATATTAAACAGGTTTCTAGGATTTCCTTCTTTCACCTCTGGAACATTGCCAAAATTAGAAATATCCTATCCAGGAGTGATGCTGAAAAACTAGTCCATGCATTTGTTACTTCAAGGCTGGACTATTGTAATTCTTTACTATCAGGATGTCCACAAAATGATGTTAAAAGCCTTCAGCTGATTCAAAATGCTGCAGCAAAAGTTCTGATAAAAATTAAAAAGAGAGATCATATTTCTCCTACTTTAGTTTCCCTTCATTGGCTCCCTGTTAAATCCAGAATAGAATTTAAAATTCTTCTCCTCACATATAAAGCCCTTAATGATCTAGCTCCATCATACATCAGAGATCTGATCGTTCCATATATTCCTAACAGAGCACTTCGTTCTCAGACTGCAGGTTTACTGGTGGTTCCTAGAGTCTCTAGAAGTAGAATGGGAGGCAGCTCCTTTAGTTATCAGGCTCCTCTCCTGTGGAACCAGCTCCCAGTTTTACTCCGTGAGGCAGACACCCTGTCTACTTTTAAGGCTAGGCTTAAAACTTTCCTTTTTGATAAAGATTATAGTTAGAGTGGCTTAGTTTATCAGGGAGGGAGCCTTCCTCCCTCCCTGTTGGATGGCGTAAGGGGGAGTCAGGTTTAACCTAAACCGGCTCAGTTATGGTTGAGGTGCAAACACACCCTCCATTTCTGCTACCTGTATGACCCCTTCTCTTTCCCAATGGTTATAATCAGTCTGACAGAGAGAGGTATCCCAATCCTTGAGGATTTTAGTATAACAATGACCATCAGTGGGACCCTTTGTGGGGTGCCTTGAGACGATATTGTTGCAAATAAGCGCTGTTTAACTAAATAATCTGAACTGAAACTATCTCTGTAGTTATGCTGCTATAGGATTAGGCTGCTGGAGGAAATAATGACCACTTTCACCCTCTTTGCTACATTCTCACACTACTCTCCAATTTTGCATTATTTGCTGTTATTTCAGCTTTTAACTTTGTTCTCTCTTTTCTCTTCCTAGAAGCTACACCTGGCCTGGCTCTGTGTCTACCTGTGACACCTTTCTGGAGAGGGGAATCGTCCGAGCTTCTGCTGGCAGCAACTTAATGCTCACACTCTACCGATAATCCACATGGCCCTGTCTTTTAGTGTTAACCCTTTCTCTCTCCTAGACATGGTGATTTACTGAGCTTTTACTGTAACTAACTCTATGTGCTCTCTTTCAGACTCTAACCTTGAAAACTGACTCAAAGGAGCTACATCCATTAACATATACTTTTCCTTCCCATAGAACATACTCCTGGATCAGTGCTTCTTTGTTCTCTTTGTGTCTCTGCTCTGTTCTCTCTAACCCTCAGTCGGTCGTGGCAGATGGCCGCTCACACTGAGCCTGGTTCTGCTGGAGGTTTCCTCCTGTTAAAAGGGAGTTTTACCTCTCCACTGTCGCTACATGCATGCTCAGTATGAGGGATTGCTGCAAAGTCAACGCAAGTGACTGTCCACTGTCTCTACATGCTCATCCGGGAGGAGTGAATGCTGCAAATCACTGACTGGATGCAATCTGCTGGGTTTCCTTAGACAGACACACTTTTTATCCAATTTGAATAAATAACTATCTCTGACTGCACTGTTCAATGGTTAGGATTAATTGGAATGTATGTATCCGACTGTTGTGAAGTGCCTTGAGACGACATGTGTTGTGAATTGGCGCTAAATAAATGAAACTGAATTGAATTGAATTGATGTGGATTGAGCCTAAATCTTTCAGATACCATGAGAGGCCATGAAAATGATATCAGGCTTTCCATCCATTTGTCCCATTTCCAAACTGGTTCAATCCTTGTAGGGTTACCTTCAGGTTTGAAGGGCTGGCAAATATCGCACAACAGTTGAGAGGTAGGGTACACCCTGGACAGGTTGGCAAGCCACTACAGAACAAACAACCATTCTCACACAACTTAGGACAATTTACCTACTTTGGCCAATCAACCTAACATGCATGTTTTTAGATGAAAGTCGGAACTCATGCATGCACAGAGAAATGATCCACACAGATATTTCAGGAATTGCGGATTGTTCGCAGGACCAAAGCGCAAACAGGAAGTTGAGAGTCGCATGGTGAGTAGAAATGTTTTAATAACTGAATGGATACACTTGCAGGTAGATGCAGGACATGGGACATAGGCAGGGGGTCAGGAGATAATGGGAATGAACAGGCAAGCAGCAGTATAATTTAGTCATCAATGTGAACAATCAGAGAGCTTATATACACGGGGAGAAGTGAAGCGAAAGGCATGGCAAGCAAGTGAGAGTTATCAGGTAAGAATGAGTAACGGCTAAGAGCAATGAGTCGAGAGAGCTGAGGGAGTAGAGCAGCAGACAGAGAGGAAGACAGAAACACTGAAAGGAATCTAACATAAATCTAAATGTACAGGAATTCAAGAATAAACCCCAGGGAAGAAACAGAGATCAGATAAGAAACTCAAACACTTACAGATCGTGACATTAACCCCCCCTCAAAGGCAGATCCAAGAAAAACAAAACAGCAGTGGAACCCTGGAGAATAGCCGTGGAATCACTGGAACCCCTTGGAGGAACCTTGGAGAGCAGCGGTGGAACTGCTGGTACAAACTAGGAAAGATGGCTGTTTAGGCCGAGCAATATTTTGAGTTAAAACCAACAGTTAATAAAAACAGTTTTTGTTCAGTGTTTTTACTACAGTGTTGCACCCTGTCTTCTTATTTCCTCAGGTTGCCTATAAAATATACTTCTGTTGCATTTTTGGCTGTATTTGTTAGGCATTCCGCAGTTAATTTTGCAGTTGCTCTATGGAAATCAGATTTCCAAGAAGCAATTCAATACAATATCATTGGACATTGATGTCTGTGGTTTTTTCTAAAATGATCAAGGTTTTGTTTTACCAGGATTCATCTTGAAATTCTGCTTTAGCATTTTAGCTACACAAACTAACTTAAGCCGATCTCATTCCTAATCCATAGACTTAGTTATGATGTTGGCCCACACTTTTCAGATATAAGAACTTCAAAAATTTTGGCAAGGCTTTCCAAAACAATTAGGAGTGTGTTTGTGGGAATTTTGACCATTCCTTCAGAAATGTAATTGTGAAGTCAGACACTGATTTTGGATGAGAAAGCCTAGGTAACACTCTATGCCCTAATGTATCCCAAAGGTGTTCTTTCAGGTTAAGGTCAGGACAGGTTGAGGTCTTCCACAACAAACGTATTCATTCATGTCACACCAATGATCAAAGCAAACAGGAAGGGGTCATCCCCACATTGTTCCCACAAAGTTGGTAGCATGGAATTGTCCAAAATGTCCTGTTAAGCATCAAAGGTTTCTTTCACTGTAACTAAAGGGCAGAGTCTGACTCCTGAAAAACAACCCCACATTATAATCCCCTCTGTATCAACTTTACGTACAGTTCTCCTAGCAAACCTGAATTGAACCATTTGATTGTCAGAAAGAGATACACGATTTGTCTCTCCACTGCTCTAGAGTCCTTTTGCAGTATACCTTACACCCTACATCCAACCCTTTTAAATACACTTGTTGGATGCAGCTGCTCAAGCTAATCTGAAGACCAAATGAAGTTTGGAGGTTTGTTGCATTTGATTCTGCAGAATGTTGGATGACCTATGGGTACTGCACACCTCAGTATCCACTGATGCCAGTCTATGGTTTTACATGACCTACCACTTCTTGACTAAGTTGCTGTCATTCACAATCACTTCCACTTGACTGCTGAATACTGAGTAGGGTGGAAATATCATGAATGGACTAATTGGACAGATGGCCTCCTACCAAAGTACCATGCTGAAATCCATTGAGCTCCTGAAAGTGACACATACTTTCACAAAAAAGTGTTGCTATAAAAGCAGGATTCAGTTTTATTGTGCTGAATTGTTAGATATTATGCTCTGTAAATTCAAACAAAGTTAACATCAATTATATAATTGGTTTGGGCACCACTCAGATGTGAAGGTTTAAGCTGAGAGAATCTTAAATTCTTATTATGACTCAACACGATATGATTCCCAATAAAATGTAAAAAAAAATACATTAAATAAATATTGTAGTGCTGAGTGATGATCAGTTATTTAGATTCTTAAACAAAACGTTTCCCTCAAAGAATAACTGTTTGCTATAAAATATGCATTTAAGCTAGGATACAAGGAAAAAAGAATGCTTCTGTTGTGGACTGCATATTGTCTGACTTTAATACAGATGTGTAGTATTTGCGATGGCTGTCCTGCTGTTATTATACATTAAGAAAAAATATTATTTTGGGGTTTAGCAGTTTAAAATGGTTGTTCAACAAGCAGTCAGTTTTAATTATCATGCAGCAGAAGAGTCTATATGTGTTCTAACTCTCCCGTGAAGGACCTCATCATGGAGGGTGACAGGCTGAAAACATCAGTCAACCTACAGGGTTGGTACATGCAAGAAGCCAGTATTAAATTTTGGCATTTGAATGTGTCTGTAGCAGCATGGGTGAGGGACAGTTACCTGTGTGTGTGTGTGTGTGTGTGTGTGTGTGTGTGTGTGTGTAGGAGAGAGAGAGAGAGAGAGAATTTAAAAGGTCAGTTGGGTGTTGGCATATTTATTACAGTGAACATAAAAGCAGAAAACTCAATCTAAGCTCTAATGCATCCCAGTAGAACATCACTCCTAAATACCTATTTAACAAAAACCTTTGCATTATTACAATACTGTTTAACCTTCCCCATCTAAATAGCATGTTACAATTTTGCTATAAAAATGCTTACCCGCTCTAACTGTATCGAATAGATGATTATCTTATTAGGCAAGATGGAATTAAAATTGGATGGATGAACCTGGATAACCTTTGCAGGGTCTGGGAGAGGTCTTCTGAAGTGGGTTAGAAGCACAATGCGCTTCCCCTTAATCATGTTGGAGCACACAACAGTTTGGAGCATGCACAAAACTGCTGTGGTAAGATTGATGGAAATGCTAATCAAATAATTTGGAAAAGGTGTGGCCACGCCACTTCAGAGCTCTAGGCCGCATTCAGAGCTCTGGCAAAAAAAGTAGATCACTGTATTAATAATACAACAATATAGTTTAGAGCTAAGAAAAAAACTGATTTTGAATACTATGTGTATGATTACTTTGGAATACAGTAGCAGAGATTGTGCCAGGTTAAAATTATTCCAGAATATGTTAGAAGCAGAGGTGAGCACAGCTCTGTACAAAACCCCAACGTCCCTCTTCATCTGCCACGGAAAATCTGCCGAAACCTCTGATGGTGTTTGCTTCTCCACAGCAAGACTAAAACTGATGGTGAAGGCAGAGAAATCCCACAAATATAAAATATGTAAACATTAAATGGATTCTAGGAGGGAAACATCTAGTGCCAACTTCTTTAGAGTGCAGTAGCATCATGATTGAAACATTTTTCAAATTTGGAGTTGTCAAGGTTGTTAAGACAATGGCATGCTCTTAATCCAGAGTACACATGACCTGGAGTGGGCATTGAAAAGTTTCTTGTTAATCAAGTCTCACATTAAAGTTAAAGTTTTCTTTGCCAGGTCAAAAATGATCTGCTTTAAAAGAACTAGAGTAGTTCCAAGATCATCTCATACGTAATAAAATAACTGAATTCCTATGCTCCAACTTCACTACTTGTAGTGAACTACTATTTGTAGTGATCTTTCAAAAATACTTCTTACATGCTTGATGAACAAACTAGCTGTGGCAGAATTGACAGATGTGTGGAACTGACCACATACACACCATACACAGCCACAATGAATTGAAATAAACTTTATCCAACTGAATTGGATTCTAGTTAAATATTGGTGACTTTTACATGCATTAAATACTTAGGGTTTGTCCAAACAAAAATTAAGTACAGCCACCGTTCATCCCAAACAGATTGTGCAAGAAAAAGATAGACTTCAGTCAAGTTCCTCCGGAGAAGAACAGCCTCAAAAATTCGTTAGTGACGTTTATCAAGAGCAGCACATAAGACATGATAAAACAATGCAACCATTGTTTGGTACAAAGGTTTTCTAGTCACAGGCTAATTTGCAAAACCCAATCCTTGGTTGGACCTTTTCTTTTTTATTTAATACAGCATAACAAAACTAGTTAATCCACACACACACATACACACACACACACACACACCACACACACACACACACACACATACACATATATGTATACGTAAATATACACTCAATGCGATATTACCATGTTTGAGAACCAAGAATTTATCTTGAAGAATCTGTAAATTAAGTTAAGTTAGTCTTGGAACTAACTCAGGCAATAATAGGTATACCTTCAAACAACCATTCACAATGCAAGATCAGATAAAACATAATTTTAATAAAATAATTTTAAAGAATGATTTGCTAAATAAAACCAACCTTCTGGATGATCAATTCTCAATGGTGTTTAAGTAGCTGCCTTTATTTATAAAAATAACATTTAAAGAAATATTGGTGGGGGGTCAAGTGTAGGTGGCAGGCATGAAGTGATGTGACTCCGAACCAGTTTCTCGAATCACTTCATAATGATGGGGGTTAGTGTCACTGTAGATTCCCTGAGATTGCTTATATTGTTCTTCTTTGGCAAAGGGATGATGGTGGAGGACTTTAGGCAGAGTGGGATGGAGCACTGGGTGAGGGACTGATTAAAGATGCTGGTGAAAACCCCAGCTAGCTGATCTGCGCAGTCCCTCAGCACCCTCCCTGTCACACCATCAGGTCCAGCAGCTTTCTGACGATTTAATGCCCTTAGGATTCCCCTCACTTCCTGTACCTGCACAGTGAAGGTCTGGTTGTGGAGGGATGACAGCAACAGTGTGGGCTCCACTGGTGACTCAGCTTCAAAATGGGTGAAGAAGTGGTTAAGAACCTCTGCCAGTGAGGCATCCTTGGAGACTGTGGTGGTGTTGCTGGAACTGAAGTTGGTGATATGCTGGACCCCTTGCCACACCTGCCGACTGTTGTTGCTGTTGAGTTTTCACAGTCTGTGTGGTGGGGAGTGCTCGCTTCTTCATTGATGTATAGACAGAAAAGCAACGGTCCTAAAATGGAACCCTGTGGAACTCCCATCATGCAATTTTGAAAGCTATCATTACTAGTCATTAAAATGGATATTTAACATTTTTGCCCACAACAGTGGGGACAAAATATGTTAATATTATGGGACATTTCTTAGCTTTTTCCTATTTTTCAACTGCTTTTTTTGTCTAGGTTTCTTTAGTGATTTGTGGGAAGTAAGTGAACTCTACTTTATGCAGTATTTATGGAACTTTGACAGCGTTTAAAACACTACAAACATGATAAAAAGTGGGTAACCATGAAAGGCAGAAACAAATGAGCAGCAGTGTGCAAAGAAAAAAAAAACTCACTTAGTTTCAGAATCCGACTACAGAACAGCAGATAAGAACACCAACTGTTGACACTATTTCATCACAGTTTATATTACATCATCTCTACTCGCCTCCATTAACTCTCTTAACATTGTAAACATACAGCATGCTCATACAGTCTAAGGTTCCTGGAACTGTGTATGGTACGATTAGTGTAGTTGACTGCACAAAGACACAAAATTAAAGCTGAAATAACAAAACTTAATTTAAAGAAAACCTCAACAACATAGACACAAGGTCAATTTGATTAGGGAGCTGAAATGTTGTCCATTATGAAAGGAGAAACTGTATGCATTATAATAATTACGCACTGGTTCCTTCTTATTCCAAAAACATCCGTTCTGTCATTTCGCCAGAATTCCGAGTGTCAGAGATTAACAGGCTCCCTGTGATGCTGTGGGCAAACGTTCTGCACAGTTAAATCTATTATAATAGACTTTCAATAGATTTTCTTGCAGAATAATTTTACCTTAGCCTTTTCAGCTTTGCCATCCGCATGCAGCCAATAAAACTGAAGGAATGTTTATTCGGTTTAAATTTTACCTTACACATGTAAATAATATAAGGAAAGTATAAGAGGGCAGAGGAATGTCATAGAAGCAAAACACAACAGTAAAGCCTATTCTTTCATTTAGTTTAAATGTGGAGAAAAAACACCCTGACTCTTTCATCATAATACTGGGAGATTTTAACAGCGCAGATCTCTCTAATGAGCTCCCAAAATACAGACAGCATATTAAGTGTCCCACCAGAGACAAAAACACACTGGACCACTGTTACACAGCTTTTAAGGACTCATACCATGCTGTTACCAGGGCTGCTCTGGGACTTTCGGATCATTGCCTTATCCACCTCATCCCAACTTACAGACAGAAACTAAGAGCTTGCAAACCCGTGGTTCACACTGTTAAAAAGTGGACTGAGGAATCGAAGGCCTGCTTTGAAGGCCTGCTTTGAATGCACACACTGGACTGTTTTTGAAACCTCAGCCACTGATTTAAACAAACTAACTGTTGTGGTGACATCATACATCAGTTTCTGTGAGAACATGTGTGTGCAGACCAAGACCTTCTGCACCTTTGGGAACAACAAGCCATGGTTTACTCCACACCTCAGGAATCTGCGCAGGGACAAGGAAGAAGCTCACAGCAGTGGAGATTGGGCACGGTACAGGCAGGCCATGAACAGACTTACAAAGGAGATCAAAGCAGCCAAGAGAAGCTACAGTGAGAAGCTGAAAAACAGCCTTTCTACTGGTGACACTTCGGCTGTATGGACTGGTCTGAGAAACCTGACTGCCTACAGAAGCCCCACCACCCTTCCTGAACAAAGTCCTCACCTGGCCAACCGTCTGAATGGCTTCTACTGCAGACATGACAAGAAGCCATTCACACCTCAAACCAACTCCTCCACATCCCATTCAGGAACAAGTTCGACCAGTAAAGCAACCAACCCCCTACCTTCAGATCCTCTGCCTGCACTAAAGATCTCTGAGGAAGATGTAAATAGGCTCTTTCAGCGCATGAAAATAAAAAAAGCTGGAGGACCTGATAACGTCTCCCCATCATGCCTGAAAACCTGTGCACATCAACTCGCTCCAATCTTCACCCGGATCTTCAACAAGTCACTGGAGAAGTGTGAGGTCCCCTCCTGCTTCAAACGATCCACCATCATCCCAGTGCCCAAGAAACCCACCATCCTAGGATTAAATGACTACAGGCCTGTAGCCCTGACGTCTGTGGTCATGAAATCCTTTGAGCGGCTGGTGTTGAAGCACCTGAAAGACATCACAGGCCCTCTACTGGACACCCTGCAGTTTGCTTACCGAGCAAACAGGTCGGCAGATGATGCTGTTAACTTGGGTCAACACGTCATCCTGCAACACCTCGACCGCCCAGGGACCTACGCCAGGATCCTGTTTGTAGACTTCAGCTCGGCCTTCAACGCTATCATACCAGACATCCTCCACCAGAAGCTCACCCAGCTCAACGTCCCAGCCTCCACCTGTCAGTGGATCAACAGCTTCCTGGCGGACCGAAAGCAGTAGGTAAGACTGGGGAGCAACTTCTCCCGAATCAGATCAATAAGTACTGGTGCCCCCCAGGGGTGTGTTCTATCCCCACTCCTCTTCTCCCTGTACACAAATGACTGCACCTCAGCGGACTCGTCCGTAAAACTCCTTAAGTTTGCAGATGACACCACTGTCATTGGACTGATCCAGGATGGTGATGAGTCTGCATACAGACAGGAGGTGGATCGCCTGAAACACTGGTGTAGTCAGAACTGCCTGGAACTTAACCCACTCAAGACTGTGGAGATGGTGGTGGACTTTCGGAAAACACCACCTCCATACACCATCCTCAACAACACCGTGTCGGCTGTGGATCACTTCAGGTTCTTAGGAACCACCATCTCTGAGGACCTGAGATGGTCTTCACACATAGACACTGTTCGAAAGAAGGCCCAGCAGAGACTGTACTTCCTGAGGCAACTCAAGAAGTACAACCTTCCACAGGAGCTGCTGGTCATCTTCTACACTGCCATCATTCAGTCTGTCCTGTCTTCATCTATCTCAGTGTGGTTTGGTTCATCCACAAAACAGGGCAGGTCCAGACTGCAACGAATAATCAGGACTGCAGAGAGAATCATCAGGGCTGACCTTCCCTCCATCCAGGACTTATACAGGTCAAGGGTCAGGAAAAGAGCTGCTAAAATCTCTGCAGATCCCACACACCCTGCACACACAAACTGTTCAGGGTTTTACCTTCAGGCCGCCGCTACAGAGCGCTGTTCACTAAAACCAGCCGCCACAGAGACAGTTTCTTCCCCCAGGCTGTTTCTCTGTTGAACATTCAATAGAGTACAAAACAACAGCATACAGATGTTGCAAATGCACCTTTTTATTTATTTATATATGTGTATATTTGTACATTGTAGATATGTATATTCTGTAGTGCAAAAACAAAAACCAAAGAGCAAAGTGTACCGGAGTCAAATTCCTTGTTTGTATGTACAAACTTGGCAATAAAGCTGATTCTGATTCTGATATCAGAAATAGGACAGGAAGTGTACAATTATTTAACTAATCCCACCCCTTCTTTACAATTCAACAGTTGTGTTCTTAACCCTCTCAGTATCATCAAGTCAGCATGGACGAGATATGTTTTTTAGATTTCTTGTTTTCCTCTGTTAAACTGTTATTTTTTGGTCAAAAACTCACAGTAATACTGAACAACTGTCATATTGAAAGCTAAGTCTTTCTTCGTTGAAGGGGCAGAGGTGCTCACTCATTGCCCTTTGAAAAATATTCTATAGACAAAAATATGAATTGTACCTACTTTCCTCAGGGAATTGTGCCTTGCTGATTATTTTTGCATTGTCCTTGGTGAGATGCTCGGTAAAGAAGACATTAGTCTTTTAGATTTATCTTATGTTTCAGCAAAGGGTTTTGGTGCCTACTCCTTACAAACCTTATGATGAGTGTTGGTTGGTCAGTGCTGTTTCATGATGCTTGAGAGTGGCACGCATTAATGCTATTACAGTCCAGGATGGTACCTTTGGCCAGGCAGCGACCTGTTGCTCTGTTAAGCTTACATCAAGCATACAGGTTCCTCTCTACAGTTACAGTGGTCACAAACAGAGCGCAAGAATTTATGTGATACCCACTGATCTTTTTGTCCATCTTATTCTTTGATTCAAGGCTTTCACCTTAAGAATTTACTTTTGTTTCTCTGTGTTTTTAATATGAAGCAACTTGACCTCCTAGACATTGTCAAGAATGTTTTTCTGCTATAGCCTGTAAGCAAAAATTGACATCTGTTTCTGATGCAACACTATAATACTATAATTATCCTTCTTTATCTGTTCCAAAAACCAGAACTGATGTGTGTTTGGATCATTGCACTGATAAAACAATCAATTATGTCCAAGTTTCAACAAGCAAACTATCAATTTGAGGTGAAGTTAAAGCATTTGGAGGCAGTCCTTCTCTTCATTCCATCCACCTTGTGCAATGCTCCAGTTTCTCTGGCAGTAAAGTCCCACAGCATGGTGCTGCTTGTGAAAGTGGTCTTTGGTCAAGTCTCCCCTTGAATAATCCAAACACTCTTTCTGTCAACGCCTACAAGTTAGATCTTTGTCTTATTATAACACACAACTTCTCTCTAGAGAGTATTTGGCTTTGGATTGACCATCTGGGCAAGGAGTTTGATGGGCAGATTTCTTGGCCAGTGGCCTCTTAATCTATAAAATGATTAAACTTGATTAACTGTGGCGAGTGACACAGGTGGTCCACAAGTTTCCAGTTTACAATGTGCTTGAGACTAGGTGGTTCCTGATTATGAGGAACATCCTCTGAGTGTGACTATCTAGGTCAGATGGCTGAAACCTGGATAAAATTGGATGAGACAATTGATCATAAAAACACATCAGAACTGGTTTTGGAATGGATTAATCAGGCTTCTGGAATGCCCTTCCCAAACCCCCAACCTCAAACTTATTAAACATATGGGCTATGCTTTAAAGTGGGGTCCATCTCAGGAAACCAACCAATTTAAATGAACTCTGCCAATTACAATATGCTAAGAACAGATGTCAAAATATCCTGCCAGAATAATGACTGAAGCTTTTTGTTGGCATATTAATATTATCCAGAGTATGTATTTATATTTAAGCGTGTGCATAATTTAGACACTCTGTGGCTTAGAAAAAATCTATAATAAATTCAAAACTGCTACATCCAGGTTTTGCTTTTAAATGTCAATACATTATTTGGTGTATGATTATTATACTTTTCAAACATGAAAATATATATGGCTTTCATGAAGTGTAGCAAGCAAATGTCAACCTTTTACAAAAACTGGAAACCAAAAAAGTCAACAGACCAGTATAGAATTCATGTTTCAACCATGATACAAATCAATTTAATGTGTTGATTTAATACAGTGCAATTTGATGCAATGTATTTTGTGAAAACACTAATATACAAGCAGATGGCAGCTGCAGTTTAGACTCAGCAAAATGACTTGTTGATACAGCTGTAGTGTGTTAAACTATGTAGAATGCGATTATTTGTTTAATTGCATGATCTATAGGCACTGGCAGATGTGTTACACTTACAGAGGACACATTCAATGTAAAAACTATAGGAAAAGAACACAGGCTGTTTTTGTTGGGTGAGCACAAATCTGTCTTCTTGACCTGTTTACTTTTACAAAGCTTGCCATTGTTTTTCTGCATAACGGATCTTTAGGTAATGTAAAAGTACTCCAGAAGTTTTATGTGTTCCCTATAATTGGACACTCATTCATAGAGTTGGGTGACATGGACAAAACATATAACAATACTTTGTTCTGTACTGAATGCTTTTCATAATTATCACAACACAATTTTAAATAAAAAATCCAAATTCTAAAACAGCATATGTTTCATTACAAACTAAAGGAACAAATTAAGATTAACTTTCTTAATAATAACAGATTTATTGCCATAAATTAATTTTTGGTTCTGGAGTTAAAAGCCGTAATTCTCTATATGGGACACTAAGGATTGTAAACTATTTAAATGTCAAACATTACAGTTTCTCACATAGCAATATGTATTTATGTACAAGTTCCATTTGCAGTACTGTTTAGAAGTTCAAATTAGTTTGAATGCAAATCAAATTTAGAATACTGTTTGTAATCTCTTCTCCATCTTGTAAAAATAACTGAATAACAGTGACCCCACATGCTGCTTGACAGACCACATGTACTGTCTGTTTTGAGTTCATTCATTTGTATTTTCCTTTGTGTTTTTAAATTATTGTGTCCTCCATTGGTGTGTGTGCTGTGTATTGCTTCAGCTAAACATCTAAACCATACTGTGTAAATTTCAAGATTTGATCACAGTAAAATAGAAGGAGTTCAATAAAAGGACCAGAGCAGACAAGCAAGGGCAGGTTTGACATTTATTTCTGTAAGAAGGGTTTTTCATAAAATGTATAAACTGCTTCAAAACAATAGACAGGTAGAATAGAATTCCGTTCCTAGACTGACAGGTAAATCGAGAGCTTTGCTTTCGGCTCAGCTCTCTCTTCACCACAACGGACCGCCGCAGTGCCCCCACTACTGCAGCAGCCGCACCGATCCGTCTGTCGATCTCCCATTCCATTCTTCCCTCACTCGTGAACAAGACCCTGAGATACTTGAACTCCTCCACTTGAGGCAGGAACTACCCTACAACCAGAAGAGGACAAGCCACCCTTTTCCGGTCGAGAACCATGGCCTCGGACTTGGAGGAGCTGATCTTCATCCCAGCCGCTTCACACTTGGCCGCAAACCGCCCCAGCTCATGCTGTAGGTCTTACCTAGAGGGGGCCAGCAGGACCACGTCATCCGCAAAAAGAAGAGACTAAATCTACTGGTCCCCAAACCAGACCCCCTCCCGCCCTTGGCTGCGCCTAGAAATCCTGTCCATAAAAGTTATGAACAGGACCAAGGCAGCCCTGCCGGAGTCCAACATGCACCGGGAACAGGTCCAACTTAGGAGTTTGGTCCGACAATGCGGACCAAACTCCTGCTCCACTTGTACAGAGACCGGTGGCCCCTAATAAAGGGCCCCCGATTCCATACTCCTGGAGCACCTCCCACAGGTCCAGTGCTGGTCCAGTGTTCCACGGCCAGGACGAAAAACCACACTGCTCCCCCTGAAGCTGAGGTTCGACTATCGGCCGGACTCTCCTCTCCAATACCCTGGTGTAGGCCTTATCAGGGAGGCTGAGGAGTGTGATCCCCCTGTAGTTGGAACACACCCTTCTTATGAAGGGGGACCACCACCCCAGTCTGCCAGTCAAGAGGCACTGTCCCCGACCGCAATGCTGAAGAGGCGTGTCAACCATGACAGCCCCACAACATCCAGAGACTTGAGGTACTCAGAGCGGATCTCATGCACCCCCGAAGCCCTGCCAGCACAGAGCTATTAGACCACCTCGGTGAGATCAGCCTGGGTGATGAAAGAGTCAAACCCCGAGTCCCCAGCCTCTGTTTCCACCAGGGAATACGTGATGGCAGGATTGAGGAAATCCTCGAAGTATTCCTTCCACCGCCAGCAGCAGCCTCCCACCCCCACTGTAAACAGTCGGCGAAGCACTGCTTCCCCCTCCTGAGCCACCGGACTATTTGCCAGAAACGCTTCGAGGCCAACCGGTAGTCCTTCTCCATGGCCTCACCAAACTCCTCCCAGGCCTGGGTTTTTGCCTCTGCCACAGCCCGAGCCGCAGCACGCTTGGCCTCATGCCCATCAGCCACCTCAGGAGTCCCACAAGCCAACCACAGCTGATAGGACTCCTTCTTCAGCTTGACAATGTCCCTTACTGCCGGTGTCCACCACCGGGTTCGGGGATTGCAGCCGCGACAGGCACCGCAGACCTTACGGCTGCAGCTATGGGCAGCAGCATCGACAATTGATGCGGAGAACATGGTCCACTCGGACTCTATGTCTCCAACATCCCCCGGAATCTGGTCAAAGCTCTCCCAGAGGTGGGAGTTGAATATATCCCTGGCCGAGGGCTCTGCCAGACATTCCCAGCAGACCCTCACTATGCGCTTGGGCCTGCCAAGTCTGTCCAGCTTTCTCCTCTTCCAGCGGATCCAACTCACCACCAGGTGGTGATCAGTGGACAGCTCAGCCACTCTCGTCACCCGAGTGTCCAAAACATGCGGCCGAAGGTCTGACGATACGACAACAAAGTCGATTATCCCGACTATTTTTAGTCGATATCTCTTGACCTCCCACACAAGCGCCGGTTCCTTACCCCCCAGTGAGGTGACATTCCATGTCCCTAGAGCCAGCCTAAGCATCCGGGAATCGGGCCACTGAGGTCTCCACCTTCATCAGCCACCCAATCCTCTTTAATTCTCAAGACCCTCTGACTGACTTATTTGTGACCTCATGTCAACAGTTCTGACGTAATTTACCTTGCAATTTGACTGAGGGTCTCTTATTTTGAAATATACTGGATGCTCTTTACTTTTCCCATGTCTGACTTCCTGTCTGGCTCGAGCTGGCATATAGAAATGTATGTGCTTCAGATTCTCTGAATTCAGGAGCAACCTTTACTGGACAGAATAGGCAGAAGCTCAAAATAAGGCAGCTTTTTCTCCAAAAAACAAGACAGTGATCTGCTTATTAATCGGCGAACATTTTGGGGAAAACCTGGTCTGATCCGGAGAGACAGCATCCACCCCACTTTGGATGGAGCAGCTGTTCTTTCTAGGAATCTGGCTGAATTTATTAGCCCTCCAAAACTCTGACAACCCAGGGTTCAGACCAGGAAGCAGGGTCGTAGTTTAACACTCCTCTCTGCAGCTTCTGTACCTTTACCCACCCATTACCCTATTAAGACAGTGTCTTGCCCACGGCCAAAATTGAATAGATTGACAAATAATCTAAAAGGAGGAAATCATGAAAATCTCCTAAAAATAAACACAACTCAGACTAAAAAGAAAAAATAAAACAATTAAATGTGTTTTAGTGAACATAAGATCTCTCTTTTCAAAGACTTAGCTAGTTATGACTTGATTTGTGACAATCACTGATTTATTTTGTCTCACAGAAACCTGGTTGCAGCAAGAAGATTATGTTACTACAAATGAGTCAACTACTACTTATTATTTAGCTACAACAATAGCTACAACTCTTTTGAATATAAAATTCTTAGTTTTCCTCATCCAAACTGCAAAGCACTAAAACCACTTCTGTTTGTTGTTTTGTACCATCCATCAGGCCTTTAATCTCAATTTTTAGATCAGTCTTCAGACCTTTTATCTGATTTAGTCTTAAATACAGATAAGGTTATAATAGTGGGGGATTTTAACATTCATGTTGACACTGAAAGTGATAGCCTAAATATAGCCTTTAATGCTATCTTAGACTTAATTCTTAGACACCACCATTTCCCTGATTAGGAGTGCCTGCAGGATTTTATCAGAGTGTAGGCAGAAGACAAAAGCAAATTACGGTTCAGGACTATGCGTCTACTGCCGATGTTGACACAAAAGACTGTTTGTTATTGTATTTTGTTAATAATTTAGATAAAATTTAAGAAGAAAATTAAGTCAAATAATTAAAATAATTGATTTTATTTTTTGTATCAAAGCAAGGTACGCAGTCCGCACAGTCTTACAGCTGTACTGCCCGATCATACAACTGATTAATTAAAAGTCGGACACTGAATATTTATTTTTATGTTCCACGTTCAAACACGCCATTTTTTTCTCGCCAGTGATCATAATATTAGGCTACAGCTAACAAAAAGGGTATTAACACGCACAATAAAAATCAAAATAAAAAGTCAAACTCACCCCAGTTCTAAATATTTCCGAAGAAGTGTGTCCATCTGTCATTATGCTGGATAAAGTCTCTGGCTATCCTCAAAGCATCCACTGTGGTCAAAACCTCCCTGTGTGTGTGGGCGCACATCAAGCTATTCAGTCTTCTCTGGGTAATTGTTGATCTTAAATACGTCTTGACACGACGAAGGGATGAGAAACACCTGTCAGGACCTGCAGTGGACACAGGGATGGTGTAGAATAATTTTAACAGTTTGTGCACCTCTCGGAGTAGATTTTATTGCCACAGGAGTGGCATTCATTGCCGACTCTACTGAGGCTATTGTTGGGCCTCCCTCAATCCCAGAAGTCTAAATCACGTCCGGCAACATTCCCAGCTGCGCACGGAGAGTGTCACTGTCAAAATCTCTCTTGTAGAGATCCATTATTAGAGAAGGGAAAGATGGAGTCTCTTTTTTTAGAACTGCTCCAGAGCAGCTGGGACATGCAAATCTCTCTGTTCAAAACGCCGCTCCAATTCACCATCAAGTAGATCCAGGACCTCAAAGTGTATTTTTCTATAACAATCCACTGGGTTCTGGAATGTGTGTGCAGACTCTCTTCCTGAATCTAGTCTAGCATGGCGTTTCTGTTGCCGGGGCAACACTGGGGCGTCTGTGAGACCTTGCAAGTGTTCCAAAACGTTTTTGTAAAACTCGTCAACTCGTCAAAAACGTGATCTGATCTCTTTCTCTGAATGAAGCTCCTTGTCAAAGCTACAGCCTTTTGTGTATCCTGTAATGATATGTTTACAGTTTGTAAGGTTCTAGACAGCTGCTCAGACAGGGGGAAAACACATGAGCGCCAGATGCAGACCAAAAAATTTGCTAAATATGTCCAGCGCAGCCAAAATTTGTCCAGCTTTCCTACCAGCACCGCTGTATGATTCTTCATTTATTTCAGTCATCAGCGTGGAAAGTAAAGCGTAGTTATCAAGGGCAGATTTCACTGCACCTGTGCGCACTGTCCATCTCGTTGGGCAAAGAGTGCGCAGGTTACTATTGCCGGGGGCCATTTCATGTTTTAAGACTTGAAACTTGTGGCTCTGTTTGGGAGATTGTTTCACAATATGTGCAACTTCTTTCACAAATCCAGCTTATCTGTCATGACTTTAAATTTTTTTCCCTATTTCTTGCAAACATAAATGAAGACAATGCGCAAAGCAATGCGCATAAACAGCTGCCGGATTGTCCCGTTTGAAGCTTGCTTCAACTCCATTCAAATGTCCAGACATACTTGCTGCCCCATAATATGCCTGTCCACGGCACATACTGGGCAAAATGACGCGTTTGACACAGCGTTAGCCACTTGAAATCTTTAAACCACTGTGGCTGAACAGACCGGCTTTTCTGTGTTACACCTTGTACCCGTCTTGTCCCAGAGAGAATTGCTGGGTCGTCTGCTTGGTGAGACTTTGTCAGATCCCTGCAACAGTCGCTGGAGCAGTGAACTTCAGCCTGGCTTGTAGAAGAAGAAGATGTGGAAGCTGGGAGCTCTGGAGCAATGGATGATTCTACAGTCGGGCTGGAAGGCGGCAAACATTTTTCTGGAGGTGCGGCTATCACGGTGACAGAACAGTGACCAAATTAACAAAGGCAGATAGATTAACATGTGCTGTAGATTAAATTGCTCGCTGGATGACACCCACCAGATATAGTATGGACAGCCGAGGCAGCAGCAGCACACCCAGGGTTATCCTCTATGTCTGCTGTAGCGACAAACAAGCAAGGGGAAGCAGCAGACCCATCTGCTGAAGCATCCCCATGGGTTAAAGTACGGTAAACCACAGGTGGAATATCTGCAGCCGAAATTCCCTTCACTTTTGGTGGCATTGTGCCAAAAAAATCTGTTATTTTACGTTTCATTGTAAACAATAAAAATGGACACTAACGAGGATATCAAACTGATACCGATTAGAAGCAATGCTTGGTGGCTAACGTTTGTGTGGGAAAAGTTTTGTTCACATCGCATGACACAAAGAGCCAATAAATGTTTAGATAGAATCATTTATCGCTCTCAATGGGAACGATGCTGCTGTCTGATCTGTATTTAAAAAAGCCTATCTATTGAAGAGTTCCATTTTATTTGTGTAACTTTTTCTAATTATTTTACATCTTTGATGACCAAAAGTAGGTAGGGCCCTGGCCCTACCGGCCATACCGGTTCCGCGGTTCTTGATCCTTGGTAAATTGATATGTACCACAGGCTTTTAAAGTAGCTGTAATTAAACATTTACTTAAGAAACCTTCACTTGATCAAGATGATTTAATAAATTACAGACCTATATCCATTCTTCCGTTCTTATCTAAAATTCTTGAGAAAATAGTTGCTAATCAAATGTGTGAACATTTACACACCAATGATCTGTTTGAGTTTCAGTCA
Organism: Crenichthys baileyi; assembly: GCA_036173005.1. Taxonomy (NCBI): domain Eukaryota; kingdom Metazoa; phylum Chordata; class Actinopteri; order Cyprinodontiformes; family Goodeidae; genus Crenichthys; species Crenichthys baileyi. The sequence goes on along the minus strand of JAHHUM010000003.1, from coordinate 1,254,971 downwards.
TGTTTCAAAGCTCATCATAGCACTGAAACAGCTCTGCTGAAAGTCACTAATTATATTTTTCTAGCCTCAGATAATGGACTTGTGTCTGTACTTGTCCTGTTAGATCTCCGTGCTGCATTTGATACAGTCGATCACAACATTCTCTTAGAAAGGCTGGAATATGCTGTAGGGATCAGGGAAACAGCACTAGGCTGGTTTAAATCGTATTTGTCTGAAAGATTCCAGTTTGTTTAAGTTTATTCATGGAGTACCACAGGGTTCAGTTCTTGGGCCAATTCTCTTCACTATATATATGCTTCCAATAAGTAAAATTATCAGTCAGCGTAGGATACATTTTGACTGTTATGCTGATGATACTCAGCTTTACTTATCCATAAATTCTGATGAGCCCAACCAGTTAGATAGACTTTTTGATCAGGACATGTAATTTAAATCCCATTTAATTTTATTTTGTTTATTATTTGCTCCATCTGCTCCATATTTATTGTAATACTTTGATGTTATCAGCATAGCTGTATGGGGCCATGGTGATCGTATATTGTAAGTTTGGTGACATTTTACACTAATATTACCACAGTATTAAGAACTTTTGTGTTTCTTTTGAAATGGGTAAAGCAGTCTTAAATCATCAATAAAAAGTTTCACTAATGTAATGGTAAATGATTTTTGTTTGTGTGGGTATAAGTGAGGGACATTAGGTTCCTCCATAGGGTGTCCAGACTCAGCTTTAGAGATAAGGGGAGGACCTCCATCTTCCAGGAGAGGTTCAGAGTAGAGCTGCTGTTCCTCTGCATGGAAAGGAGTCAGTAGAGGGGATCTTGGCTTTAGGATGCTTATTTGGCTCCTCCATTTGGAGATTTTCCAGACATTTCACTCTGGTTGAGCAGATGTAGAACTTGCTAAATGGCCTATATATCCCTTATGGTCTGGAACATCTTAAGATACCCCAAAATGAGCTGGGAAATGTTTCTAGAGTGTGATGTCGGAGTTCTCCTCGCTGGACCGCTTTGTAACACGGTGATACCAGTTTGCCCAGCAGAAATGTTGTAATGTTCACATAAAATGTGAGATTTTACCATAATGTGCTGTTGGCACCATTGTTTTTCATTCTTAAATTACAGTTTGCTGTGTGTTGTTTTCTCCTCCTTTCTCCGTCTGTCTCTGTGTTGGTTTCAACATTACCCTTGGATGCTCCTAGATTCAGTTTCACGTAAGCAGCAACATCACAAGAAACATCAGTATTATCTCCATTTTGTTCACTTTTAGTAACATTATTCCAGGACCAATTCACATTTTGCCTCTGGAATGGGCTGGAAATTAACTAAAAGATGGGCTCCGAAACAGATTATCCGTTGTTACAAAATGGCTGTTTTGTAATTTACTCTATAGGTCAAAGGGGGTCATATGGATCCTAAATATCAGTTTGAACAGATTTCTTAATATTCATTTGAGACCCTTATAGAGTCTATGTAGACACTGGCTGCGAACCTGCTGTCTCACTGTTTCTTATCACGTCACTTATGTGAGTGTGTCTAAAAACATGCCCGGTCATGAATCAAGTACTTTTTTTTTTTCTTTTTTTTACCGTGTCCTGTCTGGCAGGAAAGCACTCAGAATTGTTGTCTGGGTGCCAGGAAAAGAGCCCAACAGAATTACTTTCACAAGTGGAGCATTACAGCTAACGCTTTAAGGCTCTGCTTGATATTCATAAAAAGAAACTATATTAGAAACTGCTTTGGGATTATTTCAATTGTTACGGACACGGAGACAGAAAAGGAAAGGAAAAAAAAAGAAGCACGAAAGAGAGAAAGGGGGGCAAAAAGGAAAAGGGGAGAGAAGGAGAATAGAACGGGGGAAAGAAAGAAGGATGAAGAGAATACAAGATAACACCCTGCTTGCTTCTACACCTGCAGAAATGTTCGTATTACCAGCCTTTTTACCGTTCACGGTACTTATGAATGCAAGATGTATTTAGTGGTAAATGCAGCTCAATATAGAACATTTGTGTATTTGTTAACACCTGAATCTAAACACCTGTGGGTCTGAGTGTGAGCGCGCATGCGCATACAAGGTTTCTCCATAAAAATATGCAATAGTGAGTGTGAGGAGCCACAGACCCGCCCCCCTGGACCCGGGACAGATACGGAGGAGATCCAAGCCACAGACATCCAAATGCCCCTCAGAGCACAGCAACCCCAGGAGAACCACCACCGGGACTACCGTAAGCCCCCCAGAGAGGAGCAGGGGAGAATCCCAAGGGAACCACCCAGCAGCCACAGTGCAGAAGCCCCAGGGAGCTGCAGCGACAGGCCCACAGGCCACACCGGCAGCCATCTACGCCCAAGTAGATCCAGCCATGGACCCAGAGACCCGAGACCCCGGGACATATCACTCCCCAACCAGAGGTCTGACCGAGCCCAGGGGTCCAGGCCCGACAAGCAGCCACCAGGAGTGAGCCAGCACACACCAAAGCACCCAGCCCCGGATACCGAGAACCACAAGTACACCGGTGGGCAGAGATACCAACCACCGGCAGGAAGTGTGGCGGGGAGGGAGAGGAACCGATCCGGAAGAGGGAGCAGCCCAAGACCCAACCTGACACAAAAAACAGGCACATACAATCCCATTTTAAACAGGTTTCTAGGATTTCCTTATCACCTCCAGAACATTGCCAAATTTAAAAACGTCCTATCCAGGAGTGACACTGTAAGACTAGTCCATGCATTTGTTACTTCAAGGCTGGACTATTGTAATTCTTTACTATTAGGATGTCCACAAAATGCAGTTAAAAGCCTTCAGCTGATTCAAAATGCTGCAGCAAGAGTTCTGATGAAAATTAAAAAGAGAGATCATATTTCTCCTATTTTAGCTTCCCTTCACTGGCTCCCTGTTAAATGCAGAATAGAATTTAAAATTCTCCTTCTAACATATAAAGGCCTTAACGATCAAGCTCCATCATACATCAGAGATCTGATTGTTTTATATATTCCTAACAGAGCACTTTGTTCTCAGACTGCAGGTTTACTGGTGGTTCCTAGAGTCTCTAGAAGTAGAATGGGAGGCAGATCCTTTAGTTATCAGGCTCCTCTCCTGTGGAACCAGCTCCCAGTTTTAGTCCCGTGAGGCAGACACCTGTCTACTTTTAAGGCTAGGCTTAAAACTTTCCTTTTTGATAAAGCTTATAGTTAGAGTGGCTTAGGTTATCCTGAGCTATCTCTGTAGTTATGCTGCTATAGGCTTAGGCTGCTGGAGGACCTAATGACCACTTTCATTCTCTCTGCTACATTCTCATACTACTCTCCAATTTTGCATTATTTGCTGTTATTTCAGCTTTTAACTTTATGTTGTCTCTCTTTTCTCTTCCTAGAAGCTACACCCGGCCTGACACAGGTACCTACCTGTGACACCTTTTTGGAGGGGGCATCCTCCAAGCTTCTGCTGCCAACAACTTAATGCTCACTTTCTACCGATGATAAACTTGGCCCTGTTTTTCAGTGTTTAACGCTATTTTTCTCCTAGACATAGTTAGGTCAAGCTACTGACTGAGCTTTTACTGTGACTAACTGTATGTGCTCTTTTTCATACTCTAAACTTGAAAACTGGCTAAGAGTTTATCTGTTTTTTTTTTCTTCCTAGATAAAACCACTAGAGGAGCTACATCCATTAACATTTACTTTTCCTTCCCAGAGAAAGTACTCCTGGATCAGTGCTTCTGTGTTCTTTTTCCTTCTCTGCTCTGTTCTCTCAAACCCCCAGTTGATCGTGGCCAATGGCCGCTCACACTGAGCCTGGTTCTGCTGGAGGTTTCTTCCTGTTAAAAGAGAGTTTTTCCTCTCCTCTACATGCATGCTCAGTATGAGGGATTGCTTCAAAGTCAACACCAGAGACTGCCCACTGTTGCTACATGCTCATCCAGGAGAAGTGACTGCTACAAGTCACTGACTCAAAGCAATCTGCTGGGCTTCCTTAGATAGAAAAACAGTTTTATCCATTTTGAATAAATACCTGAATCTGACTGCACTGTTCAATGGTTAGGACTAATTGGAATGTACAGGGGTTTGACAATGAAACTGAAACACCTGTCATTTTAGTGTGGGAGGTTTCATGGCTAAATTGGACCAGCCTGGTAGCCAGTCTTCATTGATTGCACATTGCACCAGTAAGAGCAGAGTGTGAAGGTTCAATTAGCAGGGTAAGAGCACAGTTTTGCTCAAAATATTGAAATGCACACAACATTATGAGCGACATACCAGAGTTCAAAAGAGGACAAATTGTTGGTGCACGTCTAGCTGGCGCATCTGTGACCAAGACAGCAAGTCTTTGTGATGTATCAAGAGCCACGGTATCCAAGGTAATGTCAGCATACCACCAAGAAGGACAAACCACATCCAACAGGATTAACTGTGGACGCAAGAGGAAGCTGTCTGAAAGGGATGTTCGGGTGCTAACCCGGATTGTATCCAAAAAACATAAAACCACGGCTGCCCAAATCACGGCAGAATTAAATGTGCACCTCAACTCTCCTGTTTCCACCAGAACTGTCCGTCGGGAGCTCCACAGGGTCAATATACACGGCCGGGCTGCTATAGCCAAACCTTTGGTCACTCATGCCAATGGCAAACGTCGGTTTCAATGGTGCAAGGAGCAAAAATCTTGGGCTGTGGACAATGTGAAACATGTATTGTTCTCTGATGAGTCCACCTTTACTGTTTTCCCCACATCCGGGAGAGTTACGGTGTGGAGAAGCCCCAAAGAAGCGTACCACCCAGACTGTTGCATGCCCAGAGTGAAGCATGGGGGTGGATCAGTGATGGTTTGGGCTGCCATATCATGGCATTCCCTTGGCCCAGTACTTGTGCTAGATGGGCGCGTCACTGCCAAGGACTACAGAACCATTCTTGAGGACCATGTACATCCAATGGTTCAAACATTGTATCCTGAAGGCGGTGCCGTGTATCAGGATGACAATGCACCAATACACACAGCAAGACTGGTGAAAGATTGGTTTGATGAACATGAAAGTGAAGTTGAACATCTCCCATGGCCTGCACAGTCACCAGATCTAAATATTATTGAGCCACTTTGGGGTGTTTTGGAGGAGCGAGTCAGGAAACGTTTTCCTCCACCAGTATCACGTAGGGACCTGGCCACTATTCTGCAAGAAGAATGCCTTAAAATCCCTCTGACCACTGTGCAGGACTTGTATATGTCATTCCCAAGACGATTTGACGCTGTATTGGCCGCAAGTACACCATACTAATAAATTATTGTGGTCTAAAACCAGGTGTTTCAGTTTCATTGTCCAACCCCTGTATGTACCTGACTTGAAATCTATATGATTCGACTGAACTGACTGAGCCCATTTTAAAGTTACCCACCTTTCACACAATGCAACAGATAACAACACTCTCCAATTATTTTGACCTCTGACTTCCTCACTTCCTGTTGCATGGAGTAAGGGGGAGTCAGGTTTAGCCTAAACCGGCTCAGTTATGGTTGAGGTGCAAACACAACCTCCATTTCTGCTACCTGTGCAACCCCTTTTCTTTTCCAATGGTTACAATCAGTCTGACAGAGAGAGGTACCCCAATCCTTGTGGTTTTTAGTATAACAATGGCCACCAGTGGGCTCTAGATGGACAAACTTTATCAGTTTATTATTTTACTTAGTACCCCTACACATAGCCCATTCTAAACTGGCCAAACTCTAACACTCAGTAGTTTATTCTAACCTCCCCAACAACGCCGCAGCATTCCAAACACTTTGTGAAGTGCCTTGAGACAACATGTGTTGTGAAATGGCGCTATATACATAAAACTGAATTGAATTAAATTTAGCAAATTACTTCTTCATTTCTCATAAACCAATCTTTTTTTTGATGTTTTACACCAGCTGGTGGCATTACAAATAACAGTGAATTGAAGGGGCTAGTAAACATTTTTGCTTAACTCACATATTTTCCAAAACCTAAAAATCTGGTACTATATGTTCTATATTATTTTAAAATAAAATAACTTGAAAATCATGTAGCTGCTGTATAAACGTGTTATTATTTCTTGGTAGGGGTAAGATCCAATAATTCAGGAGACCTACATGACATGAGTCTAAATACATTTTCAGTACTGAAGTGAATCCTGATGTTTATTCATCTGTTCTCACTTTACAGGGTTAAAAATATGTGGTTTTATCAATAATTGTTTATGTAGTTATTTTTGATCAAATAATGGAAAATGTTGATGAAAGCTGAAATGTAGGGTCGTAGTTTAACACTCCTCTCTGCAGCTTCTGTACTGCTACCCACCCATTACCCTATTAAGACAGTGTCTCGCCCACGGCCAAAATTGAATAGATTAAAAAATTATCTAAAAAGAGGAAATCAGGGAAATCTCATAAAAATAAACACAACTCAGACTAAAAATAAAAATAAAACAATTAAATGTGGCTTACTGAACAGTAAGATCTCTCTCTTCAAGACTTTGCTAGTTAGTGACCTGATTTTTGTGACAATCAGATTGATTTATTTTTGCCTCAAGAAACCTGGCTGCAAGCAAGAGGATTATGTTACTATAAATGAGTCAACTCCTATTAATTATTTAAATTTTCACACTTCCTCAGAAAATACTGGGCGACGGAGAGGAGTAGCAACCATCTTTCAGTCCGATTTATTGATTAGTCCCAGCCCAATCAATAGGCTACAACTCTTTGAATATTTAATCCTTAGTTTTCCTCACCCAAATTACAAAGCACTAAAACCACTTCTGTTTTTTGTATTTGTACCGTCCACCAGGCCCTACTCTCAATTTTTAGATCAGTTTTCAGACCTTTTATCTGATTAGTTTTAAATCAGATAAAGTTATTATAGTGGTGGAGATTTTAACATTCATGTTGACACTGAAAGTGATAGCTTAAATTATAGCCTTTAATGGTATCTTAGACTCAAATTGGCTTTAGTACTCAAACACATTAACAAAACCACAAACCCACGTTTTCTTCATTCTCTGGACCTTGTGCTGACATATGGCATTTAGTGTACAGACATAACAATATATATCTACACCCTGTGCTGTCTGACCATTTTTTAATACACCTTTGAGTTAATTTTAACCGAGTGTAACTCCACACCTAAGGAAAATTTCATTATAGTAGTATCATTATCAGACGATGCTGTAACACCTTATAAAGAATTCTGTTCACTTATTTGCTCATTTATCACAGAAACACAGTGGAGGCAATAATTTGTTTCTTCCCCTTCACAAATTGATTCTCTGTTCATAGTTACTTTCATCTTTGCGTGGTGCATTAGACAATGCAGCCCCCTTTAAAAAAGTAATTATTCATAGGAGGCTAGCTCCCTGGTTTATTCAGAGCTGCATACTTTTAACGGACAATGTTAGAAAATTGGAGCGAACATGGCGCTCTACACACCTAGAGGATTCCTACTATATCTGGAAAAATAGCCTACTGTTTTGTCATAAAGACACTTCACCAAGCTAGAACAGCTTATTTCTCATCCTTAATGAAGAGAAACCAGAATAATCCTAGGTTTCTCTTTAGTACAGTTGCTAAACTTACACAGAGTCATAGCTCTGTTGAGCCATCCATGCCCTTAGCTCTTAGCGATCATGATTTATATAGGATTCTTCAAAATAAAATTGATTCTATTAAGAAGAAAAATCTTTGACACACTCCCAGAGATGATTACTTCATCCTCAACAAGTGAGACAACATTGAAAAAAAACTGTAAGAACCTGATCTGTGTTTGGGACTGTTTTGTCCTGTGGAGTACTATCTGAGTTATCAGAAATATTAGCTCATCTAAAACTTCAACTTGTATGTTAGACCCAATCCCAACCAAATTATTTAAGGAAGTGTTCCCTCTGGAAAAAAAAAAATTACCAGCCCCATTTTAGATATGATTAATTTATCTTTAGTAAATGGGTATGTACCAACAAGCTTTTAAGGTAGCTGTAATTAAACTTTGCTTAAGAAACCTTCGCTTGAAAAAAAAAAAATCGAGATGACTTAATAAATTACAGACCGATATCCAATCTTCCATTCTTATCTAAAATTCTTGAGAAAAATAGTTGCTAATCAAATGTGTGAGCATTTACACAGGCATGACCTGTTTGAAGAGCTTTCAGTCAGGTTTCAGAGCTCATCATAGCACTGAAACAGCTCTGCTGAAAGGTCACTAATGATATTCTTATTGCCTCAGAATAATGGACTTCTGTCTGTAACTGTTTCTGTTAGATCCAGTGCTGCATTGTGATACAGTCGATCATAATATTTCTCTTAGAAAGGCTGGAATATGCTGTAGGGATCAGGGGAACAGCACTAGGCTGGTTTAAATCTTATTTGTCTGACAGATTCAGTTTTGTTCATGTAAATGATAAATCATCTTTAAACTCAGGGTTAATTGTGGAGTACCACAGGTTCAGTACTTGGCAATTTCTTTACTATATATATGCTTCCAATAGGTCAAATTATCAGGCAGCATAGAATAAATTTTTCCTGTTTACGCTGATTGCACTCAGCTTTTACTTATCCATAAATTCCTGATGAGCCCAACCAGTTAGATAGACTACCAGCATGTCTTGAAGACATAAAAAAACTTGGATGACTTTAAATTTTCTGCTTTTAAATCAGACCATTACAGAATTTGTCATCTTTGACCGGAGTCTTTAAAAAAGAACTCTGCTTAGTCAATCACTTAACCTGGATGGCATTAATTGACCTCCGATAATAAAGTAAAAAACCTTGGTGTTATTTTTGACCAGGACATTTCATTAAAATCCCATATTAAACAGGTTTTTCCCAGGATTTCCTTCTTTCATCTCCGGAACATTGCCCAAATTAGAAAATATCCTGTCCAGGAGTGACGCTGAAAAACTAGTCCATGGCATTTGTTTACTTCAAGGCTGGACTATTGTAATTCTTTACTATCAGGATTCCGCAAAATGCAGTTAAAAGCCTTCAGCTGATTCAACAATGCTGCAGCAAGAGTTCTTGATGAGAATTAAAAAGAGAGATCATATTTTCCCGCCTACTTTAGCTTCCCTTCATTGGCTCCCTGTTAAATCCAGAATAGAATTTAAATTCTCCTTCCTCACATATAAAGCCGCTTAAATGTATTTAGCTCATCATACATCAGAGATCTGATTGTTTCCATATGTTCCTAACAGAGCCACTTCGTTCTCAGACGGCAGTTTACTGTGGTTCCTAGAGTCCTTTAGAAGTAGAATGGGGGAGGCAGATCCTTTAGTTATCAGGCTCCTCTCGCTGTGGAACCAGCTCCCAGTTTTGTGCCGTGAGGCGGACGACCCTGTCTACTTTAAGGCTAGGCTTAAAACTTTTCCTTTTTGATAAAGTTTATAGTTAGAGGGGGTGGCTTAGGTTTATCCTGAGCTATCTTCCTTATTTTACCTCCGTCTTCTTCTCCCCTTGTTGGATGGAGTAAGGGCGAGTCAGGTTTTAGCCTAACGGCTCAGTTATGGTTTTGAGGTGCAAACACTCCCTCCATTTCTGCTACCTGTATGACCCCCTCTCTTTTCCAATGGTTATGGTCAATCTGACAGAGAGAGGTATCCGAATCATTGTGGTTTGTTTTGTAGTATAACAATGGCCATCAGTGGGCTCTAGATGGACAAACCTGTCTACTTTTAAGGCTAGGCTTAAAACTTTCCCTTTTGATAAAGCTTATAGTTTAGAGTGGCTTAGGTTATCCTGAGCTATCTCTGTAGTTATGCTGCTATAGGCTTTAGGCTGCTGGAGGACATAATGACCACTTTCCACCCTCTTCGCTACATTCTCACACTACTCTTCAATTTTGGCATTATTTGCTGTTTATTTTCAGCTTTTAACTTTGTTCTCTCTCTTTTTTCTTCCTAGAAGCTACACCTGGCCTGACTCTGTGTCTACTTGGTGACACTTTCTGGAGAGGGGCATCGTCCGAGCTTCTGCTGGCAACAACTTAATGCTCACCCTCTACCGATGAGCCCCATTGCCCTGTCTTTCAGTGTTTAACCCTTTCTCTCTCCTAGACATAGCTACTGACTGAGCTTTTACTGTAACTAACTCTATGTGCTCTCTTCAGACTCTAAACTTGAAAACTGGCTCAGAGTTTATCTGTTCTTTCTTTCTAGGTGAAACGACTAAAGGAGCTACATCCATTAACATTTACCTTTTCCTTCCCATCGAAAGTACTCCTGGATCAGTGCTTCTTTGTTCTCTTTGTGTCTCTGCTCTGTTCTCTCTAACCCTCAGTCGGTCGTGGCAGATGGCCGCTCACACTGAGCCTGGTTCTGCTGGAGGTTTCTTCCTGTTAAAAGGGAGTTTTTCCTCTCCACTGTCACTACATGCATGCTCAGTATGTAGGATTGCTGCAAAGTCAACGCCAGTGACTGTCCACTGTCTCTACATGCTCATCCGGGAGGAGTGAATGCTGCAAGTCACTGACTGGATGCAATCTGGTGGGTTTCCTTAGATAGACAAACTTTTTATCCAATTTGAATAAATAACAGAATCTGACTGCACTGTTCAATGATTCGGATTAATTAATTAATTGTAATGCATGTACCTGACTTTTGTAAAGTGCCTTGAGACGACATGTGTTGTGAATTGGCGCTATATAAATAAACTGAATTGAATTGAATTGAATTGAATTATTCAGTGAATAGGGCCTCACAGTCTTTGACACACTTATAAAAAAGGACATTTTCTGGCATTCAGTATCTGACTCTTATCCTCGTGTCCTCTGACCCTGGTACTTGCAGCTGTGTTTGACATATGTACAGATTAGAAATGCTTGTGCTGTGATTGGTCGAGTGTGTCTGCATAAGCAGGGAGTTTTTTTGTTTCTCTGTGTTCTAGTGTTCGAGAAATGCTCTTTCTCATTGTTGTAACTTCCACGAACTCTAAACCTGTGTGGATTCTGTAACATACTATAGCAAAACATAAAAGACAATTAATATGTTTTCTTCTTTTGCTGACTTTCCACTGAATGGCTCCTAAATCTGCCTCCACAATGGGCTGCTAACAGTGAATGAACAGGAGAGGGTGGGACACAGCAGCAGGAATCTGTCTTACAGCATGCAGCCGAGCCTCTGGACTCACAGCATGCAGCCGAGCCTCTGGACTCACAGCATGCAGCCAAGCCTCTGGACTCACAGCATGCAGCCAAGTCTCCCAAGTCCCATCACGGAGCCAAGCCTCTGGACTCAGCTAAGTATCCTGAGCCCCAACACGAAGCCAAGCTTACAGAGCCTCAGCCGGTCGCTGCCGGGTCTACAGAGCCTCAGATCCAAGTTCCAGAGTTCCGAGAGGGGTTCGGGGACGAACCGCCTCTGACCCAAGTTCCAGAGTTTCGAGAGGGGTTCAGGGACGAACTGCCTCTGACCCAAGTCCCAGAGTTTCGAGAGGGGTTCGAGGACGAACCGCCTCTGATCCTAGCTACAGGCCAGACGGACTGTGCTCCTGGCCAGACTAACTGGGGCCAGATGGACTATGTTTCGGGCACGACTGACCTTATGACACACTACTGCTTGACACTTCAGCCAGTTTCCACGCCAGACACACTTCAACCAGTTTCCACACCACACGCACTTCAGCCAGTTTCCACGCCAGACACACTTCAACTAGTTTCCACACCAGACACACTCCAGCCAGTTTCCACACCAGACACACTTCAGCCAGTTTCCACACCAGACACACTCCAGCCAGTTTCCACATCAAACACACTCCAGCCAGTTTCCACGCCAGACACACTTCATCCTGACGACACTATGCCTGGGTCCACGCCGGACGCCAGGGTCAAGTCTTCAGGGTCTCTGCCTGGGTCCAAGCCAGACGCCAGGACCAAGTCTTCAGGGTTTCTGCCTGGGTCCACTCTGGATGCCAGGGTCAAGTCTTCAGGGTCTCTGCCTGGGTCCACGCCGGACGCCAGGGTCAAGTCTTCAGGGTCTCTGCCTGGGTCCAAGCTGGACGCCAGGAACAAGTCTTCAGGGTTCCAGCCTGAGTCCACGCCGGATGCCAGGGCCAAGTCTTCAGGGTTTCTGCCTGGGTCCACGCCGGACGCCAGGGCCAAGTCTTCAGGGTCTCTGCCTGGGTCCAAGCCGGACGCCAGGACCAAGTCTTCAGGTTCTCTGCCTGGGTCCAAGCCGGACGCCAGGACCAAGTCTTCAGGGTCTCTGCCTGGGTCCAAGCCGGACGCCAGGACCAAGTCTTCAGGTTCTCTGCCTGGGTCCAAGCCGGACACCAGGACCAAGTCTTCAGGGCCTCTGCCTGGGTCCAAGCCGGACGCCAGGACCAAGTCTTCTGGGTTCCAGCCTGGGTCCACGCCGGACGCCAGGGCCAAGTCTTCAGGGTCTCTGCCTGGGTCCAAGCCGGACGCCAGGACCAAGTCTTCAGGTTCTCTGCCTGGGTCCAAGCCGGATGCCAGGACCAAGTCTTCAGGGTCTCTGCCTGGGTCCAAGCCGGACGCCAGGGCGAAGTCTTCAGGGTCTCTGCCTGGGTCCAAGCCGGACGCCAGGACCAAGTCTTCAGGGCCTCTGCCTGGGTCCAAGCCGGACGCCAGGACCAAGTCTTCAGGTTCTCTGCCTGGGTCCAAGCCGGACGCCAGGACCAAGTCTTCAGGGCCTCTGCCTGGGTCCAAGCCGGACGCCAGGACCAAGTCTTCTGGGTTCCAGCCTGGGTCCACGCCGGACGCCAGGACCAAGTCTTCAGGTTCTCTGCCTGGGTCCAAGCCGGACGCCAGGACCAACTCTTCAGGGCCTCTGCCTGGATCCAAGCCGGACGCCAGGGCCAAGTCTTCAGGGTCTCTGCCTGGGTCCAAGCCGGACGCCAGGACCAAGTCTTCAGGTTCTCTGCCTGGGTCCAAGCCGGACGCCAGGACCAAGTCTTCAGGGCCTCTGCCTGGGTCCAAGCCGTACGCCAGGACCAAGTCTTCTGGGTTCCAGCCTGGGTTCCAGCCTGGGTCCACGCCGGACGCCAGGGCCAAGTCTTTAGGGTTTCTGCCTGGGTCCAAGCCGGACGCCAGGATCAAGTCGCTGAGGATTTTGCTTCATCGGTTCACCAGACCTCCGAGGCGCCTGCATCCTCGCCACAGACCTCGCTTCATGGGTTCCTCTGGCTTCGTGGTCGACCTCCTGACCACCTGCTCCGAGAGTCCTCTGTTCTGCTCAGCCGATCGCCTGGCCGAAGGCCTCCTAGACACCTGCTTCTTCACCGTCGGTCTCCTTGGCACCTGCTACCTCGCCGCAGGCCTTCGAGGCGCCTGCCTCTTTATTGGCTCCTCCGCCGCAGGCCTCCGGATCATCGGCTCTTTCATCGCTGGCCTCGCCATCGGCCTCCTAGACGCCTGCATCTCTAATGCTGCAGGCCTCCGGCCCCCTGATCATTGGCTTCCTGGATTTTGTTTTTGTTTTGGGCTATGGACATTTGTTGTTTCCACCCTGGTTGGGTTGTTTTGTGTTTTTTGGACTCTTGCCCTCCTTCCAAGGCCTCCCTCCGCCCACCCTGGGTGGGTCGTTTTGTGTTTCGGACTCTTGCCCTCCTTCCAAGGCCTCCCTCCGCCCGCCCTGGGTGGGTCGTTTTGTGTTTTGGACTCTTGCCCTCCTTCCAGGGCCCCCTCCGCCCGCCCTGGTCAGGTTGTTTTTTTCTTTTTGGGACTTTGGCGTTCTGGTTGCTAAGAGGTCATCTAGAATCCGACCTTGGGGGGGGGGTTATGTCACGGTGTGACATTTTGGACTTTGTTTTAGGGTTTCTTGTGATGGTTTATTTTGTCTAGATGTTTCTATTATGTTTATTAGTTTGTTTTGCTCCCTCTACTGCTTCCTGGTGTTTTGTTGTTTTCCTCCCTCACTAAGTTTCCTTATGGTTGTTTCCTTTTTACTTTGTATGGTTCTATTATTATGATTAGTCTCTGTATTATGGTTATTTGTTCTCCTGGATTCTTTTAATATCTCTGTGTCTTTATTTATGGTTTAAGTATTTGTTCTTATCACAGCTTTAGTTATGGTTTACGTTCTTCTTGTGGGCTATTCGTTTAGTCTTAGGTAATGGTTATTGTTTTCTATGTTTTCTTCTAGTTTCTCTGTTTACTTTAATTCATAGTTATTCTTGTTCCTTCCCTCCTCTGATTTATTATCTTGCTTGGTTTGTGTTTTCTGTTTATTGTTTATTTAGTCTTTTCACTCCTCGTCAGCCTTGTAATTGTTTCACCTGTATCCCCTAACTTCCCTGCCTCCTCTTCGCACCTGTTCCCAGTTCCCCTTGATTACCTGCCTTTGTCTTCCCCAGTATATTAGTTGGTTTGATGTCATTGTTCGTTGCTGGTTCCTCGTTGCTCGTCACCCCTCGTCACCTGCAGTGTTTTGTGAGTTTTTGTATTTGGACTCTGGTTCATGCCTGCAGGGTTTTTGCATTTGTTTGGGCTTTGTAAATAAACGTTTGGATTTACAAAGATGATTTTTCCGAGCTCTTGTCTGTACTTTGGTCCGACCCAAAACCCCATCGTGACAGTTTCTTCTAAAAGTTTAAATGGCAGTTGGTAAACAACAAATTGGTGAATACCGTCATCAACTAGTCTGTTTCTACTCCATTTAAACTGTTGGCATTATCAGAGTTTGATATGTTGAGTTTTATTGATTCGTGTCCTCTTTGACTCCTTATCAGGCCATTCTGTTACCGAGTCAAGTCCCGCCTTTTAGTCTTTTAAGTCTTTTATCATCACCTGCTGGCACAGCATATTTATTATACTAGACGGATTACATAATTTAGAACAATATTGAAAAGTTTATTTATTTCAGTAACTGAGTTTATGATGTCAAAAACATTATATGCATCAGTTACACACAGACTGATGTTTTCAAGACTTTATTTCTCTTCATTCTGATGAATTTTCACTTACAGCTAATGAAAACTCAGATTTTAAGATTAGAATATTTTAATCAGATATTCCTGCTTCAAAGGTTATTTTCTAGAGGTACTTTTAATCATGCAAACAACTAATTTAAATGTACTTCTCTGCATTTAATTTTTAGTATGTTTTTTGGTTGGGGTAAAAGTGAGCCTCTCAGATTTCTCTATACTTGGCTATAAATAACAGAAATTTTGTCTACATTGGATTTTTGTAATTTTATGCATTTGACTGATCAGTGTTTTTACTATGCAGATTTCTGGAAATGTCTTCAGTAATTGTTGTTCTTACCAGCTTCCTAAAAGGAAAAACAATTAAAGAGAGAGTTTGAAAGACAGAAAAAAACAAAAGAATTTTTTCTGGGTATTTTATATGTGAACTGACCCTCTGACTGCTCTCTCTCCTCTGCTGAACTGCAACTAATGAGAGTGACAGGTCCCTCGTGAAGACTTGTGGGAAAGCCATCTGTAAGCTCATGTGTGGCTCTAAAAACAATTTGCTGTGCAAATTCCCAGAGACTGGATTTGGGTACCTCCTGTGTTGGTTTACCTACCTCCAGTGACTGACCAGGAGCATGCTGTTAACACGCTTGACCAACCCCCAACCCCCCACTCCACCCGTCTACCGTGCCCAGCTCTCCTACCGTCTCACCAAACATTAATTCCCTTCCTATCTGACTTTCTCTTGCTTCTCTTTCTACTTATCCTGTCATTCTATTTTATTTTTCTGACTTTTTCCTCATTTGATTCCTCATTCATTCCTCAATCTCTACTAATTCATCTTATTCTATTGATGTTTTCAAGCACTTTTATGCAACAAAGACTCTACTTAGAAACACAACAGGAGAGGAAAGGGGTCATGGTTCATTCTCTCTGTTTGCAAACGAATGAAGAGGAAATCAAAATTATCTCACTTGGCTTGCCCTTCTCACCCTGTTGACATGTTAGAAAGTCTACACCCTTATTTGGTCTTAAGCACTGCCCGTCTTTTCTTACATTATGTGATGTTACTGCTGAACTCTGTTAGTAAAATATAAGGTGTTAATATAGAGATTTGTCTCTGTTTTATTCTATGTTGTTTTCCACAGCTAAACCCTGCATTGTTACCACTCACAGATACAATGATCATGTCTTCAGGAACTGCCAGCAGACAGGAGAAGCCAGGTGGGGAACAGTTCAAATGGTTTATTAAAGAACAAAATCATTCTTATAAATAACAGGTAGGCAGAAAACAGGAAATAATAAAAATTTCAGGATGACAGGAAATAATATTAATATAAACACACAGATGCTGAGAAGAATATTTAAAAAAATGTGTCTCTAATGTGTTTAGTCTGTGATTCAAGAGGAACAGGAGTCAGAGGGTGTTCGATTTGTAAATGGGGTGTAATAAGATTGCTGAGTTGAAAGTAAAGAGGCTGGACATGTAATTTTTCAGGATCATTGAAAATGAAAGACATCTCAAAACATGGTACGACTTAAATGAAGGGGGGATACAGTGTTGTGAAAAATTCTTTGTCTACCTTAGAGATTTTTTTTCTGTTCTGCGTTTTTTTTTACAATAAAATGTTTCAGATCATCAATGTCAACACCATGTTAATTGAACCAGTTTTTGGTGCCTTTGGCAATATGGACAGGTTCCAAGTCCTTCTGGAAAATAAAATCAGCATCTCCATACAGCTTTTCAGCAGAGGGAAGCATGAAGTGCTTTAGAATTTCGTGGTTCATGGCTACATTGACTGTGGACTTCAGTAAACCCAGTGGACCAACACCAGCAGATGACATGGCACCTCAAACCATCACTGACTGTGAAAACTTCGCTATGGACTTCAAGCAACATGGATTCTGTGCCTCTCCACTCTTCCTCCAGACTCTGGGACCTTGATTTCCAACTGAAGTTTACCTTCATCTGAAAACAGCACCTTGAACCACTGAGCAACAGTCCAGTTCCTTTTCTCCCCTTAGCCCAGGTAAGACGCTTCTGACATTGTCTTTGGTTCAGGAGTGGCTTCACACAAGTAATGGAACATTTGTAGCCCATGTCTAGTATTCATCTGCGTGCGGTGGCTCTTGAAGCACCGACTCCAGCCTCAGTCCACTCTTTGTAAAGCTGTTTTAAGGGAATTCTATCAAATGCCAAGGAAATTATTGCAAACCTTGTAATTTAAAGAAAGTAAAAAATACACTAAAACTCATTTATTGTCATTAAGCAAATAAAAACTATGTTGGTAATCCTAACTGATCTAAAACAGGAAAGGTTTAGTCTGAGATAGAAAAAAAATGTTTTTCTCTTTTAATATTGTGTATGTAAATATCAGGTTCCTTCTATACACTGCTTTGCCTCCATGGAATTGTTAGATCAGTTTGCAATCACTTAGGCCATGTTTGCACTGAAAAGTTTAGTTGTGTTTCTACTGTTCGTTTACACGACAACGATGCACATTTTCTCTGAAACTGACACAATTTGAGAACTAGTTCCATTATCTAATGGTTTTTAGAGTGAGAAACCCACCACACCGGTGCTGTTAGGTTTCATCAGTTACTGATCTTCTATTTTGAAGGCTGAAGGAGGAGCTCTGGGTAACGTCACTTCCTGTTTTCGCTATTGCACTCGGTGGATTGTTTGGTGTGTGAAGGCTCTCTCGTTTGATCTGATTTCTCTCTACTGTGATACCTCTTACTTGTTATAATACATAAGCACGTTAAAACACATACGTTCTGTTGATGTATTTAACTTTTGGGGACTCTCCGTGTCTTACACGTTTTTTCTAGTAGTGGTAAGGGGTCGCTAGCTTAGCGTTTGCTTTAGCTCCACCATGGCTACCCGTTCTGCTGTTTCTCTCTCCTCCTCTCCTCCTCTCTCCTGCTCTCTCTGTCAGATGTTCAGTTACTCCTCTGCCTCCTTTAGTGATAATGGTACGTGTAATAAATGTAGCATTTTTGTAGCTTTGGAGGAGAGGGTGTCGGATTTCGAGGCCCGGCTCCGCACTGTTGAAAAACCAGCAGATAGCAGAGGCCCCTTAGCCAGCGCGGAGCCACCGAGGGTAGCAGTGGCAGTCCTCCAGCAGAGCCCGTGCTGCTGGGATCTCAGGCCGGCTGGATGACGGTACGTAGAAAGCATAGTCCTAGATCCCAGCCCACAGGTCACCACCAACCCGTCTTCGTTTCTAACAGATTTTCCCCGCTCAGCGACACACCCGCTGAATAAGCCAACTCTGGTAATTGGCAGCTCAATAGTCAGAAAAGTGGCACTAGAGACACCAGCGACCATAGTCAAATGTCTGCCAGGGGCGACTTCAAATCCTACCTGAAACTGCTGGCTAAGGATAAGCGTAAATACAGTAAGACTATTATTCACGCTGGCGGTAATGACACCCGGTTACATCAACTGGAGGTCCCCAAAGTTAGTGTTGCTTCGTTGTGTAAGTTTGCCAAAACAATGTCGGACTCCGTAATTTTCTCTGGTCCCCTCCCCGATTTAACCAGTGACGACATGTTTAGTGGTGTGCTGTCACTCAACCGATGGCTGTCTAGGTGGGGTCCAGAAAACAATGTGGATTACATTAATAATTGGCAAACATTTTGGGGAAAACCTGGTCTGATCCGGAGAGACGGCATCCATCCCACTTTGGATGGAGCAGCTCTTCTTTCTAGGAATCTGGTCGAATGTATTAGTTATCCAAAAGTCTGACAACCCAGGGTTCAGACCAGGAAGCAGGATCGTAGTTTAACACTCCTCTCTGCAGCTTCAGAGGAGGGAGCAGCCCAAGACCCAACCTGACACAAAAAACAGGCACATACAATCCCATTTTAAACAGGTTTCTAGGATTTCCTTATCACCTCCAGAACATTGCCAAAATTAAAAACATCCTTGGTAGTTGGTAGCACCGTTGCCATGCAGCAAGAAGTTCCTGGGTCGACTCCTGGCCGGGGTCTTTCTGCACGGAGTTTGCATGTTCTCCTAGTACTCCTCACTGGGTACTCCGGCTTCCTCCCACAGTCCAAAGACATGCCTGTTAGGTTAATTGGTCTCTCTAAATTGCCCTTAGGTGTGTGGTGAGGTGTGTGCATGGTTGTTTGTCCTGTTTGTGTCTGTGTTGCCCTGTGATGGACTGGCGACCTGTCCAGGATGTAACCTGCTGGTTAAATGTTATTTGTCTTGGAAATGTTCCCAAATCAGTGGGGAAATTTCTATTTGCCTGCGCGAAGCATTCCAAGGACGAGTTCTTCAGCCAAAAGACTTCATCTGATTAAGCAGTCAGTTTCTTCTGTCTATTGAAACAACAGACACAGCAAAGCGGTAAGCTGCTAATAATATAATGCTAATAATAATGCTGAAGTGACAGCAATAAAAGAAGAGCCTGTAGAGCTACAGTAACAAGGAATTCCGACCAAAACATTGCAGCTCCACTTTATATAGACCACAACTGAATGATTTAAGGGTGAAAAGGAAGGATTCAAAAGCATGATATAAATGTCCCCTTTAAAGAAAAGATTATTAACTTAATTCAAACTAAAAGCTGAAGATGGGTAAGATTAGCAGCAATGAGAATAAAATCCCCCGAACTGAGTAGTGTACAGTTACCTTCCAGTTGGGATACCAGGTATTTAGTGCACATACAGTACAGACCAAAAGTTTGGACACACCTTCTCATTCAAAGAGTTTTCTTTATTTTCATGACTATGAAGGTTCAGGATGGACTGATGGACTGATTAAACAGAAATTCTGAAAGTTGCTAAAGTAATGGAATAAGAGTCGACTGTTGAACCATTGATGAACCAGAAAAGATTCAAGCAGCTAAGATGAATTTCATTTAAGGAGAAACGTTAACTGAAATTGATCAGAATAATTCTAATATACAGTACACACAATAGAATGCCAAGAGTGTGTGAAGCAGTAATCAAAGCAAAAGGTGGCTACTTTGAAGAACCTAGAATATAAGACATATTTTCAGTTGTTTCACACTTTTTTGTTCAGTATATAATTCCACATGTGTTAATTCATAGTTTTGATGCCTTCAGTGTGAAGCTACAATATTCATAGTCACAAAAATAAAGAAAACTCTTTGAATGAGAAGGTGTGTCCAAACTTTTGGTCTGTACTGTATATTAGATTTAATCTGGTCAATTTCAGTTAACGTTTCTCCTTAAACGAAATTCATCTTAGCTGCATGAATGTTTTCTGGTTCATCAACTGTTCAACAGTCGACTCTAATTCCATTACTTTAGCAACTTTCAGAATTTCTATTTAATCAGTCCATCTAAATACAGAGTTTAACTGAATGTTAACTTGCATTTACTTGCTGTATTAAGCAGCTTTTGTTTGGCTTTGTGCTCTGTCTCTTCTTATTTAAGTGTCAGTTCCATGTTTGAAGTTGGTACATGTAATGGAGATGTACCAACTTCAGGGTGGAAGGATTGAATAAAGAAATGTTATGCCACATCTGTTTTTAATCATTTAAATTTAACTGAAATTAAAAAATCTGAATGGATAATCACATCTTGAGATGACAGTATGCTTTTGATATTTCAGTGCATCATCATGGGCATCTTGCATACCTCAGAGTCAGACAGCCTGAGAAGTTGCTTTGAATGCTGTCATACCCTAAACTCTGACCAGCAGGCTGAATTCAGGTTTGTGCTGTGGAGCAGATGACCTCGGTTGGAATGTGTGAAGACGTTATCCAGTGCTGGGTGTGCAGGAGTAGCCAAGCAAGACATAGAATAAACATGGAGGGATTATGGTTCATATCTGAAGAAGCTTCTTAGGGTTGCAAGGCTTTCAGTATTATGGAATGTTGGCGTTTTTCCTGGGTCCATGTTTTCAGAAAACCAGCTGTTGTTAGAAACAATAGATATGTTGCTGCAAAACAATTATCCTACAGTGTGAAGATAGTTCAGTTATATTTTGTGAGGTTCTGTAAAGTTATCAGTAATGTTTCCCTTACCTTAAGCACAGAGATGTCATTTAGTAGTAAGTTTGTAAAAAAAGTGAAGAAATCCTCAGACAGGTGGAAGCCTAACAGCAAGTCAGACAAACCAGCCCCATTTGGCTGTTTCTCTCAGGTCAAAACAATTCATAACAGAAAATGTCAATGTGTGGGATGCAGCGCTAGCAGATACCAAACATCTGCATTTTCACAAGATAATATTATAATTTTGTCGTCGTTTCCTCAGCGGAACAGTATTCCTACTCTGAGGCTGTGTCATAGTGGTTTGTAATGAGACACTTTTGCAGGCAACAACTTTGGATGACTAAGGCAGGATTAGATACTTTATTTTTATAACAAAAAAGGTTAAGGTTTTCTTCTGGGTGACAATGAGGTGGAGACGCAAGTGATTATTATATGAAGTTAAACAGCAGAATATATGATAGGGAGTGTGATGGGGCTTAGTCCTACTGTGTTTTACTGGTCCCAAGGGGGAGCAGCCAGAGGAGCAGTGAGGAGATTCTTGGAAGGGATCCAGAAGGGGGACTGAGGACTGAAGAACAGGGTCCTTCCTGGAAGGAGGAGAGAGAAATATGCTAGAGAACACATGTAACAACACAAAGAATAAGAGGTCTGATTACCACTCAGCTAGTAAGAGAAATCTGGCTTCTGCTTCAGGGGATCCACTCCTCTTTATGCCCTTCCTAATTGGCCTAGACATGCTGAAGGCTACATGAATCCACCTGATCAGTTTGTATCTGGACAGAAGTCCACCAATAATGGATTAAAAATTTAGATCATGGATGGTAAATTCAAGTCCTGCAGTGTTTAGATGCGTCTCTGCTTCATCATATCTAAATTAAATACTTTACAGGCTTTCTGTAATATCCAGTCAGCTTTGCTTAAACTTCTTCCTGTTTGTCTCTCTGTACCACCATTTTATTTCTGCCACACATTGACATTTTTTAATATGTCAGATTTAGCTTGTGCTGTTTTTTTTCCCTTCTTGTCCCACAGCTCCTTCATTATGTTTTCATAGAGTTAGATTTAGTAATTTAGTGAAGTTCTGTTAATAAAGACGGACTGATTGTTGACAGTTGCGAATTAAATCATATTCATAGTTCACCACCTAAATACTTTGAATAAGGTTCACAACTAGTTCTCGTTTATTTATCTTAATTTGTGTGGTTAAAAAAAGGTTCAAAAAATAGGCCCTGACAACATTCACAAAATAGTTAATGGATTGTCCCACTGCCTAGCATCAGTTTTATTCACTCCTGTTGTCTTTGCTCAAACAAACTGTATTTTAGAATGACTGAATTTTCAAAAGCAATCCTCTCTTTCACGGATTTAATTGTTTCATTAACAAAAAAGAAAATGTTGACCAAACACTGCTGCATTTGTTTTGTTTTTACTATGTTTTTAACTGCAGTAAATTTTAACCCTCTTAACATCAAGTTGAAAACCCACGGTACTACTAAATAACTGGCAAATACTAATAGTTGAAGTTGTCTTGGATACAAACATCCACTCATTGCAGATTTTTTTACAACCATAAAATCAAAATAAATTAATGTCACCTATTTAAAATCTGGACCATAAGGGAGTTAACTCACCACCATGCTAAGAACATCACTGTTGATCTTTCAGTTAAGTCTATTCCAGCTTCCTCCTTTCACATGTTGGTGTGTTCCTGGGCGAAGAACTTAACTCTACATTGCCCACTGATCTGCATATTGGTGTATGAACGTGTCAGTGTGTTTGTGAATGCATAGTGTAAAGTGTTTTGAGTGGTCAGTATAAAGAGCTATAGAAATTGTAATTATTTATTTACCCCCAAAATGGTCCTAGAAAGGAGTACAAAGCTATTAGTTTTAAGGGTTGGAACTTAAGCCTTCATTTAATATCCTTAGGTAGAGAGTGAAGTTGAAGTTGGCATCGTCAAGGTTAAAGCGAAGGGAGACTAGTAAGCCAAAATTACCAACACTGGTCCTCACAGAGCTGAACTGTCTCTGCTGCCTACATGCACACAGACACTCAGCTGACACTGAGCCTGAAAGAATGATGTGGCTTTTTCTCCATTAAATATCCAAAGTTTTCCCACAAAAGTGCAGTGTACCATATATCTTTTGTTCACGGACAAGTGAAACGTCGTTAAATAATGTCAAAATGAGCTGCAGTATGCACTGACAGCACACAGAGCAGGATTAGTAGAACAGAGGAAGAATGAAAAGGAATGACACAAAAAGAAACTGAACACATTTGAACTGATGTTAGCATGCCTGAGCAGCAGTTTTTATTGCATTTATAAAAAGCAATACTGAGGAAATATTATTTCTTGATACCCCACTGTACCCTAACCCGTGTTTACCGTTCAGCCCTACTGGTCAGTACTATGGTTTATTCTTCAAGCATCTGGCAACTGTACTCAACGATGATCCAGACAATTCTCTTCCTGAAATCTTGGCTGATTTCTTCTGATTTTTCCATGATTTTACACGAGGAAGAAGTGTGTTTGAGGTGTTGCCTTGAAACACATTTATATATGTGCATCATTGAACTTAAATGTTGTGAATCAGAGGCTCACAAAGCCATGGCATCTTTTACACATTTCTAAATTGTATAAAGCAGGGGTGTCCAAAGTGTGGCCCTGGCACATTTGTGGCACTTTGAATAATTTTGTAAGGCTCTTGACCGCAATTCAACAATAGCACAAACCATTGATGCAGGTAGGTACAGGGGTTGAACAATGAAACTGAAACAGCTGTCATTTTAGTGTGGGACGTTTCATGGCTAAATTGGACCAGCCTGGTAGCCAGTCTTCATTGATTGCACATTGCACCAGTAAGAGCAGAGTGTGAAGGTTCAATTAGCAGGGTAAGAGCACAGTTTTGCTCAAAATATTGAAATGCACACAACATTATGGGTGACATACCAGAGTTCAAAAGAGGACAAATTGTTGGTGCACGTCTTGCTGGGGCATCTGTGACCAAGACAGCAAGTCTTTGTGATGTATCAAGAGCCACGGTATCCAGGGTAATGTCAGCATACCACCAAGAAGGACGAACCACATCCAACAGGATTAACTGTGGACGCAAGAGGAAGCTGTCTGAAAGGGATGTTCGGGTGCTAACCCGGATTGTATCCAAAAAACATAAAACCACGGCTGCCCAAATCACGGCAGAATTAAATGTGCACCTCAACTCTCCTGTTTCCACCAGAACTGTCCGTCGGGATCTCCACAGGGTCAATATACACGGCCGGGCTGCTATAGTCAAACCTTTGGTCACTCATGCCAATGCCAAACGTCGGTTTCAATGGTGCAAGGAGCGCAAATCTTGGGCTGTGGACAATGTGAAACATGTATTGTTTTCTGATGAGTCCACCTTTACTGTTTTCCCCACATCCGGGAGAGTTACGGTGTGGAAAAGCCCAAAAGAAGCGTACCACCCAGACTGTTGCATGCCCAGAGTGGAGCATGGGGGTGGATCAGTGATGGTTTGGGCTGCCATATCATGGCATTCCCTTGGCCCAATACTTGTGCTAGATGGGCGCGTCACTGCCAAGGACTACCGAACCATTCTTGAGGACCATGTGCATTCAATGGTTCAAAACATTGTATCCTGAAGGCCGGTGCCGTGTATCAGGATGACAATGCACCAATACACACAGCAAGACTGGTGAAAGATTGGTTTGATGAACATGAAAGTGAAGTTGAACATCTCCATGGCCTGCACAGTCACCAGATCTAAATATTATTGAGCCACTTTAGGGTGTTTTGGAGGAGCGAGTCAGGAAACGTTTTTCCTCCACCAGTATCATGTAGTGACCTGGCCACTATCCTGCAAGAAGAATGGCTTGTATGTGGACTTGTATGTGTCATTCCCAAGACGAATTGACGCAGTATTGGCCGCAAAAGGAGGCCCTACACCATACTAATAAATTATTGTGGTCTAAAACCAGGTGTTTCAGTTTCATTGTCCAACCCCTGTATATTGTTTCTAGTTTTTACAGGTTATTTTTTCATATATTATTAAATATATGCAGACAAATTCAAATATCTTAAATGCAAAATGTTACACATTACAAAGTACTCGACTAAGTTTTTTGCTTTATAGGACCACACACATGCATTGACATTTAGTCAAGAGCAGACTTCATTAAACCTGGCTATATAAAGCAACCTTTTGTAAAAAGATTGGCCCATGTCCCATTCTTTTTGCTGAGAACATTTGGAAAATTTTTGTCTATTCTAAGCAACCAGATTCGCTGTGTGCAGTTAATTCTAACTGACCTAAACAGGAGAGTTCAGTCCAACTTGAGGTCAGTTAATGAGGAAAAAGAGCTTTGTTTATTCAGTATAAATAAATATCTATATATGTAATAACAATTAGATATCTGTGCTTTGAGGTTCAATTTGGACTATCAGAAGACTGGCTCAGCAAATAATTTGAAGTCTTTTAACCATATTCATGAAAACCAACCTTTCTCTTGATTCATCCACTCTAATATCTTTTTAACATACAATACCTTCCAGTATAGATGTTAAAAATTCTGATAATTTAAGTATGTTTTCAGCCCCACAAACTCTCTCTTTTTTCAGATACTACATTTGACAATATATACAGAGCATAAATGATTATTTGGGCACATCACTGCCTTGATGTTGTTTGATAATTTTTGCAGCAGGTAACAGGAACTGCTCTTCTGCCTAATTCGGCTCCCACCTGTTGATGAGGCAGGACTTCATCTGAGAAACAGCGCTATTGTTTTTCTAAGAATCAGAATGGACGCAAACTGCTGCCTCCACGCTCAGATGAAGGATTTAATTACAGACTTCAAATAAAAACTCAAACTACTTTTCCAAAGCTTATACAGCTCCATTAAGACACTGGTCTTCCATTTGCATTGTGAGTGGCATTTTCTTTTTCCGAGTATACAGCTATTAAATGCAATGACTGTACTTTAGAAAAGGTCAAACACTTCTCTGCTAAGTAGTGTGTGTGCACAAATGAGCACTCTGTGGGTAGGTAAAACCTTCTCAATATAGTATTTCCTTGCATATTGCATCTCAGCAGGAGAGACTAACAGGGACAAGCGAGGGTAACTTAGTGAAAAATTCTGAATATTGTCATCTAAATCTTTATTATATACATTTGAGGAAAGCTGATATTAGACGATTGTTTCACTCATGACAGAAACTTTTAACCCAGTAGATGTTCCGCAAGTTTAGAACAGAATACTCCTCTTAAAAGAGCAATTTGGATTTACTGTAAAATTAAATGGGTTAGATCTTTGGAGGTTTCAATTGGAGCGGATGGAATCTGATCTAAGGCTGAGGTTTTTATTTTAAAAAAAAACTAGAAACAGATGTTTGGAAAATTTGACCTCTGTCCAACAATAGTGGCACAACAAGTAACTATTATCACTTATAACTACAGAATAGGAAACATTATATAGACTCAGATTTTGGCAGTTCACAGCTGTATGTATCAGCAATGCCAAGAAGCTAAAACATGAGAACAGTCCAGGTTGGGGACATATTGGGCTGAGTCAAAAGAATTACCTAAGGTAAATATTACAATAACTTTTTTTCCAGCCACACTAACATAAACTTGCTTACCTGTACAATCACTTGAATATATCGTTCAATATCAATTTGGGCTCCAAACCATAAGCAATTATATTTTTGCATGTACGCTCTTATTTTGTAATTTCTAATTTCGACTGAAGCGTACTTCCTTTTTAATGGCTGAATCCATTCAGCCTGTACAAGTACAGATGGCATAAAGAAGATGAACTCTTTCTCTGGCTCTCATTAACAAACTGCAATGCTTTTGTAGTCAAAAAGCAAAATGTATCTGAAATTTTTAAAGAAAACTTTACATTATAATTACAGCTGCTTTAAAGTTCCTGGCTTGGAGGGAAAATTTATCAAAAATCATGTAAATCACGTAAAAAACAGCACTGTTCAGTTCAAAACTCTACAGGAAGTGAGTGGGAGTCATAGAAACATACATTTGAATGTCTTCAATCACAGTGCCAGAAACTTTCTTATTTAAATTACAATCATTTACTATGTAAATATAAAGTGCACCGATCACTGAATTCTAACATAAACCTAATTTTTTAGACGTGCATAAATTTAAGATTTATATATTTTTTGTCTTACAGTGAACACTTCTGCAAATTACCTGTGGGAACGTTTAACAAATACAGATATACAAATTTATAGATGTGGATTTTTTTTTGCTTTGAATACAAATCCACATGCGTGAATAAAATGTCAAAATTACGTCATGGGGTCACAGTCATCATGCATGGAACAAAAGACACAGCCAAAAACTCCAGAGCACATTTCAGATTATGCAGAGACTGTGCAGATGAAGTTTTGAGGTCTACTTGCCTACAATGATCTTAAAACTACTTTTTTGTGGTATAAAATTGATACATTTCTGCACTCACCTTATCAACTTACCACTGCTGGTGGCACAATGCATTGTGGGATACCTTGTGGGATACCAGGTTTATTCACACTGGGGGTGAAATCATGTTCAAAGCAAAGAACCAACCTCCATTTATGTTTATATTATTGAAACGTAAAATTTAAATTTGTATTCTCACAGATCAAATGCAGATTTCCCAACTATGTGTGATTTTCAAGATTTTTTTTAAGATTATTTTTTTGTGACACTAATGGCCTTTATTTTTGTTATTTTTCGAAGGTAAGCAGACAGGAAGCAGGATGGATAAAGGAGGAAGACATCCAGCACAGGTCTCCGATGTCGGAACTCAGACCTGGTACTGCTGCGTCAAGGACCGAAGCCTCCATGTGTGGCTTGCACACTGTCACGTGCCACGATGCTATGGGTGATTTGAATGTGAGGAAAAAATACCAATCCTACTGACTTACATTTGAGAAATACTTCTATGCATATGTTTTTTGTTGATAGAAACCTGACCCCATCCAAATCCAACTTAAATAGGGATGCACCTATATAAACATTTAGGCTGATACTGATGTCTGTTTTTAATATTACTGTTATGGCCGATAACCAATATTTACCGATATTATGTATAATATATGTTTTTCCTAACCTTTTGACACTGACATTGCTTCTGTTCTTCAGTGATAGTGATGCACTGCATCGCAGTACCATGCCCAAACAAATACAACTTGGTGCTGTACTTTCAGTTAGAATTTAACTGACATTGTTGGTCCAGTCAATCTATTGTTCTATTCTTTGTGTCCAGCGGAGAATAGTGAGGCTAAAATGCATTTATGGGATAGATTATGGATAAATGTAAGCTTCATATAAGATAAAAAGGGTCATAGCACTTGTGCATTAGAATGTTTCTGTGTTGGAGCAAGAATTAAACTTTGGATCCAGCTTTAGCTAACTTAGGGATAGAACAAATAGCTACCATGCTAGAAAGCTGCCCTGTTGCCAGCTTGGTGACTTTATCACTACATTTTATGAGTATTCCTCCAAAGACTCATTTTTAACACAGCGACCAGCAAAATATCAAGTAAGTTTTTTATTGTTTTTTGAGTGGGACGTGAAAGCACATATCGATCTGCTGCAGGAACCACTCCCATCCCCCATCCCCCACCACTCCAAAGCACTCATAGCAGCAGTCCCTCCCTGCTAGAGCGAGAGTAGATGTTCAGCCCTCTAATCCAGACTGCAAATAATTCCCTGCTGTCCAAATCCGCCAGTATTTTGGTTTTACTGTGACTTGTTTTAGGCTCCTGAGGGGATGATAAAAACTAAACCAGACTTCTCCTTTGGGTTGATTACACTGTTCCCAAGCCCTGTAAAGGTGGAGGGATCCAGAGTTGGAAGAGACAGAAAGAAGTTATATTTTGATAGTTTTTTTAATCCACTTTTGGCCTCTCCAGCAACATTATTCCTACAAGCATCCATCACAAACATGCATATCTGGATAACAATGCAATATAGATGATGTCATTTAGTGACTTCGAGAGATGAGCCGTCACTGGCGACCTTCCTTCACCAACTTGTTAAAATAGACTTTAAACAAGATTTTTTTTTATTTTATTTACTATTTTAGTCAGGTTTTAGTCAAGGTTTATGAGCTTTTTTTTTTAACATGGTGGACAAACCAGATGAGTTTATGAAAGAAGCAGTAAAGTCATGGGTCCACTGCCTCTGCTCTGGTAGAGTGGGTCCTTAGTTACTGCTGCCAGGAACTTGGTAGCATGGAAAAAGCAAATCATCCATATATAACACTGGTTGGGGGATTCAGGGAAGATGATTTGATTCTTCAATGTGTGCAGCCAGTGTTTAGCAGTAACCCGTCAACACAACACAACTTGGTTAAGTCAATAATGTTGCTGTTGACGTGAATGCATGATGGATTGTGAGCACGGTGCTGTGGTTAGATTACCAAACTGAAAACTTAGAAGGAAGAGGCTCCACACAGCCACCAACAATAGAGACAACACTTAACATTATTGCTGTAAAACAATAAAGAGACAGACTTTTCTTGTTTTGCAGAACAAACATGCAGAAAAAACCAAGGGGCTTCATAACAGTAACAGTGATGTCACAATTCTAATGCCAAGCAGGAGTATTTGTTTCATTTTATCAATAAAATATAAATAACACAAATACATTATTCTGTCTGTAGTTTAAATAAAAAAATAATAAAAAAGGTTAGAAATTAAATAATAATAATATAAATAATAATCTTTCTTTTTGCCTTGTTTTTGGTAAAATCCTGGCAGGTTGTTTTATCAGTAACCATGCAGGATTTGGGTTATCACTATTTCCGTGCACATGTAAACATATTTCCATGAATCTTAATATTATCAGGTTTTAGGCTTGAAATGTTGGATTCAAATGTTGCTGCATGAGTTCCTAAAGTCTTTGGTTTAACATTGTTACATTAAAACAAAAACAAATCATAAACAGTAGGTTTTGTTTAATATTCTTTAATTTCTTACTTTCTACATTAGTGTTTTTTTTTCCAAATTCCATATTTCTGTTGTTCATTGTTTTTTTTTTTTTTGAAAAAAATATTGAAATGAAAGGAAAAAGATGCATGCTTATCGAAAAATCTAACAATGAAAAAAAGAATTGCAGAGGGTGTTTGTAATAAGCTCCCCTTGCTCTGAGATGCCCAAATAAAATCCAGGGCAAACCATTATCTTCTGAAGCCTCCCAATAAGTAAACAAAGACCACTTGTGTGCAATTTAATGTGTGTATAAATCCAGCTGTTCTGTGAAGTCCTCATAGGTTGGTCCATCATCTTAAAATGGAAGGAGTTCAGCCCAACTGCAAACCTACCAGGATATGGAGTTGTATTAAAACTGACAGGCTGGCTGGGTAGGCAAAGCATAAAAAAAAAAACAAAAAAAAACTGCCAATTTACATGAAAACTTTGGACTTCCACGGGGGAGGTAAAATGCATAATATAATATATAATAAAATCAGTATTTTAGTTCTCCAATCACCACATTTTATGCTTTTTTATGCTGTCTCCCTCTGTCAAGACATGAACTGCGGTTGTTTAATCTAAAGCCTGAACCTTAAACTTCTAAGCTAATGCTAACCATTGGACCGTATCCACCCTCAGCTGATTAACTCTCACAAATTCCTGCTACGAGGAACTTGCTAGCATGAAAAAAGCAAACCATGCAATATGTGACTCTGGTCAGGGGTTTCAGTGAAGAGGATTTGCTTCCTGTATGTGTGCATCCTGGATTAACAGGAATTTGTCAACACAACCGGCTTAAGTCCGTCATGTTGCTGCAGACATTCTGTGACGGTGCTGAGGTTAGATTTCCAAAGGTTCAACCAAAACAAACCAACCCCAAACAGTTTACATGTTTGCTGCAGACAAATAGGAAATCTAAGCTGGTGAGAGAAAGAATAAAAACACTGTAGAAACAAATAGGAATTTGGCATTAGGAGAATAAACCAATTGAGATTTCCAAAGAATATATTTAATACAAGCACCTTTTATGACAAGATGAATTCTGTCACCACCATCTTTATGAGGTGAAATATTGAGTTATCTGCTATAGAGAAAGCAATCACTAAAGCTGCTAAAAGTAGGAAAAAAACTCCATCCATCCATCCATCCATCCATCCATCCATCCATCCACTTTTTCTGCTCGAGCCCAACTGACTGAGCTGGACCCAAAAGGACCCAAAGGAGTCTGTGTCAGGGTTTTCACCCAAGTAGGATGTGTCCAGAGAACCTGCAAAGAAAGGTGTCCAGCTGGTACCCAGACCAGACGCCTCAGCCAGATAAATTGACTGCCTTCAAAGCGGAGCAGTAGTATTCTGAGTTCCCCCTGGATGATAGATCTCCTCCCTCTAGGGACCCCCCTCCCTGCAGTTCCCATATTTGAATTTAGTTAGTGCTCATGATCAAATTTGGTCTGCATGAATGAAGTTAATCATCGTTCCAATCTACTTTTTACAATTTGCTGCTATGTTGGCTCTTCTGAAGAAAATGACCGTTATTCTGAGATGGCAGCCCTAAGCACAGTAATTACTTTAAAAACACACAGTCAGAATTGGACTCCTGTAAAATCCTTAACGAAATATTTAATAAAAAAGTTAGTTATTAATGTTTACAGAGTGCTTATTTTTGCGTCATCTGTGAATACAAACAAAATAATAGATATTTCCATGATAGTCCCATTTCCATAATGGAAATGGAACTTTTTGCCCCAGCTTTGATTGCGCAAAGTTACCTTGATGTCTACATGAGATGCCATTCTGCCTGGTTTTAACCAGTGACATCTGAAAAAATGTATAAAAACAAGTTAAGATATCTATTCATTTTTATATACAAGATCATATACACACTGATTAGACATAAAATTATAACCACTGACTGGTAAGGTCATTACGTGTTAATGGTTAGGATATTTTCTACAGCGAGTAACAATTTTGTTCCTAAAGTTGTTGTCTTGGAAACAGAAAAATGAGCAGTGTATAAAGTGATTTGAGTGAGTTTGACCAGGATCCAATCTGTAAAGGCGAGACTACTGGGTGAGTGCATCTCCAAACCTCTAGTTGTTGTTGGATGTTTCCAGCCTAAGGTGGCCTAAGGAAGGAACACCTGTGAACTGGTGAAAGGGCCATTGATAGAGAGTAAAGGCTGGCTTATGTGGTGCCATCCAACAGATGAGCTACTGTAGCTCAAATTGTTAAATAAGTCAATGCTGGTTCAGATACGAAGGTATCAAATTACTTCATCCATCACAGTACGTTGAGAATAGGGCTGCTTTTTTGCAGACCTCTCAGGGTGCCCATACTGACTGTCCATCAATAAAGGACATGAGCATTAGAACTGGACCATGGAGCAATAGAAGAAGGTGGCCTAACCTGATGTTTCCCTTTACAAATATGTATGAATGATCAGGTATGTATGTGTTGGGTTTTGTAGGGAACACATGGCAACAAGATGCACTATGGGAAGAAGGGAAGCTAGTGTCATGGTCGTGTTCTTCTAAGAAATCTTGGGGATTGCAGTCCATGTGGATATTATTGTGATGCATACCACCTATCAAGGCACTGTTAAATACCATGGACCCACTCTCATAAAAAAAAGCTTAATGAAAAAAAGTGGTATAGAATACACCCTGCCAGAAAGCTAAAACTATTCAGGATTGTTTTGATGAGCACAGCAGGTTTGAGGTGTTGACTTGGCCTCCAAATTCATCTGATCTCAATCAAATTGAATGTCTGTAAAATGTGCGTAACAAAAAGGTCTAAACAGAAACAACGGCTAGTTGAGTTTTCACGTAGATGTCTATTGTTTTTTACTGATTAGATTATGCACTCTTTAAACTGCTGGGGTAAAATAACACTCAGTTTGGGTTATTTACAATCCCAGCCCTGGATCAAGTATGTGTGCACTGATTTAACTCAACAGGGTAGGATTGTGGATTTGATCCAGGACACCTGGGTTAGGTTTTCAACTGAAAAAAAACACCAAAAACAACAAGTTGAAGGGGTTTATTCTTATGTTAAAATGTAGTAGGAAATAAAAAATTACCAACTCATTCTAATAAGACTATTATTGACGTATCCCTCTATGGTTTGTGGAGGGAGTTTGTGTAAGACCATGTAGCAAAAAGATGCTAAGATGTGCTACTCAGAATGGCAAACAACAGAATGTTTGGTACCATTTTACAATGAAACTACTATTAATGTCCCAAATTGTTTTTTTAATTATGTTTAATTAAGATTTAAGCACTTTATAAACCATTTACAAGCAGAAATTAGTCAATGGCAAGATGGGTTATAAGTGACTTGATCACTGACAAATGATGATTCTAAAACAGTGTACTTGACACGTATATCTTAACTTCTTATAACGTCTTATATCAGCCTCAAGCCAAATATTTATTATTTATAAATTGTTACAACTTAAATAATATTAATGTTAACCGTTCATGACTCCTTTATAAGGGTCTTTATGAAAAGTGGTAGAATGTTTGTCTGATCTTAAGCCACTAATTATGGCACTTTTCACATAAGCAATGCTCTCTGCAATGATTTTTCTGTGTCATAAACATGCTGCTGGTGTGTTAGGAAAACAAAACTCAAAAAACAAATCTCACATTAGTCTGAAAATATCAGTGGATCTCTCTCCTTATGTGGATTTGCTGCAAAGTAGCACAAATTGTTTCCAAATCTTTGTTTTGCTCCAAAAGGACCCTCTAAATCCCCAGATCTCTGAGTGTCTCTGCAGCAGCTGCCTGGAATGCGCTACAAGAAGTCCTTCACTGGATAAGTTATTTCTTTCAACAGATACAGACACTTGTGTTAAGAAATTACTTTATTTCCAGCAAGTGTATAATATTTGCCATAGTTATACAGAAATACCATAATTAATCAAAACCTCTTCTCTTCTGGCCATGTTTTTCTCAGGGTTTTCAAAAGGCTACTATGAATATTAAAATGTATTGTCAGAAATAACCATTCTCCCTGTGGGTGTATTTACAAACCTCCATGGATATCAGAGGGTGGGCTGTACAACAAAGACCTCCTTCTAGCTGCAGTCTGGGCAACACATTTTAGCTTGACCAAAACCAACACATGCAGGATGGTTAAAGGTTCATAATGAAAGGTTTTCCTCTACAGATGTCTGCTTGAATTACAGAGTAATATACACCCTTTACCCTGCTTTTCTTCATCTAACATCAAAGTCAGGTTTATCCACAGAAGCTCACAGATAAGACATAAACATGGTTACACCATGGCTACTGCTGCATTGAAAGTATGGTTGAAGGCCATGTTTATAGAGAAACAACTTTAGGAGTTTTATACTTAACACTATATGAACAAAATGTTCACTTTACTAAATGATTGAACCAGTCAGTTGAACATCTATGAAATGTTTATGCTAGTGTTCTACTGTCTGGAAATGTCCATGTACTTCTTTCCTTCTGTTTTATGGTATCATGTTTTTGGCACAACTTCATGCAATGCTGGATGAAGTTACAAGACAGAGTGTCTGCAGTCAAATTACAGTGGTCTCTGGGTGGGCACTTGATTTACCAGGACGAATGATGATCAGCACAGTTCCACAACAAGCATCATTACCCAACGTTAAACAGAATTTTCCTCCTGTAACCACAAGACAGCAGCAGATAGCTCTATGATATTGGCTCGTTCAATACATCGTTTCTTTGATGATGTTGGTGGAGTTGGTGTGGTTGCTGGAAATGCTGATGGAGTGCCGGGTCAGGGGGTGGGGCTGTCTCCTGGGCTTGTGGCGACAGGGCATGAAGAAGTACCGCAGCGTGGCGAAGAAGACCTGGCGAAAGGTAGCTGACACCAGGTTGTAGAGGATGGGGTTGATGGCGGAGCTGACGTAGAACAGCACGTTGGTTAACATGTAGAAATAGTGGTAGAAGTCGTACAAGTCACTGAGAGAATGAAGAGAAAAAGGGAGAAGGAGGGAATGAGCAACAAATAATGCACAAGTTGGACCTATAATGCCTTACAAAAGTATTCATACCCAGAGAACTTTTCCACACTTTGTCATGTCACAGCCACAAAGTTAAGTGTATTTATTAGTGATTGTGCATGTTCGAACACCACAATGTGGTGCGAAAGTATGAAATAGAAGGAAAAAGATGCATGCTTATCCAAAAAAAAAACAAAAAACAGCCTATTTACATGATAACTTTGGACATCCACGGAGGAGGCAAAATGCAACTTTTTTGGTCTTCATACGAAACACTTTTTCTATTGGAAACATAATAGTACACATATCACCATCGCCATGATGAAGCATGTTGGTGGCAGCATCATGCTGTGGATTATCTTCTGCAGCAACATGGGAGTTGGTGAGAAATGATAAGAAGACAGATGGAGCTAAATCCCGGCCTTCTTTTTCTTCTTCTGGTGTTTGTTGGCGGTTGGCAAAAAACTTAATGTGTACATTACCGATACCAAGTGGTATGGAGTGTGGTTTTTGATGGATTCATATCTATATTACATAACAAATAATCAAATTCTGTTAAATGATTTAGTTCTTTTTAAAAATCTTATAATAATTTGGATCTATTTGCTTCCTTTGCAATATATTATTTTAAACATTCCTTTAATTGTCTCAAATTCTCTCCTTATAAATCTTTTTCTATTTTATATTTCTGACAATCTAATATAACATGTTCTATTGTAATCCTGTATTTTGTTTTTGTATTTTAAAAAGTGTACTGTTCAATTTTTGTTCGATAATACTCCTGGCCTCTGATTTACTAATACAAACTGCAAAATGTATATGGTTTTGAGTAGTTCTTAGCCATCTACCATTTCATTTCCATTCAATCCAATATGTGCTGGTCTACATACAAATGCTATTGCTAAACCCATCCTTTGTATTCTGAATAATGTAGGCTGTATTTCTAATAAAATATCTGGCCTGCTATCTGAATGATAATGTTTTAGACTCATTAATACAGAGCTTTAAAGGTACTATAAATGCCACTCCTATTGTTTCATTTATTTGTTATGCATCTGTGTAAATATGAATGAACTGATCACTTTTTATATATTCCTTTATTGTATTGACAATAAAGGAATATATAAAAATTGACAGAGAGCTGAGAGAGAATAATTAACAGGCGCTGAGAGGGAGGAACGAAGGGAAGAAATCTAACAGAACATAACACAAAATCAACATAAGAATGAAGCAAAAACCTAATCTACAATAAATTAACTAAAATGGCAACAAGAAGACAACATGAACAACAGGGAGGAGACAGAGATAATAAAGAAAACTAACACTCAAACAACATAGGTGGATCATGATAAAAGCATAATATTTTTATAATATTTGTGTGTTACTAAGATTCAAAGTCAAATTTTTAGACTTGAGTCCAACTGAGAATCGTGGCTAGACATGGAAATAATTTTTTACAGATGGTATCTGTCCAATCTAGCTGTTTGAGCTATTTTGCAAAAAAATAAAAATAAATAAAATGGGCATACATTTCAGTCACCTGGTATGCGAAGCTGGTAGAGACATACCGTAACACTTGCAGTAGTAATTTCATGAAGAGGTGGTTCTACAAAGTATTCTATGTATTCTAATATTCCAGGAAATGCAGTTAGGTTTTTCACAGTAACATGACAAATTGTGGAATAGTTCAAATAGTTTATATGGTGTAATGGTGTAGAGTAGTCATCCTGCAATCATAAAGTTGTGGGTTTAATTCCAGTTTCCTCCTATTACATGTTGATGTGCCCCTGGGCCTTCGGATCTGCGTATTGGTGTATGAATGTGTGTTTGTGTTTGTGATTGTAATTGTGTGAATGTTCCTCTGGTGTTAAGTGCTTTGAGTTGTCAGTATGACTAGAAAAGCGTTATAAATTTAGACAATTTATAATTTTAAAACGTGTAAAAAATCACTTTCTACCAGCATGAAATTTTAAGTTGGACTTTTCTTTTACAGTCATAGTAAGAAGAAACTATACCCTCATTTAATTCTCGGGTGTTTTTGGTTATCTAATGTGAGCGGAAAGTTGTTGCCCCCCCATTAGATGTAGAGTGAGGGTAATTATTCATATTTGTTCTGGCACACCTTGAACTTGCTGCGTTTTGCTGCAATTCCCAAACACACTACCCTCTATATTTCCCTAAAAATGTTTAAAACACCAATATATTAATATATCACAAAAATTAGTTATTTTTTGAACAATTAGTTTGCTGTATTTACTATTGATAATGTGTTGCATTAAACTAATAATGCACGTTTTTAAGTTTCTGGTCCACTACCAAAAACAGAAGGCATTAAGGAAGGGTTTTCAAGATTTAGCTATGGGATCTCAGCCAGTCACTAACTTTCTTAATGCTGTGAAAGCAGAAAATGGATGGTAAGAAGATTCGTTTTCCTCTGCTGGAATCTCACAGAAACACAGAAAGAAACATCGGCTTTCCAAATCCATGTGGTACAAATCTAATCTTTAGAGGAATGAAAATAAGGGACACATGGTCTCTGCTAAGGTCACTATAAAAATCTTGTAAAAGAAGTATATTCATTTGCTAAAATATATTGACTGTCATAAATTAAAAATGCCACAAAACTGGCAAAGTATAAAAGGAATGTAAAAGCTTCAAGTGTAAAAGCAATTTCTATCTGATAGAAATTGGTGATAAGGAGTGAGGAGATTAAGCTACACAGTTAGAGAAGAGGAAGGCATTAGGGAGGAGAGGTTACATAACATCAGACACGTGCTGAGAGACATTAGTGAAGCGAAGAAATTATCATCAGGGCAGAAACTATAGTCAGCCTCCTTATCGATTTCTTTAGTTTTTTTCTTTTTTGTCATTCTTAAATGTTTCAGTTCATCAAACAAATTTTAACATTGGATAAAGATAACCTGGCAAAATACAAAAACGTTTCAAATTTTGCTGAATAAGGGAAAAACGTTATCCAAGTGACCCACTTGTTAAAGTGGGTCACTTACATGTAGCCACAGTGGACAGTCGATTACATCTAGCTGTTAATTTTGTAGCAATCCGTCATACTGAACACACATGATGCAACAGTAGAGAGTACTCCCCTTTAACAGGAAGAAACCTCCTGTAGAACCTGGCTTAGTGTTAGCAGCCATCCACCGCGACCAACAGAGGATATTAGAAGACAGAGCATACCCACGAAAAAACAAACAGAACACTGACCCAGGAGTACTTTCTATGTGAAAGAAAAGCAGAGTTACTGACAGTAGTAGCTCCATTAGTGGCTTCATCTAGGAGAGAAACACAGTCAAGCAGAGAATCCCTGAGAGAGTTTTTAAATCTATAAATTAAAAAACTTTCCCTGTTGTTCTGTTAAAGACAGAACAACAACAACCGCTTCACCAGACCAACAGGTTCCAAATTTCTGGGCTTGGGTGCCACCAGAGGAAATGCATAAAGGTACACAGTTTACCATTCGTGTGCCAATGAGTGTAATCCTAGCGGAGCAGAATAGCAAAAACAAGGATGCTGCATGTTTTTCCTGAAGGGGAACAGATTGAAGCTGGCTCTGCCGAGGCAGTCCTAGATCTGTTGCCCAACATCTGTGTGCAGGATCCATTCTTGCACCATGGGAAATCCTTTGGACACTATGTCTGCATTTCAGAACTTTGGGAACCCATGTGACTCTGAGAGACAGAAGCCTTGTGCTGCAGCATTGCAACAAGCCATGTATGAAATGGAGCAGGTAAAGGGTATCAGGAGGGAGGAATCCCCAAATTTATGTATTAAACTGAGTGTTCCGACCGAAAGGGAACCAAGCAGAATGACGAATCTTAAGAATCATTAGCATAATTTATTTTCCAAAATGCACCTAAAAATGACTCTTGTGTATTTTACTGTTTTTGGTCATATATGCTTTACTTCTATTGCTTTTGTTTGCAAACCTAAGAGCAGATGGAAGAGACATTTCTTTCTCTGATATTGATTTACCAAAATCCGCTCTGTTTGATTTAATCAGACAAGCAATATTTTGATGGACTAAAACTAGAAAGAAAAAGATGGAAAAAGCAAGTGAGGGAGTGAGAGGACAAGAATTTAATCCAATAAAGAAAATGTAGCTGTCCTCCTCTGTTTTTCAGATGCTCTTAGCTGATGACTCTTTAATTGACTTCTTTAGTGAATATCTGAGGTAATTTGTTAATATGTTCCTTGAGAGGAATGAGTGTCACATATATGGGTGTAAAATAAATCAAGCACAAAACACTACTGCCTTGCTGTTTCTACAAGTTGGCAAACAAACTATTGTTGTTTGAACGCATCAAAGAATAACAGGAAATTAAAAATCGTTACTTACTTTGACCAGTTGGAGACGTAGCAAAACATGAGGCGACGAGCATGGTAGGGCAGCCAGCAGATCACAAAGGCTATGACCACAGCTCCTGGACACAAAGGGGAAGGAGAATAAGATGCAAATGACTGCTTAGAAATTTTGCAGGCAGAAAAACAATAACCCTAAAACAATAAGGTGAAAAGGTTCCCCTTTAAAATGTGAACAAAGTTCAGATGATTAGAGTTATAACGGTCAACAATCAGGCTTGAGCAAAGCTATGACTGAGGGAGCAACAATAAAGATAATTATAACCTTCATGCATTTGATTAAAAAGAGAATCCGATCACATCCCCACATCCAGACACACTGAACATCCCGAAGACAATGTTCATGTAGCTTCCCAGCCCTTCCTAAAAGAAAATTACTTGTAATTTGTATACAATTGTCCATGACATCAAAAGGCTCAAACAAAGTAATGTGCAGTATGCTGCTATTTTTAAGGCAAAATTTGATGTGCGTTTGGATTTCTTTTGCAAAAAAGATTTAAGTCATAAAAAATGTCTAATTTTAATATTAGCATGACATGATAAATTATGCACCAAAAATGATTCCAGTCAAATTTATTTGCTCAACAACAGCAAAAAGCATTAACATCTCCACTAACAGAATATTTTTCTTATGTACCCCTCTTCATTATTTATTACAAGAATGTGCTGCCAAATTCAACATCCTCCACCAGTGATCAAAATCTCTTTCCATTAGTATTCATTAGTAATAGGGCTCATAGCTTCCAGTACGCTCTATCAACATTGAACAAAAAAGCATTGACTTATACTTTTAAGCAAATTTTCCAACCATCCATCCATCCATCCATCCATCCATCCATCCATCCATCCATCCATCCATCCATCCATCCATCCATCCATCCATCCAGATCACTGTGGAGGCATTCCCAGACCAGGGGAAAAATATAGTTTATACGGCAAATTCTGGGTCCACCAGGAGGTCTCCTACCTGTGTGACATGCCTGGAAAACCTCCAAAGGAGGCATCACAGAGGCATCCCGATTAGATGTTATTGTGGTTGGAGCTCTTCAACCTGCTTTGAAGGCTAAGTCCACCCACCCTGTGGATGATTTTTATTTCAACACTGGGATGTCTCAGTCCTGATCTGTACTTCATGGGCATAAATTAAGTTTGGAACACAGACAGGCTGGTAAGTCAAGACCTAAACCTTTCTCTTTCTTCACCAGACCAGATACAAATAAGAGTCGACCCTACCTTCACTCCTGAACAAGATAATGAGGCACTTACACTCCCCTACTTGAAGCAGGAGTTCACCCCCTACCTGGAGGGAGCAGTCCATATTTTTTGTGGTTGCTGAAACTAATAGCTCCATCACACTATAGTGTAACAGCCTATCGTTTTGATTTCATTACACATGAGGCCATTGGAAATGACCTCTCCACTATCACCTTCCAATGCATTTAACCCTGTAGCATACACAGTATGATCAGCAGATACTCAGATTATCTTTTAATATGAAACAAAATAAAAAGAGGTGATGTAAACAAAAAAAGTAACATAAATGGCCAGACATGACACAGTAGAATACTATAAATTTAACACCATTACTTTTAGAATGCTAAATGTTTTCTCAATAGGAGTGTATCAACAGCGGCACACCTATTTTAAACATGTTACAGAACTTGATTCTCCACAAAACCCCCTTTTTTTTCATGTGTAGACTAGGCATAACACCCGTTTATCAAAACAGCAGCTCAGTCTGCTTCTTCGTTTCTTGAACACAATGCATATTGCACCTAGCTTATTTATTCCTATCATCTCTCCACCCTATTGCAAGTACCACAGTCAGCTGCCTCAGAAGACTGAAGGTCAAACTGAATCACAGAGGTTTTATAAATTCAACCAGAGCTCAATCTTTCTTGTCCAATTCAACAGGACCATTTGATATATAGTATACTTGTCTTTTCATTCATTACATTTTCTGAGAGAATCTCAGATTAAAATGGCCTCCCCTGTCAATGATAGAATCATAGTCTGCAGAACCGACTATGATTCTATCATTGCACAAATCCAGTGTGATAGAAACTTAGGCCACTAATGTGGCATAAAATATATGTACAAAATAAAAACTACTAGTTGGTGTTTTCTGGTTTAAGGGCTGCATTAAAAATCTCATTTTAATCTTAATCTTTCATCCTTTCCAAAACTCAAATAATGCAAAAACACACAAAAGGTTCTGATTATCTGTATGTTTCCTTTGTGTTGCTTTTCTCCAAATTATTCAATTATTCTAATTATTCAATTAGTAAATAACATCAGAAACAGATGAATTAAAAAGCCAACTATTCACAGGATGCCTAAGTGCTTACCACATTTGATATTATCCTCTACAAAATAGGCATCTGGGAAGGAAAATTTGATTTGGCTGTAAAATGTCTTTGTTTCCTGATTAAGTATATTGATGTATAATTCAAAAGAATCAGCTGGCCAAGTTTTGCTGGCAGGACCTGTATCTTATCAGTATTCAAATTGCATCCAATGTGATTGTAAGTTACCCTGAGTCTCCTGCCCTGGCAAAGCAAATATTCTGGTACAATTTTGAATGTGAGAGTTAGCAATCACTTAAATATTAAGTACTCCGTCTCCTGTGGCTAAAACGTAATGAAGGCAGGGGCTCTAAGAAATCAACTTCTTCACTGCCTGGGCCTCGAAAGCAACTTGCCAGAAGGCATAAGTCTGAAGACAAGACGACCAGGATAAATCAGTTTGAATAGAATTGGTTTAACAGAAAAGAAAGAAAAAGTGTTTGGTTATATTAAAACCATGCTGGAAGTCTCAGTTGGCTTTTTATTTGGAAGTAAGGCCTTATTAAATACCCTAAAATTGATAAGGGAGAGTGGAGAGAGTTGTCATCACTGGCAACTTCTGAGGCATATCCAATCCATATCCAATGCCTCTTGTACTACAACCAGACCTGAGGTTGTGCAGCTGACCTGACTTGAAGATTTTTAAATATATTTTAAGGATAATGTGAAAGCATCACTGGATGGCTGTTTCTACTGCTTTACTGCTACTGTTTGTTTTGGCTTTTATGTTCACTTGATTTGTTTTATGAATTGCACTGACCATAATCGATTTTACCATAATGTTATCATAATATATGTCTATATAAAACAAGTAGCTCTTCAAAAATGACAAGATTAATGGGTTGCTTTTTCGAACCTCTGGTCCGAACCTCTAGCTTGCCCTGTTGTTGGGTAAAACATTTCACCCGCAATGTAGCTTACCACTGTCAGTGTGTGAATGTGTGTATGAATGGGTGTTTGACAGATTGTAGTGTCTTAGCCAGATAAATTGGGTGCCTTCAAAGCGAAGCAGTACTATTCTGAGTTCCCCCTGGATAATCACAGATGATCAGTTCACATGTCCATCATTTATTTTACAGTAACATCTAGAGTCCACTAGACACTTTTGGACAAATAAAGCAGTTTCCCAAATGCCATCTTTAACAGAAGAAGAAACTGTAATTAATATCTAAGACTGGCATTAATTATCAGGCACATGGTCAGAGAAAGATTGGCCCCTGGTTTGTCTGCTTTTGAGAAATTTTGGCTGATGAGCAAACTTTGTCGTTGATTCCTAGTGTGTAGTGTTGAAATTTCCACTAACTCCTTAGCAACATTAGAATAAGCTTTATTAGACTGAAGAACTGAATGTACAGCTGTATTTACCTCAATTCAACAAACTGAACTATATCGACCTCCTACCTATTAGTAGGTGCAATTTTGCCACCAAAACAGCTATTAGGTGTCAGTGCATGGGTAAAGAACATT
Source organism: Crenichthys baileyi (assembly GCA_036173005.1). Classification (NCBI taxonomy): domain Eukaryota; kingdom Metazoa; phylum Chordata; class Actinopteri; order Cyprinodontiformes; family Goodeidae; genus Crenichthys; species Crenichthys baileyi. The sequence continues at coordinate 1,211,976 of JAHHUM010000003.1, read as the reverse complement.
AATAAGTAAGCTGTCTAAGAAATCTGATTGCATGGAATCTTAGTGGATATACAGATTCTAACCCTAAACAAAGACAAGGTGAAAGAAGGGAGAGAAAACTATCTTTTAACACAAAGAAACCTTCAGCAGAACGAGGTTCAGAATGAGCGACTATCTGCCTATATAACGATATAAGTCTCTAAGCCATAGATTTACACTTTTGCACAAACTCAAATCAGCTTATTTATGTAGTGCCAATTCACAATTTATGTGGTTTCAAGGCACGTTACCCAACAATAGTCAGTTCAGTTTAATAATTAAGACATATTCCAAGTCAAGTACATAGTCTAATTCATCCTACTTAAGGAAACCCAGCAGACCGCATTGAGTCAGTGACTTGCAGCATTCACTCCTCCTGGATGAGCATGTAGTGACAGTGGACAGATGCTTGCATCGTGTCTTGTGTCTTTGCAGAAATCCCTCATACTGAGCATGAATGTAGTGGTAGTGGAAAGGAAAACTACCCTTTAACAGGATGAAATCTCCAGCAGAACCAGAACCAGGCTCAGTATAAACTGCCATTTGCCACGACCGACTGGGGGATTGAAAAGACAGAGCATGCATACAAAAAAGAACACAAAAGCACTGATTCAGGAGTCCTTCATATGTGAAAGAGAAGCAAAACGTTACTGGCAGTAAAAGCTCCATTAGTGGCTTCATTTAGGAGAAAAGAAGATAAGCTCTGAACCAGTTTTCGGGTCTATAGGATAAGAGAGAACATTCAGGATTGCAGGGAGAACACGATGGTTTGAAGTGGCCAACTACACCATTTAGCATGGCCAAAGTTACTGTTTCTAATTTATCAAACACACCTGGATAAGGGATCAAGCAAGAGGGGCCACACGCAGGGATTGAGATGAGGGCTGTTGTGGTAACAACCTTATCTATAAAACATTTCAAAAAGTTATTATATAAACTCTTAGGATGCTTCCATGAAAAACTGGCTGTGTGTCCGTAAGAACAGATTCAACTGTTTTAAATAGCTAATGTGGATTTTATTGATGAGACACAATAATGTTTGATAAGTGTTCTCTTTTAGCTTCTTTGACAATGTCCTGATAATGACGGCAGCAGTTTTGAGGATGTAAAATGAAACGTGCAGCTTATCTGTTTTCCACCTCCGTTCAGCTCTGCAGCACTCCCGTCTGGCAGAGTGACTTTTTTCGGTAAACCAGGGCTAAGCTTTGACTTCAGGCTGCCGGATTTTCATAGTTCAGGATAGTTCTGCAGAAAATGTCACAAACCAGGAGCTCAGCTGCTCTGTGTCTGAGTCAGAGGGAACATTGAGCTGCTCAAGACCAGCAGAAAACTGACCAGCAGTGAAAGGGTTAAAAACTCTACAGCATCCAGCAGGAAGGTAAGATTTAACCACAACATAGAAGAGACCAACATAAAAAAATGCATAGAAATTGTATTATGACCGCTTTTGAGGTCAGATAAGGCCTCTGAAGTTGGTCTGAAGGAGGTATAGATGGTTGTCCATGTTGTACTTTTAACTATTTTCACTTGTCAGCTGTTAGACAGAAAAGGTTAACATACACTTTGATTAACTTTTTAGGACAGATGGGCATTAGGGAGAGTTTCAGCAAGGCCACCAGAACTCTAAAAACTGCATAGGATTATTTAGGTTATGTTGCGGTTTGCAAAACTGCAGCAATGTCACTGCCAAAACTATGGGTGATGTCTGTATGAAACAGTTTACCTACTTCATACCTTTCTAGTTAATCCAGTAAAACAGGTGCATTAGGTAATACACACATGGTCACACAATGTGTGTATTACCTAATGGGTTAACCTACATGTATGTTTTGTCTTATCTTTAGGACTGTTTGAGAAAAACATTCACTTCAATCCGTAGCCGAATCAATTTTGAGTTTCAGCGCAGAGAGCAAACATTATTTCACCCATTACCAAGCTGTTACACTTGCGTCCTGTTTGTTTCAGAATTGATTTGAAGATGTTTTTATGGATTTAAAAAAGTGTTAATGGTCCAGCTTTGCTTTAATCCTTTGAACTTTGCTGACCCTTCTGGTCTTCACAAAAGCTTTTTGATCTTACCCAAAGTGAGAAGAAAAACAGACAGTGAAGCAACATTTTATTATGGTGGTTCTGGTCTTGGCAGCATCCTTCTCAAAGACCTGAGGGCTGCAGGAATGTTTTATATTTTTTACATGTGAAGCCAATATTTCCTTTTATGTTCTTGCTTTTTTAAATCCCTTTTTCTCATTTATCAAGTTTACTGCTCAGTTTGGATCCAAATGAATTATATTATCAATAACTTAATTTGTTTTTTCTCAGATTTATCATTTTATCAATTTTTTGCTTGTCCTTAATAACCTCCTCTATAAAGTAAATTATTATCATTATTTTACATTTGTTGTTAATCCAGATTATACGTGTTATATATGTGTTATACATACATTCTCCCTCTATTTCTTCACTTTCGTAATATTTTTAGTTTTCAATGTATGTTGGTTATCTAGTAAAATAGAAATTAAGTCAATGTCAAAACTAAATAGTGTTAAAGGTTTAATTACAAATAGGGAGATAATTGAGTTGGAAAACAAGTGTGTTGTTGTGTCCTGGGAGCAGATCGGGCCTCACTTCCTCTCAGTAAGACGCTCCAGGGGGATTTTTGAGAAACATGTCTGGTGCTGCAGCAGGCCCAATTTATTTTAATTATCTAAGTCAATAATAAACATGTTCAGAAAATTATGTTAAAGAATAAATGCCTGTAAGCTTTAAACAAAAATCACAGCTGTTTTTCGCTTGTTTATTCAGTAGTTTGTAAGGAAGTTGCCTCTTCCTGTGTTTTCAAATCCAAACACATGCTCATTTATGGAGGAAATAGTTGCATGACCCTAACAGGATATATGAAAGTATTGCTTTCTATCCCTACCACAGTTACTCTCTCATCTACAGTCTGCAGCTATCAAACGTTTGCTCACCACCATTAGAATATCAGGTTTTTGTGATGTAATAAAATGAGACCATTTAGAATAAACATTTTCAGACTTTTGTACATACATTCATTTATTAGGTACAACTGTTCAACTGCTCATTAACGCAAATTTCTAATCAGCCAATCACACGGCAGCAACTCAATGCATTTAGGCATGTAGGCATGGTCAAGACAATCTCCTGCAGTTCAAACCGAGCATCAGAATGGGGAAAAAAGGTGATTTAAGTGAATTTGAATACTCAGACGGGTTGGTCTGAATATTTCAGAAACTGCTGATCTACTGGGATTTTCACGCACTACCATCTCTATGGTTTACAGAGAATGGTCTGAAAAAGTGAAAATATCCAGTGAGCAGTTTTGTGGGCGCAAATGCCTTGTTGATGCCAGAGGTCAGAGGAGAATGGCCAGACTGGTTCGAGTTGATAGAAAGGCAACTGTAACTTGAATAACCACTCATTACACCCAAGGCATGCAGACGAGTATCTCTGAAAGCACAACACGTCGAACCTTAAGGCGGATGGGCCACAGCGGCAGAAGACCACACCGGGTGCCACTCCTGTCAGCTAAGAACAGGAAACTGAGGCTACAATTCACACAGGCTCACCAAAATTGGACAATAGAAGTTTGGTAAACATTGCCTGGTCTGATGAGTCTCGATTTCTGCTGCGACATTCGGATGGTAGGGTCAGAATTTGGCGTCAACAACCTGAAAGCATGGATCCATCCTGCCTTGGATCAACGGTTCAGGCTGGTGGTGGTGGTGTAATGGTGTGGGGGATATTTTCTTGGCACACTTTGGGCCCCTTAGTACCAATTGAGCATCGTGTCAACGCCACAGCCTACCTGAGTATTGTTGCTGACCATGTCCATCCCTTTATGACCACAGTGTACCCATCTTCTGATGGTTACTTCCAGCAGGATAACGCGCCATGTCATAAAGCACGAATCATCTCAGACTGGTTTCTTGAACATGACAATGAGTTCACTGTACTCAAATGGCCTCCACAGTCACCAGATCTCAATCTAATAGAGCACCTTTGGAATGTGATGGAACGGGAGATTCGCATCATGGATGTGCAGCCGACAAATCTGCAGCATCTGTGTGATTCTATCATGTCAATATGGACCAAACTCTGAGAAATCCTTCCAGTACCTCGTTGAATCTATGCCACAAAGGATTAAGGCAGTTCTGAAGCCAAAGGGGATCCAACCCGGTACTAGCAAGGTGTACCTAATAAAGTGGCCGGTGAGTGTATAGTGTGAACAATTCAATTGAATAACAAACAGATTTATTAGGGGGAAAATATTTAAAAAATAAAAACTGTAATGACTGAGTTAAACAAGTGTGGAGACCCTCATACAAATACTTTGTTTTATACACATTTTGATCCAATTTCAACATTTAGTCTTCTTGTGTTTACATTTAACATCTATTATAATAAACATGATTAACCTAAAGTACAGCTGTCACTGTAAGATTTTCTAGACATTTCCAACCTATAGCTGAAACCTTAGTTTATAGAGAGGTTAAAGAGGTACCAGTCAGGTGGTTACAAAATAATTTCATAAGTTGTATATGGAATAGTTAAACTCAATACTATTCGTACACCTGGCAGATTTAGGTTTAGATCCATCCATTGGCTATATCCACTTATCCATGTAGGCTCCTGGGAGTCTAGTGGTTATTGGGTGAGAGGCAGGGTACATCCAGGACAGGTTGCTGGTCCATCACAGAGAAAAACAGTCTAAATAACCATGGACACTCACATCTAAGGGCAATTAAATGTAACCAGTAAACATAACAGTCATGTTTTTGGACAGTGCTTTGAGTGCCTTGTTGCTGAAAAGCGCTATATAAATAAACTTGACTTGACTTGACTGTGGGAGGAAGGTGGAGTACCCGGTAAGAACCTACAGATATTCTGGGAGAACATGCTAACGTTATTCAGAGCTCTGGCTGGGATTCAAACTCAGGCCCTTCAAGGAAGCAGGACTAACCACTGTACCACTGTGCAGCACAGACTGAGGTTTAATGTGATTTTTTACTTTTATGTTTCTTCTGGACTGGAAATAATATTAATAAACTGCGGTGGCCAAGGCAGAGGTCCCACTTGATTCTGATAGATAATCTATGCAGGGATTTCAAAATTAGGCCTAAGGGATTGAGGACTTCTGACCTCCTACAATTATAAGAAAAGTTTGATTTGCAGTACATAGTGTTCTCTCTTTTAAAGGGGAGGGGGAGGGGGTCTATTTTTTTATTAGAAACTAAGTTCTTGGTTGACTGAAAACAATTTGAAATCTAAATCTGCCAGGGTATAAAAGTGAATGCAGTCAACAATATTTAAAGAAAATACAGGACAAAAAGGAACTTTGCCAAGGCTTAATATTCACGTGAATATGGAGAGAAAATATGGAGAAGAAACTAGTTTACTGATACATTACAAATTAATTCAATTTACTTTCTGCTAATCCAGGAGAGGACTTTGTTGTGGTAACTCCTTTTATCTAAGTTTATTCAGTATCATTAGAGATGGTTATCGCTGTGGGCAGGAAAAATCTAAAAGTGTTTCTGCCATAGTTTCCATGCACTCTGATAATTTCCCAGTCAGTGAAAGGCTTTTGTGTTTTCATAAAATCCACTGAACTCGCAGTGAACAATGTAAGAGACTGATATCATCTCGCTCATTCTGTCCCCTCAGTTCATTTAATCTTCTTGTCCTACAGTCAGAGCCAGGCAGATGGCTTTGGTTGAAGTTCCTATGTTAGGTTTCATAATGTCTCTTTAGATTTCATTTTAGAAGTCCAACTGATTCTGAACATATAAGGCAGGCTGGCCTTACACCCAACAGAAAGCGTATGCTTCTGTACATTCATCTTCAAATGTGTGATTTTCATAGTCCACTTTATGTATTTTTGACAAAGCCATCTTCTTTAACTCACTCATCTGTGCACCACCAATTCATTGTACTCTGAGCAAGCATGAGCTCTTAAGCTAGTAACTTAACAGCTGTTAACAGTAATGTTAATAGCGCCACAGCGCACTACAATGACAGCTGGAGACGTAGCTCCAGCCATGTCTATATCTACATAATAAATGAGAAAATACTTTACGGACAAAACGCTCTTTTGGTCCAGATTTGGATTGGAGTTGGATTTGGGGACCTCTGGTATAAAGGAATCGGGTGTTGAGAAGGCCATTGTGCCATTGCATTGGTGAGAGACATTTGAGTGTCACAGATGGGTTGTACATATTTTGAATGAAAATGCTTTAAATTCACAAACACATATTCACTTACAGCCGGTGCCCTTATAGCAGCTTAAGCCCAGTCCATAGCTCTAATTATATTCAGGCATTGGCTCCTCACTGCAAATGAGACCCACAGTGTAGGGGAACTTTCTATATCTGAGCAATATACGGATGAGGCCGCCCCATGTGGATGAACCTGGGACGGCCGCATCGAGGACTGAAGCCTCTATATATGGCTCGCATATGGGTACTGACCCAGCAGATCAGTACAATCTCTGAAGAAAATGCTCACTCCGACTTCTTCCATCACCTTTGTCCTCCGGCTGTGCCAAAACTTCCAATATTCCATAATTACGCACAACTTCACACAGCTATTTGTGGACATTTGCTGTCTATACCTTTTCCACCTTACGAATCATCAAACCTGACTTGTTTGGAATTGATCTGCTGATCCGACACCGTTTTCTTTTTCATTGAGAATGAAAGTATCACTTAGATGATTCACATGGATTTTATGCTCCTCATAAAAAAGACCGGTTTACAACATCTTTTCACATTTACAACAAAAAAAAAACAGAGGAATTTTTAAGTTTACATCTGATTGAGGTTGTTTCATTGAGGCTGTTTCATTTTCTGAGGTTTACTACGTTACTGTATGAGACTAAATGTGACAGTTTCATCTTTCAGGTTTAAACCATAAAAGCTCAAACTCATAAAAAACATTGAGTTTGATGCTCCTTGAGTTAAATAAACTCAATGGAGTATTCTTTTACTGTATTTAAGTGACTTTCAAGACTTTAAAGTTTGTTACTGTTGATTGAGAAAGTTTGCTTGGCTGCCGCACATTTTCACAGCGGGTCAAATGTTTGTGTGACTTACCGCACACTTTCGTGCTATGTTCTTTTTTGTACATCCCTAGTTGTGTTAGAAATATTGCGGCACAAGATTTTTGCTGTGTACACACGGTTCGTACATGAGGCCCCTGGTCTGTAGTTGACAGATTGATCACATTTCTTTGTCTACTGGAACACCGTAGGATGTCTTCTACAGGAACCTTCTTCATGGTTTATGTCGGAGCTTTATTAATGTCATGATTGAGGTGAAAGATGGGAAATTAAGGTGCAATAGGAAATCTGTGATTTAAGAGAGGGTGAAAGTTCTATTTGGCTGGAGATAGATGGATGTTCCTGAATTTAAATTATTCAAGAATGTGTTTGTTGGTTCTGTGTAGACCTCCATTTCTGTGATCCTGCTTCTGGTTGACCTATGAGATTTTTTATTCCAGTCTGTAGCTTCAAATGCCCTCTGCGCGTTCTTCAGCTTCCTGTGACCTCAAAGTTTGTTTGGTCACAGGTTGATAAATGGATCTGTACATAGAGCCGAGAACGACAAGATAAAATCTGGACTGCCAAGAGCAGGTTGTGCAGATGAGAAATTTGTATTTTCTCTGATGGAGCATTAGATTAACTGTTGTTACGTGTAAAATCTCAAGATATTGCCACAAATACAGGGGTTGGACATGAAACTGAAACACCTGTCATTTTAGTGTGGGAGGTCTCATGGCTAAATTGGACCAGCCTGGTAGCCAGTCTTCATTGATTGCACATTGCACCAGTAAGAGCAGAGTGTGAAGGTTCAATTAGCAGGGTAAGAGCACAGTTTTGCTGAAAATATTGAAATGCAAACAACATTATGGGTAACATACCAGAGTTCAAAAGAGGACAAATTGTTGGTGCACGTCTTGCTGGCGCATCTGTGACCAAGACAGCAAGTCTTTGTGATGTATCAAGAGCCACGATACCCAGGGTAATGTCAGCATACCACCAAGAAGGACGATCCACATCCAACAGGATTAACTGTGGACACAAGAGGAAGCTGTCTAAAAGGGATGTTCGAGTGCTAACTCGGATTGTATCCAAAAAACATAAATCCACGGCTGCCCAAATCACGGCAGAATTAAATGTGCACCTCCCCACCCCTTTTTTCCACCAGAACTGTCCGTCGGGAGCTCCACAGGGTCAATATACACGGCCCGGGTGCTGTAGCCAAAACCCATTGGTCACTCAGGCCAATGCCAAACGTCGGTTTTCAATGGTGCAAGGAGCGCAATCTTGGGCGGGCAATGTGAAACATGTATTGTTCTCTGATGAGTCCTCCTTTGCTGTTTTCCCCCACATCTGGGAGAGTTACGGTGTGGAGAAGCCCCAAAGAAGCGTACCACCCAGATTTTGCATGCCCAGAGTGAGTGATGGTTTTGGGGGCTGCCATATCATGGCATTCCCTTGGCCAATTTGTGCTAGATGGGCGCGTCACCGCCAAGGACTCCCGAACCATTCTTAGGGACCACGTGCATCCAATGGTTCAACATTGTATCCTGAAGGCGGGTGCCGTGTATCAGGATGACAATGCACCAAACACACAGCAAGACTGGTGTAAAAGATTGGTTTTTTGATGAACATGAAAGTGAAGTTGAAAATCTCCCATGGCCTGCACAGTCAGCAGATCTAAATTTTTTGAGCCACTTGGGGGGTTTTTGGGGGAGCGAGTCAGGAAAATGTTTTCCTCCACCAGTATCACGTAGTGACCTGGCCACTATCCTGCAAGAAGAATGGCTTAAAAACCTCTGCCCCTGTGCGGGACTTGTATATTTTCATTCCAAGACGAATTGACGCTGTACTGGCCGCAAAAGAGGCCCTACACCATACTAATAAATTATTGTGGTCTAAAACCAGGTGTTTCAGTTTCATTGTCCAACCCCTGTAGTTGGGGCTGTAGCTTTGCAACAACTGTGTTGATGATATCACACAGAGTCAGTCAGTTTAGTACTGATACTGAGGTAAGACTGGTAGATAACATGGTCGAAAACTTACAACTAAAACATAAATATCTAGGCTGCAGAATAAAGTGACAGTATATTCAGCATGTCCTGGGCTGAAATTGTCCTAGATTTTGCTGCTACTCTTCTAATCTCTTTTAAGCTCACGCATGTTATTTGTAAGAGATCTATCATTATTAAGGGAATACATGGTTTAAATGTCTTTCTCTTTCTCCACTTCACTCATAATCTACATCTGTGATGTTCCTTCTTTAATTTGTCAGGGATTTAAGTTTTGTAATTTGGGTATCACTTAGGCTTTTAAAATATCAATCAGCTGTTCATGCTTTTAAACAGCTCTCTCTGCTTTCTCATTATGACAGGTGGCTGTTACTGAAGCAGTGTTACATCTAAACCAGAATGAAAATCTGTCAAAAAAGTATTGTTTTTAAATTAAAATACACGCAGGAGGGTCTTCAACAATAGAGAGAGATATGAAGTGTTGATTACTATGCTGGTTATTGTGTTATTGTATCAGGTTCATGTACAAACAGCCTGTTATATTTAACGTTTGTTCAAGGGACAGCTGTTAGGCTCTGAAGCATAACATTGCTTTAACGGCCATTCATTAAAAGGAGACCATCATACCTCTCAGCTCAACACTTCTGCAAGCCAAAGCCTTTGTGATATGGTACAAAAAAATAATCAGGAATAACATTAACAGTAAGGGTGAACGTAATGTCCTGGTTTATCATAAGAGGTTCATGATTTTGATGTAAATGTGTCACTGGAGCATGGGTTGCAATGGTTTCAAAATCACTTACTCAGTATGAGACGACAGAATAACCAATTCAGACCAATTGATGGAGAAAGCTAGTGAAGTACCCAGAGCTGAGGACTGAGCTGCCACCCTGAAGCTCTTTATGAGAATCCTGAAATGAGATTTGCAGCTTGCCTTTTGATCGACTACTAAGTTCCTTTGGTACCCATGCTGCTCAGGTAGCTCCCACCATTTTTACCTTAGGATAATTTCTCCAATCATACTGAGATTCCAGAAAACACCACACATTACATGAGCTGTGACTGTATGAGAATTTCATACATAGAGCCACAGGAGATAGGCAGATCCAGTGGAACCAAGGAACCCTGTTCTATTCAGAGATATTTTAAGTCAGACTACAAAAACAAATAAGACAAAATGTGTGAGGTAACTTAAAGTAGAACAAAAAGATAGCAAGTTCTTCAAAAGGAGTGCTCCACAATCTTCTTCACATCATTCAGTAATAAGCACCAGAAATTTTTGATTTTGAATCTAACATATTTTTTAGTTTGAGGATGCAATGTGATATGCTGCTGATGGCCCTGTACCAGATACTCCTTAACTGCATGAATTTGATTGTTAGGAACTGAATTTAAAAAAGAATTAAACTGCAGCAGAATGAGTATAGACTTTTTTTTACAATGTAACTAGATATGAGTTGGACATGTTTGCTGGTATGTAAAGTACCCTGATCTGATGTTTGTTGGTTAATGGCAGTAATTAAGTACACTGAATAGCGAGGCCGGCTTTACGCAGGGGCAAGAGGGTCAATGCCCCCTCAAACAAATGCCTGGCCCCGTCAAATCAATTCTCAATCACAAGCCCCCGCCTTGCCTCTCCCTCCCCGACTTCTCCTACACTTAAGGGCAAAACACAGTCGCGTACGCTGGACATGTCTGCGCAAAGCTCAATTTTTAGACCGCGTTCGCAGCGACACACAATAACCGCGTATGCTTAACACTGTAGTGCTTCTGAAGCGGTGTTTTGTTTATTTTTAAAAAGGGGCCGGAGAGGGGCAATTCGGCGCGATACCTTCTAAAAAACGCTTGCATTTTCTAACAGTCAGCATCCATGCATGGATGGCTGCATAACACATTGCCTAGATGTTTTGTATTCATAAAATCCATGATTTCAAAGCCTTGTCCAGCTGCTGACTGATGTTTGTCAGGTTTAAGGAAGAGACAAAGAGAGGGAGATATACAAACAGACAAATTAGGCCCTTTCACTAATTTCACTTAATTATTTTGATGTTTAAGTCTGAAGAAGAAAAGAAAAAGCATGGCCACAACTATTTTTCTGAATAGTAGCCTAACTAGACATTCAACAGAACATACAGTATTTTATAATTACAGCATGCTGGCCAAAACTCTGTTCTGTGTAGATAAAAGTCATTAAGGAGCTCTTTTCATGCAAGCATTTCTACTTCAACAGTTGATGAATCAATTTGCGAGGTAGTTAACATTACAGGCTAATATATGTAATATATAATAAGGCTAAATACAATGCTCAATGAATTAGAGCAGCAAACAAAAAATTATGAATAAACAGAAAAATGTTACTTAGCTGTCTGTTTGATTTCATTAGGATATTAATAGACCCATTGTTAGCATTCACTACCTAAAGTATGTTTGTGATTTAAAATGAAAGGTCTTAAGTTATGCAACATAAAAGTGTGGTGGGTTATATTGATATTGGTAATGGTTTGTGTAATGTTTCAACTCAACTGTCAAAAAACAGTCAAATAATGTTTACTGTTTTTTGACCTGATTCAGTCAGTCTCTTTTGATTACAATGCTTAGCAGAACATTTATTTCATTTCATTAACAAATTTTGCAGCATAATACCAAGAAAATCAAGGCTATAAGAGCATAAATATATCCTGTTTATTTTTTTCATTTTAATTGTGTAAATAAATTTGGCAATGGATGCCCTTTTTTGGCTTGAGCACCTGTCTTCAAAAATGTTTGTGCATGTTCCGACCAAGAACCAGATCCAATTGGGATGTGGTGCTGGTTGGTTTTAGCTCTCTGAATATCTTTTGTATTTTCCCCCTTCCTGTCACTCAACATCAAGTCAAAGCCTAATAAAGTAAAGGCCACACCTCAGTGTATATTAGACGAAGCCTTAACAGCATTATTGGATTTTGCATTTGATCAATATAATTTCAAAGTGACAGTTGATTAACCAATGACCATCACTGACTGATGATGTCAAGTTTGGCAGATTCTCTTTTTCAAAATAAATGAACAGTTGATATGAGTAAAGACACAACATTTTGAGATGTAGGTTTTTACTTCTCTGCCACACAATGACAACTATTGTGATATAACTGTCCCATGAATAATTTCTATACACCCTCCAAATGTTCTGAAAGCAGCCCAAATTTGAACAACCATGCCCAAAGCTATTTTTTCCAGCCCAACGTGTTCAAAAGAAGCCCAGCTGGGGGAAAAACAGTGCACTCTGGCAAATTGCACAGCACTACACAGTTTACCCCAATCCGAAAAAGAAATCACTAATCAGCAACAACAATAAACATGCCAGAGCATAATGCCTCCTTCACAGTTCTGACTGCCCCCCTTACATAGGCATGCCTAGAACCAGCCCTGTTGAATAGGATAAAGTGTGTGAATATGTGATTTTTTTTCTATGTCTCCATTAACTGTGGATAATTTATCATTCATTTTTGACACATCCATTTTATAGGATTTTTTGCAGATTATGGATTTGTTTCCAGAAAGTTTACAGTGCATGTCAAATAGGAGTCATTACACAATAAACCGCGTTGTACAGTTTTAGCTAAAAGTTTTTACTTGTTAGAAAAAAAACTTTTGTTTTGCAAAATGTGCAGCTACTGTTTTTGTGGTGACCGTTCACATTGTTTTTTAATTAAAGTTTAAACTGATCAGGAATAAAAGACTGACTGACAAAAACAATAGTATAGCTTCAACTAATTAATGTTTTTAGAAACGAGTAACTTCACTTTGGCTAGTGAGAACTAGCCAAAAAATGTGCTACGAAAAACATTTTCCCATACTGAAGCCCACTTTCACTGTCCTTCTATTCTGGTCAAAAATAAATAGGTAATTAATTATTAATTAGACAAAGCTGTGAGGTTGTCCAGACCCAACGAGGGGATAATTTCTGGATTTTCCAGCACAATGGAGCACTGTCTAAAAAGTTATAAAGTGTCTCAAAGACCAGAATCTTGTCATTAGGACCTGTGATCAGGAAAATGGATGGATCTTAAGCCTCGTAATGAAGCAATCAATCAGCTAGAATAATCTACTAAATTTCTTTCTAACTGGCGACTGGCAAATTAAATCCTGAAATTGTTTTCTGATAATTCAATACATACATACTGGACAGTAACATTTAGAGCAGCACGTGCTGTGATGCACTTTGTTTTGAGGTTTGTAAATATAAAATAAAGGGTAGTAACTTTGATTCATAAATGATAATAATCTTGTACTTTATTTATTTTGTGCTTGAATCGATACTATCTCAATTAAGACATAAATCAAAAGAAAATTTACCCAAATAAATCATATGTGTTACAACACTAATACCTTTGCGACTTTATTGAGTATCATCCTGTAGTTCTGATGTCATAGAAATACACGATGGCAATGGAAAACTCTAGGGGTGTAATGGTACACAAAATCGGGGCTCTGTATGCTTCAACCAAGAAAAATAAATACAAATTTATGAATCTTTGTTTAAGGTGAGTAATAAAGTTTAATGTATTGTGTAGGATTGGTGATTGTTTGAATCTGAAGGATTCCAGTTCCGATTCACAAAACTCATTTCAATGTCGGTTCCTAGCCTTTCTCAATTCTGATTCTTTTAGGAGGCAGGCTCAAAAAAGTTCACATGGTTTAAATGAGTTGGCTAACCAGAGTTGTTTCTGAATAAAGTCTAAACTTCTCAACAAATTTTAATTCTAGGAACATTTTACTTTTTATGAGCTTTACTATGAATTTCACATAGCAATTTCAGGTTGTTTCTCTATAAAAAAATCCATGGGCTAAGGTTAGCTAGGTACACAGTCTTGTTTAATCATGTTGGTCGTGCACCCTCCATTGTATGACATAATCTTATTGCTGGTGTTGCACTGAGTGGGCTGGCCATTTCTTTTGTTAAAGTTAAGCCACACTTTCAATCACCAAACACATTTCCTTCTAATCATTTTTTGTTTGCTTCTTCCAGTTGGTTGACTGGGTATCTAAACTAGGGATTGAAATAAAAAAATGTGAATGATTCAGGAGAATTGGAACATTAGTCCCGGTTTCAATAGATTTTTGGCACTCGATGCCCAACCCTAGTGCAGCGCTGTTGAGAAATGCTGATGTACAGCTTGGGTTTGTTCCCCAGTTCTTTCTCTATAGTCACTATAGGAAAACGTAATGTTCATAGATAGACTTTGAAGATAGCTAAGAGTCCTCTGTTTAGTTTTGTTTTGGTGTTGCTTTGGGCGATGGAGCACAGCGGTTTGCATTTAGCTCTAAACATAAACATTCTGCATGTTTTCAGGTTTAAAAAAACATTGTATTTGTTCAGTATGCTTGTGAACCAAACCAAAAGGGCGGTACTGAAAATGTTCTGTATGAATTTGTGTAACATAATACCCCTAGAAAACACAGTTCCCGCAATGCCTTGCTCTGCATTTGTTCCTGTAACATACACAGTTTGATCACCAGTTTGGACTTGCAAGTTCTGCCACATGAGTGCCAAAGCTCTAACATGCCTCTTGTAATCACGTGTACAAGTGCTACAGTATGAACTCAAGTGCGACGCATATGTTGAAGGAATAACCCAAGAATAACAATACATAATCTCACATTACCTTATCCAGACACTTTGCATGCATCATCTGCCTTGATCCAGGCAGCATTATTCCCCATCTGAATAATTAATAATGATCTAATAATTATTAATTGTTCATAATTATCTAGATGCAGCAGAAAACTGTAAATTCCACACTGTATATTCCAGTATACACACACTTTTCAGAATAAGGAACACAAATGCGACAGGCATACTTGAAATAAATGATTTAACGTTTCTCAAAATCCTCCTCCTTTTTCTCAATTCAATTCAATTCAATTCAGTTTTATTTATATAGCGCCAATTCACAACACATGTCGTCTCAAGGCACTTCACAAAAGTCAGGTACATACATTCCAATTAATCCTAATCATTGAACAGTGCAGTCAGATTCAGTTATTTATTCAAACTGGATAAAAAGTTTTTCTATCTAAGCAGTAGCAGTAGCAGTCACTCCTCCCGGATGAGCATGTAGAGACAGTGGACAGTCACTGGCGTTGACTTTTGCACCAATCCCTCATACTGAGCATGCATGTAGCGACAGTCGAAAGGAAAAACTCCCTTTTAACAGGAAGAAACCTCCAGAAGAACCAGGCTAAGTGTGAGCGGCCATCTGCCACGACCGACTGGGGGTTTGAGAGAACAGAGCAGAGACACAAAGAGAACAAAGAAGCACTGATCCAGGAGTACTTTCTATGGGAAGGAAAAGGTAAATGTTAATGGATGTACAAGGGTTGGACAATGAAACTGAAACACCTGTCATTTTAGTGTGGGAGGTTTCATGGCTAAATTGGACCAGCCTGGTAGCCAGTCTTCATTGATTGCACATTGCACCAGTAAGAGCAGAGTGTGAAGGTTCAATTAGCAGGGTAAGAGCACAGTTTTGCTCAAAATATTGAAATGCACACAACATTATGGGTGACATACCAGAGTTCAAAAGAGGACAAATTGTTGGTGCACGTCTTGCTGGCGCATCTGTGTCCAAGACAGCAAGTCTTTGTGATGTATCAAGAGCCATGGTATCCAGGGTAATGTCAGCATACCACCAAGAAGGACGAACCACATCCAACAGGATTAATTGTGGATGCAAGAGGAAGCTGTCTGAAAGGGATGTATGTTCGGGTGCTAACCTGGATTGTCTCCAAAAAACATAAATCCACGGCTGCCCAAATCACGGCAGAATTAAATGTGCACCTCAACTCTCCTGTTTCCACCAGAACTGTCCATCGGGAGCTCCACAGGGTCAATATACACGGCCGGGCTGCTATAGCCAAGCCTTTGGTCACTCATGCCAATGCCAAACGTCGGTTTCAATGGTGCAAGGAGCGCAAATCTTGGGCTGTGGACAATGTGAAACATGTATTGTTCTCTGATGAGTCCACCTTTACTGTTTTCCCCACATCCGGGAGAGTTAGGGTGTGGAGAAGCCCCAAAGAAGCGTACCACCCAGACTGTTGCATGCCCAGAGTGACGCATGGGGGCAGATCAGTGATGGTTTGGGCTGCCATATCATGCCATTCCCTTGGCTCGATACTTGTGCTAGATGGGTGCGTCACTGCCAAGGACTACCGAACCATTCTTGAGAACCATATGCATCCAATGGTTCAAACATTGTATTCTGAAGGCAGTGCCGTGTATCAGGATGACAATGCACCAATACACACAGCAAGACTGGTGAAAGATTGGTTCGATGAACATGAAAGTGAAGGTGAACATCTCCCATGGCCTGCACAGTCACCAGATCTAAATATTATTGAGCCACTTTGGGGTGTTTTGGAGGAGCGAGTCAGGAAACGTTTTCCTCCACCAGTATCACGTAGTGACCTGGCCACTATCCTGCAAGAAGAATGGCTTAAAATCCCTCTGACCACTGTGCAGGACTTGTATATGTCATTCCCAAAACGAATTGACGCTGTATTGGCCGCAAAAGGAGGCCCTACACCATACTAATAAATTATTGTGGTCCAAAACCAGGTGTTTCAGTTTCATTGTCCAACCCCTGTAGCTTCTTTAGTCGTTTAACCTAGAAAGAAAGAACAGATAAATACTGAGCCAGTTTTCAAGGTTAGAGTCTGAAAGAGAGCACATATAATTAGTTACAGTAAAAGCTCAGTCAATTCTCATGTTTAGACTCACGCAAAACATGTTTTTAAAAACACCAAAATACATGGCTGGATAGGAAACTGGCAACAGTTTTAGAGATGAAGTGCAGTCAACCAAAACTGGAAGCACCTGATCAGAGTGAATTATAAGTTATGAGAAGACTGATCAACAACGTGAATATTGAGTGTTTGCAAAGTGTAACTGAATATAAAGAACTCTCTGTTGTGTGGGAATTCTGGGTTATTAGTTTGCCAGTTCACTGGCTGTGATCAATTCAATTCAATTCAAATTCAAACATACTTTATTAATCCCAAAGGGAAATTAAATGTTGTTGTAGCTCATTATGTAGGTTTCTTCAAAGAGCCGTTGTAGATGCTGCTGAATTGAATTGAACTGTTGTTGACTAAAGTTTTGCCCTGTCTCTCTGACATTGGGATGGGCTAGAACCGACTGTGGACACGGTCAAGCAGGTATGGAAAATGAATGAGTTAAAAAAGGAAAAATCACAGAGCAGTTAAGCACTCAAGGTTCCATGAAGACAAACAAAAAATGACTTCAAGCATAAAGACTGTGATGTAGGGACTCAAATTTCTGTCCGTCCTTGAGAAGAATAAAAAGAAAGAGCTGTTATAATTCTGTTACTTTCACTTTTCTACAAATTAAATAACGTCCTCTTCAGAGTAGAAAGAACTTTGGATGGTTTCCTGGAAATCACAAGAAGGCATGTAGAGTCATTCACATTCAGCAGATACTGTAGGTTAACCCACAGAAAGTCCTGGGTCACCTTAAAGGCACTCATTTAACTGGTGGTCCAAGTGTGACAGCTTCGTTATGCAGTTTGGCCCAAAACATGATCACAGCCATTAAAAAAAAATGAGCACAATGAGGAAAAATAAAGTGTAGACTTAGGACCATCTCAAAAAGTACCCAATTTTTGTATGTGTTGACTTCTGAAAACAGTTGGTTGCATTTTATTTAGGGTTAGCACTCTTTACCATGTGAATATAAAAAAAAGAGATTCCCTTTTCTATTCAATTCAATTCAATTCAGTTTTATTTAAATAGCGCCAATTCACAACACATGTTGTCTCAAGGCATTTCACAAAAGTCAGGTACATACATTCCAATTAGTCCTAACCATTGAACAGTGCAGTCAGAGTTAGTTATTTATTTAAATTGGATAAAAAGTTTTTCTGTCTAAGGAAACCTATGACACAAATAAACTTTCGTTGCCATTTCCAGCGTGTCTCACGGGACGATGCAGGCGAACTTTTCCTCCACACGGCCATTCCCAGAAGAGCTTGAAAGCTGGAAATCTGTCTGATACAAGGTCAGAAGATTCATATACCGAAGACCACGCCGACACCCGGCGCAGGTGAAAAACCCAAAGAGGTTTTATTTCCAGGGAGATGACTTTCCTCCTTGTTGATTCAGTCGACTAAACTGTTCTTCATATTTTCCCCTCCTGGACGGATGAGAAGTTAACTGTTTTTTTTTTTCTTGAGTTGATCATCAACTTGTTGCATGCAATACTGTTTGAAGTGTTTTATGCTGAGCTGTTTTGATTTGCCGTGCAAGTGTGCTGAATCGTGCATGATCGGGCTGATCCCAAATCAGCCAGGAGTTAGAGGTTTTACTTTTAAAGTTTTTCATTCAAAGCAACTGCGGTCTGGGCCCCACCTAACCATTCCTTTGTTCCAGTTTTATTACTGGAGTTTTTCCACTAGGTTCCCGCCTCGGAGTTTTATGATTCTTTGTTCGAGATTTGGGGCAATCAGCTGCTAGAGGCTAAGGGAACAGCCCACCATTTACCAGCTGATCACTGCAGTCGAGACATCAGCACACCAGGAGGACTTCTCTTTCCAAGTTAACCCAAATTGCACATTTTGTCAATACAACTGCTGGTTTGATCTTCATAGACACTCAATGCGCATATATTTTCTTTTATTATTATTGTTAAGCAGTTATTTTAGAATTCAAGAATAGTGCTTGTTACCTTGTTACGGAGGTTTTTGGAACAGAATGGTGTCAGAGATCTGCCTTAGACTATGTGTTGTTTTTTTCCCTCACTGTTCATGCCATCACAACCTTTGCCGAGGGCGGGACTGAGCAGAGCGAGCGGCGTAGTTGCCTGGCAGCGCAGCTGCATGTCTTTAGAACCTCATCAGCTGGAGCTTAAAAGGAGCGGGTGGCTGATCAGTCGACGCCTGAGTGCTTGCCTATGTGGTACCTCGAGCCTCCATGTTAGAACGTTTCTTTTTTCCTGCTGAACCTCCAGTTAATTCCTGGTTTTTGTGTATTTTCCTACAAGGTTGCCTGCCTGACACAAACCAGATCATTTCGGCCGAGAATCGAATACCCAGATCCTGGTAAACTCGTCAGATCCAACCATCCAGCTCCTCCCAAGGCTGGAATCCGCTAAAGTCCTGCCTGCCCTCAGCCAACAAGCTTAAAAGGACTCCAAGTGCCCCGGCGATCTCTGACTGTTTCCCTCCCGGCAGAACTTCGCACCACCCCAAGTAAGGTTCTCTCCTTCGAATCCTACGCTCACCATCTACTCTTCCTCCTGCAGCAATTCCTGCCCAAACCCTGACGACATATCTGGATTTGAACCGGTCAATAAATCTGGTTAAACTGCCTTTGACTCCTGTTGATTTCCTGCATGTGGGTCAGAAGTTTATCTAAAACTATGACAAATGGTTGTATATCAGAATTATATAGCTTCAATAAATTTTCATATACATAATTAAGAGAAACGTTTGTGTTTATTTGTGCAAGAGTGATTTATCTGTCAAAACAAGGTCGAAGTTCCCCCACCTTCGGTGAAGCGGTTGAATAAACAGTGACATTATCAGTTATTAATGAATAAATAACTAACTGTAATTATTGAGCGCCTTTGAGCCCATAATTAAAACACCAGAGGACATCTCTGATAAGTAAGGTTTTTGGTTAAGAAATATTTTTTCTGATTTTTAGTTATAATTTTTGATAAAATTAAACAATAATCATAATCCTTACATTCTCACTCCAACAATGTTTATATTTGGCTAAATGGAAACTCTAAATTATGCAGCTTAGACCTAATAAATAGGCCAGTATTCAAGATTCTGTCAGTTTTGGGATTAAATCTTTTTCCTGCTCATTAAATGTATCAAAACTAAAAATCACATCTCTTTTAGGTCTGTAATGGGACAAATAAAAGTCATGTTCTTTGATCCACTTTGTTTTGAATTTGAGTAAAAATCTATTAAACATAACATACAGTTAAAAGAAATTTGCTTTTGGATTTCAGCTGTTTTTGCTTTTCAGTCACACTTCAGATCATCAAACAAATTTTACAATCAGACAAAGATAGCCTGAATAAATACAAATGGCATGTTGTATTACTATCCAAAACAACCTGGCCTTATATGAAATAATAATCGACCCCTAAATCTAATAACTGGTTGTGCCACCTGGGCAGCAACAACTACTGTCTCAAGAAAATGCATTTTGTTGAGTACATACGTTTTTTCACTTTACCTATTGCTCACTTATTTTCAGGTTTAACCTTTTCTTTTTTTTTAACCGTGTACTGTCCGGCAGTGTAACGCTCAGAATTGTTGTCTGAGTGCCAAGAAAAAGCCCAACAGATTTACTTTCACAAGTGGAGCATTACAGCTAACGCCTTAAAGCTCTGCTTGATATTTATAAAAGAAACTTAATTAGAAAAGGAAAAAAAAGAAGCACGAAAGAGAGAGAGGTGGGGCAAAAAGGAAAATGGGAGAGAAGGAGAAAAGAATGGAGGACAGAAAGAAGGATGAAGAGAATATTAACACCCTGCTTGCTTCTACACCTGCAGAAACGTTAATATTACCAGCTTTTTTACCTAAAAGTGGACGGTACTTATGAATGCAAGATGTATTTAGTGGTAAATGCGGCTCAATATAGAACATTTGTGTATCTGTTTACACCTGAATCTAAACACCTGTGGGTTTGAGAGTGAGCGTGCTTGTGTATACAGGGTTTCTCCATAAAAATATGCAATAGTGGGCTCAAGGAGAACCACAAGTACACCAGCAGGCAGAGACACCAACCACAGGCAGGTAGTGTTGCGGGGATGAAATTGGCCCCACATTTGATGGGGGAGCCTAAACTGATCCAGGAGAGGGAGCAGTCCAAGACCCAACATGACACAAAAAACAGGCACACACAGTTACAATCACACATTCCCACCCTCGTGCGTACACACCCATGCACCCAACGTAAAGACAAACCACAATGGACGTCGTACACTCACTCACACTCCCCATACACACTCTACACTCACAGGTCCAGGTGCCAATACCCTATAGGGGCAACCGGCCCCCGGACCCAGAAGGTGGTCCCCTTCCCTCCAGGGGTGGAGACAGGCAGACCGCCCCAGCACAAGAACCTGGGCTGGGCTAGCCTGGGCTGGTGCCTGAACCTGAGCCACCCTGGCTGGAGACCGCGAACCACCGCCCCGATCCCACAGGGGCACCCCCAACCAGGACACAGATATCGAACACATGCCACCTAACCCACACGCCATGAATCCCCTCCCCACAGCTCAGGGCACACCCCCACAGGTAGACTCCATCCCCGAAAAGCTGACAAAGCCACACCTACACAGCGCAAGCTCCATACACAGCCCCACTCCAAGCACCAGCGCCGCAATCTGCCTGCGCCACGACGGCATGGGAAGGGCCCCACACAATGCTACCCCAGCCCCCACCCAGAGGCGCAACAGGGCAGACACCACTGAGCACCGCACCCACAACAGAACCCGTAAGAAATGTAAGAAATAACTTTACAATGCCCTGTCATTTAGTAATTTGGAACAAGATTGTGTATTAGTCTCCTAAGCTTCAGAGCTAATAGCATCATTAAGATAAGAGACAAGATGTTGCTTATTGTGTATCCATGCAATGACACAACAGATGGGGCAATAACCAACTGCTTCATCAATATGCAGGTCAGGAACAGAATTTCCAACATTTATCAACACGTTATTCCATGTGTGCAAACAGGTGCTGGAAGGTTCATATATGTGTGTGGGATAATTTCTTTTCATGCAAGTGTTTCCATTGCTGTGTTTTGTCTATCCACTCTCTGTTTATACACTGTGTGTGTGTTAGTGCGTGTGTGTGTGTGTGTGTGTGTGTTCATAAGCTCCACTCAAAGACTTTGTAAATTAACTCTACACGTCTCACTGGGAAAAACACACACCAAGCAGATTTAAGCACCGATTAAACACATGGATCAAAGCAGAACAGAGAAGAGACTGGTGAAGATAATTACTCAAGCTGGCAACAACTAAACACATCACTTGGGATAGGCATGAATCTGCCTACATGTGCTGGTGATTCATTTTTGGATATATTCAGCATCTTGGTGTAAAACACCAAAAGAACAGCTATTGAAAAAAGAAATTACTAAGCATTTTCACACCAATAACATAATCTTCTAATTAGGTGTTGAAATCAGTTCAAAACAAACAATAAATAAAACATTATGTAAGTTCTTTAGCTATTTCAAAGCTGAAATGAGGTTCCATGATCAGAAAGATAATCCGAGTTTACTTTTTGGGTTGCTCCTCGCAGGACCCAGCCAGGCCAGGCCCGAACGAGAGACGCGAGGCCATCCCCCAGTGGGCCCACCACCTGTAGGGGGAACCGTGAGGGACTGGTGCAAAGAGGATTGGGCGGCGGACGAAGGTGGAGACCTCGGCGGCCCGATCCCCGGATGCCTAGGCAGGCTCTAGTGACGTGGAATGTCACCTCGCTGGGGGGGAAGGAGCCAGAGCTTGTGCAGGAGGTCGAGAGATATCGACTAGAAAGAGTCAGGCTCGCCTCCACGCACAGCGTGGGCTCTGGTACCCATCTTCTCGAGAGGGGTTGGACTCTCTTCTACTCTGGAATGGCCCACGGGAGAGGCGGCGGGCTGGGGTGGGTTTGCTTGTTGCCCCCCAGCTCAGCTGCCTCGTGTTGGGGTTTACCCCAGTGGATGAGAGGGTCGCATCCCTGCGCCTTCGGGTTGGGGACAGGTCTCTGACTGTCATTTCGGCCTACGGGCCGAGTGGTAGTGCGAAGTACCCGACCTTCTTGGCATCCCTGTCGGGGTTGCTGGATAGTGGCCCTCCCGGGAACTCCATTATTCTGCTGGGGGACTTCAACGCCCATGTGGGAAACGACAGTGACACCTGGAGAGGCGTGATCGGGAGGAATGGCCTCCCCGATCTGAATCCGAGTGGTGCTTTGTTATTGGACTTCTGTGCTAGTCACGGATTGTCCATAATGAACACCATGTTCAAACATAAGGGTGAACATCAGTGCACTTGGCACCACGACACCATAGGCAGGAGGTCAATGATCGACTTTGTTGTTGTATCATCAGAAGTTCGGCCGCATGTTTTGGACACTCGGGTGAAGAGAGGGGCTGAGCTGTCCACTGATCACCACCTGGTGGTGAGTTGGATCCGCTGGAGGAGGAGAAAGCTGGACAGACTTGGCAGGCCCAAGCGCATAGTGAGGGTCTGCTGGGAACGTCTGGCGGACACCTTGGCCAGGGATGTATTCAACTCTCACCTCCAGGAGAGCTTTGAACAGATTCCGGGGGACGTTGGAGACACAAAGTCCGAGTGGACCATGTTCTCCGCATCTATTGTCGATGCTGCTGCCCGAAGTTACGGCCGTAAGGTTGCGGCGGCAATCCCCGAACCCGGTGGTAGACACTGGCAGTAAGGGACGCTGTCAAGCTGAAGAAGGAATCCTATCGGCTGTGGTTGGCTTGTGGGTCTCCTGATGCGGCTGAAGGGTACTGTGAGGCCAAGCATACCACGGCTCAGGCAGTGGCAGAGGCAAAAACTCGGGCCTGGTAGGAGTTCGGTGAGGCCATGGAGAAGGACTACCGGTTGGCCTCAAAGCGATTCTGGCAAACTGTCCGGTGCCTCAGGAGGTGGAAGCAGTGCTTTGCCAACACTGTTTATAGTGGGAGTGGGGAGCTGCTGACCTCGACTGGGGACATTATCGGGCGGTGGAAGGAGTACTTCGAGGATCTCCTCAATCCTGCCATCACGCATTCCCTGGTGGAAACAGAGGCTGGGGACTCTTTCATCACCCAGGCTGAAGTCACCGAGGTGGTTAAAAAGCTTGGGGCGGTGGCAGGGCTTCGGGGGTGGATGAGATCCGCCCTGAGTACCTCAAGTCTTTGGATGTTGTGGGGCTGTCATGGTTGACACGCCTCTTCAACATTGCATGGTGGTCGGGGACAGTGCCTCTGGACTGGCAGACTGGAGTGGTGGTTCCCCTTCATAAGAAGGGTGACCGGAGGGTGTGTTCCAACTACAGGGGGATCACACTCCTCAGCCTCCCTGGTAAGGCCTACGCCAGGGTATTGGAGAGGAGAGTCTGGCCGATAGTCGAACCTCGGCTTCAGGAGGAGCAGTGTGGTTTTCGTCCCGGCCATGGAACACTGGACCAGCTCTATACCCTCTACAGGGTACTAGAGGGTTCATGGGAGTTTGTCCAACTGGTCCACATGTGTTTTGTGGACCTGGAAAAAGCATTCGACTGTGTCCCTCGTGATGCGCTGTGGGGGGTGCTCCAGGAGTATGGAATCGGGGGCCCTTTACTAGGGGCCATCTGGTCTCTGTACAAGCGGAGCAGTAGTTTGGTTCGGCACTAAGTGGGACCTGTTCTCGGTGCATGTTGGACTCCAGCAGGGCTGCCCTTTGTCACCGGTCCTGTTCATAACTTTTATGGCCAGGATTTCTAGACGCAGCCAAGGGCTGGAGGGGTCTGGTTTAGGGACCAGAGGATTTTGTCTCTTCTTTTTGCAAATGACGTGGTCCTGCTAGCCCCCCTCTAGCCAAGACCTACAGCATGCGCTGGGGCGGTTCACAGCCGAGTGTGAAGCGGCTGGGATGCGGATCAGCTCCTCCAAGTTCGAGGCCATGGTTCTTGACCGGAAAAGGGTGGCTTGTCCTTTTCAGGTTGGAGGTGAGTTCCTGCCTGAAGTGGAGGAGTTTAAGTATCTCGGGGTCTTGTTCACGAGTGGGGGAAGAACGGAGCGGGAGATTGACAGACGGATCGGTGTGGCTGCCGCAGTAATGGGGGCGCTGTGCCGGTCCATTGTGTTGAAGAGAGAGCTGAGCCCAAAAGCGAAGCTCTCGATTTACCGGTCGGTTTAGCTTCCTACCCTCACCTTTGGCCATGAACTTTGGGTCATGACCGAAAGAACGAGATCCCGGATACAAGCAGCTGAAATGAGCTTCCTTCGTAGGGTGGCCGGGCACTCCCTTAGAGATAGGGTGAGGAGCTCGGCCATCCTCCACATCGAGAGGAGCCAGTTGAGGTGGCTTGGGCCTCCTGGACGCCTTCCTCGGGAGGTCTTCCAGGCACGTCCCACCGGGAGGAGGCCCAGGACATGGCCCAGGACACGCTGGAGGGACTATGTCTCTCGGCTGGCCTGGGAACGCCTTGGGCTCTCCCCCTAGGAGCTGTCTGGGGAGAGGGACGTCTGGGCGTCTCTGCTGAGTCTGCTGTCCCGTGTCTGGTCCCAGATAAGTGGAAGACGATGAGTACGAGTACAAGAGTGTGAGTACTTTTGCCAGCCTGAACTTTTAAACTTTTGTCATGTTACAAACTGCTATGCATTTTATTGAGATTGTATGTGAAAGTCCAACTGAAAGTAGCACATAATTAATAAATGGAAGGAAAATGATACACGGTCTGTGTAAAATGGGCCATCTGTTATATTAAGCCTCCCTGACTCAATACTTTGTAGAACAACATTTTCTTGCATATTTACAGCTTCAACTCTTGTGGGGGCGTCACATTTAGAGAGATCATTTGCCCAATTTTCTTTACAAAACAGCTCAACCTCTGTCAGATTTTACAAAAAGCATCTGTAAAATATAATTTTAAAGTCTTGCCACAGATTCTAAACTGAATTTCAGTTTTTCCTGACTAACTCTTTAATGTGCTTTTGTCTAAACCATTGCATGTCTGGTTGTATATTTGGGGTCGTTGTCCTACTGGGAGCTGAACTTAAAAACCAGTGTTGCGTCTTCTACAGCCTTTAACAGGTTTTCATCGAGGTATTAACTCCATCAATCTTCCTGTCAACTCTGACAAGCTTCCCTGTCCCTGCTGAAGAAGTGGATCCCGACAGCATAATGATGGTGTCATTCCCAAGTTTCACTGTGAGGATGGACAATGTTATACTCCACACACAGGGCCTGATCTTCAAAAAGTTTGCATGTACTAATGCCATTTTCCAAACTTGAATGGGATTGCAGGCGCAATTTTAGCGTGTAGATTTAGCACATTTGAAATTCAGGTGCTAACGGGGATGCAAAAATGTCTGCTGTCTTTGGGCAGAAGGACGCATAGATAAAATGACAGATGATGTGGAGAAAGAATCTTCTGTTTGTGTTATAACAGATTTGGGTTGGAAAAAATAAAAATAATAGAAATAGATGAGAATAGAGGACTCTATGTATGATTATCTACGCTCTGATTTGGAGCCAATCACAAACAATAGCCATGATATAGAAACTCCTTGAAACACTTTTTTCTTTCATCTTTCTTGGATCATTCCAGCGCAGCATCGCTGTCAGTGAGATCATCTGCTGAACGCGCACAAAGATCATGGCAAATACGAACATTAATGATAAGCGTGCACAGCCTGTTAAATGTAATTGCACATCATGCAAAAGACCCACTGTGCTTCGACGTTGATAATATAATTAATAGGAAAGAGCTAAAGACATTATAAGGCAGATTAAATCTTTCACTGGCAAACCAGATGCTAACATCACTTCTTAGCAAGTGAAAAATCATAACTTAAAGGCAACGTTTCCATGTGGTGAAAAAGACTTGTCACTAAACTGAACACATGCATTATTGACAGTAACGTTATGTCATTGCAGGGCAATCGGAGCTGGATGAGTTTGATTACTTTGTTTAAATGTGAACATATGCCATTGGGAGGGTTTTGTTTATACAGTAAAAAAATTATTTTGTGTCACCAAAAAACTATTTAAACAATCAAAAACGTTGTATATCGTAAAAAAATATTGGCAAAACAAACAAAACGAATTTAGTAAAATCATTGGGAAATAATTTATTTTTACATACATAAATGTTCTATTTAAATTCTTTGCAGGACAGTTAATGATGCAATGTTTTAAAATTAGTAAAGCTATAATATACCTACAACAAACTATTTTTATGTTGCTAATATATGCTAAGATAGAAAACACCCGTCGCCTCTCTTCCGGTTCCAACGCCATCTAGAGGCTAAAAACAATAACAGCACCAAACAGACAGACATGGCACAGATCCTGACACTTCCACAATTGCTGTGTCCTATAAATGGATTGCAGTACATTTTAAACTATATTCTTACAGATTCATTCTAGCCACTTTCCCATAAATAGCAAATCTTTATGAAGCAAACAACTAATAGAGTATAGATTTTAGAATGTCAATGTTATGGTTTTGCGCACCTTTGTAAAACATTGTAGAGTTTGATGGTTTGGTCAAATTGCTGAAAGTCTGCTCCTCAGCAAATTGGTAATTGTTTTGTATGTTGTCTTCTTATGAATAAACGAAGGATAAAATTATGTTATATCTTTGGAAATGGTCATATGACACTGTGAAACTTTTAAAAACAAACAATTACTTGAACTTGGGATGTCTTTCCTTATTAGCATTGTGTTACCACTCAACTGAATGTTCCACAGCAGCTAATTGCTGAAGGTGTTGCTGTTGTTAAGGTGCTAACATCTGCAGGTGGTCATCTAATCATAACAATAAATTGTACCGTCACCAAATGGCTCTTGAGGGTCTTATACTTCAAACAGCCACACTATCGCTAACACCCTCTAATCAGGTAACCCACTGGTTACTCCAACACACTGGAGCTTTGACCCCAATGAGTTGGTCAAAAAACAAAATATCCTCTTCTGGATAAAAAGATTAGATCCTTTTAGCTTGGTATAATTTTCCAATACTGTCGTACTGAAAATTCCACTTCAAGACTCCCTGAGGTATATCATTTTAAGGTTGACCTTAATTTTGTAACTACTGCTAATGGAAAATATGTTTTAGTTTTAATTAGTGAAATCACATGAAAATATTTAAATGTAGCCTGTTTGGTGTCAGTGTTGTTCCTGTGACTCCACAGCTGGTCGGTGAGGTCAAAGAAACTAAAAGTAAATAATTCTGAATTTGTGTCTGTCCAGTGTGATAGCTGATTGAAAAGAAAATTTAAATGTGTCTGATTGCTGGTATACTGTAGTGTAGGAGATAAAGTGGATCTGTTAGGGTGCAATTTAAATATCAGCATGCTTCACTGTAGTTAAACTGGACTCTTGCTCACTTTACATTACAATTTGAATCTGAGACTAAATTGAATGTCAGATGGCTTCCTCTAAGTTTTTCATGGCCTTTGCTTCCACGTTTGTCTCCTGATTTATATAGTAAATGTCACAATAATCAAAACTGAGAGGCAGATGGTGCAGTTGGCCCTATTCATGTTCTCCCAACCATAGGAAATCAATTTCTCATGTCCACTTGTAATTTTTTTATTGCTATGTGTCTTTGTTGCTAGATGTACAACAGTTATATGAAAAGGAAGAATTCTTGCTTTGGCTAAAGGAAAACTGGTGAAGAGTAGAAGGGTTGTAGTCATATTATAGCAACGACAGGAGTGCATAGATTTCAAAAACTTACAGATACATTCTATAACAATTCAGAACAGCTTGCACATTTAACAATTCTTTGTTTCAAGTTTAAAAAACTTAATAGATGTGCATCTTTTTTCGTTAACAGAGACAAGCAAATCCAATCCAAAATTTAGCACATGCAAAACATTTGGAAACCACTTTCTTTTTGTTTAATCAAAGCAATTAATTTATTGGAAGCTTTCACAAATAAAGATTTTCTCGCCAAACTGAGCTGATAAGCAAATGTCGTCTGTTTGTGCTGTTTAGCTACATTTGAACGAGGCATTATGAATGTGTTTTGGGTAAAAACTACAAAGGTAATTTATGTGAATTTTAGCTTGAGCACAAAGTGATTTAGTCCAAAAGATGCTTAAAACTGTTCAATTTCTTGAAATATTTTGTTATTTTCTTTTACAACTAAAAAAATGTTAAACTTCATTGTGGACTTCCTATAGTCCAGCTGATCATTCAAAGGGACGAATCAATTTTTTCATGAAACTTGTACTATTTGCAGCAGTTTTTTAAAAACAGTCACTGATTTAAAATACCATCCAGTGAATTGTTGTTCTTATGATTTCTAGGAATGCCTTTGTTCCTCCATCAGAAGCATTTTTGCCACTTTCCCTCTGATGCCCTTATGTTCGTTTTTGCTGTGCGTCCTATTTACACTAAGTGATAAAACTGTGGCCAGAGGCAAAATAAATTGTGAAAACTGCCACATACAGCTTTCACATACATAGTCTTGACTTGATATTTGTCTTGGCCCCTGGTCTTTTAAAAAAGCTATCTGATTTGTGAATCAAGTCCAGACATGAAACAGTAGGTATTAAAAAAAGCAGAACTTTGAGCCACTACCAAACCATAGAGGATCAGGGCCTGAATGCAACACAGCCAGTCACTTTACTGTGTTCGGAGTTCAAACAGTTCTTCATTGCACATGATACAGAAAGTAGAAATGAATTCATGTCCCTGTAAAAAGCAATTTCTGTCTCTCCTTTGTCTGCTCTGCAACTACCTATTGTGTAGAACTGTTTTGCTTTCCACATTTTATCCACCTTTTGAGAATAATAATCACATGTAAAACATTCATTGTTGAGCCAACCCTTACCCTTCTTACTTTCAACATTGCTCCCACCATTTTCTCAGATGTGGTTTCAAAACCTTTTCAACTACATTTTTTTAAGTTATGATTTGCTTCTACTAACAGGTAGGAACAATAATGCATGAAAGTAACAGGAGATACTTGAAAGGTAGAAGAAAAGGAGGAAACTAGCAGCTCTCAGCAAATTTATACTTGATGTCCTCATTACATGACTTTTTTGTGGAATTTTAAGTTTTAGTAGTTTGTACTTACGGAGGACAAGAACTCCATGGCGAAGCGACTGGGTGCGGTTGGATTCCACTGTAATGTTTAGCATGGTGGGATTTCCTCTGGTTATAGACATACCGTTATCTTGCTCGGCATCTCGGAACATCCGCAGCAGCTGATTGGCTATGACCCCATTCAGCACGGAAATGGCAACCATAGGTACCACAAAGGACAGGAATGCATTTACCTGTTAAGTTAAGGACAAAGGGATAATGAATGGTTAGGTTACACTGGGCCAATACTAGGTACAGTTAGATCATCACTACTCAGATACAGTTAAAACTATATGTCATTAAATCAGACAAACCTTTTCTGTTCTAGGTAGCTAAAGTGGCTTTGATGTTTTGGAGTGACTATCACAAATTTTGTCAGAAGGAATGGGCCAAAATCACAGCAAATTATTGTAAGTAGCTCATGGAATGATACACAAAATGTTTAAACCAGGTTATTTACCAAATATTAAAGAAATCTATGCCAATGTATGAGGAAAATTTTGTCAGATTTATTGTTAGACAATAAAAAATAAATAGAAATAAATATCAATTTGTATAATGTATGTTTTTTTTTGCTCTTTTTTGACCATTTTTTTTTAGTGGTCTTTATTTCACAATATACAGACAGGAAATGGACAGAGGGAGAAGGGGGATAGACATGCAGCAAAGGTTCCAGGGTTGGCATTGAATCCCCAGACGGCTGTATATGGTGCACACACTCTACATCTACAATGCGCGCCGCCCCTACAATGTATGGCTTTGACTGCATTTTCTATCCTTTATGTTTTGGCTTTAGGGTTGTGGAGTTAGTGTGTTTTCGCCTCTCACTCATCAATCACAGACAGAAGATCCCAGCCCCCCATGACCCTGATAAAGATTAGGAGGGTAAAGAAAATATATAAGCAATTTTAGTTTTAGGGGGAGCTTTTTTCAGGTTACACCAGAAGCTTTTAGCAGTCATGGGAGCAGGTGGTTTGGGGAATAACAGATTCAATCTCTGAAAGAATAAAAACTGATGCTATATGCAATTTATAACAAGAGCCTTGCTGTTTAATGTCTTGTACTTCCCTCACTTCCCCTACAGTACCACACATCACTCTGGGACATAAATCATCTGCAGACATCAGAACAGGACTTTGTGCAGAGCATGAATCAATCTCTTCCAGTACCAGTGTCTGGGAAAAAACACTTTGGATGGTGCATTTCCCACAATTAATACAGATATTACATGCACTGCTACTCACATTTTCATGCACTCTAAGAAATACATGTTAATTCTAAGAGAAGACACTAGGTTATTTCCAAAACACAATTTTTTTTTTTTTGTTTTGTCTTTTATCTTGAAACTAACTTAAATTACAGAGGGTTGAGATTCTAGCATAGCTGCCATGACAACAAGGCCCAATAAATGGGAAACTCATTCATTAAACCTGACATTACCTCGCTAAGCCACTAATCCTGCTTTGGAGCACAGGCCCCATGAGGTGGATTCACATATGTTCCAAGCTGTCACCTATGGTTACCTGCAAACCGTGGTCATATTTAAAAAATCTAGGATGTTCTAGCATCCTTTTTGGAAATCTCATAGTTAAGAAGTAATCCCAATTCTCTAGGTAATAGAAACAGAGACTGTAATTTCGTTTAGCCGCCCTAACCCCCTAATCACTGGAACAAGATGCTAAAAAGTTTAAAGTTGAAAAAGTGAACTCTGTATTTATTTTGTCTTGCTACTTTATGAAATAGACCATGTTTTATTGGCATCTCTGGCATATGCAGCATGACATCGTATCTACTCAGGTGATCTAGTACGCCAGGAAAGCTAGAAAAAATGTTTTAAATGCTTTTATTAGCTCGGAAAACTGGGCTAAATCCAGTATTAGCCAGTCAAAGCTGGAAATCAACCTCAAAGTTCTGATTGGTGGATCCCTTACAGTTTTGCTGTCCTCAGCTTTGTTTTAAAATTGTAAAAACCTCAAAATGCAAATAAAGTTATTTATTTATGTATCCAAACTTTAAAAAGAAACACTTTGTTGCAAATTATCATGAACACCTTTTCTCGCTTAAACTTTTTTATAGTGATATCAGTGGGGTAGAGTAGGTACATGAAACAGAATCATTTACATACTAATGTACCAGGTGTTACGACACATTTATTCACCGCTGTAGTTCTATCCATTTTCCATTCCATTCAGCTTTCCTGCCTCTGCTAAAGAAAAGCATCACCAAAGCATAATGCTGCCACCATCATGTTTTACAGTATATGGGTTGTGTTTTTCTAGTCAGAACTACATTTAACCACTCACATCCATAAAAGCCCACACATTTATACACCAACAAGCAGCTTGGGGTTTAGTGCCTTGCCTCATTGTGACCAGAAAATCATCTTCCACATTTACCGAGGTCCCAACATGGCTTTTAGCAAACTTCATTAGGAATTCTTCTGACTTTCTTTTAGCAATGGCTTTTGTCTGGCCACTCCTTGCAAATGACTTGAGGAGTACATGTTATCAGATATTTCCACTTGACCTTTGGGTCTCTGTTGCTCCTCCAGAGTTGCCATGGGCCTCTTGTGTGCTTTTCTGATTAAGGCCTATTTTACCTCCCTACTAGTGTATTTGCATGACTATGGCTTGGAAGACCAACTTTTTCCATTTTCAGATGATGGATTGAACCAAGATCTGAGATTTTCTGATATTGTTTTATAACCTGCTTTAAACTTCTCCAAATCGTTTTCCCTGACCTTCCTGGTGTCCTCTAAGGTCTTCATGAGGCTGTTTGCTAACAAAAGTTCTTTAAAAACTTCTGAGGCCTTTGCAAAGCAGCTCCATTTATACACACCTTACATTACTTCAATCTGGACAGTATTTTCTAATTAGGTGACTTCTAAAGGCAATTTGTTGCAAGGAATTTAATTAGTGGTCAGAGTACATGAAGGTGGATCTAAATACCTGACACACTTTACATTTATTTTTCTGTAAAAAACTGAAAACAATATGTCATTTTCTTTCTACTGTACTTAATTCTGCATGGCTTCACATTAATCTATCACATGAAATACCAATAAAGGACTTAATAAAGACTCAAAATGAGAAAAAAGTTAAAGGGGTTTGAACATTTATGCAAGGCACAGTATCCTGACTTTGCTGCTGATGGGAACTAACAGAAAGCATGTGTATAGGAATTTGTGAAAGTGAAGAAAGAAAAGCACACAAAGAGAAATGAACCGTAAACTGGTGCCAGACATAAGTTATGATGGAGCTGTCTGTCTGTTTAAAATGCTTACAGATGTGTCAAGTGGTAATTAGGTTAGGCATCTGCGTAAGCAATGCACCTGTAATGGCTTTCCCATCATTTCTTTCCGACAGCATTCCCTTAAATACATGACTCAGTGAGACATACACTCAGATGGATTGATGTTGTTTTTCAAGGGGATAATCATGGATGAAAAATGTTAATGGTCTTAATGAACAGGGTGGCTGACTTCTGAAGTTCTCCTTTCCTCCCGGACTCTGATGTCTGATTAAAGCTGAAAAGGAGAAGGGAGAAAAATCTGCAAGGTGAGCCCCGGCTTCTCTGTGAGTGCCAAATTCCAACTGAGTGGGAAGAAAATCACAAAAAGCAGCCAAGAAACCTGGTGGATGTGGATAATTAGGAATGAAGTGGAAGGAAACTGAGATGTTAGGCAAATTTAATGATTGGGAGAAGAAGGGGCCTGCAGAGAAAATTTAAAGTCTTACCTATTTTTTTATGTTTTACATCCATTAAGAAAAAACTCAATGTAAGGTCAAAAAGGCTTTAGATGAACCAACTCTAGTCCCATTAAGGCTTAAATGTCCCTCTGACCAAGTGCCAGCAGATATCTGTGGGTAGTAAATACCTCTAACTCGATTGGTTCAGGAACAATTTCTCTGATTTATCTGTCACCAGAGATTTACAAAGAACTGGTTGTAGTTCTGTGACTTAAAATGGGTTGTTATGTATTTTCTGCTGGCCTCCAACAATGACAAGAATCCCAGTATATTTAAACTGAAACAAGATATTATTTCTTTATTCTAAACTACAATCAAAGAGATGAAGAAAAAGTGTGTCCCTTATATGTCTGTCACGAAGGCAAATTTATTGTGAATGTGGACGAAAAATAAGAATATAATTGTTGCACAGCTTCTTGTGTTATGAAAGCAGTTGTGAACTGTATGATGAGCCCCACATTTAACTTACTAATTTTATTATTGTTTTAATAAAACAAATTTCCAGTAGTTATTTAAACAAAAATCTAATTGTTTTTCCATAACAAAACATTAACTGTTCTACCAGTACTTTTATAAGAAAAGGTAACAGTAAAAACTGCTGTAGATCATCCAAGCATGACAATCCCAAATGTTTCAGTAGAAGGAAACTGGACATCTTCTCTTGTTTCTTAAAGAAACAACACTAAAAGTCATTAAACTTAAACACGATTTATTTTGATACATAGACTAGAATAAGCTGACCAGAGCAGTTGACCTTCTATAAAGCAAAATGGTACTATATGTTTTTCATTTTGTTTCTTCTACTTCGCTGCTGATTGGCAGCCTCCAGATTCAGGTGACTCAGAGAGATCAAGATGCGAGTTAGTTTACAGGATGAAGTACTGCTAAGTAAGGCTCATGCGTACAAGGTATCAATATTTATGTTTTTAATCTGCTTTTTTATTCACAATGTTTTTTCAGGGGTTTTCTTGTATTCTGTACTGCTGCAGAAAAAAAACATCTGAACTCTGAGAACCCTACTAGGTTTCTAGGTTGGACTGGAATGAACAGATTATATCAAGATAAGTACCAACTTTACTGCATGGTCTAGCCCAGTTAAACCAGCTAGCTTCACAATGACTGCATATTGAACATGATCCAGGGTACGTTTTCAATAACAAAATTAAGTGCATCTTGAAGAGTGATTAAGTAATTTTTTTTGTCAGCTACTCTTTGATCGTATTTTTCCTCCATTTTAAAAAAATCACATCCTTGAGAAAGTTGCGAGGTAAAAACCTCTGATGACTAAAGAAACCTCCTAATGATTCCCAAAATGTTACTGGTGTTGTAATCTGGGGCTGCTTTGTTGCTTTAATAATAATGCATTTTATTTGACAGCGCCTTTCAAAACACCCAAGGACACTTTACAACATTAAAAACACAATTAAAACATTGGGGAAAAGAATAAAATAAAAACATGAAACCACAAAATAAAAACCTTTAAAGTGAGAAGGCTAACTTGAACAGATGAGTTTTCAATTGTGTTTTGAAGAAGAGAAGCGAATCAATATTACGGATGTCAGGAGGAAGAGCGTTCCAGAGTTGGGGAGCAGAGTGACAGAAGGCTCTTTTTCCCATGGTATTGAGACGGACAAAGGGCGCAGTGAGTTGGATGGAAGAGGAAGAACGAAGGGAACGTGAATAGGTGGTGATGTATAGAAGATCGGACAGATAAGGAGGGGCGAGGTTATGAATTGCTTTGAATGTGTACAGCAGGATTTTGAATTGAATTCTAAATGAAACAGGAAGCCAGTGAAGTTGCTGTAGAACTGGAGTAATGTGATGAAATGAGGCCGTTTTAGTAATGATGCGAGCAGCAGAGTTTTGAACCAGTTGAAGTTTACAGATTGATTGCAGAGGCAGACCAACAAGAAGAGGATTACAGTAATCAATTCGAGAAATGACCAGACTGTGAACCAGGATGGAAGCAGAGTGCAGGGAAAGAGATGGACGAAGTCGGTTAATGTTACAAAGGTGGAAATATGCAGACCGGGTAATATTATTAATATGAGTATTAAAAGACAGAGTGCTGTCCAGAATGACACCCAGACTTTTGACCTGAGGGGTTTGAGAGACCACAGAACTGTCAACACTGAGAGAAAGGTTATTGACTTTAGAGAGAGTTGATTTAGAGCCAATGAGTAGAAACTCAGTTTTATCACTATTTATTTTGAGAAAGTTGGATGTGAACCAGAATTTAATTTCTGCTAAGCAGGAAGTGAGGGAGGAAGGAGGGAGCAAAGAGTCAGGTGCAGTGAATAAGAAGAGCTGGGTGTCATCAGCAAAACAATGAAAGTGGATGTTAAATTTACGGAAGATACTACCAAGGGGGAGAAGGTAGATGGTAAAAAGAAGGGGTCCCAGGACAGAGCCCTGGGGCACACCAAAGACCACGGAGGATAAATGAGACTTGAATGATTTAAGCTGGATGAACTGAGTACGGCCAGAGAGATAAGACTGAAACCAAGCGAGTGGTGTGTGTGTGATACCAATGGAAGAAAGTCTATGAAGCAGGATTGAATGAGAAATTGTGTCGAAGGCTGCACTAAGATCAAGGAGAATGAGAAGAGACAGTAAACCTGAGTCTGCTGCCATGAGAAGGGTGTTGGTGATTCTAAGGAGAGCAGATTCTGTGCTGTGACCAGAACAAAAACCAGACTGGAACTGTTCATACAAACTATTCTTGGTTAAATGAAGATGGAGTTGAGATGCCACTGATTTTTCTAGAATTTTGGAAATGAATGGAAGGTTAGAAATCAGGCGGAGATTATTGAAATTGTTTGGATCCAGTCCAGGTTTTTTGAGGATAGGAGTAACATCTGCAGTTTTGAAGGTAGTAGCTACAATTCCAGAAGAAAGAGGAGTGAATGATGGCAGAGACAATTGGAAGAAGGGAGTAAAGGCAAAGTTTTACAAGAGCTGTTGGAAGAGGATCTAATGAACATGTGGAGGGTTTAGATTTCTGGATAAGGTCGGCTATTTCAGAGACTGGAGGAAGCAGAAAAGAAGAAAAAGGCTGACTGAGGATCAAAGAGAAAAATTATAGGAGACGCAGGACAAAGTTGCTGATGGATTTTCCTAATTTTATCATCAAAAAAAGGACATAAGAGAATTACAGGTGTCATCTGAATAGAAGTGAGAGGGTAGAGGGCTTGGAAGGACTTGCAGTCATTCACAGAACCATGAATTTTGCTGTCTACCAGAAAATCCTGAAGGATTCAGTTTGTGACCTTTGGTTCAGGAGCTCAAAGGGTATACAGCAGGAAAATGATCCAAAGCACACCAGCAAGTCCATTTCTGAATGGTTCTGAAAAAAAGAAAACAACCAAAGCTTCAAAAACCCTCCACTGTGGCTGAATTCTGTGAGAGGTCTTTTTTTTAAGACACTGTATACCCCATTGTGAGGTATAGCAGGCAGCGGCCCCATCCTCACTCCTTGAATGGATGCAATTTATTGCTATGACAATTTTCTGAAAGTATGACACGCAGCTTGAAAGGAGCAGAGAGGTTATGAAGTCTTGCATGAATACTGAAGGGTTTTACTGAACCATTAGCATGGTGCTAAGATGGCTCAAGCATCTAATCAATATTGTGCTTATTTGTCTGAGTAACAGAAACATCCGTTTGTGGACCTGTTTGCAGATCTTTGTCTTTTTCCAGTTATTTTCCAGTTTATATATTTTTGAGAACCTTCATTTAATACAACAGGCTTTCACTATAAAACTTTATTAAAAAAAACATTTATAGAGAGTCACAAATTCACAGCTATGTGTGACTCATAAGACCTTCAGATACAATCAGCAGGAAGATACAGTTAGAAATTGGAAAGGCTGAGAGTTGCCAGTATTTTATTTTACCCAGTATTTAAAACATATACAGGTCCAGACAGCACCATGTTCTTTCACATGACATTTCAATTTGCGCCTTTATACAATCTAGTGTGACACACAGAAAGTGAGCAGTGGTATTTGGTATCAAGATGTTAACAGCAGATCCTTGAAGTCCTTCTGTTTTCTAGCATGGGGCATCCTGACGAAAGAGCCCATAGCCAACAGGTAATACTTTTTACATGAAAGGATCTACATGGTGTAAAACATTGGTTAATGTTTTGGTGATGATCTGACAGTTATCTAGCCATCACAATTTGGTCCTTGTCAAACTCACTCAGATTTTTACATTTAACTGTTTTCCTGCTTCTAACACATACATTTTAAAGACAAACTGTTCACCCCCTTGCTTAATTGTATATCCAACCCTTGTCATGACAGAAAAAAAACTTTATTTCACCTGTCAGTGGTCATACTGTTATGTCTGATCTGTTTATTTTTAAGCGATTTCTTTTACTTCTGTTTAATCTGGCCCATTTTCCCTGTTTAAATTCAAATAAAAATGGATATTTGAATTTTAATGTTCTCTTTTGTGTCATTTTGTTAGATGTTTTCTGTGTTCCTCTTTTCTGTTTCCTTATTTAGTAAAAAAAAAAAATTAAAACAATTTCCAGAATAAACATTGACCTAATTTGTTCCATACTTGTCTGATTTAACAGGTTGCTTCTTACTTGGGTTGTAGGTTGTCAGATAATCACCGTAACTCCCAGTAATTCAGAAGACTTAAACCAAATTCAAAATTCAAGTAAGATTCTACAGGTACTGACTCCCCTTTGTTGTTGGCATTTCAGTTAGTAGTTAGTTAGTGCTGAAAGTCCCGAAATTTGTTAACTTAGGGTCATGATGTAGATATTGCTGATTGTTGAAACACTTAGTTCAAAGGTCATACAACACCAAGGAAGCTGAAACACAAGGAGCACCAGTTATGCTGTTAGATGTTGTCTCAATGTAATGCTGACGTTGCTGCTATGTTGGTCAAATAACAAAGGCAGACAGAGCTCAGCAGCTCAGTAGACAGGATTCCAGAGATGTTTAAGTATTTTTTACAAGTCCAAGTCATGTCTAAATTCTCAGATGACTGAAATTAAATTTTTTCATCAAATCTACAGCATCTAGTGCACTGCATCGTTGTAGGTTTCAAACCTGGAATGTTTGTCTTTAGGCCTATATTATTACAGGAACATTTCATAATTATCTTTCAATCTATGTATTAAAAGTGATCTTTTATTCATTTGTATTTACAACATTAGAATATGATTAATAAAAAAATAGAAAGAGAATAAAACCTTTTAATGCTGAATTTCTGAATGAATCAAACTAAGTGTTTTTTCATCTTTGTAATGACTAAGTGAACAGCCGTTTATCCCTGTCTTCATATTGTCCACTCCTTCATTTATATGTTGCACTAAATGTGGTTTGGAGGGTTTTTATCTCCTTACTTTTAGCTGGAATTTTAATATTAACATTTAAAACTTTTGTTCCTAATTTTAACTAGTAAAGATGTTCACATTTAAGGTGTAAATTACAACATGAACGAGTGTAGTAAGTAAGTGCTTTTATTTTGGGAGGTGTCCTTGTAATTATGCAGCTAGCTTAGCAGCAAGATGAGGTTGGAGGTAAGTAAAGTTAATAATTGAAACAGTGGAGCAGACAATGGCAAGACACGAGGGTGAAGATGATCCCTGGAAGAATTTGAGAAACTGCATCTGAACCTGGAATTGTGATCTCTCCTCCTGCAGAGCTGTCTGCATAAAACCATGAAAAATGGAAAAAAATAGAATTTACACTTCACTAAGTTAGGTTTACATGAAAAGCCAGTCTTAAGAAAATGTGTACGTTTTATGTTCAAGGAAAATTGAATGTGCTTTGTTTGATCATTAAGGTGTACTCTATTAAAATACTTTTCCTACTATGAATTTACACGCAAAAAATTTTTTAGACGTTTTCCTAAGGAAAAACTGTGGCGACAAATTTTATAAAATTCCCACATTAAAAATGTCAACAATATCTGTAGAAAAATAATAGATTCTACATTTTGGTACTTACAGTTATTAACCCCACAGATAGCAGAGAGCAGAAAATGACAGAGTGACTGGCCGAGATCATTTTAAAATGGAGGCACCTTCTTGATGAACTTGATGATTGGACTGATAAAAACGATACATTTCTACACTCACCTTCTCCATGTACTGCTGCTGGTGGCACAATCCATTGTTAAATAATTTGCTGCACAGAACACCGCCCATTTAACAATCCCGGGCTAATCTGGAAAGTCCTACCCCAGAATAGGCACTTTTATGCGTGAAAGTATAGATCCTAGAAAGTTAAATTACTTGTGTGTCGAAACGCGATAGGGCTTTTAAAATCCCGGGTAATGGCTGAACGTTCCTGCAATGGAAAAGGGGCTATAGACTCAGAGAACACAGTGTTCACATTTATTAAGCTCAGTTTAAGGTAGGCAAAAATATTCAAGTATTTGAAAGTATTGTTTATCCACTAATGTGTGTATAACAAAGACTTTCATCAGGGGAACAAAATTAGCGCAAATTCCCAGGCTTGGGCAGCTAATACAATCTTACAACTAATAAAGTAATCAAATTCCGCCAATTTTCCCTCAGTCGGTTTTGACTGCTTGGGTTTACATATCAAACACTGAAAAATCAGATTTTCTTTTCTTTCCTGTTCATAAAATACATTAAGTGAAAATTCCCTGTTTTTAGATTTGTAAATACAACAAACAGGATGTTCTTTGATGTACTTGGTTTTGAGTTTAGTAAAAATCACAATGTTAGAGGCTTTGATGCAGAAATGTGGCAATTTTTTTTATCCCTTCATGTTCTGTTCAATTCAAGACTATCTCTATGAGGAAATTTGGAACACATTAGTTTTATGGCGAATGTTTCATACATTTAATGGTTGAAATAAAGCTCACAAAAAGTAATATTTCTTTGAACAGTAATTGGAATCTGTCAAAATTGGAATCAACATCTCATACCTGATCAGAATTTTATGGCATATTTCTGAGATTTTTGTAAAGCTTTGACTTGTCATTATAGGTTTTAGCTGATTGTGGAATTTAGATTGTTTATAACCTCTTATAGCAATTATTGCAGCTAACATGACTACCATTAAATAATACTAAAACAGCAGTCTTTGTTTGTGAATTCCTTAGACAATATAGGAACTCAGCTCTGAGATTTCCAAAAGCCTACCAAAATGTCCAAATCCAGCATGAACCATGAAAGAGGCTGCAAGCTCAAAGGATAAAACAGAAAAAAAATAATTACTGTTTAGCCTTCCTGATTTCTGTTTAAAGTCTTGCTTTTTCTCACTTTCTCACAGCTTTTCCTTTCCACTGTCGCTACATGCATGCTCGGTATAAGGGATTGCTGCAAAGTCAATGCAAGCAACTGTCCACTGTCACTACAAACTCACCCAGGAGGAGTGAATGCCACAAGTCACTAACTCGATAAAATCTGCTGGGTTTCCTTAGAAAAAGTTTTTAACCAATTTTATTAATAAACTAAATCTGCCTGCACTGTTTTGATAGTTAGGATTAATTGGAATGTATGTACTCAACTTGAAATCTATATGATTTGATTAAACTGACTTTGTAAAGGGCCTTGAGACAACATGTGTTGTGAACTGGCGCTATAGAAACAAATTGAATTGAACTGAACTGAATTTTATAACCAGCAGTAATGCTTCAAAATGCCGTATAAAATGCAATTTCTTTTTGAACAGCTTCTTACATCTCTGTGCTTCCCCTGACTTCATTTTTTAAAACCCCACTCATATTGAAAATAGCTGGCTGTGTCCTCTTCCCACAGTAACAACTTCCACATTGAAGAGTGTTGTTGTGAGCACAACCTAGTGGTACTCATCAGTATTGGTCAAGCTTATGTATGATTTATGCACTGATTGGAAAAAGATCTAATTTTAGAATCTACGATCTGTCAGGATCTGTCTGGTTTGAGTTTGTCTACTTTTCTCAGCCAGGTGTTTTCTGTTCATTCAGGTTTATTAGATCTCTTCTGTTTAGTTTTTGTTACCCTTTGGATTCTGGTGTTTCATGTGTTTAGTTACATTTCCTTTAGATCTGTTTTCACTTGGTTTTGTTATCTAGTCTAGTCTCTTTGTTAATCTTTTGTTCAGTTCCTCATGTCCCGGTTATTCCCCTTGCTAATCAGGTTCAATTAGTCACTCCCACTGTCTCTCTGCAGCCCTGGTTCACACCTGTGTCATATTGCTCCTGATTAGCCTGTCTCCCATTGGTTCCCACTACACTTCCCTCAGTTTATAAGCTCTCTGGTTTTCATTGTTCCTCATTGGTTCCTTCCGTTTAGACTTTGTTACCTACCCTATGTCTTTGGCCTGGTCTGGTCCTGAGTTCTTCCATGTCTGTTGCCTGAATTTTTATGTGGCTTATGTTTTTCACCTACCTCAGTTCCTGTGCCTGGTCAGCTTTAAGTTTATTTTTCTATTAATCCTTTTCATCAGCTCCACTCGATCCTGCATTTGGGTTCTACCTCAAACATGACGCGATCAGTCAATCACCAATTGGCCAATTCCGATTTCTCGGTGCAACTCTTAATAGTTAATCAAATTCATTTACAACAGCAAACAGGATTTCCACAAAGCAAGCACTCACAGTTGTCAGTTATGTCTGTTTTTAATATTTCTTTTTGGAAATTGATTTGAAACTTTCTAAAATGCATATTTGTATTTAACTAAAAGTCCTGAATTAATTTAAGTGCTAATCAATACACATGAGAATATTTGCCATGTACTGTAGAACATTTTCACCTTTACTGATACACTCAAAGAATAACTTGATGCATTCATTTAGATGTTTCTTGTGTTAGCATGAAAGTGGTTTATAAATATTCAATTACATCTTGATTAAAGGTGCTGTACAAGATTACCATGGTTATTTGACACAGTAGCTTTGCCTTCCCTTCCCCTCTGCATTCTTTGTGCACATTTCAGTGGCCCTGACGAGTTTATGAAAAATCTGCAATCCTCATCAAACAGGAACTGAGTGGGAGAGTAATCCTGTTATCTGTTATCTAGACATTAAAATCACGATGGACAGCCAGATTGTACGTTTAAAGAGGATACAGCAGAACTTTTACTAGAACCAGAATATCTGGTATGGATTTTTTATGGAAAGTCCATGTTAAATGGGCTGTAAGCCATACTTGACAGGAGTTGTAAGCTAAAGGAACAAAGCATGGAAAAATCTATCTGCTATACAATGTCTACACATTCACAGTCATACACTGTTGCTAATTAACAAGCCTAATTAATATAATCCTCCAAATGGAAAGACACATATTCTGCTATTCCGTGCTATTGTCTGGCTTCATGCACATTAAAGCGGCAACAAATGATTTATTTCTCATTGTTAATTACAGCTCTGATCTAAAGACAGTAAATCAGCAGAACATTGAAGGGATGCTGTTGCACTACATCAGGAATGCTTTAAGTAATAGTAAAAATCGCAAGAACTGAAATTTTTAAAATGCTTTTCAGCAATTAGCAGTTAGTAGAACTATTTAATTAGAAGTTTGTGGGTCAAACTGGCGGAAAGATGAGAAAGAACCAAATATAACTGAAAAAACAAAGAGCAGCAACAGCAACAAGACAGCTTTATTCTACACTGTTAAGAACATCATTGTATAGATTTATGCATGAGTACAAGTAGTAGTGTTCTTTAGAACACAGAATATAATCCTATGGACCCAATCTACCTGCTAATTTTAAGCCCTGTAAGTAAGATTCCATACCAGTTCAAACTGTTGCTTCTCCACCACTGCTACAGCGGCAGTGAGAACCTATGTAAGAAGCTGTTCATATTTCTTTGGAATGTTTTTTAATGTGTCTTTGAATCATTTGTTTGTTAAAAGCAATTATTGGGTACAATTTTAATTTTATTTGATGCAGATTTTCTCAATCATACACAAGCTCAAA
Organism: Crenichthys baileyi; assembly: GCA_036173005.1. Lineage (NCBI taxonomy): Eukaryota > Metazoa > Chordata > Actinopteri > Cyprinodontiformes > Goodeidae > Crenichthys > Crenichthys baileyi. The sequence continues at coordinate 1,168,417 of JAHHUM010000003.1, read as the reverse complement.
TGTATACATACACACTTACTAATATTTGAACAAATGTCACATATCAAAGCAAATTGCTTTAGTAGCAACAAGATCCTGACATAATTCTGGATGGATCTTAGGCTGGTTTTGCTATGCATGAGATTATTATCTTTATGGAACACCATTCTTGTGTTCTGTTCTTTGTGTTTTGATTTGTCTTTGATCGGTGTTAGTCCTTCTCTTTTTTGGATTTTAGCTTCCTTTGTGTCTAGTTTAGTTCCCTCCGTGTTTATTATTTACTTTCCCTCCCTGTGTCCCCCTCCTCCACAGCTTTTTCACATCTCCCCAATTAAAGTCACCTGCATCCTATGCCAGTCTCTACCTTTGCCTCAGTATCTGGAAATTTTTTGCTATTAATAAATCTTTAGATATGCATGTTCCCAAGCTCTATATTTTGGTCCAACCCACAAAACTGGCCAAGACCTAAACTCTATCAAAGTTTATGGACCAGGTCCAAGTCAGGAAACCAACCAGTTTAAAAAAGCCCTGCCATTTCTGACCATTTCATATTCAGTCAGATTTATATCAGGATCTTGTTGAAGGCTACCTGTATGGAAGCAAATGTGTCCCAATATTCAAATTTAAAATGGATTAATAAATGCTTTTTCATTTTCAAAATGAAGCTGCATTTTTTTGACCCATAAATAAAATTAAAAATAAATCATCCTAAATGCTCTTTCATTTTCTTCGTCAAGACTGCTTATTCTGTTATTTTATTAAAATGATAAATAAAACAACGTTTAACGTTTCATTTTCAAAACATGTCCCAGCTTAAAGTGACCAAAATTAATTTTGACATGTTGAATTTGAAAATTAAAATCTATTTACAGAAATGCTTTTTCATTTTAAAGTCATAGTTGCATTTTTTTGACCCAGAAATTAAATTGCTAATAGATCTTTCAAACTGTGTTTTTTAGTTTTATTTTGTTCTTCTAGCTGAGCTGCAACCCTCCTCCACCTCCTGGCTTCCTAGCTCCTCCTGATTTCCCTACCTCCTCAGGCCTCCACTCCACCACCAGTCGGATCCCAGGGGGAAGACATCTCTAGCTCACATCTCTAGCTCACCTGTAGACAGCTCACATCATTCTCAGTGTTCGTGTCTTCCTCAGGGGTCCGAGCGCCAAAGAAATAAATATTTGTAAAGAAACTTCTCTAATTGCCACCTATGTGTCTTTTCATTGTGAGTCTTACAGGATTCAATTTCTGGTCTGCTTACTTGTTTATGCCCAGCTGCTGTTCAGACCCAACTGTGTGGGATTAAATAAAGTTGAGTTGTAAAAGGGACAGTGAAAGTTTGTGCAGCAGGTCTTGCGTCTGTCCAATATGGGCAAGGTTTTTCCGTTCTGGACAGTTATATGCAACTGAAAAAGAGAGAGCCTAGTTAGTCCAAGTTAATATTTTTCTAAAATACATTTTCAAAATATAGGTAAGAGTGATATCAATTTAAATGGTTAAAAACATACATAGTAATATAAATATTGACTGAAATAATAACCTTTGGCCATCTCTCAATGAACCTCTGGGAGGTTCTTTCAAGACTGTTTGTTTGGAAAACCATTTCAGGTGACCACCTCATGAAGCTCATGGAGAGAATACCAAGAGAGCAAATCAGTAGAGGCAACTGTGGCTCAGGTTGTAAGAGCTCGCCATGTAACCGGTGGGTAGCCCGTTCGAACCCCTGTTCCAGCTATCTCAGTCGTTGGGTCCCTGAGCAAGGCCCTTTGCCCAGAGAGTGAGTGTGTGTGTGTGTGTGTGTGTGTGTGTGTGTGTGTGTGTGTGTGTTGTGTGTGTGTGTGTGTGTGTGTGTGTGTATTTATTAGAGGTGTCTCGATACCAGTTTTTTCCAGATTGAGTACGAGTACTTCAGTTTAAGTACTTGCTGATACCGAGTAGTTAATAAGTTGCTACCTCACACAATAACTTTTGAAAACACATTTATTTAGAGCAGGGTGGCTCTTCTTTATAGGCCTACAGTCCCCTCTGCATACTTTTAAATAAACTTTTTTTAAAAAGTAAAATTTACATTTTTTACAAGTTTTCCTGAATGTATCTACCAAACATTTCATTTAAAATGTAAACTGTACCACATTTAATGAGCCTACATATTCTGTTTACATGTTCATTTATTCTGCAAGCAAGAAAAAGGCAGCATTGGAGTTACTGCTACATATATTAGTGCTGTCTATGAAGGCCTAAGCCATCTTTGGAGAAGTGAGAGGGAGGTTATCAGCTGTGAGCTTGTTTCTTTTTTCATCTGTATGTGACATTGAGCTAAAAAGCCTTTCACTGTCTACACTCGTGCATGGTGCTGAAAGGTATCTGTGCCATTTGTGTCAGAATGGGAAACCTCGCTTTGTTTACCTTCCAGTATTGCAATGGTTTATTCTGCCAAGATATTATGGGCTCTTTAATGTATGTTTCTACCTGTATGGCAAGACCCACTGGTGCACTGCTTGTTGTTGCTACTACTTGTTCATGTGCTATTTCCTCAAACACACAGTCCAGAGTGAGACTGGTGTTGGCCTGCATCTTGTGCATCTTTTTAGCTGCTGGTTCCACCACATCTTGCTGCTTCCCAGCCTCCCCTACTACTCCTCCCGTGTCTCTCTATCTTCTGCAGCTCTGTGATCACCATATTCTTGGCTTCTGAAGCCAAGCTTGAGAAACCAACCTTTGTACCTGAAACAGAAAGTACTTGTTAGTTGGCAACAGTAAAACCAATAATAATTGTTCAAATTATTTTCAACATATTGCATATTACCAGACTTTCAAATCAATCAAAGTTAAAAATGCAAATGTTTAATAGTTAAGATTTTTGTGTTTATCATAATGAGAAATTTTATTTTCCTTTTTTTTTCCCTCTCATTTGAGTAAGAAACCTAAACATTAAAATATTTCATTTACCTTGGATCGAGGACCGTTGCTATGCAATAGAGTGTTTTTTTTTCACATAGAAACGTCTCTTTACGGCTGCTGCTAAGGTTCCCTTCATGGTTTTGATGCCATGGTCTTCATCTGTTTCTTTGCTCAAAAACCTCTGCAGCACAGTCACAGCAGGAATGACATCAGAGGCCAAAGCTTCAGCGGAGCTAAGTTGTTGCGTCAACTCCTCAAACGGGGCTAGTACTCCGACAGTCTTTTTCACAAGGATCCACTGGTGTGCAGCGAGGTTGTCTTGTAGCTCATATTCAGACCCAAATATTCCCAAAGCCCGCTTATGTTCAAGGAGAGATTTGAGCATGTAAAATGCGCTATTCCAGCAGGTCGGAACATCTTGCTGGAGTCTTTTTATGGGCTGGTTTAGCTGCAACTGAATATCTTCCAGGCGGGAGTATGCTAAGTTGGAATGTTTAAAATGTCCAACTATTCTACGTCCGACAGCAACTAATTCAGCCACGCTTCTCTGAGCCAAAAGACCGTCATTAACAGCCAGCTGGAGGGTGTGAGCGATGCACAGTAGGCTGGGGAGGCCAGTGTCACTCAGTTCTTTGATCATTTCTTTTGGCATTGTCCCTGTGCACAACATGAACAGAACTTTTGGGAATATTCCACATCTTAAGCATATCATCAAATGCACCTGCTATGGCATTGCCAGTGTGAGAACCCCGAAGTTGCTTTGCATGTAACATGGCTCTTTGGAGAGTTAAATCGTCAGTAATCCACTGTGCAGTTAAACTAATAATAGATAATGGACTGAGGCTGCTCGTCCGGATATCAGTTGTCAAGCTTATCACGGAACAGTCCTGCAACAGGCTGCTAATATGCTTTTTTACGATGTTGTAAATCTTTGGTAATTTCTTTTCAACAATGTGGTGGTGGCTGGGAATGTCATACCAAGGCTCCAATACGTTGAGAAGACGACGAAATCTAATATCATCGACCACTGAAAACGGCAGATCATCCAGGGCGATGAATTCGGTAAGAGCTTCAGTTATCCTTTCCGCACGTGGATTGTCTGTTGCCATTTTTTCACGTTTCTGTAGTACTTGCTGCAATGTTGGTTGTGCTGTGCTATGCTGTTGCTAGCAGAAGCAAACTCTTGGAATGCTTAATCAAATTACTCGTGTTAAAAGACGACGAAGTTGTCCCTCCTCTTGAAAGCTTAGCAGAGCACAGCAGACATTCTGCTTTTTTAGTATCCTCAGTGTTCACTTTATAATATTTCTAAACCAGACATTTTCACCCCCTCCTGCCATCTAACGTCGCTCTTCTTCTTCTAGGTTTTTTGGCAGGTCAACAAATGACCTCATGGTGTATATTTAGCACCACCACCTGGTATAAAGTGGTATCGGTTTAGAGTATCAGGGTGGTTTTTACAAGTACGAGTATGACTACTTGACGCTGGTATCGGGCCCGATATCGGTATCGAGACACCTCTAAAATATATATACACCACACACACACACACACACACACACACACACACACACACACACACACACACACACACACACACTCTTGTTTTGCTATATGTAGTGAGGACCATGTGTTGACTCCCATTGACTTCCATTGATTTTCAGTCGTTTTCAACCCTTTCTATGCCCTAACCCTGACAATAACCCTAAACCTAACCATTACCAGTGCATGCCTAACCCTAACCTTAACCTAAAGTCAATTCACACCTTAGTCCTAAACCTAACCGTTAGCAAAATAGTCGTGAGGACCAGCAAAATGTCCTCACTTTGGTACCAACGGTCCTCAATTTGATGGTGAAATCGGGAAAATGGTTCTCACTGTGATGCCAAGACAGGGACACTCTCTCCTGCGCCACTTGGAATTGCAAAGTCAAATTGATTTATAGAACACTTTTTGCGGGCGCGGGCATAAAAACCAAAAAGCAATTTCATTTATGAGTCAAAAAATGCAGCTATGACATTTCTGTTATTACATTTTGATTTTCAAATTTGACATTTCAAAATGAATTTTGGTCACTTTTTGCTGAGATCTTTTGAAAAGAAAATGTTAAACGTTATTTTATTTATCATTTTAATTGATTTACAAATTGAGCAGTCTTGGAGAAGAAAAGGATAATGCAGTTTGGATGATTTATTTTTAACTTTATGAGTCAAAAAATGCAGCTTCATTTTGAAAATGAAAAGCATTTTATTAATCCATTTTAATTTGAATATTGAGACACATTTGCTTCCATATACCTGTTACCTTTGCTGTTTGAACTATTTATAATTAAAACTCTATAGATTGAAAACATGATTGAACGCAAATATTGTGTGCTGTAAAGCACTATGATTGCACTGCTTTATGTAACTTGTGTACTGAAATAGCCTTTCTGATAACGGAACATAAAACATTTATTGCCAAAATTGGACATTTTTACATTTTTAAACATTAACTTCACTTTTATTGTCACTGCAAAGTCCATACTGTGCATCTCAACTTTGCAACTTGCTAAGGGACATTTATCCAAACATTAATAGGGCTGTATGTCATGTATTGTGTGGTTGAAACAGGACCAAATTGATTTAATTTCTATTTATTAGAAAAAAACTTCTTGGTTGAATTAAAAATAGTTTTAAATCCAAATCTGCAGGGGTATGGATAATTCTGGACTTGGAAGTCAAAATGGAAAGAGTGGCAGACTTGTATGAGGGCAACCAGGCTTCGCAGGTCGAGGCAGTGATGTATTGATGGTTTTTGCAGCCAGCCAGCAGAAGGATTTACAAGCATATATAAGACCCTAGAAACAATCTTAGATGAAAAGAGTAAAAGTGAGATACTCTATATATTGAATTTGAAGTATTTACTCAGCCAACAACAGAATCGCTATACTGAGTACATCTGGAATTATTATTTCAAAACGTTTGCTATGGCAAGACTTCTGAAACAGATTTTATGTGTTAGGCTGACCTTCATGCTACATGACACCTGTAGTCCTGCACAATCCACTATGCTTACACAGCGTTGTGGGCTATTACCACTTTCACTTGTGATTTATGAATACCCAGAAGGAGCTCAGAGGAGGCTCATCATTGTTGAGTTTATGACGGAAATGTTCTGTGAAAGACTTATCTATCCAATGAATAATATTCTAGACATCTTGGTCTTAGTCTACCTTCATTTTCACTTCACGTTTTTCTTTGAGAGGAAAAGTTCCCTACTTGCAGACCTTCCATAGAAATTAAACTTGTGCAGTCTTGTTCTGATTCTAAAGGCAGGGTTTTTCATACTAAAAATAGACAGAGCCTGCTGAAGGTCTGTGAGACTCCTTTTAGCCTGTTGCAGTCTGCTCTCAGGGTAAACAGCTCATTCTATCTCACCATAGTGCACTGGCTTGCTGGCTAGACCCAGATATGGTTATGAGCAGTGGGTTGGAAGAACCACGTGAATTCCTCTAGTAACTACTTGACTGCTAACAGCGGATTCCCAAGGAAATCAGTGTCACAGCTGCACCAGAGCACTAGTGGGGATGGTTTTATTTTAACCATTTTAAATAATAATGTGGGAATAAATGTGATGGTGTCCTAATTTATTCCTCACCACATATGACTTTCTTCAATTTAACAGAAAATTTTAACTAATGTATCTTCTTTAGTTTTTATTGTTTATTTATAGTACTTGAATTTCCAGGGTTTTTTAATGTCCAAATGCACTTTAATAGGGTGTCCTTTTGTTTTTTTCAAACAAATTTTTTATGACGTTTCTTTATTTACTGTTTTTAATAGTCTATTTGCACAATCTTTGAATGCCTGATATGTTTAATAATCTGATATTTTAGGTTATAATTAAGCAAAAACACAAAAAATTAGAAAGGGCTTAAAACATTTTATCAAAATTTATGTTAGACAACATTTTTTCTCCTGAGAAACTCCTCCCAAGTGATCTGGTTGATCCGGTTCTTCATGTGTAAATAAATGGATCCATCTCACTTTCAGCAAGGCATAATCCAAATATTTAAACAATTCTGACACTGTTTAAACCAAAGTCTTTCCACAGCCAAATACCACGTGTCCTGTGCTGTTTTATAGTCCCCAACAGAAACAATCAGTGACGTAAATGAACCTGGCTTCTGTCTAGTGTTGTGTCTTACATGAGCAAAGCAGAACATAATGAAAACAATGTACATGTATTTAGCAATAGCCATAAGAAATTATGCAAGGCTTATTTTTAACCTATGACAACTTAAATGCAGATGCAATAAACAGTAAAGAAAAGAAAATAGCGTTAGGCTCACTGAAGAAAAAGTGGAAAACAAATTAAACTGAACTAAACTATTCTCAGGCTGAAAAATACATCTCAATTGTTCTTCCAATAACTCCCAATAAGATACTAAATGTCAGACCCAACTTTCTTGCAATGTTATCTCAAAAGCATCCGCCAGAAAATACAGTCCTCACCATTACTCAATCTTTTCAGCTCAGACATAAAGTATAACCACTCTCCAGAGCATCAGAAGGTGGCAGCTCTCAGAAATGGAGTAAGAAAAAAACAATCTGGATAAAGATGGCAGAGGCTAAATGTAAGTCTCAGAGTGTGAACCTTAAGAGAGCTTGAATTTAAAGCAAATCCTGAAATTTAAAATACATGCTTGTGAGTAAGACTGATTGAGAATTATTGTAATGGTTGAGGAAAAAAAAAATTAAACACCATTATGAACTACTTAAAAATATTCTCTCTTTTGGTAGTGTTTTATAGTGTTTTTGTACAAGCAGAAACTTGCAGTTGTATGACTACAAAACCACAAAATAGTGCGTCTTCTTTACTGAACTCTCTATACAGCATTCCAAGATAATTTTGGCAAAAGGTAAACTTTCTAATAACACATTTGGACACTAGGAGTGTAACAAAACACACAGTCTGAGATTTTCGCAATATCCATCCATCCATCCATCGGCTATACCTGCTTGTCTCTGCAGGGTTGAGGGCAAGCTGGTGCCTACCTCCTATCCTGGACAGATTTCCAGTCCATCACAGTGCAACACAGAGACAGGACAGACAACTATGGTCACACCTAAGAGCAGTCCAGAGAAACCCATTAACCTAACAGTCATGTTTCTGGACTGTAGGAGGAAGCCAGAGTACCTGGAGTAAACCCACGTATGTACAGGAAAACAGGCAAACTCCATGCGGAAAGACCGCAGGCCAGGATTCAAACCCAGGACCTTCTTGCTGCAAAGCAACAGTGCCAACTGTGCCACCAAGCAGCTCTATAACAATATTTTTGGGAAAGCTAAAAATCCCAGTTTAGTTGTTTTTAAATTAAATAAATTTCTTATAAATCTCAAATTCTGTTTAGAGAATCTCTGTTCAGTTTAGCATATTCCAGTTAATATTTGATTAGACAATACATGTATTTTGCATCAAATCCTCACTATGCAAACATCAAATTCCTGTCCGGGCAGTACTATACAAAATAAATTAGCCAAGGGCCTCAATACAAAGCACATATTGCTTTTTGCTAATGCAGTCTATGGCTAGTTGAGGATTTAATTGCATCACTGCTGTTGCACAACTGCCTTTTAGGATTGTATTTGTAAAATTGCACTATGAAATACAACTTAAGGAGCAGGCAGGATAACTTTTTAGAATAATTTTGATCAAAACTCCATTCACAATCATTCTTTACAATGAAACCAACAGGCAGATCAGGATCATTGCGAACACGGAATATGAGGGGCAATATGGAAGATAGAAAAGTCCAGCATGCATCTTCATACACCCTTTCATAATATGCTCCATGAAGTAATGAAATCCTGTTCCACCAACGGTCACACAAAGGTTACTTATCAAAGGAATCATTAGCGTTCAGCTACGATTAATTCATTAGTAATAGCTGTTTCAGAATTCACGAAGGATCCCTTCACATGGAAAGAAAGAATTCCCACTTATTTTAGGTCTACCTGAAAATACATTAGGAATTCATTAGGTATTTTACCCCGTTTGCTGGCACACTTGGCTTTTAAACAATTTCAATTTATTTACATTAACACTGTGTTAATTGTGTACCTTCAAACTGGGAGACATTATTCATTTCTGCAGTAAAACAAATACCACTTGACATATTTTTTTATACTTATTATTTTTTCTAAAAAGAGAGCTTTGAGTTTTGGACTTAAACTTTCTGTTTGTCATGTGGCCTTGTTTCCCTCATGCAAGGGTGCTTTGTTTTTATTATCCCTGTCTTTTCTGTTTAAAATAACTGAAGAGAAGTGGTTTGTTTCTTTTTGTTGCTGAGCTAAACTGTACTGAACCAGGACCTCAAAGCTTGGACTTTTCTTACAGTGACAATCCTGTTAGACTGCTGGAATTTCTTAACTATATACATCTGCCTAATGCAGTACATTAAAATAAAAACTAAAAAACCAACAACCCAAAGGTTGTGTTTCAAGAAAATACCAATTAAAATTTTATGTAAGGTGTTTAAAAAGAATAAAGATTCTGGTGAAAACTAAATTGAAACACCCCCAAATTTATTACCACTTAAAATGGCTAGAATGACAAATTAAAAAAAAAAAGTGTTGCTTAGTATTTTCGAAGACATTTTCCCTGTTTAAACCTCAAGCATTTTGTTTGGTGTGTTCTGACTGTTGAAAAGAAAGTGATGAACTACAGGGTTAGATCCAAAGAGCTGTCAGAGGTCTTTAGAGAAAACAAATTTGTGGTTTGTGGGTATGATAATGATTTTTTGAAAGGGCCTCAAAAGGATTTAAAATCCACCTTATTATTGTAGAGAAAATGGTCTACAAGTGGAACACAAATAGATGATACACTTGGCCCTGTCTTTATTCTAGATAAAGCAATTGGCTGAACCTTAACTGCAACTAACTGTATGTGCTCTTTTTCATCATATAGACTTTCAAACTTGACTTGAAGCTTATTGGTCCTTAAACACTGAACACAGCAGTGAGTTTGCTGTACACCACAAATTTCTGCTCCAGAGTTTGCTGACTCCTGTAAAAAGTGAACAAGACTTCAATTGGCAAGCAGTAAGCTCTTTCTTCTTCTCTGTCAGTAAAAGATGTACAAAAACCTGTGTTAGCTCTATGACTATGTCTATACATATGACTATGCATACTGTAGATTTAAAAAATTGTGCTCATGGGGCATTTGAAGAAAATGTCAACCCTAAAGGCTGTCAAAACAATTGCATGAGACATCTAAATGCAGTATTAACATAAATTTGGCCAACTACAAACAACGCATTTTACCCCAACTGGGTTTTATTTCTAACCCTAACCAAAGAGCTTTGCATTATATCCCGCTTTGTTATCACTGGGTGGACAATTCGAAAACCAAAAATGAGAGAACATCTTCCAGTCCAAAGAAGATCCTGATTATGTAAGCAGTGTTGTGTTAGGAATCCAAAGAGAAGGTGTCAAAAGCCAAATCACATCATAGGTCACATGAAACTGGACAGTCAAAAAAAAAACATAGTAATTAGGGTAAAGTTCTCGGGTTCTTCCGAAGCATCTATGATTTTTCTTCTCAGTACTCTTGTTCCTCACATAGCCCCCAAAACCAGATTTAGGGTAAATAATTTAGGGAACTCTAGATTATCCCCAGTTGGGAGCTCGTGCATGTTTTTTTTTTTGTCTCTTTGTTGGATAATTACTGAGCTGGTGAGTAGTCACACCAGGTTGTACCCCAACCTAACCTGTTACCCACAGAAGAAATCCCCCAACCAACAATCACCGCCTCTCCGTCCCCGACCCCCAGCCGGATTAATCCGACAGACAGATGGATTTTGGCCTCAAACCCAAAGTATGTAATGATACATTTCCCTTTGGTTATTTAGCAAAAATTTAAAATTGTGTTATTTTTTCAACCCATTGCCCCAAATATCCGTATTCACATCTTAATACTGGATGTTCTTCTCTTTTAAGATTCTTGACATAAAAAAAAAACTATGAAATAGATGACACAAATTACAGGATATGTTGTTTTCATTGCAAAAATACAATCTGAAATTGGGATAATAGATTTCAGGAAGACCATTCAGGAGGCAAGTGAATTTACAGTAGCCTTTGCAAATCCTTAAAGGGAAGTCTCAAGGGTTACTTCTTTCTGTCACATCTGACATGACTTTGATTTTTAGCAGATCCTGCAGAGTTGTATGTACAGAGGCTGTAAGTGGACTTATTTGGCTCTGACTTACCAAAGAGAAAAGAGACAAATTGAAGGTTTCAGTCCATTAGAACTAAAAAAAATAAAAAAATAAAAATAGTCAAGCTTAAAAATAGCTTATTTATATATATTTTGAAGGGAAAGTCCCTGGAATTAACCCAAAGTAAAAAACCAATTTTTGGACGAGGGGAAGCAGAAATAGGCCCTAAAATTTTAAATTTAAGTGAATTCCCTCAATGATACAATCAGTGTGTCCTACCAGGTAATGGGTAAAAGGTGGGTTACACCACGGACAGGTCAGCAGTTCATTGCAGAGACAACCAACCATTCACAGTTACATCTCCTACTAAGGTCACTTTACAGTCACTAAATGACCTGTCATGACTGCGTTTGGCTCTGCGTAGATACAGGAGTACAGAGAGAAAACCCAGACAAGCATGAGGAAAATAAAAACCCACACACTAGCAAGACACCAGCTCAGAATAGAACTACCCTCGCTCACATACAGTGCCATTATTCTGTGTTCAAGGTGCAAACTGCTGACAACGGAAGTTCAAATGCTTGTTTCTGGGTGCAAATGCCAGTTTGATATCCCTGAATGATTTGAGTTTATACCAAAGACATCAGTCTAACAGAAAAAAACTATACATATTTTTTCTCAGAAACAACACCAAAAGACAAATTTTATAACTGTCATTTGTCAAAGGGATTTCTGTTGTTATTATCTGGCTTCTATGCTCCTCATACTTTGGTGTAGGGCATTATGAGACATATTGCTGGAATCTGTGGAGTCTTAGCTTTCATTTAATGTTCTTTATCTATTCAGCATAAAATTTTGTGGCGGTAGAGCCAGACTTGTGGCACAGATGAGATTTATGAGGCTTGGTATAAAATCAATAATTTTGTAGTTAAGCAAGTTGTGTTTTCGAGGCATGTGAAAGTGCATGAGATTGTCTTTTGGCATATCACTATATTGTTCCGGGATTAGTGCATTGTTTCACCATGATTGCAAAGTGCTTCTGAAAGTGCCCCAGTTGTCGGACTCTAAGTTTAGAAGCGTTAAGGTCTCAGAGGTTTGTTAGAGAACATTAGTTTGTTTTTTGTTTGTTTATTTATTTCACAGGGACAATGTGTAAACACATTAATCTTAATAAAAGAGAGGTGCTTTACACCAGATTTAGCTAATTTCCATCTGCAGTCCTTGGCCAGGTCTTAACAATAAAATATATTCAACATGCATACAGTACACCCAGCCATATACTGCATCTACAGCCATTCACACAAAACAATCTATTCCATTTCCTGCCATTTACATAAAAGTCTACAATTTAAAATAAGTACAGAAATTTATATTAAACATGGTCATAGTTAATGTTGACATTGCTGGTTTCCCAGTTGTCCCTCTCTAACCTTCCATGAGAAATCATGCAGGTCAGAGCATAATTTCAGACTATCTGAGAGTTTGTTCCATTCTCTGATGGCTCTGAATGAAAAGGCAGTCTGTGCAAAAGGTTGAGCTTCTTTGAGGTAGTCTACAGTCTTTATGAGCTGTGTACCTAAATGTTCTAGTCATCTGCTCAGAGCAAATGTATGCAAATTTCTTCAGGGGTGGCATGGCCTTGCTGTTTAAAATCATCAAAATTAGTCGCACATCCTAGTATATGGTAAAATTATCAGAACGTAATATATTTACTAAGAATCTGACAATGATGATGCCCTCAAGGCTTTTTATCTAGTATCTTTAAAGCCTGAAAGAGTGATTTCAGGGGTTTTATTATTGAGGCATTTGCTTGGTAACAGGAAGAGATACAATAATTAATATGAGAAATGATCATTGAATGTCAATAAATTTGTGCAGCCTCATAAGTGAGCATATTTCTGATTTGCCTAAAAACTGACATTGAACAACCACCATCATAATGACCAAGAAATACAACAGACAGGACAGCTGATGACATTTGTTGGGAATTGGCGTTTTATAAATAAACTGAATTGTACTGAAAGGAGAAGTTGAAAGCAGGTTCAGGTAAGAAACCAATAACCTAAGCTCTCAACATTTCCAGATCCCCCACCATATGAGAAAGAGTATGGCATAACATCTACCAGACACAGCTGTCCACCTAAAATAAGAAGCAACCAAGAGGGCTATGCATTGATGTTTGGAGAAGGTGCAGAGATGCACAGCTCAGGTGTTAGAATCTGTGAACAGGACATTTATTTGTCACAAATATGGCTTTCACTGATGACTGTCAAAAAGCCATTGTTGAAAGAAGCCATGGGAAGTCCCATCAAGCCTTTTCCACAGCCACGTAGGGGACTACAAAAATATGGAGGAGGAAGCTCTGGTCAGAAGAGATTAAAAGTATTTTTTTCTACATACCTGCAAAACACTATATCTGGAAGACTAACATTGCACATCACCCCAAATACCATCACAACTGTGAAACATGGTGGTGGCAGGATCATGATCTGGGAATACTTTCAGCAGCAACATGTAAGCCAGAGTGGATAGAACTATGGTGCTAAATGTAGGGCAATCCTGGTGGAAAAATCCTGGTCAAAAGACTTGAGACTAGGTCAGAGGATCATCTTTCAGTATGACGACCTTATGCATAGAGCAGTGGTGTCCAAAGTCAGTCCTCACGGGCCAGTGTCCTGCATGTTGTAGCTGTTGTCCTGGTTCAGCTAAAATGAACTTCATGAGTCCTTAATTAGTACCCTTCTGCAGACCTTGATGACATGCTGAGGAGGTAAATAAGTCATTTAAAATAGATGTTTTGGAACAGGGACACATCTAAAACATGCTGGACATGCAGGATATCTATTTTTAAAAATATTTGTTGGTTCTTTATTTTTTTTTTAGCCAAAGTTAATAAAAGCCATTCTGGAAGGTCAAAAGAGCACACTCTTGTTACAATGGCCCAGTCAGAGTCCAGAACTAAATCCCATTAATAATGCGTGGCAACGATGCTCTCAATCCAATTTGACTGAGCTTGAGTTGTTTTGTAAAGGGACATGGGCTAAATATCAGTCTACAGATGTGTAAATGTGGTAGATGTGATAGGTTAAACGGTACAGGTTAGAAAAAGGTTCATAGGATTTATAGACTCACATTTTATAGTTATAATTTTTGTTATAATTCCATTTGAAATGTTGCTATTGCACTACAGAAGGTTTAAATACTATGTACTTTATTTACAATTCATTTAGAATTAACCATCGCTAATATGGTACAAGAGTTATTCTATGTGTACTAATTTCAGTTCAGTAAAAGTTTGATGATTCTCAGATCGATTGCTTTTGTTAGAACTGGTTGTACGCCTGCGCAAAGAAGTGTGGGAGGTCTTTTTGAATAAAGCGTAATGGAGTGAAGACGACGGCTGCGTCTCTGTCCTTCATTTTAGCTCAAAAGTTACCACTTACCTCTCCCAACTCATCGGAGCAGAGGCCGCAACAAAGAGACATATGCCAAAGGTATTGCAGTTGTAATTCCAGCAAAAGGTGATTTTATAAAGCATTGACTAGTTTAACATAGGTTTATTCAGAAACTTGTGAAAACCACCTATTGTTTTCCTTTCCTTCTAAATACTTCAACAAATACTCAGTACTCAAATACTTCAACATTTTCCTACATGTTTACAAGAAGACCTGTTGGAAAAACACTAACACTGTTCAAACTAATGCCTAAAGAAGGGAAAAACACACATCAAAACCAACATTTCAACCAAGCAAAAATAATGCGAAAGTCCTTCCCCATGGATGAACTGAAAGGTTTGCAGTTCAAACTCTGCACAAACAAATTGCCCCTTGTATCACAGCATGAGGCCACTTAATGTTGCACAAGCAAACAAGCTCAAAAGTGCACAGGCTTCTCTAAGTTCATACTGGACTAAATAAGCTTAATGTAACAGGAAGATATACAGGAAATATGGGAACTGTCTGTTAACTGGAGCAAGTTTACTTTTAGATTCATCACACCCTCCCCCTGTGAGCTGTTTTCAATCTTTTCCATACATACAGATTTTATTCCTAAATTGTGGCATAAATTTAATAGCCATATACAGTAAAGAAATTGTTTCCCACAACCTGAGCCAGTGATGTCTTAATTAAGTTGTTTCAGTTGGATTTTTAAGGCATACAGACATCGCCTGTGGAGATTTACCTGCCAAAACCGGGTCAAGAGTACCTGAGGGGTAGAAAAGAAAGGACCCCCCCCAAAAAAAAAACATCCCAGGGTTTTCTTTCAGATTTTATAACTACTATAAATGTGCAGTTATTGTAACATATCTTTATCAAGAGAAAAATATAAATGTTGTCATGAAAACACTGAATTCCAGTTATTGATGTTTATAAACCTTACAGTATGCTTGAGATAATTAAATATCAACCATGCATCCATTTGCTATACTGGCTGGTACCTACATATCTCCAGCAGTCAGTGGCCTGGAGGTAGGGACAGGTCCCCAGTCCATTACAGGGCAGATCAGAGACAGACCACCACTTATGCACAAACTCATTCCTAAGGGCCATTTACAGAGACAAATTAATCTAACATGCATGTTTTTTAAGTGTGGGAGGAAGCCCGCATACCAGGAAGGCCCCACACATTCACATGAAAAACATGCAAACCCCATCCTGAAAGGCCTCGGTCAGTACATTTCAAAATGTGATTGGAAGCAATTTTTCAGTGCTGTTTGGAGGTAGAAATTCCACTACTTTTTGTAGCTGGAGTACTGAAGTAGTCTGAAGTTTTCCTTTTAAAGCAGTATTTGTGTTTTTGGAGATCTGACTCAACGCAGAGACACATGCATTTCCACTTTCATTGTTGTCACAATAAAATATCACAAAATATTGACTGAATTTTAAGTCCATTTTATCTTGTATTCTCTTTATCCTTCTTTTTCTCCTCTATGGTGGCCAGGAGGTGCAAACCAATATTACGATATCTGAAACACTTTTAGAAGTCCCAAAAGAAATTTACATTTGAGAAAACACATTTACATTTAAGGAAACAAATTTACATTTCAGAAAACACTTTTACAAGTCCCGAAACACATTTACATATTACAAAATCTTATGGAAATGAATGTACCAACTCTGACTCTGACCCGGAAGTGGTTACGGGAGCATTCATGGTGACCCTAGATGGGCAGCAATCGAGTGGCATTTGCCCCGTTTTCGGAACTACTCCTTCAGTTGTTTAGATACTGGACTGTAATAGGTTTGGCAGTTGCATATAGTCATCCTTAAAACATATTTCAAGTGCTAAGAGATCACAAATGATCAGACAATAAAACATGATATCATGAATATATTCGGCAACTTCGCAAAGGATAGATGGAAATATCTAAAATTGACGGGCTTTAATTTTAAAATTTTTAACAAAATAATAATCTTCCTATGTATGTCTGCAGCCCATGAGTCTGGTTTACAGAAGGAATTATCGAAGTGCTGCATTACTTATTTTTGTCACTTAGAGCCCAGATTAACTAGCAGTGGTGAGGCTGAAATCAAGAAGGCCGGAGCCTCACCCCAAGCAGCGTTCAGTCTGTGCTCCTAATAATCCACAAATAACCGTTCTCCATCCTCCTGCCTACTTTCTGCACTTGAGTCTTTCCAAGCATCTACAAACATACAAATGTACCTTCTCATGCTCTGAGTCACTAACCGTTATGGAGAGAGCCTAAATGTGTGGAGCCTCTGGTGTAGCAGGGGGCCTGATGAAGCAACAGACAATATCATTCAGTGCATGCAAAAAATTATTCATAAACACATCCACTCTTAAAACATTGCACACAAAGTATTTGCTTTCTTGGCCACTGACTCCTCAGTCTCTGAATTTAATAGCTGGGTTGTTTGGAAGAGTTTTTCTTCTGTGAAGCAAAATATATGCTACAGCCTTTCCTATGCATAAATTCAATCAAAGCCGCCTACAATAACAACGTTCAGCATCACTGCAACTCTGGTTAGCAATCCTTATGTAGATATGGTAAATAGAAGGAGAAGAACAAATATGAGATACAGGGTATGAGGAGACAAAGGAAGCAGGTGGAAAAAAACCTTAATAGTGATGCAGAGGGGCACGTTGTTACAGGACAACATGACTGCACTGATTTAAAAGTACTGTGGCAATATTTGATCTAGTCATCGCAATCCAGCGAAACAAAATAATGCTTCTCTTGGCTAATATTAATCTATCAATGACACAATAACACAGCAAAGAAAGAAAAAAAAACAATGGCAAAGCTGCATTAAAGTGGGACTAGTACTCGAGTTAGAAATATAAAATTGTCATAGATACAAAACATTTTTTAAAGAGGTTTTATAACAGCAGTTTAGGCCATATTATCTTGCTACAGGGAACTCTATTGGCATTTTTATAGACCAAGAACCCTAACAAACACCCAGATCAGTCTGTTATCACAAAAGCGCAAATACTGAAGCAGACAGTCTCAAAACAACTTCAATATCAATAATGTCATAATGGTTTATGCAAATACTATGCCATGCACCTTTGAATGCATTTGTCACATTGTTTACACTAAAGTCTAGTACTAACTTGGGGAATGGAGGTAGTGCGTCACCAATGTCCTTCCTGTGTGAAACAGGTACTGAGAATGAAACATTTAAAGCATTTCAGGTCAGGGTAATGGACATAAACCTACGTATAAAATTAGAAAAAAATCATGTAGTGGTTTAAGTGAATGCCATTTTATTGATTCCTTTCCACTGTCTTATTTTTCTCATTGGTTGGGACTTTGCCTGGAAACACTTTTTATGTTCTATTCTTACACAGGAAGATAATTGGTTGGTCCACACCTTCCACTTCCCATGTAAATATTGACATATATGAAATACATAAAAAAGGCTGATAAATCAATGTCTGCATAAACTGCTATGTGATTTTTATGACTGAAGTTGTTTAAATGCAGGAATGTTAAAAACAGCACACTTAAGAACAGAGAGCTGAAAAAAAAAATGTTTTTTGTAATTTAATTGTTGTAGTGAGATAAGCAGTCTTATTGCCATGTGGAATAACTATTCATGTACATTCTGGTTCTTCTTGATCCAATGAAGCGATTTCTTCAACTAGATGGCAAGAGAATAAACGTCCCATGAGAGGGGTGAGGGAATTTTCATAACAATGTAGAGGGCTTTGTATGCTCTACGTTGATTGGTGGGAAATTTCATATGATTTATATGATGTCAAAGTAGAAATTAGAGATGCTTTAAAAATGATTCTTGTATAAATAAATTAGGAAAGATACATATTTAAAATTACCACAACCAATAATAAATAGTTTGTTTTGACCAAACAAATTTGCTGACATATTAGTGCACTAAGCTAAAGCGTTTTATTCAAGTATCTAAGGCTTGCCAAGCTATATTCCCTATAATCCAGTCACATCCTACTGTAGTTCCTCATAAATCACTCCATCTTAACATTGAGGAGGCTTCACGTACCTTTATGTTGCTGAGAAAAGCAGATCTTATTTATAATAAATTTCTGAGCCATGCCTGTCTTTGAATATAAAGACTCTAATGGTTTTGTCTATTAAATGCCACCATTGCAGCTGCTTCTTCTCCTATCCACTTTCTACTATCTTTACTTGCCCTGACTTAAAACAACCACATGACTCATGCAGGCTCAACCTTCCAAGAAAGTACACATCAGTCGACAGGGTTAGGGTCACGTGGAATGTACAAAAAGAATTTAGAGAAAAATGATGATTACATTTTTGTGATTGGTTGAAACTAAAATCTAAATTTAAATGGAATTAATTAATTGCACAGCCTTGGGATAGATTGCTCAGTTTTGACAGTGTAGTGTCAGCAGAGTGAACAGTAACCCTGAGGGGTTCCTGTGCCACTTTTAAAAGCTCTGTCTCCACTTTAGCTAGTCTAGTTATTACACACTCTCAAGCCTAATAGTGCCACTTATTTAATAGCAACTCTGTTTGTTTATTCAACTGAGAAAACTGGCCTATATGATCTTTAGGGCAGACCAATGACTTGCAGAGAAGCATTCATCCTAAACATACAGCCAGAGCTACAATGCAGTGGTTTAGATCAAAGCATATTTAGTTGCTAGAATGGCCCAGTCAAAGTCTAGACTTAATTCCAATTGAGAATCTGTGGCAAGATCCACTGATGCTCTGCATTAGATTCGGGAAAAATGATTGTATATTGGTATATTGGTATAGATATGCTCAAAAAGACTTACAGCTGTAATTGTGGCAAAAGTTTAGCAAAGAGATGAGTCAGGGGACTGATTTCAACAGTAAATTATTCTTTCATTTTTGTTTAATGTCATTTTTCCTTTAACTTCCCAATTAAGCATGACTGTCTTGGTCTATCATTTACAATCCTTATCAAACACAATGAAATTTAAGGTTGTAATGTAACAAAATGTCATAAGAATTATGAGGTGTGAATACTTGGGAAAAAATATGTACAGCCTATAGGTACTGGATTTGAAATATCTCATTCCTCAGCCATTTTTTAGAAGTGAACAAGCAGCTGGATCACACCTGTAGCATCCTTCCAGCAGTGAGGGCTTTAAATGACCTTAATGATTACCTTTCACTAACACATGTATTTTAATGGGAAAAAATATATATCTTGATGAAGTAACAAAAATGATTTAGGGTTTATGCTACGTTTTGTGTTAGATTTAAACAAAAATAACCCTCATTGCAGAATATGAAACATTTCTGGCTAGCCTCATCACCGCAAATGTCAATGCACAAACTGGAACTGCCAATCAGACACACAGCCATGCGTAAAGCCTTCACTCTATGGTCAAAAACCTGGCAAACTCTCCGATGCCTCCTTTACTGCATTCCCTCCTCTCACAACCAAACTATCCTAAGAGTGGAGATTCTATAGGTTCTGATGTGTACATGTATTTCCACTATTTTTCTGGCTCATCTCGGTGCTAAAACACCAACAGCTAAGACACCAGCGTAAAGCCCCTCGCACCCAGCAACACTAAGAAAATTCCCCAACACCCACCTGCAGGACGGTCTTCATGGTGACAGCAGAGACAATAGTGGTGCATATCTTCTCCCCGTTGCGCGTGATTTGGCCCATAACGAACAGCATCGGAATGGCGAGCGAGAAGGACGCAATCCACATGGCGCTGATAAGCTTCTTAGTGCGGCTCCGAGACATGATGCTCATCGCTTTGAATGGATGACAGATGGCCATGTAGCGCTCCACGCTCAGGCTGGCGATGTTGAGCGCGGTGGCGTAGGAGCAGCTGTCCCGGAGGAAGTAGTAACCCCTGCACACGGCGTCCCCGAACACCCACGGGTGGTGGAACCAGATGAAGTTGTAGAGCTCAATGGGCATGGAGAGGACGATGATGAGCAGATCCGACACGGCCAGGCTGGCCAGGTGGTAGTGCACGGTGTTCTGTAGGTTCTGCAGGGTCTTTTTGGTCAGCAGGGTGTACAGAGTGATAAAGTTGCCCAGTAAACCCACGGCGAATAGAGCCATGTAGATGACAGAAACTATCACCTTAGAGTAGATGTCAGTGTTCACCTCTAAGTCATCTTCCTCCGTTCTAGAAGCGCCCGTGTCGTTTCCAACAGATAACAGCGACTTGTTCCCAAAAAGGCGCTGTGCCAGCGCATCAAAGCCGACTAGGTTGCGCTCTGGGAGAGTGAAGTTTATATCCATCCTGGTTTTATATATATATATATATATATATATGTGTGTGTGTGTGTGTGTAAGCTTCAAGACCTATGTCATCATATATTTACTCCTGCGAACTGAGATGTGGAAGTCGGAGCGCAGCAGCTTTTATATTTGGCACAGCAGGAGGCGTGCTCGCTATTGGCGCTGCGTTGATGACGCATGGACAGTTAGTGAGCGGACCCCATGCTATTTCCCCTTGGAGTCATTCAGCTTCACGAACCAACAAAGCAAGGCTTTATCAGGGGGTCCATATACTAATAAAGGAAAATATGGTGTTTCTCTAACCTGTCAACTAAAGGAAATGCCTTCTTACAATTGTCATGTCAATGCCTGCCTTACACAAAATATATAGACAAGCAGGTGACACGATAAGATTGTGTTCAGTAGAATCCTAAACTATAGGTTCCAATTACCGAGCTTTAAACTGAACCAACCAACTACTCTACAAGTAAACTGAATTATTTAGGCTAGTGAGCACTAAGCAAGTTGACTATACTTTGGACCTTCGAAAAAGCAACCAAGCTACATGGATGCTGAAATAATCTCTGAGCATTCACCAGTTTATTTTGGAGCTCTACAACCACATTCCTCTGAAATTAGTTGATTTTAAGTCCTTTAAAAACTGAAACACTTCCAATGACAGTTAATAATTATCCTATTAATTTTAGGTTATCGCATTTCTTAATTTACTAGAAGAAAGGATCTTGGAGCATGGTAAATACAATCCATGCAAATCATTTAAAAAGTACCTTCACATAGAATCAGACCGAGCTTCATTGCCAAGTTTGTACAGACAAACAAGGAATGTGACTCTGGTATACTTTAGGCAGCAAATTATTTATATTATAATAGGTAATTCCTATCTAATTTACCTATTTGTTAACAGTTACAATTACAACGTAACAAAATATCATAAAATGTACCCAAAGATTCTGTGCCAGTAAGTGCGTACAGGGTAACCAGTCCGTTACGCCATTCAAAGATACAGAAAGTAAACCACCAACCTGCCAATTGACTGTGACTGTGTAGCCGCCGCATCAAAGGGACGTAAAATTACTCTATTAACTACATTTTGAATTGTATTCTAAATGTAAATATTGACTTAGTTGATGGCTCTCATAACGTTGTAGTCAGCAGGTTTTATGTAGTTTGACGTGTTCGCTCTTGAAGCAGAAAGTTTGAATCATAAGACTGAAAACAGATAAATCGTTGAGAAAAGTAACTCTAATGTGAACTAGTCATCAAATGGGTTTTGTACATAGCTGTTTGCCATTGTTTAGTGTTGATGTGAACTTGTTCTGCAGTATTCGGAGCAAACTATTTACTGGTGTTGCAACATCTTGACTTGGTAACTGTTAGTACGGCAAACTGAATATCACCAAAATCAATATTGGTTTGACATTACACATTTACTATATTTAGCACTTTTCCTTTGGTTAACATCATGGTCTCTATTGACAGGGAGCAAAAGACACACTCTAGGAAGTACATAGGGAGTTGCTAATTTAAGCATTATTACACAAGAGGGTGTGCTTTACCACATCAATCAACAAAGTGCGTTCATGTTAGCTACTGCTGCTGCATTATCTTATATAAGCATCCACAAAAATTACCATTTTAACAAATTTTAGCCTGTCCGACCACATCGACAGGGGTGCATGTAGGTTTTGTGCTGTCTAAGAATTTATCACAATTACATGGTAAAACATGATGCTAGGATTTGCACATATCTCACAACAATCTAGCTGTTCAGAGAGGCTGGAAATCACATCAGTGTATTATGGCAGATCCCCAGCTCATGATTCGTAAGCCACAGTATGCTGATTCAACATTTTAACATTATAGGTATATATGTACAGATGGACATAATAGATTTCCTTTAAACAATACATTGTGCAGGGTTAGTTGGATCCATTAAAGCACAATAAAGAAAAAGTAGTTTGGTCACAACTAGTTTATATCTAGTCTTCATTCTGATTGACCTTGCACATTTACAGTGCATTACAGACAAGCAGGCCAACTCCAAATATTACTATTGAAGCAGGTGTCATAGTATTATCGTATATATATATATACTATATATATATATATATTATATATATATATATATATAGATAATATATATATATACAGGGTTGGACAATGAAACTGAAACACTGGTTTATAGACCACAATAATTTATTAGTATGGTGTTAGGGCTCCTTTGCGGACCAATACAGCGTCAATTCGTCTTGGAATTTGACATATACAAGTCCCTGCACAGTGGTCAGAGGGATTTTAGCCATTATTCCTGCAGGATAGTGGCCAGGTCACTACGTGATACTGGGGAGGAAAACGTTTCCTGACTCGCTCTCCCAAACACCCAATAATATTTAGATCTGGTGACTGGTGCAGGCCATGGGAGATGTTAAGCTTCACTTTCATGTTCATCAAAACCAATCTTTCACCAGTCTTGCTGTGTGTATTGGTGCATTGTCATTCTGATACACGACACGGCCTTCAGGATACAATGTTTGAACCATTGGATGCACATGGTCCTCAAGAATGGTTCGGTAGTCCTTGGCAGTGACGCGCCCATCTAGCACAAGTATTGGGCCAAGGGAATGCCATGATATGGCAGCCCAAACCATCACTGATCCACCCCCCATGCAGCAAGACCTGCACCAACAATTTGTCCTCTTTTGAATTCTGGTATGTCACCCATAATGCTGTGTGCATTTCAACATTTTGAGCAAAACTGTGCTCTTACCCTGCTAATTGAACCTTCACACTCTGCTCTTACTGGTGCAATGTGCAATCAATGAAGACTGGCTACCAGGCTGGTCCAATTTAGCCATGAAACCTCCCACACTACAATGACAGGTTTGTGTATATACTGCTCAAAAAAATAAAGGGAACACAGAAATAACACATCCTAGATCTGAATGAATGAAATATTCTCATTGAATATTTTGTTCTCTACAAAGTTGAATGTGCTGACAACAAAATCACACAAAAATCATAAATGGAAATCAAATTTATTAACCAATAGAGGCTTGGATTTGGAGTCACACACAAAATTAAAGTGGAAAAACACACTACAGACTGATCCAACTTTGATGTAATGTCCTTAAAACCAGTCAAAATGAGACTCAGTATTGTGTGTGGCCTCCACGTGCCTGTATGACCTCCCTACAACGCCTGGGCATGCTCCTGATGAGACGGCGGATGGTCTCCTGAAGGATCTCCTCCCAGACCTGGACTAAAGCATCCGCCAACTCCTGGACAGTCTGTGGTGCAACGTGACGTTGGTGGATGGATCGAGACACAATGTCCTAGATGTTCTCAATCGGATTCAGGTCTAGGGAACGGGCGGGCCAGTCCATAGCTTCAGTGTCTTCATCTTGCAGGAACTGCTGACACACTCCAGCCACATGAGGTCTAGCATTGTCCTGCATTAGGAGGAACCCAGGGCCAACCGCACCAGCATATGGTCTCAAAAGGGGTCTGAGGATCTCATCTCGGTGGCAGTCAGGCTACCTCTGGCGAGCACATGGAGGGCCGTGTGGCCCTCCAAAGAAATGCCACACCACACCATTACTGAACCACTTGCAGGCAGCAGATCGCTCTTCACGGTGTCTCCAGACTCTGTCACGTCTGTCACATGTGCTCAGTGTGAACCTGCTTTCATCTGTGAAGAGCACAGGGCGCCAGTGGCGAATTGGTGTTCTCTGGCAAATGCCAAGCGTCCTGTGCGGTGTTGGGCTGTGAGCACAACCCCCATTTGTGGACGTCGGGCCCTCATACCATCCTCATGGAGTCGGTTTCTAACTGTTTGTGCAGACACATACACATTTGTGGCCTGCTGGAGGTCATTTTGCAGGGCTCTGGCAGTGCTCCTCCTGTTCCTCCTTGCACAAAGGCGGCGGTAGCGGTCCTGCTGCTGGGTTGTTGCCCTCCTACGCCCTCCTCCAGATCTCCTGGTGTACTGGCCTGTCTCCTGGTAGCGCCTCCAGGCTCTGGAAATTACGCTGACAGACACAGCAAACCTTTTTGCTACAATTCGCATTGATGTGCCATCCTGGATGAGCTGCACTACCTAAGCCACTTGTGTAGGTTGTAGAGTCCGTATCATGCTACCACGAGTGTGAAAGCACCACCAACATTCAAAATTGACCAAAACATCAGCCAGAAAGCATAGGTACTGAGAAGTGGTCTGTGGTCCCCACCTGCAGAAGCACTCCTTTATTGAGTGTGTCTTGCTAATCACCAAAGATTTCCCCCTGTTGTCTATTCCATTTGCACAACAGCATGTGAAATCGATTGACAATCAGTGTTGCTTCCTAAGTGGACAGTTTGATTTCACAGAAGTTCTGCAAGTGAAATGCATTACATCTCCAGATGAGTCAGTTAAATAAAAGAAAAACCTTGTATTCACAATTTTTTGACTGCTATACATATACTGTATATATGTATGTATGTATGACTGTATGTTATATATACTATATATATATTATATATAATTATATATATAATATATACTATATATATATAATATATATATATATATATATATTTACATACATACTCGTGGTAGCATGAGAACAATACATGTTTCACATTGTCCACAGCCCAAGATTTGCGCTCCTTGCACCATTGAAACAGACGTTTGGCATTGGCATGAGTGACCAAAGGTTTGGCTATAGCAGCGCGGCCGTGTATATTGACCCTGTGGAGCTCCCGACGGACAGTTCTGGTGGAAAACAGGAGAGTTGAGGTGCACATTTAATTCTGCCGTGATTTGGGCAGCCGTGGTTTTAGTTTTCTTGATACAATCCGGTTAGCACCCGAAACATCCCTTTCAGACAGCTTACTCTTGCGTCCACAGTTAATCCTGTTGGATGGGTTCGTCCTTCTTGGGTGGTATGCTGACATTACCCTGGATACTGTGGCTCTTGATACATCACAAAGACTTGCTGTCTTGGTCACAGATGCGCCAGCAAGACGTGCACCAAACAATTTGTCCTCTTTTGGAAACTCTGGTATGTCACTCATAATGTTGTGTGCATTTCAATATTTGAGCAAACTGTGCTCTTACCCTGCTAATTGAACCTATTCACACTTCGTGCTCTTATGGTGCAATGTGCAATCAATTGAAGACTGGCTACCAGGCTGGTCCAATTTAGCCATGAAACCTCACCCACCTAAAATGGACAGGTGTTATTCAGTTTCATTGTCACCAACCCCTGTATATATATATGTGTGGTCTTGGCACAGGAGTTTGTATCATTATATATATATATATATATATTGATATATATACTATATACTATACACACAACATCACAATCATAGAAGTGTGGTAAGTTTGTACCCCGCCTCGTACGATAGGACTGCTGGAGATAGGCACCAGCTCCCCACAAACCCACTATGGAAGGAGCGGTAGAAAATGACTGACTGAAATGATATATATGTGTATATATATATGTATGTATACATATATATACGTGTATATATATAGTCTATATATATATATATAATTATATATAGTATATATATATATATACACACAGATATATATATAGCAGTCAAAAAAATTGTGAATACAAGGTTTTTCTTTTATTTAATTGACTCATCTGGAGGTGTAATGCATTTCACTGGCAGATCCGTAAATTTGGAAAATAAGTGTCAGAGTACCTGGTTGTTCTTACAAGCACATGTAGAGTCCGAACAGGACAATGAAACCTTTCCTGTTCTTATTGCTTGATTTGAAGTTAGGGTGAATAAGAATCAGAATCAGAATCAGCTTTATTGCCAAGTTTGTACATACAAAACAAGGAATTTGACTCGGTACCACTTGCTCTTTGGTTTTTGTTTTTGCACTACAGAATATACATATTTACAATGTACAAAAGATACACATATATAATAAATTAAAAAGGTGCATTTGCAACATCTGTATGCTGTTGTTTTGTACTCTATGAATGTTCAACAGAGAAACAGCCTGGGGGAAGAAACTGTCTCTGTGGCGGCTGGTTTTAGTTAACAGCGCTCTGTAGCGGCGGCCTGAAGTAAAACCCTGAACAGTTGTGTGCAGGGTGTGTGGGGTCTGCAGAGATTTTAGCAGCTCTTTTCCTGACCCTTGACCTGTATAAGTCCTGGATGGAGGGAAGGTCAGCCCTGATGATTCTCTCTGCAGTCCTGATTGTTCGTTGCAGTCTGGACCTGTCCTGTTTTGTGGATGAACCAAACCACACTGAGATGGATGAAGACAGGACAGACTGAATGATGGCAGTGTAGAAGATGACCAGCAGCTCCTGTGGAAGGTTGTTCTTGTTGAGTTGCCTCAGGAAGTACAGTCTCTGCTGGGCCTTCTTTCGAACAGTGTCGATGTGTGAAGACCATCTCAGGTCCTCAGAGATGGTGGTTCCTAAGAACCTGAAGTGATCCACAGCCGACACGGTGTTGTTGAGGATGGTGTATGGAGGTGGTGTTTTCCGAAAGTCCACCACCATCTCCACAGTCTTGAGTGGGTTAAGTTCAAGGTAGTTCTGACTACACCAGTGTTTCAGGCGATCCACCTCCTGTCTGTATGCAGACTCATCACCGTCCTGGATCAGTCCAATGACAGTGGTGTCGTCTGCGAACTTCAGGAGTTTCACGGACGAGTCCGCTGAGGGGCAGTCATTTGTGTACAGGGAGAAGAGGAGTGGGGATAGAACACACCCCTGGGGGGCACCAGTACTTATTGATCTGGTTCTGGAGAAGATGCTCCCCAGTCTCACCTGCTGCTGTCGGTCCGTCAGGAAGCTGTTGATCCACTGACAGGTGGAGGCTGGGACGTTGAGCTGGGTGAGCTTCTGGTGGAGGATGTCTGGTATGATGGTGTTGAAGGCCGAGCTGAAGTCTACAAACAGGATCCTGGCGTAGGTCCCTGGGCGGTCGAGTTTTTGCAGGATGAAGTGTAGACCCAAGTTAACAGCATCATCTGCCGACCTGTTTGCTCGGTAAGCAAACTGCAGGGCGTCCAGTAGAGGGCCTGTGATGTCTTTCAGGTGCTTCAACACTAGCTGCTCAAAGGATTTCATGACCACAGACGTCAGGGCTACAGGCCTGTAGTCATTTAATCCTAGGATGGTGGGTTTCTTGGGCACTGGGATGATGGTGGATCGTTTGAGGCAGGAGGGAACCTCACACTTCTCTAGTGACTTACTGAAGATCCGGGTGAAGATTGGAGCGAGTTGATTTGCACAGGCTTTCAGGCATGATGGGGAGACGTTATCAGGTCCTCCAGCTTTCTTTGTTTTCATGCGCTGAAAGAGCCTATTTACATCTTCCTCAGAGATCTTTAGTGCAGACAGAGGATCTGAAGGTAGGGGGTTGGTTGCTTTACTGGTCAAATTTGTTCCTGAATGGGATGTGGAGGAGTTGGTTTGAGGTGTGAATGGCTTCTTGTCATGTCTGCAGTAGAAGCCAGGCGAGGACTTTGTTCAGAAAGGGTGGTGGGGCTTCTGTAGGCAGTTAGGTTTCTCAGACCGGTCCATACAGCCGAAGTGTCACCAGTAGAAAGGCTGTTTTTCAGCTTCTCACTGTAGCTTCTCTTGGCTGCTTTGATCTCCTTTGTAAGTCAGTTCCTGGCCTGCCTGTACTGCACCCAATCTCCACTGCTGTGAGCTTCTTCCTTGTCCCTGCGCTGATTCCTGAGATGTGGAGTGAACCATGGCTTGTTGTTCCCAACGGTGCATGAAATGGGAAACTGGCACTAATACAGGCAGAAGTGGAGAAAACAAAATTAGGAGAAGTGGAGAAAACAAAATTAGGACTTATAAAGGCAGCTTTTAACTATGACTATTTTGATCTTAATGATTACACATTGTAAATTTGTCACTTCTATTAAATTCAAAATAAACTAAGAATTTAAATGACTCTTTTATTTTGAAATTCATCAGACTTCAAAGCAAATTTAAAGTTTGGAGATCTATATATAATGTAAGTTACTCTTTGGGGCCTCCGGCTGACCCAGGGGCCCTAAGCAGCAGTTTGAGCTGTTGTCACCCTGCTTTCTATCAAGATGTGTATGCTGGGGTACATGGGTATAAACATAAGGAAATAAAGGAGAATTTGTGAAACATCAACATTTGATGTCTTATAAGTATGTGTAATGCTTTTCATGTGCTCCCTTTGTAAAAGGTTTGTTAATACTGAAAATCAATGGGGTGAAATTCTTTTCTATGACATTACCGTCGCGTTTTTTATTTATTTTTTTCATAAGATTAAACTGATTTGGGAATGAAATTTCAGTGCTCTCTTAGGTATGGTGGCCCAGAGGTCTTAGGCCAAATACAAAAGTCAAAACAATTATATTCAGTTCAGTTTATTTATATAGCATCAATTCACAGCACATGTTGTCTCAAGGGACTTTACAAAGTCAGTTCAATCAAATGATACTGATTTCAAGTCAGGTGAATATATTCCAATTGATCCTAATTGTCAAACAGTGCAGTCAAATTCAGTTTATTATTCAAATTGGTCAAATAGTTGTCTATCTAAGGAAACCCAGCAGATTGCATCAAGTCAGTGACTTGCAGCATTCACTCCTCCTGGATGAGCATGTAGAGACAGTGGACAGATGTTTGCAGTGACTTTGCAGCAAATCCCTTACAACACAAATACAAAAGCCACAACAGAAATACAGAAATACCAATGTGTCTTTTTTATTTGGCCTGTTGGGCCTAACACTGAGTTAGAAAAACAACCACAGTTTGGTTGTTTTAATACAGCACTTAGAGTTTAATAAGGCAGATGACAATCCTAAAAGTCCTAAAAGTTTAGTTTTTTTCTCTGTTTAAGATATTTTACTTCTCATCCAAAAAGATTTAATTTGAAACTGCAGAAGCCATTTTATTGAGAAGGTTTGCTTTTCCAACTCTTTGCAAAGAGTTTTTTTTTCCTTCCTCCGTCATTAAAGTGTGGAGGAATAATGTTAGATGACAACCGTAGACCTCACCTCAATGTATCACAATGCGCCCTGGACTTCATTTATAGCTGGGTCTTCTTTGCTAATGATCCAGTCACAGTGTGCAGAGATATTATCACTGGATGGGAAGAGAGGAAATGCTGCTCTAATGGTTACTTGTCAATAGCCAGCACTGTTGAAACCAATGTTGCAAAGCAGCTCTGTCTCTTTATGTCAAAAAAACATACAGAAAATGTGTTTTTTTACAGTATTTAACAGCCAGCATTGAGTCAACAGACCGTACCATGCTGAGGATAACTTCATTTCTTTTACTGGGCAAGTCCCTGCCTGCTAGCTCACAATTAATCACGTTTATTTTATCTACACAAATGGTGCTGCAGTGTAATATCTTCTGAGGGACACTGAGAATTAGGTTTTCCTCTTATATTTCCACCTGTGGGCTTTTTTTCTCATTGAGAAATACAATTATACGTCATCATTTAAATAACCTTACACTGCTTCTGGGACTTTTTGTGGTAAAGGTTAGTAGATATGTTTGTCTCTCATCACAGTTGTAAAGGTTCAAGGTCTTAGTGTTCTCTCTGAATGACAGTTTGATTTGCAGAAAGTGACAGCAGAGAAACTTAATTTAATAAACAAATATAAAACATTTTCTTAAAAGTTGGGTTTAAAATAGCATTAAAAAACATTGAAAATGTATTCTGTGTAGCTTTTTGTTCCAAAAAATCAGTTTGAGGTTCAAAACAACGTGGATTTTAAAGAATAACTGCAGGTCTAAAGATGAGATGAGAGGAAAGTAGTTGTCTTTTTTTGCATTTAAGGCAGTAAAGCAATAAAAACTTATCTTATTTTGTTTAAAAGTGATAAAATGAGTCATTCTTTTTCATTGATTTAAGTTTTTTTTTTTTCTTGGCTATGTCAAAAGAATTTTGTAGCACTAATGCATGAACAAATTGTGTTGCTTATAATGTGCTCCCATTTGTATATTGTGTATTCACTGGGATGAAGGGTGTATAAGGTACAGTCTGCTAATGCAGTCTGTATTCAAAACAAGTTATTTTTGCTGTAACCACAGCACACAAGTACCCCATGTGGTCAAATACTTAGCTGAATTTGAAACTAGTTGAAATTGAATTGAGCAGAAAGTGGATCAGACTGCCCTGCTGTTGGAGTTTCTGTGAGGCTTTGTCCTGCTGAGTTTAGGGAATCTTTATCAGAGCAGAGACATTCTGCATAGTACAGCATAAGATTAAGTAAAGTCATCATGAAGTCATTGCTGGAGCATTTGAATATAACTGGATATAATTACATAAACCTAACTTTTCTCATCCTTTCTTTTGTTTTCTCCTTTTTCTTCTTTTTTTTTTCTTTTTTTTTCTTTTCACATATCCTGTCTTGGCATTTCAGGCATACCATATGGTGAAGCTGGTTGGCTACATGTATCAGGGTAGTTTTGCTCTACATAAAGGATATCTGAAGATGGTATCATATTTGCGTGATTGAATTTATAAATTTAAGGCAGCATCTGGCATCAGAGTAGACAGGCCACATTGCTGTAATAGAAACATTTGTTTAAATGACCATCAACCATTTGTATTATTGTGCAGGGATGTGTGGGTGGATAGAAATGTGTGTGTGTGATTGTGTGTGCCCATGTGCTTTTTTTTGTGTAGATGAGCATATGTGTAGAAGTTAGTGTCTTTATGTTGAGTTTGTGTGTGAGAGTGAATCTGCCTCCTGAAGGCCAAAGTAGCCCCAGGCAGATAGACAGTAGGCACCAACTCACAGCAGCCATACTCCCCAAACGGAGGTAGGTAGCCAGTAAAGCACAGGAAAGCAGCTGCAAGGCCAAGGAGGGACAGCGAAGGACACAGGGCACCGATTGTTACTCAGCACCATTAGAATGTCCCCTAGTGCAAGCAGACCAAGACACGAAACCAGGTCATCCCTGCGGCTCTGCGCCCGAACAAGCCCCCGGCAGCAAGACTGCTCAGCACTAACAAATAGCAACCCCCCCTTCATCTCCCAACCCGTTGGGCAGGCGAGAGCCTGCCACTACAACCGGAACTCAAAAGGACCAAAGTGGGGGCACAGTCCTCTTCAACTAGTGCCAAGGAGGTCAAGACTGGGATATTCTAACACCCAGTTTCAAATCTTTTTCACTTAGCTATGTTTAGCTCTATCTATCTTCCCGGTAATACTGACCAGTACCCCTGGTGTAAAAAGTATACCCACAGCATGTGGATGTTGTGTCCGGGGTGATGTGCAGGATTAACTGACATGATTGCACCTTCCTTCACATGTTTGCTGTGTCCCCTACATTGCTTGTGGCAAACTGCAAACAGGACTTTCTATGTCTGTTTTTCAACAATGGTTTTCTTCTTGCCACTCTTCCAAAAATGCCACATCTGTACATGAAATGTAGTTTTCCTCTCCACAGATTCACCAACCTTACTGGTGGATCTCTGCAGTTCCTCCAGAGTAGCCATAGGCCTCTTGGGTGCTTTTCTGATTAATGCCATCTCTGCCCGACCTGCCAGTTTAATTGGACAGCCATATGTTGGTATGTTTTCAGATGTTTTACATTATTTCCATGTCTAAAGATGGATTAAACAGTGCCTTGTGAGATGTTCAGAGCGTGGGTAATTGTTTTATTACCCAGTACTACTTCAAACCTCTCCACAACTTAATCCTTGATCTGTCTGCTAGAACCTTTAAAGAACAGCTGAATTTATACTCAAATTAAATCACACACAGAGAGACCATGTTTACAAATTAGGTGATTTCTGAAAGTAATTGGTTTTATGAGTAAACGTATTTTAAAAAACTTGATTTTCCTGTTCACTTGACATATGTGAAAAAATGCAAAAAGGTTAAAAGAATATAAAAAACAATTTGGACTACTTCTAAGTAAGAATATAAGAGTTACTCTGGGTCCTAATATTGATCATCCTTCATTCATTTTAAAAGTCCAATAAGCTATGCGTCTGCTGATGAGACGTTCAAAACAAAGAAAGCACTTCAGACACCCATCCAAATACTGCTGCAATTTATTTTTATGTACCCCTCTTCAGAAAGAATGAAATGTGACATTTAAAAATATGTGGGGACCAAAGCTACCTGTTGTGTATGAGCTCTGGGTATGTCAATTACACAGCTTGTGTTTGGCAATGCAAGAAACCTAGGTTTTAAATTATACACATATAATTGCATACCGTTGTGTGCAAAAACAATTATTCTGCCCACAGTGTACAGCCAACAAAACATCCATACATAGAAACTGCTCTTGCACAAACATACTGAAACACCTAGCTTAGTGTTGTTTTTACACAGAAGTAATGTAGATTGTACCTCAGAATATACTCTAGTGCACCACTGGGGGCTCACTGGAAAATAATAACACTTAACCTGACTAACATTTAAAGAGGCAGAATCCTATCAGATCCTACATTTCTTTGCTCTGTTGCTTTTTAAAAGCAGCGATTTTAATCATTGGACATTATATCTGTAGGTATTCATTATGGATAGAATAGATGCGAAGAAGGTGGTGGTTTAACAGCTACAAAAAACAGGGAGCCTGTATGAGGGCTGATGACCTCTGCCTTATGTAAAGGATCCTTTTATCATTTGTTTACTGTGAAAGAGGAAGATGAAACACTGATGTATTTCAGTATTTACATTTTATGTCAGGGTGCCATAATAACCAAAGCACATGATTTAGGAAGATATAATGCTTAGATAGTTACTCACAACATAATATTTTCTTTGAAAAACTGGTTAGGTGTATAAAAATGAGGCATTTTTTTAAATTTGCTTTACAAATTCCTGTTTGTTACTTTGCATCTCCAAATTGCTACAATAGGCAAGTCAAGGCAAATTTATTTGTGTAGCACATTTCAGCAACAAGAATATTCAAAGTGCTTTACATGATGACAAAGATTAAGATAAAGATTAAGTAAAGTGAAGTAAAGTAAAGAAAAGTTGGACAACAGATTGAAATTAATGACCTCAACTTTACGTAAAATTGTAAGACTAAAGGAACCCCCTGTAGGAAAATTTTCATCTTTCACCCATTCATTGATGCACTCTGTGCTTTTTGGTCCGTATTTTTTCACCACATAACCAGATGTTTCTCCTTGGGGAGGGGGTAATTTCTTATATCCCTTCTGGCCCATTACACGCCTGGGTAATAAGGGAATATTCCTTAATAACTCGTCCACGTCTGGACCAAGAGTCAGAGTCTTTTCGCCGCTCTGGAACCTTTTCCCTAACTATTGTTAGGAGAGCCCAGCTCAGCCACGGTCAGTCGGGGAGAGGTCTTTTGCAGTGAATAGCTTATCACTGCACACAGGGTGTAAGGTGGAAATTCCCAAATCACCTTTGTACTCGTTGTCGTCCGCTTATCCAGGACCGGGTCGCGGGGGACTCAGCAGAGACACCCAGACGTCCCTCTCCCCAGACACCTCCTCCAGCTCTTCCGGGGGGAGCCCAAGGCGTTCCCAGGCCAGCCGAGACACATAGTCCCTCCAGCGTATCCTGGGCCGTCCCCTGGGCCTCCTCCCAGTGGGACGTGCCTGGAACACCTCCCGAGGAAGGCGTCCAGGAGGCATCCGGTATAGATGCCCGAGCCACCTCAACTGGCTCCTCTCGATGTGGAGGAGCAGCGGCTCTACTCCAAGCTCCTCCCGAATGGCCAAGCTCCTCACCCTATCTCTAAGGGAGTGCCCAGCCACCCTACGGAGGAAGCTCATTTCTGCCGCTTGTATCTGGGATCTCGTTCTATCGGTCATGACCCAAAGTTCATGGCCAAAGGTGAGGGTAGAAACGTAGACCGACCGGTAAATCGAGAGCTTCGCTTTTCGGCTCAGCTCTCTCTTCACCACAACGGACCGGCACAGTGCCCCCATTACTTCGGCAGCCGCACTGTCTGTCAATCTCTCGTTTCATTCTTCCCTCACTCATGAACAAGACCCCGAGATACTTAAACTCCTCCACTTGAGGCAGGAACTCCCCTCCAACCTGAAGAGGACAAGCCACCCTTTTCCGGTCGAGTACCATGGCCTCTGACTTAGAGGAGCTGATCGTCATCCCAGCCGCTTCACACTCGGCTGCGAACCGCCCCAGCGCATGCTGTAGGTCTTGGCTAGAGGGGGCCAGCAGGACCACATCCTCTGAAAAAAGAAGAGACGAAATCCACTGGTCCCCAAACCAGAACCCAGCCAGCTCTTGGCTGCGTCTAGAAATCCTGTTCATAAAAGTTATGAACAGGACCGGTGACAAAGGGCAGCCCTGCCAGAGTCCAACATGCACCGGGAACAGGTCCGAGACCTGTCCCCAACCCAAAGGCGCAGGAATGCGACCCTCTCATCAACTGGGGTAAACCCCAACACGAGACGGCTGAGCTGGGGGGAACAAGCAAACCCAGCCCAGCTCGCCGCCTCTCCCCGTGGACCACTCCAGAGTAGAAGAGAGTCCAGCCCCTCTCAAGGAGATGGGTTCCAGAGCCCACGCTGTGCGTGTAGGGGCGAGCCTGACTATTTCTAGTCGATATCTCTCGACCTCCCGCAGAAATTCAGGCTTCTTCCCCCCCAGGTGACATTCCACGTCCCTAGAGCCAGCCTAAGCATCTGGGGATCGGGCCGCTGAGGTCTCCACCTTCGTCCGCCGCCCAATCCTCTTTGCACCGGTCCCTCACGGTTTTTCCTCTGTGAATTGTCCAAGGGGGAGAGGGCATACATGGTCAAAAAAAATAAATGAAATTTAAATTTTTAAAAATCCATGCATCCCTGTTCTTTGTGATTATAGAAGATGAGACACTCAAGATCAGGCTTTTTCTCTCTATCTTACTTGTTGTTATCTTAAATATGCTTAAAATATATCTATAATAAATAATCCGCTTGTTAATGCACCACTTTGGTGCATGGTGTTATTAGGACAACAGAACGTTCAATAAAATAGTAAAGAACATTATTTGGAATATCATTAAAACAAAACTGACTAACTGATTAAATGATTGGACCATGCCCTTATTGCTTGTAAGCAACATAGTTGCTCTAAAAAAATGTTTTATGAACATCTGCCTATTTGTCAAGGTTATTTGTGCTGTTTGGATGTAACACTTGGTTCAGGTCTGGCCCTGATGTATAGAGGTTCTGATTTTCTTTGGTTAGCTAAATCAAAAAACAAAAAAGAAAAGCTGCATAGATGCTGTAGCTGCTGTGTGACAATCTATGTGTAGTGCATCCCCTTTTATTTTATAAATCCAAAATTTCCACCAGATAATTTGTTATGTTGAACACATCAATTAGTCTGTGTACTGCAGCTGCTTATGCTTGTACTATCCAGCAACAGGTATGTAAATCAAAGCTGTCCTGGACAGATGTTTCGAGAAAAAATGAAAACACATCTGTCCACAGTTGGAGGCTCTGAATGTCTGTTTATTCACTGCCAATAAAGTGACTTAACCTTCAACTATTCTCTATTCTCTTGTCATGATCCACAGATGTTTGGGTTTTGGTTTTCTTTTGGGTTTGTGTTTTGAGCTTTTCCTTGCTGTTTATTATGTGCTTTAGGTTTTGCCTTATTCGACTCATTTGCCTGTGGTCATTATTGCTAGTTAGTTGTTGCATTTTTAGTTAATTCCTTTGTTTATTATTTCCTTAAATTATTCTTGTGTTGCTTGTTATTTAGAATTGTTTCTGTAAGATCTCTGTTAGATTTTTACCCCCTGGATTTTCTTGTATCTCTTTTCAGCTCAATCAGTGTTAATTCTCTCTCCCTCAGCTTCCCAGCCTTCCTTCTGCCAAAGCTGCTCCAAATCGCCTCTGATTGCTCATCTGGTTTGCTTGTTATTTCTCCACCCCTGCCTGTGTATTTAAACTCTCTGATTCTCATCATTCTCTGCTGGATTCTTTTGGTCACTATCAGTGGCGGCTGGCGCATAGTGGGTGCTGGGGCGCCGACCTCCCTGATAAAAGAGGAAACGTAAAATATATTTTTACAAATTCTGGTATATATACACATCAGTTTTACTTACTGTGTGCCTCTATGTAATATGACATATATATAAACAACATTTCCCACTTACTTATATTCTGTCACCAGTGAATTCCCACAAACAGACTCGTATGTTTCTATGATGGGGCACTGGTGGCGCCAAATAGCCAATTGTGTAAAGTAACTAGGGCAAATAAATACATATATGGCCAATCAGTGTCGCAGAATTTCATGGCTTTGGGGCACTGACAATATCACCCCGCGCAGGTAAAAAAAACCCAGAGGGGCGCCTTTAGGGATGTGAGCGAGGTGCAGCTTCCACTGATTTGGTGAGATCCTTATATATCTACTCGTTTGCAAGAAGGACAGTGGAGGAGAAAATCCGGGTTAAGGAGCTGGGACCCGACACGCCCAACTTTATATTCAACCAGCAGACCAAGGAGGAAAATAAAGTCTACAACAACAGTTTTTGCAAGAGTTGGTTCGAGCGCAAGTCGTGGCTGACCAGCTGTGGAATAGCCTATGGACTTTTCTGTTTTTGCTGCATTCTTTTTAAAAGTGCCAAATGTGATTTAACGTTTACGCAGTCAGGACAAACTGACTTGAAGCATCTCTCCAAATGCATTATGAAGCATGAACAATCCAGAGTTCATATGGAGAACTGTCAAGCGAGCTGTGCTCGCAAAGACAGCTGGATGACGGACATCGTGTTGAGGTAACAGGGCAGACATGAAATTGATCGTGGCCCACAGCCGCGGCAATATAAAAGCTGCCACACCTTCAGAGTAATGTTTAAAAAATATAATAAAATACCGTGCAGCCCATGTCTGTATGTGGCGCTGTTGGTAGCACTCTTGCCTTGCAGCAAGAAGGTCCTGGGTTCAATTCCTGGCCGGGGGTCTTTCTGCATGGAGTTTGCATGTTCTCCCCATGTATGCGTGGGTTCTCACCGGGTACTCCGGCTTCCTCTCACAGTCCAAAGACATGATTGTTAAGTCACTCTAAAATTGCCCTTAGGTGTATGAATGAGTGTGTGCATGGTTGTTGCATTGTGTGTTGCCCTGCGATAGACTGGCGACCTGTCCAGGGTATACCCCGCCTCCCGCCCATAGACTGCTGGAGATAGGCACCAACTTCCCTACGACCCACTATGGAATAAGCGGTAGAAAATGACTGACTGACATACAGATATATATATATATATATATATATATATATATATATACTGTACATACACTATACCACTATACTAACCATAATCAGAGAGAAATTTAAATATCATGAAACCTTAAAATTAACTTTATTTGGAAAAACCAACACCCCCGGCTCCTTCCTGCCTGCGAAGCTGCTACAGCTGTTTGTAGAGGGAGGTGAAAGAATTTCACATGTTACGTTCCTGCTCTGTTCCGTTCCAACCAACAGAGCAACTCCGTTGTTATGTTAATTAATGAGAACGGTTCCACATTCTCCGTCACTACTCCGAAAGTCACCGTCGATGGACCCGCTCTCCGTCAAATTACGGAACAACTCCAATTTTCGGTTCCATTCCGGTTAGCAAGATGGACCGGCTGGAAATATGTTGCATTTGAATGACAACAATGTGGTTAATTATTATAACTTTTACCTTAATGCATAATGTTTTAGATACATGGGTGTTGTCCATTCTGTCCCAGGGATACCGTCTTCAGTTCTGCCGCCAGCCTCCTGTACCCAGCTGAGTCAAGATGACGGTCATCTGCGACCTGATGAAGGCTCAGGCCCCAGACCGAGAGTTCTGCACCTTACTGGCCAAGGGTGCGATTGTCCCGGTGGACCCCTAGCAGGATCCAGGGGGCTTTTATTTAGTTTAAATTGCGGAACCCAAAAAGACCGGCGGTCTTAGTCCAATACTGGACCTCTGGGGTTTGAACGCTTTCCTGAGGGTCATGCCCTTTTACATGTTGACCATCAGGGAGGTTCTGCAGGCAATCTCCCTGGGCGACTGGTTTAGGTTTATCGACCTGACAGACATGTATTTTTATGTCCCCAGACATTGGTGGTTTCTCAGTTTTGCGTTTCAAGGGTGGCACTTTCAGTTCAGGGTCCTTTCCTTTGGTCTTTCTCTCTCTTCACGAGTGGGCCCTTTCCCCCCTGCAGGCACCGGGACTGCGGACCCTGCCTTATTTGGACGACTGGCTCATTTGTGCTGCGACCCGCAACCAGACAGTTCGGGACATTCAGATGGTGCTCGCCCACATGTCAACTGGGCTTGAGAGTGAACCTGGAAAAGAGCACCCTAACCCCCTCCCAGGTGACTATTTTGCTAGGCATGGTTCTAGACTCTGTTTTCATGACCGCCTGCCCTTCTCTAGGGTCACCTATATTCTGGCAGTGCTTACAGGCTTCTGTCTTGGCAGGGCTCCACGATTTGTTGAGTACCTACGTCTTCTGGGCATGCTCATTGCTGCTTCCAACGTGGTGCCCCTGGGGCTTCTTTTATTGCGATCCCTACAGATGTGGCTTAACGGGGTCAGTCTGGACCCCTCCCGCTGTGCTCGCAGGCTCCAGCAGC
This sequence comes from Crenichthys baileyi, assembly GCA_036173005.1. NCBI lineage: Eukaryota > Metazoa > Chordata > Actinopteri > Cyprinodontiformes > Goodeidae > Crenichthys > Crenichthys baileyi. Next base: position 1,129,112 of record JAHHUM010000003.1, on the reverse strand, counting down.
TTTGGGTTGTGCCTCAGAGCCTGCAGTCTCTGTTCTCGTGGCAGAACAGGTCCTACATCATGGCAGGTCCATGCGGATGCTTCCTCCAGGGATTGGGGAGCGACCTGGCAAGGATGTGCGGCACAGGGGGTGTGGTCCCCATGGCAGTGCGGGGAACATATCAGTGTTCTGGAGCTGTTGGCTGTGTTCCTGGCACTCCGTGCTTTCCTTCCAGGGTTGGTGGTGAGGCATGTGTTGTTTAGTTGGACAACATCACAGTTGTCTTTCACATAAATCATCAAGGGGGCTCTGAGACTGCTGTCCCTAACCCGCAGGCTCCTGGTCTGGGTGGCGCCATGCCTTGCCAGTCTCACGGCGGCCTATATTCCGGCTCCGCAGAACGTGCCCGCAGACTTTCTGTCTTCGCAGGTGCCAATTCCAGGGTAAAGGCGGCTTCACCCAGAGGTGGTGGATTGCATTTAGGCGACCTTCGGCAGGGCAGAGGTGGACCTGTTTGCCTCCAAGGACGTAGTTCACTCTGGTTCTCCCTGGGCTGCGATGCATTGGCGCATGAGTGGCCCCAGACCCTTCTCTATGCCTTTACCCCGTTCCCCCTGACCATCCAGGCGCTCCTGAGGGTTCTTCAGGAGGGGCACAGGCTTCTGCTGGTAGCTCCATTTTGGCTGGAAAGGACCTGGTTTCCTCTGCTGCGCAGGCTCTGCTACGGCTCGCCGATGCGCCTCCCATCATGGAGGGATCTCCTTCTCTCTCGGCCAGATTCTCCACCCCGATTTGAGCTGCCTGCAGCTCTGGCTTTGGCCTCTACAGGGGGAGGCTCTGCCTTCTCCCATTATGGAGACAGGGTGGGCCACACCATGACTGCCGCATGGGCACCGTCCACGCAGGCTGTCTATGGTGCCAAGTGAGCTGTCTTTGCAGACTGGAGCGATCCCCTTCCACCTTGAAGATGTATGTGGCGGCCATTACCCGTTGGCATGTCGGGTTCAGTGGTTGCTCTGTTGGGCGACATGGAGATGTCAAGCTGTTCCTGAGGAGTGCCAGGTGCTTGTGTCCACCCAGGTGCCCTGTGGCCCCTGCGTGGGATTTGTCGCTGGTGCTTGCGGCCCTTCCGTCTCCCCCGCTTGACCCCGTTACGAGGGTGGATCTCAAGTGGCTCTCCCTGAAAACCGCCTTCCTGCTGGCCATGGCTTCTGTTAGACGGGTAGGGGAATTGCATGCTCTGTCTGTGTCTGAGTCATGTTGTTGGTGGAACCCGGATGTCTCCGGTGTTATGCTGTGGACTAATGCTTCCTTTGTTTCCGAAGGTGCCTGTGGTGGATGGCAGCGTTCTGCCGCTCCGGCTTTTACGTTTTAATCCTGGTACCACCTGAGTCTCTTTGCCCTGTCCGAGCGCTCAAGGCGTATGTCCGCTCCACGGCATCAGTTTCTTGGACTGACAGTCTCTTTTTCTGTGATGCTGGCTCTTGGAAGGGTCAAGCCCTTTCTAGACAGGGGTTGGCACGTTGGATTGTGGAGGTGATCTCTGTGGCTTACTCTTTGCAGGATCTGCCCCTGCCGGGTGACGTGCGGTGTCACTCCCCTAGGAGCCTTTCCACCTCATGGGCTGCCATGACCAGGTTACCACTGGGGGCATTTGTGAGGCAGGTTCCTAGACGGCGCCGAGCACCTTTGCCAGGTTTTACAGGGTGAACGTCGCTATACCCCATCCCCTACTGGGCGTCCTGGAGCAATCACTTTCTGCATCCCGCTGAGGTTGTTGTGGTTGCTGTTGTTGCTGTGTTCCTCTTTCTGTTTCTGTTGAATCCATCGGGACGTTGTTGGTATAAGTCATCCAGTGCTTGAAGCACCGCCTCTGGCGGTCAGTAGGGATGAAATGGAACGAAAGTTATGACTGTAACGGTCTCCGCTTGCTTGTCGCGACCAAGCTCCCGGTGACATGTGACTACACATACTCACGTGGGTCACTGGTAGGTCAGGTGACATTATTGTTATTAATTCTCGACCTGCGCATGTGCAAAAATTATCATTCAGTGCTTGAAGCACCGCCTCTGGCAGTCATCTGGGATTCATAGAACCGTAGTTACAGTCGTAGCTTTCATTATCTCCAGGACATGTTAAAGCAACAAAAGGGCTAGAGCAAAAGGGCTACATCCAATCTGACTGATATGTTTTAAGATACATTTATCATGTAAATCTTGAAGAAAATGTTAAAACCCATATATCACTTTCACTTCAATACATGCCCTATGTTGTGCTGGTCTATCGCATAAAAAATGCCAATAAAACACACTGAAGCTTGTGGTTGTAATGTGGCAAAATGTGAAAAAGCTCAAATAATCTACTTTTACAAGGCAGTATATAATAAAAGAATTTGTGAAAATATAAAAAAAAATTATATTTTTGGATTAAAAAACTTTTAACTGGGATGCTGAAATTCACAAATCTCAGATTGTGAATAACTGAGGCACAGACTTCTACATTCATTTCTGAACTAAATAATTATAGAGTTCTATGTATGAAACTCATAAGACAGCAGGTTAAGGGTGTATTTACATAAAACAACAATTTTGAAATGTATGTTGTATTAAGATCTTACTAGTCTGCCTTCGAACAGCCCCCACTAGGACAGGCTTCAGCCTCTGCTACCAACTCATTTAGAGTTATACTAAATAAAGATACTAGGAGAGTTATCCACTGCTAATAGGATTTCAATGATTTTAGCAGACCCTCACTTCAAAACCCTGAACTATACCTTTAAAAAGGGGGACAGGAATGACTGCCACATTAGGAAATTGGCTCAACTGATGAATGTTAGACTTCAACCCAAAAAACACACATATACAGTATATATATATATATATATATTTTATAAAATATATATATATATATATATATTAATATAAAATATATATATATACACACAACCCCTGTAAAATATAATAATGAAACTGAAACACCTGGTTTTAGACCCCAATAATTTATTAGTATGGTGTAGGGCTCCTTTTGCGGCCAGTACAGCGTCAATTCGTCTTGGGAATGACATATACAAGTCCTGCACAGTGGTCAGAGGGATTTTAAGCCATTCTTCTTGCAGGATAGTGGCCAGGTCACTACGTGATACTGGTGGAGGAAAACGTTTCCTGACTCGCTCCTCCAAACACCCCAAAGTGGCTCATAATATTTAGATCTGGTGACTGTGCAGGCCATGGGAGATGTCAACTTCACTTTCATGTTCATCAAACCCAATCTTTCACCAGTCTTGCTGTGTGTATTGGTGGATTGTCATCCTGATACACGGCACCGCCTTCAGGATACAATGTTTGAACCATTGGATGCACATGGTCCTCAAGAATGGTTTGGTAGTCCTTGGCAGTGATGCGCCCATCTAGCACAAGTATTGGGCCAAGGGAATGCCATGATATGGCAGCCCAAACCATCCCTGGTCCTCCCCCATGCTTCACTCTGGGCATGCAACAGTCTGGGTGGTACGCTTCTTTGGGGCTTCTCCACACAGCTGTGGTTTTATGTTTTTTGGATACAATCCGGGTGTACTGTTGCTTTTCTTAACAGTGTTTTCCCCTTTATTTCTTTTTAACTCAAGAAATGATCCATGGCACTGAGAGACAGTTGTTTCAAGGTATTAGTAAGAAGGGAAAGTATCCAACCTAGTCTATTTGTGACCTGGAGAACGGCTTCTACAGGTTTGTACTGTTAATTTTACCAGTGTAACCTTTCTGCACCAAAAACGTCAACAATAGCTATATTGTTTTTTAATGATAAGCAGAGCTGCAGGAGAAGTTTATTCAGTCAGCCTTGCACAAGGAGGTCCAGCTTATTGCTTCCTCAAAAACTGGTGTTACCAGTCTCTTTAACCAGGGACTTTTATCTTCTCAAAATCACACCAGGCTTATTTTGTGTTATAATTGTGAAGGTGGCGGCAGCAACTGATCTTACGGAGCTCACCGAAGAGATTGTGAGTTGTGGATATATGGGACTTCTCACACTAGAAAGAAAAAACGCTATAATAGGATTGTGTAATTACAATTACTTGTGAAACTAGTTAATCATGAATTAAAAATGATATGCTTATATCTGCTTTTTTCCAGGGAAAGTATAGTTCTGTATTTTGCCCTTATGCTTCTTGTCTATTGTTACTCTTCTTATGTCTACTGTTGACAAACTGTTATCTTTCCTGAAAGGGCCATTGTCCTGCAGTCCACAATGTGTTTAACTCCTATGCCTCAGCAGATCACAAATGGAATGAAGGTCTACAGCCTTTTGGAGGTGGTTTTGTGTTTTGTATTGACAGCAGTGTGACTTTAGACTTTTCTGAAGAAATACCTTCACTCATTATTGTGAAATTATTTGAGCTGTTGACTTTTAAAAAACTGGTAGAATCTATTAGTTTCTCATCTTCAATCTTTTTTTTCCTGTTCTTTAGCCAGATGTTGATTACATAATTGGCCAGTTACAAAGTGTATACAGTCCAAATCAGCAGGCTGGCGCTGTAGAACATCCTGGAGCCTAGTGAGCGGTCTCTACATGAACTTTATCCCAATTAAAGTTGCTTGTATTTGAAATAAATAATGTGTAATAATAATAATAATGTCTAAATTCACTTAAACAAAAAAAAGTTAATCAGAAACATTATGATTAATAAATTGATACAGCGAAAACAACATCACAATGCAATAGGCTTATCTGTGCAACTTTGTTTCTTTGGGTACTAAAATAATGGTACATTATAAAAGTGCAACCTATAAAATTACTATAAACCAAATCAAACCCACAATTTGAAAGTAAGAGGAATAATACATTGTTTAGATTATTAATCTGACAATATTATTTAATATTTAATATTAATATTTTAATATTTTATCAAATAATATTTCGGTCTGTTAAGGGTTGTCCTGTGAATACCAGCCCAGTAAGGCGATGGTATTAGGACAAAGTTGAAAGGTGTGAGCCAAGCTCTGACATTATTGAACAGCATAAACTCTGCACACACATGGAATGAATTCACACAATTTCTTAAAATACAAGAATTTATTAACAAAAATAAGTCAACTCAAAGTCAAACATATTTCAATCAACAAACTCTTTGCTATGCTAAAACAATCCAACTAAACTACCAAGCAGAATTAAAGAATAAGGAAGACTAATGGGCTATGTACAATATAAACAAGCTGATTAAAGATGATTGAAAATCATGACCAAAAGAGTGATGCAACATTACCATGCAATGTTTATGTTTGAGAACCAAGGATTATCTTGAAGAATGTGGAAATGAAGTTAAGTTAGTCTTGGAACCAACTTAGGCAATAATCAGCAAACATTTAGACAACCATTCACAATGCAAGATCAGATAAAATATTATTTTAATAAAATAATGTTTTAAAGAATGATCTGCTGAATAAAGCCAACCTTCTGGATGACTAATTCTCAATGGTGTCTCATTAGCTGCCTTTATTTATTGAAATAATATTTAAATAAATATTATTAAAGGTAACGGTAAATTATTTAAGGAATTATCTTTGAAAGGAACCAAATCTGGTGTTTACTTAGTTATCAAATTTAGTTATCAAATTTAGTAAAATGATGTTAGGGACATTATTTACTTGATTGAAAACTAAACCGTTCTGGGTAAATATTCTTTACGTGTCCTAGGCTGTTGGCAGTTAAGCTAACAAAGGAGGCTGATAGCTTAGCATCCAGAATCAAAACACACACACTTAAAATACCGTCAATAAAAGGTTTAAAATGCATAAGCGCGGACGGCGCGTTATGAGCAACCTTCTGTGTTTAAAATCACCCTTTAAATAAAGTTTGTCTTAACTTTAAAAACCCATAAACACAGAACACAAAGCTGATCACGTTTGGTGCAGATAGCCTGCTAGCGTTAAGATAGCAGTTTCACACAAACAAAACCAAACTTCATAAAATGAAAAACGTTTAGATCATTTCATCCTAACTGTTATTCTATTATTCACTCTGCCCAAACCTGACCTCTGACCATGTTGAGGAAAAGATGTCCGGGGCGGCGAAGTTTGAAGAAACGTCCACAGTCAACAAGCGGTTAGCCTTCGGCTAATCTAACGAAGCTGTGGGTGGGTGGCCCGTTCTGTCGGCCGGCCAAAACTGCACGTTACCGGTGATGCGGCTACTCGTCGTCCTTCTCTCAGGCGAGTAAACCACTTCACTCGGGTTGTAGAGACAGCGTCTCTGCTGGGGACTTTTCTGGGACACCGTTGCTTCAGCAGGCCTCGGAGAGAAAGTCAAGCCAGGCGTGTACCTTAATTCCCATTTTTATGAATGAATACTGGGTACACAAACAGTCATTCACTCATACTTATCTTTGCATATGATCGGTGATCATATGAGACTCTTGGATCCAGTTTGAAGAGATTATGTCTTTTTTTGCCAGCAAAAAGACTTCAGCGCGCTGTGTCTGCTCCTTGTCCGATGGTCAACCGGTTTGGAGAGATCGGGCCATTGGAAAGGGGGTGCTTTTATACAGCCAGTGGCATCATGGGAAGTCTGCTGCTACCCCCCTTTTCTCAGTTGCTGGAAGTCAGTTAAATGCAATTTATTTTGAAAACTCCAGAAGAGTTTGTACCGGAGTTTTAATGTTGAAATCCATGGCTTAGGGTTCCAACAAAATGTAATTGACTTTGTACCACTATCAAAAATCCAAGATTTCTTAGAAGGGTGCAATAATCAAAACTGTGTATATATATTTTTTTATATATTGCTATTAAAAACATTTGTTGTGTCTGCCATTATACATGTCTGGTGTCTCATCCCCCAGTTATGCAGCAAATGTCTGTGGAATCAGAATGGCTGTGCTGAGAACTGAGGCCTCTGTTTATCGGTCACACACATTACCACTACGCCATGCGCCACACCTATCTTATTTTATATTTATGTAAATAAGAGAAAGGGCAAAAACAAAAAAAAATTCAAAGACCAGATGTGTTTGCAACATACAGATTACATGTAAGAAATACCATCTGCTAAAAGCTGGTGTTAACTCTGATGGAGGAAAAGAAAAAGAGAGAAAGAAATGTAATCTATTTACTGCTGTATTTACAAAAAAAGGAAAGAATTGTTACAAGCTATACTTTGTCTTCTCCGCTAATGGTGCATTCAAACCAAAGGCGATTCCCAGCTGTCACTCGCGTATGGAAAGCGGAACAACGCTGCCGGCGTCGTCGTCTCTGGGTTCACCATATTCCCCAGAGACTGAACCATTTTGGAGAGTACCACAACGTACTCCAGGAGCAGTGTCTGGATGACGGTTGCTTTCAGCAGTACTTCCGTCTGGACCCCCCAATTCTGGATCCCAGCTCTATAACTACCAGGGGGATTTCTCAATTGTCCTCCTGGCAGTTGTGGACACAGGATACCAGTTCCGTGTCATCGATGTCAGGGGGGTATGGCCGGACCAGTGACTGCGGGATTCTGGCCAACTCTGCCTTTAGTCAGGCTTTGCGTGCGGGCACACTCAGTCTGCCCCCTGACCTGCACCTGCCTTGAGCTGAGCACAGAGGTCCCAAGTCCCATGTGTCTGTGGGCGATGAGGCATTCCCGCTGATGATGAACATGATGCGGCCCTTCCCTGGACGCGGCCGTCTGTCCCTCAAGGAACGTGTCTTTAATTACCTCCTCTCCCGGGCCCGCCTCATGGTGGAGGACTCCTTAGGCATTTTGACCTCACAGTGGAGGTGGTATCCTCGTACAGTGGCCTCTAAAAGGGAACATACCCCTTTAACTTTTCCACATATTGTCACATTACAATCACAAACATAAATATATTTTATTGGAATTTTATCTGAAAGTCCAATTCAAAGTGGTATACAATTGTGAAGTGGAACGAAAATTATACATGCTTTCTTTTTTTTTTTTTTTTTTTACAAATAAAAAACTTAAAAGGGCATTGTGCACAAGTATTCAGCCCCCCTGAGTCAATTCTTTGTGAAACCACCTTTTGCTGCAATTACAGCTGCAAGTCTTTTAGGGTATGTCTCTACCAGCTTTGCACATTTAGTGACCGATATTTTTGCCCATTCTTCTTTGCAGTCAGATTGGATGGAAAGTGTTTTCATATCTTGCCACAGATTCTTGATTGGGTTTAGGTCAGGACTTTGACTAGGTCATTCTAAGACATTAATATGTTTTGTTTTAAACAATTGCATTGTAGCCCTGGCTTTATGTTTAGAGCCATTGTCCTGCTGAAAGGTGAACCTCCGCCCCAGTCTCAAGTTTTCGCAGACTCCAACAGGTTTTCTTCCAAGATTGCCCCGTATTTGGCTCAATCCATCTTCCCATCAACTCTGACCACCTTCCCTGTCCCTACTGAAGAGAAGCACCCCGACAGCATGATGCTGCCATCACCATATTTGACAGTGGGGATGGTTTGCAGAGTGAGTTCCCCACCACACATGGCGTTTGGCATTTTGGTCAAAAAGTTTAATTTTGGTCTCATCTGACCAAAGCACCTTCTGCCACGTTTGCTGTGTCCCCAACATGGCTTCCCAATATTCTCTTAATCAACCTCTGAGGCCGTCACAGATCTGCTGTATTTGTACTGGGATTAGATACACACAGGTGGGCTCTATTTAGTCATTGTGTACCACTTTGTGTTGGTATTTCACATAAAATTCCAATAAAATATATTTATGTTTGTGGTTGTAATGTGACAATATGTGGAAAGGTTCAAGAGGTTTGAATACCTTTACAAGCCACTGTATCGTTGAGGTACGCACTGAAGTTGTGGAGCTGTGTGTGTAGGCCACATGTGTGCTTCACAACTTAATGCGTGCTTTGGCACGCATTCACCACGCATGAACCACCTGCTGTGAGGGGTCCAGCAGCTGGAGAGATGCCACTGCAAGGTTTGGGTTGGGTAGCTGCCAACAACTCCTCAACAGTGGCAAGGCATGTCAGGGATGCCCTCAAATAATTCTTTGTGGCGGAGGGAGTAGTACCATAGCAGCCCACAGCATGATTGCAGTCCTTTTCCTTTTCAGGACTAACTTTTAATGGCTTTTTTCAAAGCCACCCACAAAAATCGTCAGAGCAAACCTTCCTTCATCCTATGTGTACATGAATGTTTCTGTCCTTTTTATATATGTGATGTTTGCAGATTGTAGGTATTGTTCTCCTTTCTTTCATTGCAGGGAGTGCACTGGATCGCAATGCACATCCTGACAATTAAAAGGTCCTCTGTTGTGTCCTCCAGTGGGTACTCTCTGTGGTGTGTGACCTACACGCTATGGATGCTTCCTCTAGAATAGGGGTCTCCAACTCCAGTTCTCCAGAACTACCACCCAACTTCTACATGAATCCTCTCTCCAACAGATCTGAATGAACTAAAGGCCTCTGCAGAGCTGAATCCCATGCATCTCTGCAGTTCAACTGTACATGCATTCCTTCATCTCCAACCTAGCTGAATCAAATGATCATCACTTGATGAAGCACAGCTGGAGATGTGGAGTTGCATCTAAATTTTAGATGCATCTCTGCATCTCAAGTTTAGGTGCATTTCTACATCTCCAACCAGCGGAATAAAATGATGACTTCTCTCATCATTTGATTAAGCTGAGTTGCAGAAATGATTAAGATGGATCCAGAAATGCACATAAATTTCATTAAAATTTAGAGGCATCTCTGCATCGCCAACTTGAATCCAGCTGAATCATTATTTCCAATGCTATTAGTTTGACAATAAGTACTATTGGAATATGTGTGTGGTTTATGTATTTTTTACCCATGTCATTAAAAGTAGAATGCTTTTCAGAAATGATAGTAGCTACAGTATTTGCACGAACCAAAATTTATTACAATAAATACACAAACTATTTAATTAACTGCCTGAGTTGTATGACTCAACACATTGTGGGAGACAAGTCCAGAAAGACCTTGGACAGAGGAGAGTAATGGAGTGGCATGGAGAGAAGGAAGGAGAGGAAGTTAGGTCAATCCCAGGAGAAACTGCCACATATATAAAAACATTAAAAAAAATTATTAGGGGGCATGATGTTCCAAATTGAGCACAACTGTGCTATGGTCAACGATGACTTTCATTATTTGTAATTTGTCTAACTCTTGTTCATGTGGTGGCAGTTTGTCTAGGGATGGAGCTAAAATGACGAGGAAATGGTTATTGGAGAAGACCCACGGAGCACATCCCTTAGACAAACAAGGCACAGCTCAAAGCCATTACGAGAGGTTGGTGTTGGAAGACATGGATGATGAAGACTCCCAGATCAGAAGAGCAAGACTGCACATGGATGGAGGTCAGCGCCTTCCACCGGTGTGGCATGTGCTTAAGCAAACAATCTCACCAGCTAGATATGTGAAGGCCCTCCGAAAAGTAACCAAAGGGAGGAGAGGAGAGATCGCATTTGCCAAAATGCCTTTGCAGGGTACAACAGTGCATCCACCAGTTCGACAGTACCCTCTGAACCCAGGTGCAGTTGAAGAAATGGACAAAATAGTAAAAGAATTGAGCGCTCTAGGAATCATCAGAGAAGAGCTAAATCCCATCACTAACAGTCCCATTCAAGCGGTGAAGAAACCAGAGTCAGCAGGAGGAGGTTGGAGGCCAGTAATCAACTTCAAGGCCCTCAATCGAAGAACCATAGCAAACCGAGCCAGCCTAATCAATCCCCAAGGAGCACTGAAGACACTAAGAGTCAAGAAATATAAATCCTGCATTGACTTAGCAAATGGATTTTTCTCCCTCAGACTCGCAAAGCAATCACAAGGCAAGACAGCATTTACACACAAAGGCAAGAGTTATGTGTGGCAAAGGTTACCTCAGGGGTACAAAAATTCCCCTAATGTGTTCCAGTCAGCTGTAATGGAAGTTTTGGGCGACCTAGGAGCTACAGTGTACATAGATGATGTGTTCATTGCAGACGACACAGAAGAGGAGCACCTAGAGAGACTGCAAACAGTGGTGGAGAGAATCACAGCAGCAGGACTGAAGCTGAATCTCAAGAAATGCCAGTTTGGACAGTTTCAGGTGAACTACCTAGGATTTCAAGTAACAACAGTCTTGGGACTCTCAGAAGGCTATCGAAAGAAGCTGGCACAAATCCAGCCACCTGAATCCGAAAATGATCTACAAAAGATTTTGGGACTCTGTAACTACGTGAGAGATCATGTTCCTAATTATCAAAGATATGCTAAGCCATTATATGCCTGCCTAAAGAACCGAGAAGGAGAAGAAAAAATTAAAAAGAAAAACTGGACATGGACTGCATCGAACCAGAACGATCTGGATAAGCTCATAGGAGCAATCCAAGAAGCTGTGAGGTTGGAACCGAGGAGCTTGACTGAAAAGTTGGTGGCCAAGATCAGCTGTGAAGATCAGGACTCCATGCTAAAAGTGAGCAATGAAAATGGGGGGTTAGTAATTTTGTGGAGTTACACTTTGTCATCTGTAGAGAAGAAATTCCCCCAAGAAGAAAAAGAGTTAGCAGTGCTTGCAAGACACTGGAGCACCTTAAAAGACCTAGCACAGGGACAGCAGATTAAAGCAATCACTCAGAGCCAAGTTCACAAGTATCTCAGAAAAGGAACAGTGGAAAGCACAAAAGCAACCAATACAAGGTGGGGAAGATGGGAAGACATCCTGCTGGACCCCGACCTTGAGATTGGCCCAGAACAACCAGCCAGCAAGAAGACACCCTTAGAGCCGTCTGTGAAAGAAAAGCCGCAAGAGTGGGTCCTATACACTGATGGGTCGAAGAAAGGACTAGATCAGATGGCCTACTGGGGGTTTATTGTCAAACAGCACGGTCAAGAGAGGTGTCACCAGAAAGGTAAAACTCCCGGTAGTGCACAGGCGGGAGAAGTGACAGCATTGCTGGAGGGAATGTTGGAGTTGATGAAGAGAAGAATCAAAAGAGCAAAGGTAATCACAGACATCCACTATTGTGCACTAGCTTTGAATGAAGACTTATCCATTTGGGAAGAGAATGGGTTTGAAAGCGCCAAAGGAAAGTTAGTGGCCCATCACGATCTGTGGAAGAAGATCACCAAGTTGAGGATGAGCCTGGAGCTTTAGGTGGAGCACCAGAAGGCTCATACCTGAGAAGGGGCTCACTGGCGTGGAAACGATGAGGTGGATCGCTATGTTCAACAGAGAAAAGTTGTCTTTGTCGGAATCGAGCAGCGGGACAGAACGCCACAAGGACGGGCGGTCTCTGAAGAATACGTGGATGAGGTGGTACGGAGCGTGCATGAGGCCTTAGGACATGCAGGTGTGCTGCCTACCCGTAAAGAATTGGAAGAGCAGGAGCTCTGGATCCCTATGAAGCACATCCGGCGCGTACTACAGGACTGTGAAGTATGTGGTCAATACAACGCAGGGTGCCGTGGACAGCGGCTGGAAGGTCTGACAATCAAGAACACCATCCCCTGGGGCTCAGTGTCCATGGATGTTGCGGGCCCCATGGGGATAACAGGGAAGAAAGGTGAGAAATACCTCCTGGTGCTAGTAGACTCAATGTCAGGGTATGTAACTGTAAGAGCAGCAAGGAGAGCCAACGGCAGCAGTGTCGTTGCCATGCTGTAGGAAGTCTGTAGTTCCCTTGGGGTGCCTAAGGAACTGCAAACAGACAATGGGACTCATTTTCGCAACGCACAGGTTGATCACTGGTGCCAGAGATATGGCGTAATGAGAATTTACTCTCCACCATACACTCCCCAAGCGAACGGAGTGGTGGAACGCACCATAGGTCTGGTGAAAAACTGGATAGCAAAAAATGCTAATTCTTGTGACTGGAGCACCAAACCTGTAGAAATAGGGCCAGCACTAAATGACAGACATCGAGTCAGTAGACCCTCCCCTGCAGCAGAACTCAACCAACGACCATTCTCTTCACAAGAAGTGGGGCGGAGCTCCAATGAGAAAACAGGGAAGCCTAAGGTGCCATTCCGTGAGGGACAACAAGTGTGGGTGAGAGCACGAGATCACTCTGTGTCGGCAGCAGTAAAACCCAAGTACAATACCATTGACATTGTGAACCAAGTATTAGATCGTAACACAGTGTTGTTACAGAAGAGAGGGATCCAAGGAGTTGAACAGCTCAAGCCAGTTCTCAACTAAGGATAACCAGAAACCGTAGAGATGGCCAGTGAACCAAGCTCCATGCCACCCTACATCAGACTGGCCACTGCATGAGGAAAAGCCACGAGAGTGTACCTGCCTGTGGGACGGTTCATTTCTTAAGTACTGTGACTCTTGCGGAGCCCAGACAAGATCAGGGAGGCCAATGCAGGTGGTTCAAGCAGAAGGCTGGCAAGTGAAGCGATTTTATGATCCACTCAGGTCCTTTAAACCACATGCTGATGAAGGAAGGCCTGCACCATATAGACAAGCCACCCAAGACCAAGAAGGTGTGGTATTAATAGTTCAACCATCAGCTCCTCCACTTTACGAAGGGTTGTGTGGAACCGAAGGATGGGGTCACCTGAATGACGGCCTGGATAGGGGACCAACAGACCTGTTGACAATATCAATCAGGGAGTCCTGGCCATATGATCCAGCCTCTGGCCAGATAAGCTGCCCACCTTTAACCACCACACAACATCCCCTGGTGTTTCGAGTGCATAGAGACCAGGGTCCCTGTCAGGATCCAAGCAGTACAGAGTAGAGGACACAGGTGTTGAATTCAAAAAGTGGGTTTTTATTTACCAAAAAAACATGACAAAATGCTTAACAAATGGGCAGTCATGCCAATAAAAGAGGTCAACTCAAGATGCTAGACTCGAAAATCAACACTGACAAGACTCAGACAGATACAAACCAAAAACCAACCTCCCTAACTAACACATAAGGGCCCTTAAATACCGGTTCAGCTAAACCATACACACACACAATAGGGGAAGACAAAATGGCTGCCACATAACAACAGGAAATAAATCCAAAACACCCCCTAAGGTTCCCCCCACTTGGAATGAAGCGTTTGGTTCAGTCCAATGAGGCCATCAGCAGTACTTCAGGAATCTCAGCCCTTAGCCACGCCTTTTGCCCATCAGGAAGAGAAAGCCAAACACCAAATACCCAGGTAAAGTCGAACAAAGAAAAGAGTATTAATACAACATAGAACTGAATTGACCTTGCAGTGTTAATATGTGTGCACTTCATATAAATATTGTAAGGTGATAGAGGAATAAACAAAGAAACTATATAATTAAGGAATATTTAGAGTAATGACTACAAAGTAGTTAAAGGAAAACCAGACTATAGTAGGGTGTGGCTCTTACTCTGTGTGGCTTGCCATCACAGTCCCGAAGGTGTCGGCACTGCACTGGAACGACCTCACGACAATGAGGAACAACAGGCGCAGCCAAGTGGATGGATCGGGATCTGGGAGTTGACAACCTGGGGACAGTTAATATTAGAAGTTATTTCAAATCCGGACCTCCCCCTAGAAGACATGCCCGACACTCCCAAGGAAAGGGGTGCTCGGAGTACAGGGCTATACTACTACACCACCAGTTTAGACGCCTGGAACAGCAATGGAGTCAGACCCAAGCAGAAGGTGGGAGAGTTCATCGTAACATCTGAAGCCTGGCATCGCGATAGGGTGCTATGAAAAGCCTGAGTACCCAACAGTGACGTACACAATACAATGAAAAGGCCTTTTTGAACTTTATATTATTTTAAACCTTTGGTTCTTTGAATTGAACTGTTCTCCCTCTGGCACCCCTCCTTTCCTGAGCACCACTGCAGCTTCCAGCTCATTAACTCATTCAAACTTTGGTTCCCACTTGACATTAACTTTAACATTAACAGTGTTTAATTTCTGTTTCAATCTGAAAAGACTCACAAAGAGAGGGTTGGCAATTAGAAAAGTTTTAATGATGTGAAATTACATAATTATATCTTTGGCGCTCGGACTTGGGAGGAAGACATGAATGTTGAGAATGATATGAGCTAGGATGAACATTGTAAAGCTTATATTTAGAGATGTCTTCCCCCTGATCCGACACTGGTGGTGGATTGGCGGCCAGGGAGCGAGGAAGCCAGGAGTAGATGGGAAGGAAGATGGTGGAGGTGGGGTGGAGGAGGGATGAGCTCAGCTGACAAGCGAGGAGGTACACAGCCGAAGGTCCTTTAAAAACAAGGCGTCGGAAGGCGATTGGATGATGAATCAGGCGGACAGGATGCTGATTGGAAGGCCGGGAGACGCACAGGGAAGTCATTGGACGGTGAGACGGCGAGGGTGAGTCTTTCATTCTGAATTTTCGTTAAACTCCATTAGACAATGGGAACATTATTTAATGACATTTATTTTGCAAACAGCTGCAGGAAGCTTTAGATCCAGAGCTTGCATAATCCTTGAAACTAATTTCTGTAATTTTGTTTGTACACCCATTAAATTTTCTCATATATTTCATAGATTAGACTGGCAGCTGCTATAACACGCTGGAAGGATATTTTAAATATGAAGAATTTAAAGCACCTCAAACATTAGATGCATTAGATATACAGAGTTAATGTTCAGCTCATCCAAACTTTAACCAGGGTTTACACATGTTGTCATGCGCCCGTCTACTTTTACCAACCATTTTCCAGTAATGACTTAAAGATTTAAGGACACACTTCACTGCTCTCATTAAACTATTCGATTCACCATGAAGCTTACTATTAAACTACTATTTTCCAATTCTGCTCGTTCCAAAACCTCATTCTCATCGCTATCATGAATTTTTCTCTTCGTTTCAGTTTTTTTATGAACACTCAATTTCTTTTAGAACTATCAAGATCCTAAACCCCTCTTCTGCTCTTTGCTCTTGTGAAACATGGCCAGAATACCAAAATAAACCTCTCAGGAAGGAATAAAATGACTTGGAATCCACATTAATAGCAGCTGGATTGCATGTGGGTTATAGATGTGACCAAAGTTGTTTTTGGCAGTCATCTTAGTTTTAGTCTTAGTATTTTGGACAAAAATGCTTATTAGTTTAGCCACATTTAGTCATTTTTATTTGTCATTGTTTTAGTCCAGTTTTAGTCGACGAAAACTCAAAAGGTTTGTAAGTCTAGTTCTGGAAAAAGAAATGTGTATTCTCTTTCTCTGTATACAAAGTACACCTACTATGAATACAAAACAAAACAGACATAATATATATATATAATATATATATATATATATATATATATTATATTTTATTTTTTGGTTTATTATGCACGCCATATGCTCAAACATCAACATACTACCATGTTACGAAAATAAGAATACACATTGGTCTTAACTGTTAAGCAACACAAAAATACACTTTGATAGCTTATTAACCAAATGACTGGCACCCACCCTATACTAAAGCCCTCTGATCTTTCTTTAATGAGCAATTGCCAAAATTATGACGCATCTGTACTGTTGACTTCTTTGTTTTTGTTTATGCCCCCCCCCACCCCCCCCAACTTTATTGTAAGCCACCACAAATGAACAGGTCATGGTTGGGGCTGCAGTCACTGACGTACCCTTGTGGCTTTTAGCCTAATGCCTGGTTCACAAGGCAGGAATTTTATGCCAATTTATACCTCGATTATCGTGATGGCTCTTCAGATAATCTTAAGTCTTCAAGGTTTTTTGCTTTTGTTGATCTGAAAAATTTGCTCAAGAAGTCAGAATGCTTTCAACAGCAAACATATGTGTTCATTTGCACATCAATTATCATGATAGATGAGTAGCACAAATGCATGTTCACCTTGAGAAGCACATGTATATTTTTGAAAGCAACTGGGCAACATGTACAAGAGATTTCGGATTTACAAGTAGTGATACATGTTTCCCGAGGTCAAACGAGAACACAGCCTGTTGAATGTGACGTGTAGCCACTCAGAAAGCGACGTGACAGAAAGAAGGAGGGGAATTACTCTGAATTCACATTTGATCTTGGCTTCACGTGGACACAGCCAATCACATGAGAACAATTTTTGCACTTAAGCACGACTTGAAATTTAACATGCGGAACTTCTTTAATTAGAAATAGGTATAGGGTGCAGGTATGCAGGTCAGATAATGTGCTGGAAGAGACAGGGGGCAGACTCCAGGAGCTGTAGGTTCATGAGTTGAGTGAGAATCCAGAAGTGTATGAAATATATAATGCCATCACAGCAAAATCATTAATTTTGACTTTGTAAAACACACTTCACTGATGATATATGCCAGGCTGTGTTAAGTTAGAGCTATTCATTCATTTCCACACATTCTAAATTCAGTTTAGTAATGATCTTTGCCTCTCAATACAATTAGTTTGACGGAAAGCAATATTGTGTTCCTTTGATGTCTTGCTCCATGAGCATCTCAGATGCTATTTTATTTCACTTTACCGCACTCAAGTGTTAACACCATCCCCCACCTTGACCTTCAAAGGTGCTCAGAAAGTCTGGCTAAATCTGCAGAGATACTACTTTAAGTAATCTCACCTTGATGCAGCCAAGAAATTAAAATATAACAGTCAATTTTTGATTCACCAAAAAGTTGCTCGAAACATGGAGACAGCAAATAGTGAGTGTGTGAATTTACCACAAGCTTTTTCCTCTTTTTGAACTAATTTCTTCCATCTTAGAGCAATGCTCTCCATATATTTTCCTCTCTACTTTATTAAGGTACAGTTTCATACTTTGCTGCAGGTAACATTCAATACAGTCTGCAAAGGCAGTGGGGGCCTCAGTCGCAGAACAAATTCCATGCCTTGTCAAATCAAAGCATTGCTGAATGAATGCCTGAGAAGTGAGGACACATTGATTGCTTCACCAAGGCCTTTTGTATGTGCTTATGAACACATAAACATTTAGAATTGATAAAGCACATTTTAAGCCATAAATTAATGAAAAATAGTTTCCTAAAGCATGTTACAAGTTCCTAAATTCAAGAGAAACATTGTGGAAAACCTGTCAAAAGATTCCCTGTTCTTGCTAAGGAAAAGCCTCCCGCTAACCAGATTGGTTAGAGTGGATGGAGATATAGCTAAAGGAAAATACAGCGCAACACTGGGAGATAAGTTGCTAAAGGCTGGCAAAGACCCGAGACTGGGGCTGAGGTTCAGGAAAACCATAAACATTCAGCCAGAGGTACACTGAAATGGTTTACATGAAAGCATATTCGTGCATTAGAATGGTCCAGTCAAAGTCAAGAATACTGATGTTTCTGAGATAATAATTTTCTCTGAATTCATAGCAATAAACTGAATTGAATTCATTGGGTTTTTTTCTGATAGATGCATCTTTTAATGCACTAATTGTTTATCTGGACATAAATGTGAAATCCAATCCAATTTCCAATATCAGTGTTATATGTTAATAATTGGGGCAAATCTTGATCCTGCAAAATTTAACCACTGACAACTAAATAAACCCATAAAGGCCCCCTAAGTGTCAGAGCGTCACAGAGTCAGAGTCAGAGTGTCAGCTTTCACACAAGTGTTCTTTCACCTACAGTATATGGAGCAAAGCATTCAGAAGAACAGTCAAAACAATAACGTGTCCATAGCAACAGTAATGGTAATTTTACCTGAATATCCAATGACACTTAATACAAGTTAATGTCCCTTCAATGGATTGTTGTGGAAAAAAAAATTGGATTTGGTTCTAGGAGATAAACAGCAGGGGGCAATCGTTTGTCCAATCAATACCATTAAACTAAGAAACAGAACAAAACATAAGGAGGTTTAAAGATGTAGGTGGTGAAATGGAAATATGCAGTTTGTTCATTTTATAGATTGCTTTCAAGATGGTTAGACTTCCTTTACATTAGTCCACAAGGAGCTCCTCTTCTTAGTTTATTCATATTACAGTTTTGTTAAAATATGATGTGCAAATCTATCTGTATCTTTACAGTATTGGGCTATTTCCAATGTTTGTAGGATGGACCATTTCTACTGTTGGGACACAAAAGTCAATCAACCATCAAACCTTAAAATTACTGAGGTATTCAGCAAGAGCATTTGACTTTCTCCTCATAACAGCTTGTTTTGGGGAATAAGTTTATTGAGTTACTGTGGTGACTAAGGATAGATGTTCCAGGGGGAGCAGGATGATGTGGACATGATATTTTAAAGGTCACAAGCTGTGATGTCCAGTGGGCATTCCGAATATAGTGATCTAGTCTTCCGTACTGCTGATAATTGGCTTGATGGACTGTAAACCTGGACCTACTAAAAGCTACTGCCATGATACACCTAATAAAATCTACAATGCATTGTTTAAATTGAAATAACTGAACATAAGATGATTTAAGGTCACTGAAAGTGAAACTTGGTTTTAGCTGAGTATTTTTCTTTACATCTCATTTAGTTACCTTTTTTAAGTTTTTATCAAAAAGTCTTAGATTACATTATATACATTCTGACAATAGGGTTTAAGCACTCGGATTGGTTGGAAATGAAATGAAAGTCCCACATGTTGAAAAATGTCATGTGACTGCAGGATTACAATTTCAGATCTAGTGAATTACGTGGTTGGCAGTATGTGAAAGTTAAGGGTCATTTCTGTGCAGAAAGTACTCATTCAGTAGGTACGAGTTTGTCCTGTAACCAGTGGGCTGCCGGTTCAAACCCCCACTCTTGCCTGCTGATAGTGGTCAGAGGGCTTGGTGGCACCAATTGTATGGCCAGCCTCACTTCTGTCAGTTTGCCCCAGGACAGCTGTAGCTACAATGTAGCTTACCACGGTCAGTGTATGGATGGGTGGATGACTGATTGTAGTGTAAAGTGTTTTGGAGTCCTCTGACTTGATAAAGCACCATACAAGTGAATTTTGTGGCATCATCTCCTGTGGCATATCGGACAGTCAGTCACATTCAAAACTGAATTATGATTCAATTGAATTGACTTTTTAAAGTGCTTTGAGATGACACGTGTTATGAATTGGCACTATATAATTAAACTAAATTGAATTGAATTAAACTTGATGTATATAGGCACAAATTCCAATCATATATATGTTGTGCTTGCAAACCAGACTGCGTAGCTGTGAATTAGGTTTAGCAAAAAAAAAAAAACGCTGGGAATTTCAGCTTTGTGCATGTATAGATAGGAATGTGTGTGTGTGAAACAGATTTGTACTAATTACACAAATTGCAAATTTCCCTTGTGAAGGTCTGTTCACAGATACAAAGCTAAAAACTACATGTAAAGCCCTTTGCTCAAGTTCCCTAACTTGCATGTGAGTTTCAGCTTGCAAGTATGAATTTTGACCAGAGCTTCCTTTCTCCCAGCTGATTGGTCAATCACAAATTTAACAATCCAATCAGAGAAAAGAAGAGTTTGGCGTAGTGGAGGCATTTTACTGAGCGGCAGGTCCTGGACGGATACTACATTTTAAAGGTGGAGGATGGCGTCAGCACAACAAGATCATTGTCCAGATAAATATTTTGGAAAATCACATACGGTTACTAGACTCCATCATTTTGTGAGGTACAGATCAGAAAAGCTGCTTCCATTTGAAGCAGAGTTGTGTTTACAACCTTAAAGGTGACCTATTATACTTTCTTTTAAACAGTTGGGATATGTCTATGGGCTGTACAAAACATGTTAATTACATTTTTCGCACAAAATCATTTTTAGATAATGAGATTTCACTTCCTCAGTTTTCCATTTTTGAGCTCCTTTAAGAATGAGCTGTTTTAGGACTCTGTCACTTTTATGCAAATTAACTGTATTTGGCCACGCCCCCCCAGCCATAGTTTCCCTCTATCCTTTTAACCTTGCCTTTAATTCCAGAGAGCCCGAGCATTACCCAGTCTTTGTTCTCTTTTTTTTGCTGATTTTATTGCTTAAATTGTCAACCTTTTTTTTTGCTTATGGTTTTTTATTAAATTGTTTTGTTTGTTTTTTTTCTATTTTATCTGTTATTCACCTGTATGGCACTTTGGTTTGTGAAGTGATTTATAAATATTAAAATGATGATGATGACTGTGGCTAATTGTCAACTGATTGAATGTTCCCATGGCAACACAGATGATCCACAATTTTAGCATAGCATGCTTTAAGATAAATAACATAATACAGAATTAACTTCACTAAAAAGTTCCGAAACAAATTTGACATATGATAAACAACAAACTTTGCGTACTGTATTCCAGTTCCTAGGTGCTATTTGGTATGACAGAGTACACCTTAGTGTCACTCTTTAAAGTGCCAGGGTTGACGTAAAGTCAGAGCAATCAGTTCTAACTGTTACCAACACGACATCTTATTAAGATTAATTTTATATCGGAAGACAATATTCTCCACGGTGGTGATTTTAAAGCAGACTGAACTGACCACAAAGGAGAATATTTGGAATATGTGGAATTATTTTTTACAAGCACAAATCTGTTTTACACACACACATTCCTATCTACACATGAACAAAGCTGAACTGCCCAGCTTTTCTTTACAAAAGCAAACTCACAACAACGCTTTTTTGATTTACAAGCTCAAAATATTTATGAATGGAATTTGTGCCGATAGGATGTACTGTAAGTATGATCCCATACGTTTGACTGGGAAACAACTTTATCAGGGAGCTCTGAAGGCAAAGTGTGGATCTCACGTCCTGAGAAAGACCTCAACAATTGTTTTTACCCATTTATCTTTGGTTTCTTTTGTTCTGAGGTTTGTTATTCTCATCCTCAGTTGTCTGTTTGGGGAATGTTAATGGAAAAAACAAAATGCACCGTAATAAACTCACTTAACAAGGAGAACGGTGAGAATCAAAGTGGCACTTTTATTAATTCTTGCAAAAATTGAGAACAACCAAAACCAGTGTCTCAGTCTGCCCATCCAGCCCTAGACAGGGAGTTACAATCCTTTATAGTTCTCACACAGCTGAAAATGTAATTCACAACTCAGGAGACAAGAAAATAAAACGGTCCTTAAACATCATAAATCTAAAGGGGGTCAGCACGAAACCCTGGAGAGAAAAGAGGGATCTTATCTTGGGAAAATAAAACCTCCAAATCAGGGGAAGGCCCTCTATTTCAGGCACCTCTTAAGTGTGGAATGCTGACCTGACAAGAGTAGATCTGGTCTGAACAGGACATTTCATAGACAATAAGCTGATTTAGGGGCATACATAAGAAGAACAGATGGTACCCCGATGATATCCAGAGGTATACCAGTACTGAAAGTGTTATGTTTATTAGTGATATTAAACAGGATTGCCTTTTTTCCACTATCAATTCGCCCTTTTGATCATAAAAGAAATTGTTTCTTATGTGATCCAATTGACCGAGGAAAAATTCATGAGTAAACAAAATGTAAACAGTGTCCTACTAATTAGCCTAGTGAAAGGAGCTAAGTAACACAAAAAAGAAACACTCCTTCAGTCAATCCAACCAGTGAATAAAAGGGTGCTATAGGATAAATGATTATAGTATAAAATGATTGCATTATTGATTACTAATAAAATTAACATTCAACTATATGCATTGAATCACTGAAAAAGGACAAAGAAAGAAAAGAAACCCATGTGATCCTAAAAAAAAAAAAAAAAACAAAGAAAATTGAAGAAAGGAAAATACAAAATAAAATAAAAATCATAAAAAATGAGGATAAAAATGTGGCCCATTGATTTTTACACAATGGTCACATCAGTGGGAGCATGTAGGCATCAGCATCAGTGGTGTTTTTGGGAACCTGCATGATTACCTGGTTTTAGCCTGCTATTTTAACACCTCCTGAAGTGACATTCATTTTATACCTGGCGAAATCAGTAGCATTTGAAAAGGCACAGTAGTGTTGGGATCATTCTGGACAGTTATCTCATCGGTGGTCTTTCAAATGGGCTTAGCAGTTTCTAGAGAATTTCAACAGAAATCTTAAAATGATCCACAAAAAAAAAACAGGGGAAAAAAATCAATCTTCAAAACCCAAGACAAAGAAAATGTATGTGAATAATGGTCAGGTTATGCTTCTGGGGAATGAGAGAATGTGTCATAATAGAGCCAGATAAAGTTAGATTTGTAGCCACTGAAAAACCATAAGGAAATCATATCGAGAGATAAGAAAAATCCACTATTCAGGAAAAATACTTGACATGTAAAGAGGCATCAAGGAAATGAGAGCTATTACGGAGAGCTATGGTGTGTATGCTGAAAAGAAAGACAACACTGTAATAACATTAGTTGGCCATGGCTGAACCAGTGACAATGTTGGTGTAGCAGGCAACGGGCGTGCACAGGCATAACAACTGGCATTTGTGACCTCATATGCAGTATGAGCTGCGAGCTGCCATCAGAGGTTTACTGCTACATCATGATGATCAAGAGTATGCCTTTTACTCATACGCAGATGAAATGATGCTTTAAGGAAAGAAAAATGTTTTAAAGAGGAAATCAACCCAAAATTTAGAACAATTGTCAATGTAATAAAAACAAAGCATGCAATAATAGTATTTTTATTTCTTCTGGACATCTTGAGCCCAGGAAGTGCTGATTTGAAGAAGTGCAGATGTGTGCTCTTCTTCTCCTCTCTCTCTTTTTATCGTTTGTTTTATGAGGAGAGATATAGCAATTTGAAGGAATGTGGCAAAAGCACTGCAAGGGAATGAACTGATCCCTAAAAAAAAACACAGTTATTTCTGCTTACTTTAAAATAAGTCACACATCATCTCAGTTTACCTTGCTTAAAATTTTAGTCAACCTAAATCAAAGGAAATTAGTCATGCCATGTTAATCCAAATGTTCAACAAATTTAACTTAACTAATGTTTTGTTGAGTGTGGAATCTTAAGTCAGTTTCTTGTTAGAAATAGATCACCTATCTTTAGCATACATGAGTCTGTAGCAGTGAAAAAAAGAAATTCTCAATTATTTAAACAAATAGATAACTTATTATAAAAATAGGTAGAAAAGACAAGTTCGCTAGACAGTTCAACAGGTAATCTCTTGCTTACCTCTGTAACTTGGTCTTTACCCCTAAAAACTCAAAGTTTTAATCAGTCTGAGGTTAATAACCAAAATTCTGAACATGGATTCATTTTTTATGACGGACAACACTAATTCACTCCACAAACAATTACAAACAAACAGAGAAACAGACAGAAAAACCACAGACAAAAATGGCTAAAAATTTAGGTGATCAAACTACAATAACAGCCAATACAATAACGATAGACATTTTTGCTGAGTCTAGTCTTTCACCCTCTTTAGTCCTTAAAGTCTTCAGGTAAATGTAGCTGAGGCTGTTCAGTCCTTCAGGAACTATTAAAGATACACAGCAGAAGGCAGTAAATGAAATGAGGCTGAATAATGAAAAATAAAAAAAAATGTATGACTTCTTTGTTGCCAGTGCTGGTGTTATAAGGTCAAAGAAACTCAGATGATGAGATGATGATATATATATACAGGGGTTGGACAATGAAACTGAAACACCTGTCATTTTAGTGTGGGAGGTTTCATGGCTAAATTGGACCAGCCTGGTAGCCAGTCTTCATTGATTGCACATTGCACCAGTAAGAGCAGAGTGTGAAGGTTCAATTAGCAGGGTAAGAGCACAGTTTTGCTCAAAATATTGAAATGCAAACAACATTAAGGATGACATATCAGAGTTCAAAAGAGGACAAATTGTTGGTGCACGTCTTGCTGGCGCATCTGTGACCAAGACAGCAAGTCTTTGTGATGTATCAAGAGCCACGGTATCCAGGGTAATGTCAGCATACCACCAAGAAGGATGAACCACATCCAACAGGATTAACTGTGGACGCAAGAGGAAGCTGTCTGAAAGGAATGTTCGGGTGCTAACCCAGATTGTATCCAAAAAACATAAAACCACGGCTGCCCAAATCACGGCAGAATTAAATGTGCACCTCAACTCTCCTGTTTCCACCAGAACTGTCCATCGGGAGCTCCACAGGGTCAATATACACGGCCGGGCTGCTATAGCCAAACCTTTGGTCACTCATGCCAATGCCAAACGTCGGTTTCAATGGTGCAAGGAGCGCAAATCTTGGGCTGTGGACAATGCGA
The DNA here is from genome assembly GCA_036173005.1 of Crenichthys baileyi. Lineage (NCBI taxonomy): Eukaryota > Metazoa > Chordata > Actinopteri > Cyprinodontiformes > Goodeidae > Crenichthys > Crenichthys baileyi. The sequence goes on along the minus strand of JAHHUM010000003.1, from coordinate 1,104,136 downwards.
AACATGTATTGTTCTCTGATGAGTCCACCTTTACTGTTTTCCCCACATCCGGGAGAGTTACGGTGTGGAGAAGCCCCAAAGAAGCGTACCATCCAGACTGTTGCATGCCCAAAGTGACGCATGGGGGTGGATCAGTGATGGTTTGGGCTGCCATATCATGGCATTCCCTTGGCCCAATACTTGTGCTAGATGGGCGCGTCACTGCCAAGGACTACCGAACCATTCTTGAGGACCATGTGCATCCAATGGTTCAAACATTGTATCCTGAAGGCGGTGCCGTGTATCAGGATGACAATGCACCAATACACACAGCAAGACTGGTGAAAGATTGGTTTCATGAACATGAAAGTGAAGTTGAACATCTCCCATGGCCTGCACAGTCACCAGATCTAAATATTATTGAGCCACTTTGAGGTTTTTTGGAGGAGCGAGACAGGAAACCTTTCCTCCACCAGTATCACATAGTGACCTGGCCACTATCCTGCAAGAAGAATGGCTTAAAATGCCTCTGACCACTGTGCAGGACTTGTATATGTCATTCCCAAGACGAATTGATGCTGTATTGGCCGCAAAAGGAGGCCCAACACCATACTAATAAATTATTGTGGTCTAAAACCAGGTGTTTCAGTTTCATTGTCCAACCCCTGTGTATATATATATATATATATATATTTGAACAATAAACTTGACAGCATTGTTTGATAACTAGGATCAGTTGGAATGTATGTACTTGACTTGGAACCTGTCTGATTCGATTGAAATTACATTTTTGTAAAGGGCCTTAAGATGATATGTGTTGTGAAATGGCATTATATAAATAAACTGATTTGAATTGAACCATTCGATGAAAAATGCCAAAAATAATCCAACATTTTTATCAAAAAATATATGCAAATTGTAAACCAACTGTTTAGTACTACAAGTAATGAAATGTATTTGTTTAAATTACAATATAATGTACTCCAACTGTTAAAACTGCTGTATTCTCTCTGTCATCTGTAAAATTGACCAAACTCCATTAACTAAAAAAAAAAAGAATAGAAAATACTCCACATCGGTGTATCTGTATACAGATATAGATATGGTGCATTTAAGTTGAGAAACATTTAGGTGAGATAATAATCACACTTAAATGTTTGTCAACTTCTGTTGACAAACATATATAGGACAGTATATATAGGTCATGGTTAGATGAAGCATATATAGCCATTTGCTATATGAATGAACACATACTGTTCAATTATTTCTTCCCCTAAAAAGGTTCCCTTTGGGGTTTTCATTGAGTTATCTAGCGGATGATTAATCCTACAACTGATCTAATGCTTATTGAAATGTTTCCAACAACATCTGCTGAACTACAGCAGCATTAACTGTTCAGATTGTCTACTACTTAAACTAAAATACAACTAATGGATTATACTGAAAATAAATGCAAACAAATATTTAAAAAGAACAAGTGAATGCAAATCAAACCAGTCAAAAGGCAACAAAGAGAACTAAGCAACAGCTTCAACTTCACACGCATCACAAAGACTTGAATCAATTCATCATTCTTCCTAAATCAATATCCTAAAACCTGCAGATCTGTTCCACAAAAAACACCCACAAACTCACTAGTCTCAGCACAGATTAATAATATCACAGACCACACAACACACAAATATTTGTTTTACGTTTTGCATGGTGGGTATCCTCCTTTATGAGCCTTCATTGGTGTAGAATTCCTTTCTTCTCCAATTAAAGACCTCCTGTAAATCAAACCCAAATGAATGAGATCCTCTCAAATGTAGAGAGGGAAAATGTGCAGCCCATACATGTGACCTGCTTACTTTGTCAGGAGCAAACAGGATGCACCTGGTCAACACCAGGTGCCAAGTCCTCACTGACATCCCATGGAAAAAAAAAATCCAAACAAAACGAAGTAAAATAAATTTGTATTTTTAAATTTTTTTATGCACTCCCTTTCTAATGCTGCCCATGTTGCTAATATCATAATCTACCACTGGTGAGGCAAAACTAAAAAGTGAAGTTACCAATCATGCAAAGCTACCAGTCAATTGCTTCATTGCCTGATCCTTTAGGGTGGTGTACTTAAAAACTCTGTTGTCAAAACACATGTGAAGAGGTTTCACCTTGGCTGAAACCAAAGCTACATCAGACACTGACAGGTATTCTGAAGACTCATTTATATTCTCACTAAATTCTTACTCGTACTCGTCGTCTTCCGCTTATCCGGGACCGGGTCGCGGGGTCAGCAGACTCAGCAGAGATACCCAGACGTCCCTCTCCCCAGACACCTCTTCCAGCTCCTCCGGGGGGCTGTCCCCTGGGCCTCCTCCCGGTGGGACGTGCCTGGAACACCTCCCAAGGAAGGCGTCCAGGAGGCATCCGGTATAGATGCCCAAGCCACCTCAACTGGCTCCTCTCGATGTGGAGGCGCAGCGGCTCTACTCCGAGCCCGTCCCGGATGGCTGAGCTCCTCACCCGATCTCTAAGGGAGTGCCCGGCCACCCTACGGAGGAAGCTCATTTCAGCCGCTTGTATCCGGGATCTCGTTCTTTCGTTCATGGCCATAGGTGAGGGTAGGAACGTAGACCGACCGGTAAATCGAGAGCTTCGCTTTTCGGCTCAGCTCTCTCTTCACCACAACGGACCGGCACAGTGCCCCCATTACTTCGGCAGCCGCACCTATCCGTCTGTCAGTCTCCCGCTTCATTCTTCCCTCACTCATGAACAAGACCCCGAGATACTTGAACTCCTCCACTTGAGGCAGGAACTCCCCTCCAACCTGAAGAGGACAAGCCACCCTTTTCCGGTCGAGTACCATGGCCTCGGACTTGGAGGAGCTGATCTTCATCCCAGCCGCTTCACACTCGGCTGAGAACCGCCCCAGCGCATGTTGTAGGTGTTGGCTAGAGGGGGCCAGCAGGACCACGTCATCTGCAAAAAGAAGAGATGAAATCCACTGGTCCCCAAACCAGATGCCCTCCGGCCCTTGGCTGCGTCTAGAAATCCTGTCCATAAAAGTTATGAACAGGGCCGGTGACAAAGGACAGCCCTGCCAGAGTCCAACATGCACCAGGAACAGGTCAGACTTAGTGCCGGCAATGCGAACCAAACTCCTGCTCTGCTTGTACTCACTTTCTCACTAAATTATTCATGTTAAACTGTGGTAGCTTTGCTTGATTAATAGTTATACTGTGAGTTGCAGTGTCGCAGAAGGCTTTCTACTCATCTTTACTAGTGGTGCCTATAAGGGTGGAACATGCTGTATCATTAGGGTAATTTCTGCTGCAAACTGAAATTTGTTTTGATACAGAAAATGTATCCATCATTCATTGTCTGTACCTTCATATCCTTGAAAGGTCTGAAGGGGGTTGGCGCCTATCTCCACCAGTTATTGGGTGAGAGGCGGTGTACACCCTGTACAGCTCATCAGTCCATCAATGGGCACAGAAAATTCAGTCTTTGCTCTTTTAAATGTCACAACATAACCAGTTATCATATCATCCATGAATAATTCCAAAAGGTTTACATGCTCTTAAGAACACTTTTTGTTAGTGGATTTATTTGTTTATGGTGGAAACAAAACACAAGTCATATGAACAATACCTTTGATGTTTAGAACTTAAGTAAAATTAATTGAGGGCTGACCTCATTTCAGATCTTTAAAATGCTCCCTTTTCATCACTTTCTTTAGGAGACGGCTGAGACTGTTTGCCCCAGATTGTATGAGATATTTTAAAAAAGATGGTAACAAAATCAAGATGATCTTCAAAGAACAGAGCCAAAAGGTTATGAGATGGTAGAAAGGGGGGTGCAAATCTTTCCAAAAAAAGAGAGAAAATAGACCTTAAGGATGTCAGACCCACAAATGTACTAGAAACTAATAACGACAGTAAGGCATAGGTGATCTTTTTCCTCAATGCTTTGTGGAAACTGTTGAAAAACTAATCACTAATAACAGTTTAAGCATTCCTGAGGCAGTAAAATGATTTTCAGAACATGTTTGTTTTTCTCTGCAGAGCTACACGAGTAGCAGAAGGTCACAGGCATTTTTTATCCAATTTCTGTCTTGTGTCTGTACGAACATTTATTTCACAGTGTCCCTGAATGTTTCAGTCAGGTTAAAATTATTTTAAATCTACAAAGTCGTGACAGTTCTACCTTTAGAGATACAGTAGAGACACATTTTGTTATATACCAGTGTTAATATATTTTGTGAACAGGTCTAATATACCTATGTATAAGGTGCATCTGTTGAAGATAATAGGCCTTTCTGCAGGAAAGATGTCACAATGTCAGGACTTGGGTTGAGTTTTGTGTTAAGTCGATTAAGACCTTTATGCAAAGAGCCACAGCCACAATGCATATACTACGGGCCTGATTGCAAACCTGCTTGTGTCAGCAAAGCTGATCTACAAATGAGGTGGTATTCGGATTGCATGTGTAAAAACAGCGGAACTGTGGGCGCAAACTTTTTAGCGTGTCTGCCTTCATGAATATGCGAAACATATGATAATGACCCAAACGCGCAAATTCATGGGAGGAGGATATGCTAATGTCATCCCCTACCACAGGCAATGCGATTTTCAAAGTCTGAAACGGTTTGCAGCTCAATTTTTGCGTGTAGATTTAGCACGTTTGAAATGCAGGTGCTAACTTGGATGCAAAAATTTCTGCTGACACTTTGGCCAGAGGGAGGCATAGATAGAATGACAGATGACGGGGAGAGAGAGAATCTTCTGTACATGTGCCAACAGATTTGGGTTGTCAAAAATAAAAATATTAAAAATAGATGAGAATAAAGGATTCTATGTAGGATTATCTAAGCTCTGATTTGGAACCAATCACAAACAAAAGCCATGATATTTCTCCTATGGTAAAACTCCTTGCAACACTTCATTCAACATCATTCCAGCGTAACATCGCTGTCAGTGATCATCTGCTGAACGCGCACATCACTGATCAAGCTCGCACAGCCTGTAATCGCACATCATGCAAAAGACCCAATGTGCTTTGATGTTGATAATATAATTAATAGGAAAGAACTAAACACATTATGAGGCAGATTAAATCTTCATTTGCAAACTGCTAAAGTTACTTCTTAGCAGATGAAAAATCATTATTTTAAGGCAGCATTATTGAAAGTAGCGCTATGTCAATGCAGGGCAATCGGAGCTGGATCAGTTTGATTACGTTCTTTATATGCGAACACATGCCAGGGGACAGTTTTGTTTATGCAGTTAAAATTTATTAATGTGTCACCAAAAAGCAATTTAAATAATCAATAAGCTGTATATTGTTAAAATATTGGCAAAACAAACTAAACGAATTTAGTAAAATCATTGGAAAATAATTTTTACATACATATGTTTGATTTCTTTGCAGGACAGTTACGTGACGCTATGTTTTAAAATTATTAAAGCTATAACATACAGATTGCCAACTCCTACAACAATCTATTTTTATGTTGCTAATATCACATTCATGCTTAAATATTGTGGCTGTTTATGATAAACTCCGAACTCTTCAAACATATACTCTCAAAAGGACAACAGAACCCGGTGAGTCTCCAAAAAGAATTAAAAGATCAAGGGAGACGAATTAATTAACAGACATACAGTATTTGTCTTTTATATTGTAAATATTGATTGGCCATTTTTTTGTGATTTACTTTGAGCAAGATAAGAGAAATAATCTCATCAGGGTGGATGACAAACCTGCTGTGAGTAGCGCAAGAAAAGTTAACTAACTGTAACAGTCCAGAAAAGCAAGGGCTGAATGGAACAGAAGGAAAAAATTAGCAACTGGATTGGATGTTAGGGTTAGGGTTAGAGTTAACCCAACATTTATAATGAAGCAGCGTAGTAGTCCCTGCATATTTCTAGCAACACAGCAGAGGATCTGTTTGCTTTTCCTCTGGTTCCAGCCAGTAGCACACGCAATTTCCTCATTTAAATAGGGCGGTCTGCACCTGGTTTGAACCTATTATCCATTGCACTCGCAATCTTTGAAAATGGCACGCAACACGGCCACTTATTCCACATGCAATTTATTTATAGTACACACAAATTAGCAGCTGCTATTTGGGATCTTTGAAGATCAGGTCCTAACTGTTTTCTGTTTTTTTACTGTATCCACAAACAAAGCACGAGCCGACAGTGAGGAAAAAGGATGGTTCTAGGGTTCTGGTGAATTGAAGGACCAGCAGGATATACCCTGAAGGTATTTTCTCTGTTCTTCTGCTTTCGTTCATGTTTTAATCTTGGTTCTGTATTTTTGAGATTTTCTGTTGTTTTTTTACTAAACTATGTTCTGTTTATTAATTTCTTGATTCTCCTGGTCTGATTTCATCTTATAAAGTTTGATTAACTATTCCCCTCCTGATAATGGACAAATTTAAATAGGCCATCCTGGTTAGTACGTTTCTATACTGCAGTTGTTTTGTTTTGTTTTAGTTTGGTATATCAAAATGTCAAAGCTAGCTTAAAATAATTATCTACATTTAAATTGGGCAGACAAATTTTTGTTTAGGCCTACAGCTGTGATACTAAAGGTTGAAAAGGTAACATTCTCCGTCCGAACATCATTACAGCAGCATTATAGCATAAGACATTTTCAGCTATAGAAAGTTTGGATTAGTCTAAGAGAAAAATTACATTTAGCTGGGACTCTAAAATTATGCTGGAGATTTTTTTGTGCACATATATTTTTATTAAAAGATCCTGTATGTAATTAAAGCGAATTAAATCAATCAGAGCTCTTAGATATATTGTTGAAAACAGATTAACAATTCTTCTTAATCTTTAAATTCCTGAAACTTCATTAAGTTTGATAAATTGTATTGTGTCTATCACATTGTACAATAAAAAAATTGGTCTTAAAATCCCTTAAATGCACATCATACATGCAGTGAAATATAAAAACATTCATATTTAATGAGCCGTAAGACTCTTGAAATGGAAAAATATGTATTTAAAATGTAATTATCTTTTCGCTGACAGACCACATGTTAGCATGGGATTAAAAGCCTTGTCATTGTAAACATAATGATTTGCCATCATATAAAAAGGCGCAGATGGATTTACAATAGCCTGGTTCCATTAAGTGTTACAGTATGTCAGTAAAGCAGCTTGAACAAAAGCTGGACGCAAACACAGTGCAGCCGTTACTGGAAGCCGCCACTCTGAAAGAGGTCTGTGATTATGGTAGTTTAGATGACAGCGATTGACAAGCACATCAGTTAATCTCTCGGATAAACGGCTGCATAGAGACAGCTGTGTGGTCTGTTTTAATAAAGCAGCTGAATCTGGGTTTCTGCAGATGCGACACCACTGTGGGTGATCCTTTGATGTCTTTCACAGCTTGAATACAAACCCGCTTAATGTTGCATGGATGTAATCATCAGGCTGCAGGAATTTGTGGAAATGTTCCACAAGAATGGCATCAATTTAATAACTAATGCCAAATGCAATTAAATGAAATAAAAAAAAAAAACTTCTGTCTTTAAGCTTTTTTTCAAGTTTACGGTTAAACCCGCGCTTCTAAATTTTCTGTTTAGAGAGTTAAAAAAGACCTGAGGAGAGTTTACCAAAGAAACTGGAGAGGAAAAAAGACAGAGAAAGAGATATGTTAAATCTTTAAATGGTTTTAGTTGTGACTTGGCACACATTTCTTTCCACTTTGGGGATTTGAGATCTTTAATGAAGACAACTGAGGTCTGCTCAGTAGCTAAATTCTAATAAAATAAAATTCTATAAAAGGCTGATGGTCAGAAGGAAGAACCAAAGAAAGAGAAAAGTAGGAGAAAGTATTGGAACTGTCCTTAGATAAATATTCCGGAAGCTGTTTCTGCATTACAAACAGCAATAAGAGAATGAGTAATGTGATGTAGTATTCCTAATGAGGCTAATTACCTTAATTTTGTTAGCTGATGATTAAAAAGATGGAACAGCTGCAAGTGAGTTCTCGCAGCATTCGATATTAGGTCTTAATTTTCCCATTGTCGTCTTTATGAACAAAATAATGAGGTCTAAAATAATTGAGTCATTTTAAATATAAAAACCAACTCTTTAGGCTGAAACAAAATGATAACAACATAAAGAAATTATTCCATTTAAAAACTGAATTCAAAGCAGATATGACTGAAGAGAGAATTGACTAAAGCCGGAATGGACTGTAATATGTAACATTCATGTGTTTGAAGAAGAAACATCATTATATAGTTCTACTATTCAGTCTTATGGTTCTTTTTTACTCTCTCATAATAAAAAAATAAATCAGTGCAGTTTACTATAACTGTAGTAGTACAAAAACAGATGACTACACTCACAAAATTGACCTGCAGATTCCTAAAGCTATGAAAAAGTGTTAGCCCCTTTGCAAATGTCTTCTGTTTTGCATTATTATCTCACTTAAATGTTTGACATCATCAAAAACAAATTTCAGATAACCTCCATAATTAGAAAATTCAATGCATAACCATAATCCTTGAGCTTCAGGTCCCTCTGATCGTTAGTGTTATTGTTTTCCAGGTGGTGCCTCTTTTGTTCTTTCCTTTATGTTTACTTTCTTGCTTATTGTTTATAGTGCATTTTAGTTCTGTTACTTCTGTCAGATTTGTCCTTTGGTTTTATTGTGTGTTTGTATCCCTCTTTAGTTCCATTCATGTTATGTTTTTCTTCTCAGCCACTGCCAGCATAATCAGCTTCATTCAGTCCACCTGCGTCATGCCAATCAGTCTTCCTGTTTTTACCTGTGTGCTGAACTACTTATACTCAGTTCCGTTCCCTCCTCGCCAGTTGATACTTTTTTGCTCATGCTGTGTCTACCCATGTCCATGCTTGCTTCTGCTACCTCCTGCCTGGCTGTGAGTTTCGTTTTTGGTCTTAATGTCCTAATTCATTTTTTTTATTAAACCTTTTTGTACTCACTTTGCTGCTTCTACCTGCCTGCCTGCATTTGGAGTCAACTTCGAGAACCACATCTTGACATTAGGTCCCATTCTGATGGCTGGACTGTCATTAAAGATGTTATGGTTAAATTTATGATTCCATCAATGATGGTAAGATTTTGGTATGATGTTCATCTTTTTCCAGTTGGAATGGAATACACCATCCAAAAGAATGTATTTCTGTCTTGTCAGTGCACAGAAACATTTCAAAAAGTTTAGTTTTTTTGGCAAACATGTTTTTCTTGCCATGGATGCTAATTTTGTCCAGAATTTCTTATTGTTGAATCAAGAACGCTGATCCTAACGGAGATAAATAAGGTCTGCAGATGTTTTGTTTTTTTTTTGTTTGTTTTGTAAAGTGCCTTGAGACGACAGCTGTTATGAATTATCGTCATAGTAATAAACTGAACTGAATTGTTCTGTGATCTTATGGATGACTTGTTCATGGGCTCCTTGAGTAGTTTTAGCAGACCAGCCACCCCTGGGAAAGTTCACCACTGTTCCATGTTTCCTATAGTTGAGGATAATTCTCACTGTGGTTCACTGGAGTCCCAGCACTTTACAAATGGCTCTGTATATCTTTCCAGACTAAATTTATCATTGACTATGTTTTTTTTATCTGTTCTAAAATATTTTTAGCTTGGGGCATGATTTGTTACTTTTGGATTTTTTTGCCTACATCATGTTGACAGATGTATTATAATAACTTCATAGAACCTCATTTTAAACAATGACCATTTAAGTCAGGTGTGTGGCAGCAGGGATACATCTAAAACATGCAAAACATCGGGCCCAGAGAACCAGACAGATATGTAGAATAAACCCAAATTTGCAGGTTTAGTAATGAAAATAATGACTTTGATGTCTTTACATGTTTGCGTTTTCATGTTTGATTCAGAGCGTCCTTGCTGATGCGCTCTCCACCTGACTTTATAACCTGCCTGCACAGCTGCTCCTTGTTAGCAAGAAGACCACAATTAGCCCCACACTCAACAACACACACACACTGACAGTAGTATTTCCTGCTTCTGTATTTCCCCACTTTACCTACTTCAGGACTATAGGGATGGGCTTATGCATAACCTGACTACCCACACGGTCAACTTTCTGAGCCCTTTGAACATGTTAGAGCTGCTTCTTTAGTTTGTGTCTGAGCCCTGCCCCCTCACTCACAATTTACTTTTTACAGAACGAGTTCATGACAACCTGTCTTTTTTGGATTTATTGCAAGTTTTTCTCCACACTAGCTGCCAAAGGAAGTCAGCCTCTGAACCACCAAGCTGACATTTGGCCAGATGTTACATTTGGGGATGTTTTCCTGGTGTTTACATCCAGTATGTGCCAGTAATCTGTCATCAAAAGCACTTTGGCAGTTCTTTCTTTGTGGTAATGGCAAAGTCATTGACTGAAAGCTTCTGGTGGATTTAATTACGAAATAACAGCCAGATTTTAATTTATTGGAATTTGGCGTTAGAGGTTTTACAGTAAAGTTCAGTGGTAGTAAAGTTTTTTAATGTTATTTGTTACCGACCAACTCCCAAGAAAGAGAAGATGGGGGTTGTCATGACATGTATTCCCCCAAAATACATGAAAGTGAAAATGTGTGAAACAGGCCTCAATCAAGGAAGTTCTGACAACTCAGAACAAACTTTTTTGCAAAGGCCAGTAAACTCATACAACTATACTCAGAGGTTGGTAGTGTAGCCATAAATTATACTCAAGTAAGATTAGCACTACCTCAATACATTTTTACCCAAGTAAAAGTAAAAATTAGTCATCCAAAAAATTACTCAAGTAAAAAAGTATTTGGTAGAAAGGATACTTACGTACTGAGTGCTTGAGTAGTACTGTACAGTGGTACTACTCTAGTACTACTGTACAGTAGTAGTAGTAGTAGTAGTAGTAATCTAATTTAATTTGTAAAAATTATGTAATAGAACAGACAAAATATAAACATGTTTCCAGGTTCTGGAAGTCGGTATAATAAAATTAAAAATGAGAATAAATACATTTTTGAGCTGAAGAAACACACATTTCCAAATGTCAGTTTTCCATAACATAAAACATTGGAGACCAAGACTTACAGGTGCTGGTCATAAAATTAGAATATCATGACAAAATGTATTTATTTTAATAATTCCATTCAAAAAGTGAAACTTTTATATTATATTCATTTATTACACTTAGACTGATCAAGTGCTTCAAGTGCTTATTTCTTTTAATTTTGATGATTGTATCTGACAACTAATGAAAACCCCAAATTCAGTATTTTAGAAAATTAGAATATTACTTAAGATCAAAACAACAAAAAAAAGATTTTTAGAAATGTTGGCCAACTGAAAAGTATGAACATGAAAAGTATGAGCATGTACAGCACTCAATACTTGGGCCTCCTTTTGCCTGGATTGCTGCAGCAATGCATCGTGGCATGGAGTCGATCAGTCAGTGGCACTGCTCAGGTTGCTCTGATAGTGGCCTTCAGCTCTTCTAAATTGATGGGTATGGCGTATTGCATCTTCCTCTTCACAGCAAACTGTTTGCTGGCCAATTAAGAACAGGGATACCATGGTCCTTAAACCAGGTACTGGTAGCTTTGGCACTGTGTGCAGGCGCCAAGTCCTGTTAGAAAATAAAATCTGCATCTCCATAAAGTTGGTCAGCAGCAGGAAGCATGAAGTGCTCTAAAACTTCCTGGTAGACTGCTGCATTGACCTTGGACCTCAGAAAACACAGTGGACCAACACCATACAAAACAAATTATTTATTTGTTGTGTGTATATTTTTTTTTTGCTCTTCACTGCATATACTTTTACTGATTTCTATATTTTTTCCATTTATTTTAGATTTAGCTTTGCATGTTATACTTAGTTTTCCTTGTACTTGAGCATAGGCCTTTTTAACTGTGACCTGAGTCCAAATTTCATATCTTAACATGTAAATGTGAGGTATGACCATAAAAATCCTTGAATCCTTGAATACTGAATTCTACTCCAACACAGCCATAATTTCATCTTCATGGACAATAATGCTCCAGCTCATTGAGGTCGCATCATTAGGGAACGGCTGCTGGAGATTGGGGTACCTTGAATGGAGTGGCCTGCACTTTCTCCAGACCTGAATCCCATAGAGAACCTATGGGATCAGCTGAGTCAGTCTCTAGAGGCTCATAACTCTATACCCCAGAACCTCAATACCCTGAGGTTTACTCAAGTAAGAGTAGCATTACTTAATATTAGTACATTATTTAAAAAGTTTCTGAAGTAAATGTAACTAGGTAATACCAAACTCTAACTATAATCATCAGTCACATTGTTAGGTACACCCATCCATCTGTTTTTTAACACAAATAGTGAATCAGCCAGTCACATGCCAGCAATTGAATGCATTTAGGTAGGTAAACACTAAAGACGACTTGCTGAAGTACAAAGCAAGCATCAGAATGGCGTAGAAAAGGGATTTGGTAACTTTGAATGTGGCATGGTTGTTGGTGCCACACGGGCTGGCCTGAGTGAGGTGCTACTCTGCTTGGCTTCTCACTTCCAACCTCCTGCTAGGTTTACAGAGAAAGGTTTAATAAAGAGAGAATATCCACTTACCTGTAGCTGGTTGGTTAAAATGCCTTTTTGATTTAAGTAGCTTAAATTGTTTTAAGTAAGGTATTGCCAGTTTGAAAATATCAAACTCCATTATTAAAAACAAACCATAATTGTGACCAGGGCACCAAAATGGCTAGCTCTGTACTGGACCATATCTTTACACATACCCACCATAACACACTTCCCTTGCTCACTGCTCTTTTGAAACATGTCCTTATTTGTTAGAAAAAAAAATATTGTTTTGGTCCTAATGGTATGGTAAGATATATTTTAGCATGGTAAGATATATTTTGGCATGGTAAGACATATTTTGCAATTAATGCAAGTTACTGAGCAGGAAGTGAAAGGAGCTGAGGGATTGTGGCTACATGTCCTTGGTAATCTAGAAAGAGTAAGATGAACTTAAATGCAGAAATAGATGACAGACGAGAAGCACACTGCAAATACTCTTTAATTATTACAAAAGAGGTTGGCGTGACTTGCTTGATATGGTATAAACTGATGAACTGATACAGGGTGCAAATAAACAGAGAACAGAATGATCAAAGGTTCTGTAAACAAAATGAGAAAACTGTGGGTTTTGTTTTAGAAAAATTTGTTTTTACCAAGACAGAGACCGATGATTGTCACTCAGAATCAGCTTTATTAGAATCTTGCAAGAGAGATGGATTTTTTACAGCATTGGAGATGCGCTCAGTAGTGCTGCCAAATCATTCTGACTAGACAAAGCAAAGGTTCTCCTTATAAGCTACAACAGTTTTCAAGGTAACTCTCATGAGACCCAGAGAGACGAGGTCCCAGACATAATATTAACAGTGTGGCATACATATTATCTCACACAGGTGCAAGGAGAAGGATGAGAAACCATTACTCTAAGACTATATAAAAGAAGAGTGGAACAACACTAAGGGGTTCTAATACAGTTTGCAACTGAAATATGTGCCCTGGGTAGGTGTAGGTTGCACAACACTTCCACAACACACACCTTCGAAGTCCTATGCACTAAGAATGTACTGGATCTTTGATGCTTTATATGGATATTCAGACTTTAAATTTTTTTGTCAACCTTTTCTCTCAAAACAAGCGTAGGGCCTTCCTGAATATGATTTTCACTTGACTTGTGGGTTGTCCCAAAATGATTTACTGGTATTCTCTGCTTATGTACAGTAGCTTGAAACAAAGTCTCCTTCAGTGAAATATAATCCCTTTACAAAAGAAAGATGCTATTTTAAAGTCACTGAGGCAGAAAACACTTTTTATTTGTCAAATCTAACATATGGTCTGTGTTAAACTGCTCCAGAACAAGTCAGACGGAGTCTAGCTGTTACCATACTGTGTGGATTACCATTTGTGTAATTTGTCCTTTAACCAGAGATAGGACTAATCACAAAAATTGTCATTTCTAATGTTCCTTAGTTCACTTAAAAAGAGTATGTAGCAGTTTTTGGATTTCACTCTGTCATCTGCATCAAAAATGTTTCTGCAGCTGCCTTCTCTTTTCTTCTCCAGTTGAAGTCATTTGTTCGGAAAGTAAAACATTTCTTGATTTCCACTGACTGCAGTCACTTTAATTATTCTCTCTACATGTTCTTGAATACACTCTTTTGCTTAGTAATCCATTTCTACCAATGTTTTCTCTTTAGATGTCCTTGCAGCTGCTGCTTTTCCTTTTCATTTCATCTTCTGACATTTAGATATCATGTTAGCATTCTGAAACATGAGGACGTTACACCACTCCGTAATAAGATTAAAGTCTCATTTATTCTCCTGTAAAACAATAACCATATTTCCAGTTCAGGTTCTATGGTTTGGATTCTGAATTATCTGATATAAATGCAAACACATGCAAAAAAAAGGAGCTCTGGGAATATTGTACATATTATATTTTAGAAGTGAACCAGGAAAAGAATCAGACGTTGATAGTTTGAAATTGTTTTACAGTGAAAGTTAACAGAAAGTTTGAGCTTTAGGACTATTTTAACCTGTTATGACAAAATTATTACGGTAAAAGAATTCTACCTAATGAAAACGCTCCGTCCACAAAACTTTCTCCAAAATTTCCTGGTAAATCAAAAAGCACTTTCTCCTAACCCGGACCTATTTCTGAGTAAAATCTCCATCTTGGTGTTTTATTTTTACCCTGGTAAATATAGTTGAAACAGGGGGTGGGTGTGAGGTAGGCCCAAGAAAACAACTACGGTTCTTGGAATAGGATTTTATGGCAGAAACACTACTAAGACTTTTTTTTTTTTAAAGGCCACAGCAAGATTGGAAAGTAAAAAAAGGGTCTGGCAGAACTGGTAGAAAACATGAAAAATTGTTTATTTTTTATCATGGAGCAGATTCAAATGTTCTGATCGGGAAAGACTAAGGAGGTCAGTGATGAACTAAAAAAATGTATTATAGCATTTATTGCCTAGAAAAACATTATTTATAAATATTTATTAAAGAATAATCATCATTGTCGAATCTAATAGTATTTTTGGAGAACATGTAAAAATAGAAACAGGCCAAGTGTTGCTGCAGCCAGGGTTAAGGATTTAATTTTACTCATAATCCCAAGAAAGGAAGGACTTGCTTTGCACACCTATTAGGTTTTGTAATCTTTTTACTTTTTCCATCATTTTTTATTATGTGATTCAGGTAAAATCTTGGTTTTGTAATCTATTTCTTTGGTTTGTTCACTGGTTTGTCTTTTATTTTTCAACATCAGGCTTACATCAGGCTTAAAGCTCCTTCCGACTCCCTTATCTCCTTAGGCCTCCACTCCACCACCAGTATCAGGATCCCGGGGGGAAGACTTCTCTAATTCTAACCCTAAAATGATCAATCAAGCTCATGTCATTATCAGCATCCATGTCTTCCACCGGGGTCGGAGCGCCAAAAGAAAACATACACCAGATAATAAACTTCTCTCATTGCCATCTCTGTTTCTCTCATTTGTGAGTCTTTTCAGGTTGAACTATTTCGTTGTCCAATGAGTTTACACCTCCCACCTACTTACCTACCCTATTTCTGAGGGGATTGCTCAATCCAGCTCTCCATCCAACGGGTCCGGACTTCCCTAAATCTGAAAGGTCTTACTAAGCAGGTTTACCGAAAGTTCTGTTTAAGCTGGTGACGGGAAATGACATGCCTAACCTCTAACAGCCTGCATCCAGAAGTCTCGCCCTTCTTCAACTGGTGGTCTGGACGACACAATTCATTACATCATCCCCCAGCATCAGAACCTCTTCAAAGTGCCTGGTAAAATTTTATTTTTAATGGAAATGTTTCCACAACAGGGGGGATATTCCTATTTCTTTACATGTAGCACTTCAAGGACGAGTTCTTCAGCAACCTCTGCCAGTATCAAGAAGGATTTGCTGAAATACTTCATCTGATTAAGAAGTCAGTTCCTTCTGTCTATGGAAACAATGGACACAGTAAAGTGGTAAGCTGCAAATAACGCTAAAATGACAACAAACTTTATTTTAGACATGAATTTATTAAGTGTTGATTTGACATCCTGGCCATTGATAGTAGTAGCTTCATGCCTTCTGCTTATGTTAGCACTCTGTGCTGCTTTTAGCTGCTTGAGGACATACCAGTTTTGAATAGGATTATTAAATTAACAGGTATGCCATTTTTGTCTAGTTTCTGCACTGCTAGATAATTGTATCTCTGCTATCAAACTACAAAAATGGCCAAACAGGGTGAAGTGAAATGCTCTTTGACCTGGTGGGAGGTGGGGTGTGAAGTGGCTCAACGGCATTTAAAGGGGCGCCACTGTAACAACTTTCAGCTCTCAGACACGCCTCATAACGGGTAAAAGAGGAGCCATTCCAGTTCCACTTTATATACACCACAACTAAATGATTTAAGTGTGAAAAGGAAGGATTTAAAAGCATGATATGTCCCCTTTAAAATCATAATTAAAATCTGACTTTTAAAATCTGACTTTTTAAGATGGACATTCCTCAGCAACACCAATCTAAAATTTGTAAACTTGTATAAAACATACAAACTATTAACTTGTGGTTCTGATTGCATATATCTCAATAAATCAGGTGTTTTAAAGCTGATATTAAAAAACTCTGTTTTTCCGACACTGAAACATGGTTAACACAATCATGTTATTCTGCAATGCGATTTCTGGCTTCCAAAGTTAATGGAAAGTATCAATATTTAGTTTTTCCAGTGAGCTTCCCTGATCCTTGTGTGTTTTTAATCTTCTGAATTGTTGTTCTTCAGCATGTAGGAAACAGAAACATAAATGAAATTTTGAAGAAAAAATTCGGAGCCTGACCTGATCACAAGATCTCAGCCTCATTACACTGATTTTTTAATTGACTTTTAATGACATTATGACCATTCTGAATGAATATTGTCTTAAGGACAGTCCTCAAGTCAGCAATGGTTGTTAACATGGCATTCAGGTATAGCACAAACCAATGCTAATGCCTGTAATTTGAAAAAAAGACATACGGAATCAAAAATATGTTTTAGTTCACCTCAGTGGTGACAATAAAATAGCTCAAATGTGCCTACAACTGAGGCTGTGTAGAGGGCAAGCCGGTCTCTATCGGCTTACAGAAGGCTCATAATGACATAACATTTCTGTGCTGCCAAAAGTTAGACTTTAAGAGGCACAGTCAAATGGTGTATGAATATGCAGACACTGGACCTAAAAAATATGCTTATTTTCTTCTAAGGCGGGGGGCTGGTGCAAAAAATCATCATTATAGAAAAGTAAAAAGAAGATGATTTTAATTAGGAAATTGTTGATTCAAGCAATGATGGGAAAAGTGTATTTTTATTTTTAGTACTGGACAAAAATGGCTATAGCTTGTCTTTCCAGTAGTTGTGATTTTCCATGCAATGTCTCATTTTAACATAGAATAATAAACTGAAGGGAGGAAACAGCATTTAATCAACACATGTCATGCAACCTGGAAAAGAATACATCTTTAAGCTGGTTATTATTACCCCTATAACACTATTGTACATTGGCCTTGCGGTTTTATGAAGTAGGACGATTAGCAGCTTTAAATAACGTTCTAGCATTACCTTGCCATCCATTTTCAGTGTGCATGGATAAGGATTTACTCACTCACTTTTGGGCTATGAGGAGTCAGAGCAGCTCCATCAGAAAAACGTTATTTTTTGCCAATAATTATTTGACCATTTGGGGGCACTCATTGACAATGTTTAGGGCAGTGCACTTTATACACATCAGTACACCGAGGGCATCTGGTTTAAAATTAACACAGCATTTTGGAAAAAGAACATCATATCAACAATCAAACGTGGTGGTGGTGTGATGTTGTGGGGGTGCTTTGCAGCTTCTTGGCCTGGATGATTTGCTGTAATTAATAGAATCATTCATTTTGCTCTCTAGCTAAAAATCCTGGTGGAGAATAGCTGGCCCTCATTTAATGATCTTAAGTTCAAGGTTACTTGGGTTATGCAGCAGGGCAATGATCCAAAGCGCACCAGCAAGTCCACCACTGAAGGGGCCAGAATAAAAATTTTGAAGAAAAAGCTGGACTTAAGTCAAATTCAGATGCTGTGGCATGGCTTTAACCGGCTGTCCATGCTTGGAAATCCAATGTGGCTGAATAAAAACACTTTTGCAAAGAGGAGTGAGCCAAAGTTCCCCCACAGTGATGTAAAAGACTCATTGTCAGTAAATACAAATGCTTGATGGCAGTTTATCTGGTTAAGCAGGCAATTACATTTTCAAATCAGGCCAGGTTGATTTGCATAGCTTTTTACACAATAAATAAAAAAACAGCACTTTGTATTCACTCAGGTTATCTTAAATTTCTTATTGATGATCTTAAAGACTTAAGTGTGAAAAAGTAAGAAAATATACAAATCTGAAGGGGGACATATTTTTCAAAAAGCTATCTTGAGACGTAGATGTTAGATGTTTTGAAGGTTAATAATAAAGTGTTTCTTTTGTACTTACAGCAAACTGTATTAATTCATTTATAACTATGAGGTAGTAAAAGTGAAGCATAATGGGGCTTGCACACCGAATATGGCAAAAGGGGCACCACCTTCAAACACCCATTTGTGTGAACTATATGCTGTGCGCCAAAAAAGGGTTTTGCTCTGCGCTAGGGAAAACACAAGTGTGACCGTGACAGTGTGAGAAATTCGTTCCAACGCTGTGTGGAGCTCTGTGGGTTGTTTGGTGTGGTTGAACTTTGAGCGCAGCGAGCTGTGAGGTACTTTCGCTCAGCCAACAGAAATTTCCAAGAAGTGCCATGTACCCAACACCTCCTTTTCCTCCCGTTTCCTCTTCTCTCCCTTCTCAATAGCGGGGCTAGAGTTACCGTTTGTTTTTTAGCATGAGATCTCTGACAAAGAAAGAGCTTCCTGCTTTCCAGTCGAAGTCACGGCTACTTTCCGCAGAAGTCCAAACACCCTGGAGCAGAAATTGGAAGTGACAGCACAATTACCGCAGAGCCCAGTGCGTGCCGTGTTTGGTGTGCAAACCCACTACGACTGAAAAGTAGAACTATACTGTGAAAACATTACTGTATATAGTGAAATTTTGTTCTTCAAACACATATAGTCATATTAAAGAAACTAGAATATATGTTCCGATGAAGCTCGTCTGCTAGATTAAATGTAGCCTACCTTTTGAAAATAACAACTTTTGAGCATTTATTAAACATACTTTTATTAAGCCCACATTTTTTGTTAGAAAAATATTTGGTTTTTTTTGTTGGTTTGATGTGATATTCTGATCTTAAATGTTGTGTTTTCATTAGCTGGAAGCAGAAAACCATCATAATTAGCAAAAAGAAGGCTTGAAAACATCAGTCTGTGTGTATCTATTTTATCTGTTTCACTTAGTGAATTGAGTTGCTGAACAAATGCACTTTTCACTGGTATTCTAACTTATTGAATGTGACTGTACATTTATACAGAACATTAACAGCCAAAGGCTTCAGTCTTTTCTCTCCCCGGCTTTGTATCCATTATTCAAATACAATTCAGATGAATATGCACAAATTTATTATAACTCCACAGAGGGAAATGTTAATATTCAGACACAGTCAAACACAGATTTATTTTTTAGCTGTCTTTCACTTAAAACTTCTCTTAGCTATTTCGAGGAACAATGTGTTCTTGACTGTTTTTTGAAAGTAACTTATTTCAGATCAGACCATTAAAGGTTAGGGTCTTTTCATTCTGCCCTCCATTAGTGTGACTGTCTCATGGTTAGAGTAGCACAAAGCTCATGATTGTTCAGCGTGTAAATAAGCTCATGTTGAATTCAGAGCTGACTTAAATTAGGTTGAAAATTGTTCTGCATACTCGGGAGGAATGATGATTTAAGATCTTTGACTGGACATGGTCTCAACTCAGTGAGATCTGATGTTGATTTGTTTGGACCTGAGAATAATGTCTAAATCAGGGCTCTAATGCCTGCAGCTCTAGGGCTGCATGTGGCTCTTTGGACCCTCCACTGTGGCTCCTAATAACTCTGGCCAAAAATACTACATATTTGAGCATTGTTTTAAAATGTAAAAGTAATTAAAATACTCGCTTTAGCAGTTTTCTCTTGGCCTTTTCATTTTCTACCACTTTTTCCATAGTGGGTCACGGGAAAGCTGGTGCCTATCTCCAGCAGTCCATTAGCGGTACACCCTGGACAGGTCGCCAGTCCATCGCAGGTGTAGAAAATGTATTAAACTCAAAAACAAAAATAAAATATTTGTTCTTTAATTTAAAAATCTAAATAAATATCATATATCAGATATTATAAAACAAGCTATATCGTTTCGAAGAGTCATGTTACTTTTGTTGCTCTAAATATATGTCGTGTGGCTGGACCGAAGGTAAAAATGGCTATCAAGGTTGTAAAGGTTGCTGATGCTGGTCTGAATAGACAATAGATGCTTCCAAAAAGGCAGTTTATTGAGAATTATTTTAACCCTTCATCTTTAAGAAGAAATATTTATGACGTCCACCATTATGAAGGCCTACTAAACCACCCTGATTCACCAGGGCTGTAAATCATTTTACCAACCTAATAATTTCTGGTGATGTGTGTACTCTAAATTATGGCTTTCGGCTTGGAAGATTATAAGTTCAGCCCCCTCTTCAAAAAAATGAATCTCACCTGTTTGCTGTCTGGACAGTCTGAGAAGAAAAGGCTTATCAGAGAGAGAAGTGATATGGTCCAGTACAGTAGAGTGTCCCTTACAATATTCCACCCAAAACATTTTAACTTCAGAACAAATGTTTATTAGACAAACATTAAGAAACTAATTTACTGGTGTAGCATTAAGAAACACACAAAAAATGTCCTTGAACATATTTATTTATAAATACACACATGGCAACCCTTCACTAATCTGACCGAGAATGTTGAAAAAGTCTTTAGGTGACTATTGAACTATATAATCTTCTGTTCCAGACTAAATTATTGGTCACATGTTCGAATTCCAGCCATGGCTCTTTCTGCATCGAGTTTGCATGTTCTCTTTATATAGCAACACATGCATGTGGTGGCTGTAAGGTTAACTGGTCTGTCTAAAATGGCCTTAGAAGTTTGTGTCTGTGCATGGTTGTATAACCTGTGTCTCTGTGTGGTCCTTTGATCGACTGGTGACCTGTCCAGGGTGGGCCTGCCTCTTGCCCATTGAATGCAGGACACAGCCCCCAAACCTGAGTAAGAGTTCTCATAAACTTAATTTCAGACTCCCGACCTCCAGGCCTCTCAGAAATCCAAATTATGTGTAAAGCGTGAGTTTACCCTTTCGGAGAGAGAGAACATTTAACAAAACCTTTTTCAGCTAAAGAAAAACTTTATGTTTTTTCTCCAACCCTTTAAGAATAACCTACAAGTAATTAGATTTGATGTGTTTTTTTTATGCCCTCTTAATTATTTAATTATTATGTTAGTGTGATTACTGCTAGGTGATAATTATATTATTTTAGTGCCTAGGTCCAATATTATGTTTTAATTTAATTTAATTTAATTTATTGGAATTCTAGGAAAAAAATATTTTCATGGTAATATTCCTGTATTTCCCTTCAGATAGATTTAAAAGATTTATGACTGTTGAAAGTAAGATATTTTGTTAATGTGACTGATTTGATTTGAAAACATGCTGATACATTGTGTTAAAGCTTAAGTGAGAGGTTATCCTTATACCTAATAATTATCTACACTGGAGAGGCAGATCATTGACAGATCAACCCAGGAAACATAATCTTTCATAAAGTCAGTTTCTAATAGTAACATACCGTGACAAGACATCTCATTGTTGAGATAATTGTAATCATGTCAGATCTATTAGAATGGCTTCCTCCATCTTCTCAAAGCAAATATTTTATTGTTTGATAATTCCATTGAACTAAGCAGAGGCTTTTACATTGTTAATGACATAAAATTGACATTTGTAAATGAGATTTTATTGGGAGTCAGTTTGAATCCATTAGCACTGAAAAGCAGATGAAGAGATGAATCAGCAAGTAATCATTTTTTTCTTTACCATTTTACTCTTTTTCTCTCCTATTTGACTTCTTTTACCTTAGTGCATGGTAATTATCTTCATGTAATTAGAGAAAATATGAACATGGCATTAACTTTGTAATTACAGACTTCTTGATTGTTGTTTATTATTATACTGATAACTAGTAAAATCCACACTGGTGCTAATTATTTACTAAATACATGACATTCTGCATTAAAATGTGCAATTTTTCATCTTTTTATCACCTTTTAGCAGTTCAGTTTGTTCATCCTGAAATGAGGTCCTACAAAATAATTTGGTGGAAAATCTGCCTAGATTGATGTATATTTATGTAAATTACAGCCAGTGTAAAAAGCATCCCGGCGGTGGTCCTCACTGGGGTCCCTACTCTGGGGAGCCTTTGGATGTCTGTGCCTCCAATCTCCTCCTTGTCTGCCTCGGGTCCTAGGGGACAGGTCTGTGGCTCCTCATGCCCGCCAGTGAATGTTCTTATGGACAAACCTTATATACACAAGCGCGCTCACATACGCCCACAGGTGTTTAGATTCAGGTGTCATTCCGCTGGTGTAGAAGCAGACTTCTAGGGTGTTATCTTGTATTCTCCCTATCCATCTTTCTCTCCTCTATTCATATCTCCTTCTCTCCCTTTTAAGTTTTTGCCCCACCTTTCTTTCTTTCTTTCTTTCTTTCTTTCTTTCTTTCTTTCTTTCTTTCTGTCTTTCTTTCTGTCTTTCTGTCTGTCAGAAAGAAAGACAGAAAGTCTTTCTTTCTGTCTTTCTGTCTTTCTCAAGTGGAGCATAATAGCAAAAGCCATAATACTCCACTAGTGAAAGTAAATGTGTTGGGCTTCATCTAGGCACTCATACAACAAGTCTAAGTGCTACTCTGCAGGACAGGACAGCTTCATATTAAAAAGCAAAAAAAAAAAAAAAAATTCCTTTGTCCTTGACGTTGGTGTCAACTTTAACTACTTGCTGTGGTGCTGGTTTTCAAAAAGAGGTCTAACATTTCACAGAAGTTTTTACTCAGATTTGTTTCCAGTAAAATGAGTTGCTATTGAGACAGAGCTTCAAAATGGAGAGGTTAATGGGCAGAACTGAAATAAATTAACCTTGTTGCCGACGGCAACAAAAGACCTGATGCTGCAAGAAGAAACATGTAGCCATCACCCAGCAAGTTAAGCCAGTAAACTGTTTTTGTATTTACCTGAAAATGCAGAATTTGGTATTTTTAAAGTATACAGCTGATCACAATTTACATACATAATGTACATAACTCTATAGGCTGCTATAGGCTTAGGCTGCTGGAGGACATAATGACCACTTTCACCCTCTTCGCTACATTCTCACACTACTCTCCAATTTTGTATTATTTGCTGTTGTTTCAGCTTTTAACTTTATTTTCTCTCTCTTTTCTCTTCCTAGAAGCTACACCTGGCCTGACTCTGTGTCTACCTGTGACACCTTTCTGGAGAGGGGCATCGTCCGAGCTTCTGCTGGCAACAACTTAATGCTCACCCTCTACCGATGATCCACATGGCCCTGTCTTTCAGTGTTTAACCCTTTCTCTCTCCTAGACATAGCTACTGGCTGAGCTTTTACTGTGACTAACTCTATGTGCTCTCTTCAGACTCTAAACTTGATACTGGCTCAGAGTTTATCTGTTCTTTCTTTCTAGATGAAACGACAAAAGGAGCTACATCCATTAACATTTACTTTTCCTTCCCATAGAAAGTACTCCTGGATCAGTGCTTCTTTGTTCTCTTTGTGTCTCTGCTCTGTTCTCTCTAACCCCCATCGGTCGTGGCAGATGGCCGCTCACCCCGAGCCTGGGTTCTGGTTCTGCTGGAGGTTTCTTCCTGTTAAAAGGGAGTTTTTCCTCTCCACTGTCGCTACATGCATGTTCAGTATGAGGGATTGCTGCAAAGTCAACGCCAGTGACTGTCCACTGTCTCTACATGCTCATCCGGAGGAGTGAATGCTGCGAGTCACTGACTGGATGCAATCTGCTGGGTTTCCTTAGACAGAAAAACTTTTTATCCAATTTGAATAAATAACTGAATCTGACTGCACTGTTCAATGATTAGGATTAATTGTAATGTATGTACCTGACTTTTGTGAAGTGCCTTGAGACAACATGTGTTGTGAATTGGCACTATATAAATAAACTGAATTGAATTGAATTGAATTATTACTACATGTAATTGCTGTATACATCTCATACATTTAAAACTTTAATCACAATTTTTAATCTTTGAATTAACTGAATGAATCATTCTGCTGTCTTTTATTATCTGCAGCTGTGCATTAAAGCACATTTTTTGTATCTCTTTATGTCATGTCTGTGCTTGTTTATTTCTCAGCAAAGAACCATATTCAGAGTAAGTACAACATGACTCAAAAACAGTGCCAGGCTGCTCATATAGTCTGACCTTGAACAGTGTTTTTGTGCTGATATGTAATTATGTAGTTATTACTTTTAGAACTGGATGCTGAGAAGAAGCAATAGAATAGAATAGAATAGAATAATACTTGATTGTCCACTAAAGTGGACAATAAAGCTCACCGACATACAAGACAACCTTACAAGAATTTATAATCTGACTAGGCATCACCACACCGCACCGCAGATTGTGTTGACAGTCAGTTCAACCAGTGGAAAATAAATTAATTTAAATAAAAGTTTTAAATTATTTTGTTTTTTAATTAGCTAAAACATGGTCAAGATGACCCAAGACACGTTTTGTATTGCTTTAAATCATGGTAAGCTGTAGGTTAAAGTAAAGCACTGATTAGTCTTCCCTTTTTGATTTGAAGGTGAAGTGTGGTCTACACAAAAATGATTTCAGCAGACTGCTCTTTTTAAAATTAAGCTAATTGGAAAAGCCTTAGCACAGTAGAACAACTGCCTGATGTCTGGAAACTAAAGCTTCCTGGAGGGCTTTATCAACAATGCAGGGACAATGAGACACCACCTGTTTACTTTTTGACTTAAACCAGAGATGATTTATTAGGACCATCAACATTCAAAACAAGTTCTGAAAGCATGAGAGTCTTATTTTCTAGTTACTTGACTGTTGCTGCATAAAAGGGTCAGTCTGTCACTCCTACTTTATGCAGCAACATGTAAATTATTAATTTTACTTTATCCCGATTGGACAATTATTTATTTGCAGAGGGCCTGGTTAGTTTGAACAGCTATTTCCCCTTAATAAATTAATCATCATTTGAAAACTATATTTTGATCCCCAAAACCAAAAAAATCAGCGAGGCAAATACTTTTTCACAGCATTATACATACCGCCCTACTAAAAGTTGGATAAATGCTCCTTAAAAGTTGCACTTCGTCCGGATGGTTTGTCTAACCACATCAATCTTCTGGCATAGTTCTCCCTGTTTATTTGAGCACTCTTCTTGGTAGAATTGGTTGAGTTCATTTTAATGGATTTATTTCCTGGCACAGACTTGGTTTTTAAGCAGTCAGATAAATCAACTGGTAAAATCAACAGGTAGAAGACAAAAAGAGGAGTGATAAGTAATTTCACTGATTTTAATACCTTCAGCAGTTACAAAAAGTCTTTACACCTGTGTTAAAATGGGAAAAAAATAAAAGCATGATCAATTATTGATGTTCTATATCTTTAATGTAAGAAACATCCTGTACAATTTAACTAAAAAACACAAACCTGCCAAAAAAAGCTAGCCTTAACCAGTTGCATAAATATACAAACTAACCTATCCTGAAAGCACTTTTTAATTCAATGTCTGAATTTAGTCGTCTTCGGTAGGAGTTTTTATGTCAACTCTACCGCAGTTCTCCACGTCTATCAGATTCTGAGGACATCTTTTTGTTTTCTGTTGAACTTAGTTCTGAACACTGGTGAGGCAATCCAAAGAATTTTTGAAAAAAAAGTTTTTATTTTTAAAGTTGACCTATTATACTTCCTTTTAAACATTTAAGATAGATCTATAAACTATATGAGCTTCTGTAGCTCATAAGGAACATGAGAAGCCGTGCAGAAACATGAATAGACTGTCGATACTTAACTGGCAGAGCTGTAGAAATGAAAACTAAAAAAAGACTTACGCTGTGGTTTCCATCACAACGTTAGAAAAGTGCATCTGAGGCTACACTGTAAGCTCTGGGTCCATCACACATGGAGGCATATATCAATCTTAAGGCAACGTTTTCTACTGGTATTCGATATTGTCATGAGTGCTGTGTCGTCAGTGAGCAATGAGTTTCCACATCACAGGTACGCTGCAGTGAGGAAGGAACGCGAGCACAGAGCCACAGCTGCTTGTCCCTGATGGTCAGTTTGTCCCGTCCATCATCTCTACTCAGTTTACTAAGGATGAAGATGATGGTCAAAGTGCAGTCATGGGGCTAAATTAGTAAATGTGTTAGGAGTTCTTATATTTGAGTCACTCCACAATGTTAAAAAAAGGTAATAACGTAATTACATTTAAAAAAAGATTTGTTTGGATGTCAAAAGTTAAGTTTGTGTCCGGTTTAATGGTACAGCAATAAACGTGTTAAACCCCGGGGAACAAGAATTGTAACTTACCACCACCTAATGGTCAGAATTGACAACAGCAGGACTGTGATAGGAAGCACTACCGCAAAACAAACCAACTCCAGAATTCTGATTATTGAAGAGTGGAGTTGATGTTCCTTTCGGCAAACTAAATTAATCTAAATCCAGTTTATCTGCAACTTTTAAAAGGACAGTGGTTCAAATGAACGCAATGTATATTAATATATGTATTTCGATCTATCTATCTATTTATATATATATATATATATATATATATATATATATATATATATATATATGTATGGTATGGCCCCCACAGAGCCCTGTTGGTTCTCCAAGATGTTTGGAACAATCTATCAGCCGAGTTCCTTCAAAAACTGTGTGCAAGTGTTCCTAGAAGAATTGATGCTGTTTTGAAAGGGTGGTCACACCAAATGTTGATTTGATTTAGATTTCTGTTTTGTTTATTCACTGCATTTTGTTGACTGATGAAAATAAATGATCAACACTTCCATTTTTGAAAGCATCCTTTGTTTACAGCATTTTTTTTCTCACCTGCCTAAAGCTTTTGCACAGTACTGTGTATATATATATATATATATTATATATATATATATATATAAACAAACCCTAGTGCTCCATTAGGACTGGGCTTTATTCCCAATAAGGGCACTTGTACTTGGAAGGTAAGTGATTATACCAGAAAAGGTCCTGAAGAAATAACAAACACACACACACAAAACATTTCAGGCGCAGTTTTGCGCTGTTCAAATTTAAATTTTGTAATTACAAAAGAGGTCACATTTTTGAGTCATTCAATAACAAACAGATTTAAAGTTCACAGCTTCCATTAAAAAAATAACATACTTCACTAAAACAAAATAATGTAATTTTCAAAAAAAAAAAATGGTTTATACATTTAATTTTATGAGCTCAGAGACAGAAAAGCACATGTAGAAGGATTTACGATATATACGGAAAAGGTTTTTCACCATCAGTTGCAGGGTGTTAAGGTCACTCATAACATAAAGATCGAACACAACATCAATAACAATACAGGGAATTACAGTCGGTGGCATTTCCAATCACAATGAAATAAAAGAATGATAGTTGGGTGCTCCTTATGGACAAACAAGCAAAGAGTATCCTTACGTTCTAAATTACACCACCAATTAAATAAATAAATTATTTGCATAAATATGTTAATAAAAAATAAAGCACAAGAGTTAATTTGCAAAGCTGCTTTGGCACATTTGGAGTATTACAGTACTGAAATAATTAGGTCAAAATGTCAATTCACTGTAGAATTTATATACTGTATGTCTTAGCTATGTGCCTTGTCTTTTTTAGGTCTAACACATTATTCATATAAGATGCAGCGCACATTTTCCCTTTTGAGATTAAGACTAAAGAATGGAAATCTTGGCATTATTTGAACTTACAGTGGACTTTCATGTGTCTCCCTGTCAACCTTTGGGTATTTAGTATTCGAATTGACTTTGGTTTCACTTAACCTAGAAATCAACAGCAATCGGTGAGTCTGGTTGAGTTTTTCATGAGCAAGGCTCTGTCATACTAAATAACTAAACAGCCAAACACTGAAGCAAAATCACATCGTTCATTTTGTTCTACTCAGTGGGGTTAGGTACATAAGTGCAAATGTTTCATGCTGGTGAAGCATTTTGGTGAAGATAACTTTTAGATTCACTGTTAGCAGCTTCACCATGCGGAATGTTGAGGTTGGAGTTTGAATTATAATGATGATGATTTACTACCAGATATTGTGTTATGTTTGGCTAAACTCATTCAATTAACAAGTCATAAGGATCAGGATTTTTACTAATTTGGGTTCAGAACCATTTGTATTTATATTTACTTTGTTGCCAAAAAACATTTGTCTTACCACAGGGCGAAGAAACTAAGGCAGGACTAATGGTGCACTCACTGGGGAAAAAATAATACGTTGATGAAACTTATTATTTTTTAGTTTGTATGTCTAAATAATTAAAATTTAGCTAGAGTCCATCAATGGTAACAATGAAAACTATAAACTTTAAAAAAAATATGCATTATTTTATTTTATTTTAAAATTATATTAATCAGCATGTTCATATTTTTATTATATTTTTGTTTCCTCTTTTAAGCCCAGACATTCATCTGCCATTGTTTTCAGAGCCTTGAAGAAATGTAACTGGGTATTTGGTGACATCTAGTGGAACACTGTCAGACTGAATTTATCACACAGAAATTTACTGCTAAAAACAGCCCACTTCAAACATAAACACATATAGTGTGCTTAAAGTCATAAAATTATGCAAGAATAATCAGACCATGGGCAATTCCAGACGTTGGCAGCCTGAACAATGAACCATAAGTAAATCCCCATTTAGGTATTTCCATTGAGCATTATTAAGGATGTTCTAAAGCTACATCACATGTTTTATCACTGTGGTTGGTTATTACTTTTTGCTGAAAAATGTCGATTTGATGACACAGATTAATTCCTAAATTTCTGGTAAACATTCTGTATTTTTTTATTGTTTATGTTAAATGTTTTTTTGTCAACACACACTTGTATGATCGTTTTAAAATGTCATTAGACCAAAGACTGTCCCTATTAGTTGCCCTATTTACCAGCTGTCAGCTAGTAAATAGGGCAACTAATGGCTGGTTCACAGGCAGGATTTTCAAATTGTCAGCTGATTTTTAAAACCTGAGAGACCCCACGCATGATGATAAAAAAATCTTAGGTATAACAGGTTCACTCCTACAGTGTGTGGTGTACAGCCACACGGCGAGCACAACACACCACACATGAACTGATTTCACTCACAAACATTCAGATGTCAGACAGAATCTTGCAAAACCTCTCGAGATCAAATGTGAGTTTAGAGTTTTTGCTTTCTGTGTGGCTACACGTTACATTCAACAGGCTGCGTGCTCGTTGTCCTCGGGGAACACCCCATACGGTAAGATATCGGGCCAAGACAATCCAACATCTTGAATATCTCCGATTTTAAGTCGGAGCGATCGCGACGTCCTTCTGAGCAGACTAGACCACTCTTAATACACCACAAACGGCAGGATTATCTCATAAAATTATCTTAAGCGCCACCCAGATGATCGGGGCACGTCGGAAGGGAAAGATTAGGGCAAAGTTTGGCATAAAAATCATGAAGTGTGAACCAGGCATTGTTCGTCACTCCTTTTTATTTGTGTATATGAGACACATTTTAACTTTTACCCTTCCAAATATCACTACTTCTGAATCCAAAATCTCTTGTACATGTTGCCCAGTTGCTTTCATAAATATACATGTGCTTCTCAAGATTAACCTGCATTTGTGCTACTCATCTAAGATGATAATTGATGTGCAAATTAACACATATGTTTGCTGTTGAAAGCATTCAGACTTCTTGAGCAACTTTTTCAGATCAACAAAAGCAAAGAACCTTGAAGCCTGGCATGCAGGAATGGTTTAAAAACCCCTACAGCATATCAGGATAAAGCAATCCATCATATTAAAAACTACCAAACAATTTTAATTCCATAATATATAACCAAAATATTTCTAAAAGGTGCAAGTGTAAAGAGTGAGAAAGAAAAACCCAAAATACACCAGCTGAATTTCTTTTACAAGAATGATTGGTAGAAATGTTCTACTGAAGCCACACTGGATAAAAAGGCACATGGCAGCCTGTTTGGACGGTTCAAGACACCTTCTCACTAGTTGAAGACCCAGGTATGCTCTCCAAGACCTACACAGCCCGTTAGAATGTAGCTGAATCAAAGCAAATTTGGAAAATGTCCTACAGTCACGGTTATTTTCCATGTCTGAGAGACACCCTACAGGACCACTCCTGTGTGATTAATATCACACGAATATATATATATATATATATATATATATATATATATATATATATATTTATATATACATATATATATATATATATATATATATATATATATATATATATTATATATATATATATATATATAGTCAACATTCACCTATGTGCTACAAGATGATGCTGACACAGCACTACCCCTATAATGACATTGGAGCCTTAATATGAAACTAACATGGTAGTGCTGCCACAACTGTGCTCCACCACCCAGGTCCTATTAATTCATACGTTTTATGCATCCTCAAAACGTTCAGAAACCTGTGTAATAGGGAGCCGACTGTGTTACCTCCAGAAGATCTTTCTAAGAGAGGCCATGCAAGACCTGGCTGAATTTTCACATCTAAGAAATGTTGTAATCTCATTGAAGATACCCTAAGAACGTGGAATTCTGAGACCCTTGACTTGCCCCAATATCAGTCCCTTTTGATATCCAACAAATATCTACTGTTAATACCATCTCAACAATGAAGCATGGTGGTGGCAGAACACTGCTCTGGGGTTCCTTTTTGACATTGAATTCATATCAGTGGGTAGAATTATCATAAACATTTGCCAAGGTTCTTAAAGATAAACTACTTCAGTTTATGAATACTTCCAAGGGGACAAGAGACATTGCAGTGTAGCACTCAAGACAAAGTTGGAGACACGGCAGCTCCAAGAATACCCCTGAGTAGTAAGAGTCCACTACAAGTGCAGTGTTAAACTCAATAGAACAACTGTCAAAAGACTTAAGAATGGAAGGTTACAGACCAACTCTATCAGAGTTTGGCGTAACCTGCCAGAAAGACCGGAATCAGTTGCCAAAATCCAGATGTTTTCAGAGACATTTCCAAGATTAGACACAACGGGATAACGATCTTTTAGAAAAGAAACTGTCTAGCAGCCTTTAAAAATGGACACTTGGTGTAAGCTAACTGGAAAAATTGTAACAGTATGAATTTTACATTAACGTGTTCAAAATGTGATAACGTCTGAACATCTCATCTCATATTAGGGTCTTTACATACCCTGCTTTGAAAAGGACATGATATGAAGAAAATGTGACAACATTTCCACTGGCCTTGAGATTTTATACGGCTTATTGAAACATGGCTTTATCTGTTCTTAGAGAAGAACGGACTGTATCTACCAGTCAGTCATTGGAAAACAACATAAGAATACGACATTCTTTTTCACATCTTTAGGACTTCATACAATAACTATAAAATGTGTCTGTCAATATTCTTGTTGGCTTTTGAAAGATGGATTCAAGCAAGAAATATCCACAAGATGAAACTCATATCACCGCACCCAGACTTAGTAATTTAACTAATCAAACTTGAGTCAACTTTAGAGATGAAAAGTTAGGAGAAATAACTTTGTGAGGCTACGCTGAGTCAATCAAACACACACACCCGAAACACATGCAGTCAAAGCAGGATTTCATTCTAAGAGAGCAGCATGTTAGAAGTGCTACACACACTTGTGTGTGTGTGTGTTTATGTGCATTTGTCCATGAAGGCATTCTAGGTATTTCTTATAAATACAAAAACAAAGACTATTTGGGTTGGGGGGTCTATGATGTCATAACCTGGCATGCAGGTTTTCAATGACGCCATCATCTGGCAGATCTTTGATTGGCAGGTCGCTCATGTGTTCTGTTCCCTGGTCTGTGGTCTCACAGCTGCTTTGGGGAGACTCGGGAGGCGGCTGGTACAGGACGCTGGCTACCAGGAAAAAGATGGTCCCCAAAAGCTGAAAAGATGACAGCTGTTAAATACAGATGTTCAGCAAAACAATGTCATTCACAAAATTAGAAAATATACTTGCAGCATTTGGCAGATTTATCTCCTGCCCCATCTGGGTATATTCTGGGTGCTATCTATAAGGCTACGTTCACACTGCAGGTCTTGATGCTCAATTCCGATGTTTTACTGAAATCCGTTTTTTTCTGCATGGTCGTTCAAACTACTAATTAAATGCGACCACCATCAGACTTCAGTCTGAACAGTTCATGACACCAAATCAACCCGCATGCGCAGGAGTAGAATATTGATGTCAGACAGCAGAGCACTGTTTGCGGAAATAATAATGAATATCACCGTCTCTGTGTTATTATTAGGTTGTTGAGCAATGGGAGATAACAATATTATGACCATATCATAACAAGACAAAGAAAGATAAGAAAAAAGAGAGCAAAACTCTTACAATGGCCTGTAGTGGAGCAGTGACTGCTACTTCTGCAAAGAAGTCTGTGTGGATGCGTAGTCAGAGCCAGGACAATGATGTAAAAGTAGGATGAAATGCGACATGACATAACTGTTCAGACTGCGGACGAAAACTACTGGACATGTATCAGATTTAGTACCAAATATGAAATTAGCACAATTCAGACTTTTAGGAGGTGACAAGATTGGAATTGGGCCGTTATGACTGCCATGAAAAGTAGGATACGGATGGCATATGGGCAAAAAAGTTGGATTTGGGCTGTGTTGGCCTGCAGTGTGAACATATCCTAAAAGTACCACTCGCATGACTATAATTTTTTATTAATTTCCTAGATGTTTGTCCAAATAATTTATATTTCACCATAATCAATACTAAATAGATTATTAAAAAAAAAAACATTTTCATTCATGTCAAAACTGAAATAAACTAAGCTGCTCATCTCTCTAAGTTAGAACACAACTTCACACAGATGCATTGCAGACAAACAGACAGCCACTCCCCTTCCTTGCAGATGTTCACCTGGACTATGATGGCTCGTTGTCCTTGGGGAACACCCCATACGGTAAGATATCGGGCCAAGACATTTTAATTGCAGATGTTCACCTGGACTATGATGGCTGATACTCAGAACTGTGAGCTGGTGCTAGAATTTTAAAACCACTGTACCATGGGAAGTACGATTTCAGATCCACGGTTGGAAACTATTGGTTCCGTGCCACTTTCTTTCCTTTTTAACATCTTCTAAGAGGAATGTTGCCTGACTAGGACCCATTTAAAAAAAAAGAATATTATGATGATAAATTAACTATCACAGTTGTTAGCATTACCTTGAAGATGATTCCAGCGGCAAGTGTGTACTGACTCATAGCTGAGTTGTGATAGATGTAGCAGGATCCTTGATCACCACACTGGTCTTGCCACAATATGCAGGAAATATCAATCACTGACCCAAATGCTATTGGTCCTGGTACACTGCCTGTATGGAAAACAGTGGTACAGAGCAGAAGAAAAGTTTCACGTTTTTTGGTTGTGATTCTGAGGTTTAAAGTAGACTTAAAAAAAAGAGTTGGGCCTACCAAGTGCGCGCACTACTATCCACTGGATGCCAAGTCCAAAGGATCTCTGACTGTCTGGTACACACCTGTACAAGACAGTGTTGGACAGATATGAAGCCTGAGTTCATTCAAAAGTTTAGCCTGTAGTTTTTTGAGTAAAAGTCTGCTTTTCGGAAATACAAATCCAAGACTTGTAGACTGTTGTCGTGATTTAACCCAAAACAATTCAGGTTTAAGTGTTCTTTAATGCTGATAGATGCATATTCCACACAGACCAAAAATGATGTTGGAAGGAATAGAAAAGAGGCACACGTGAATGGTTCTTAAAATTGAAATTTCTACGACCAATTTCAGCAGGGTGGTGACAATAGCATTTTTTTTTTTTAAAAGATGAATTACAACAGAGAGTTTCATTTATAAAATACAGAGAGATGTAAGGCTACCTTATTGACTTCTTGTTATTGGATCCAGTTGCTGTAAACGCTTTTGCCATATTGCTCACACCTCAACCTAAACGATCCTAATCACTTAAGTATTAGAACTTAGAATTACAAACTTTGGTCAACATTTTAACTATTTTCCTGTAACTGTACAGATGCCAACTACCTTCCCAAATATTAACTGCAGTTCACTTTAACTAGTTATGCACTCATTCTGACTGTTTACCTGAGAGTGGCAGTGACAGCTGGGATGCTAGAGAGGAAGGTGAAACAGATGATGACGAAGAACAAGGAGAGGAAGACTGGCATGTGGTGGCAGGAGCTGCTGCACTTCCCTGTCAGAGCAGAGCCCTCCTCACCCCAGGATACGTTCCCCACCACACAGCCACATCCAGAGTACACCTGGAACACGGGAACAGGTATGGTTGATTATAGTATTTGCTGCTGATCTCATGCTTTTGGTTTGACCTGTGAAAAAATCTTCATTTTAAAATAAGGATTGCTTATGTATTTTACAAATAAGCAGGTTATAAAAACTTCTTTATTCTTCCTGTTCCTTTTTCAAATTTTGATTATGTGTAATTTTGTCAGAGATATGTAACTGTGGAGTAAGATTTGAAAACTAAATGTGAGAAATAAGCAAATAAAATATAAATAGGGAATCATCCAGATGCTCGCACCTATAATTAGAAACACACCAGATCAACCTATAAAGTTAAAAATGAAAACATTAACTCAGATAAGCACATTTACCTAAAAAAATATGGAACATTTGAACTTCTGTAAATGTAGATTTAGTGTCAGAGCGTTGTGTTCTATTTCAAGAGCATATCTTGTACACAAGCGGACATGACTACTTTCTTATCTTGTAAAAATACAACACAACACCCCTTCACATGGCTCAACTCTGCCACACCTGAATGTTTTTTACATAATAGGGGAAGTTACAGCTTACCAAGCATGTTGGTAATTCTGAACTGCCTCAGACTGTAGTTATTGCTGGTGTATTTTTTCGAGTCTGACTGAGATAAAATGAGCACAGAGTGTGCCGTACCTGTTTGCCTGTGGAAGGTTCTGTGTGGTTGATGGAGGTGCAGCCGGCGTGGCAGGGGGAGTAATACATCACCCCGTCTGCCCCACACACTGGGTTGTACACTTCTCTGGCACAGTTACAAGCTGCATTACAACTCACTGTGAGGTTCAGTTCCGTGGAAGAGCTGCAGCCGCCAACAGGGGCGAAAAGGCAAAAAGTGACAGACAGGCAGAAACAGAAGGGAAAAGGGGACAAAGAAGGAATTTTGTCAGTTTAAATTTGGCTAGTACCGTCCTTATATGATTTATTTTAAGAGTCATTATGGCTAATGGAAGTGTTCTGGAGAATATCCAATAAGATGGACTGAACTTATATAGCGCCTTTCCAGCCATACAGACCACTCAAAGCACTTTACACTAGAGCCACATTCACCCAATCGCACTCACTAACTCTCACGCATTCATACACCGATACGCAGATCGGCAGGCAACTTGAAGTGCCTTGCCCAGCACATCAACATATAGCAGGAGGAAGCTGGAATCAAACCCACAACCTTCTGATTGCAAGATGACTACTCTTCCTACTGAGCCAGACTGAGCAATAATATTGACACCTATTGTTTGCGTAGTGTCTGAGATTTAATGTCAGACTCACAGCCAGTGAACCTTGCAGCTGCAGTTTGTGCAGCTTTTAAAATAACATAATTCCTGTTTCTCAAGTTTACAATCACAACAATCCCAAGACAGGTCTGAGAGTAGGAGTGAGCAGTGATGCCAACTTAGCAACTTGGTCATTTTGTTCAGTGAATATTCAGACCCCTCTAGTGACTCTTTTCCAGAAAAGCAAAAGGCAAACAAATCTTGTGACTTCTGTGGTGTTATTAGAGACTTTTGCAGACTCGAAAGTAAAAGCACATATTGTAGCAGAACCCCCACGTCAAGCCTAAAACATTCTTAGCCATTACAGTCCTCATACAGTAATCCCTCCCAGCTGCAGTAAGAGCATAAGATGTTCCTTCCTCCATGTTAGGACTGCAAATAACACACGGACAAAGCCACTACTGGGTCATAACTGTAAATGTAAAATTTTCATTTTCTAATATGTGACCACTTGTAGGACATAAGGTTAGAAACAACACCAACCCAAGAAACCTAAACCTAAAAAAAACTCTGTTGTTTTGCCATTTGGATCACTTTTGCCATTTCAAAGCCAAGAAATAAGAGGAGGGCTGGAAGTGTGACATTAAAGAAAACAAAATCAAGAATCAATAGAAGAATGCTGACTTGTAATTGTAAACATTTAAGGTGTTTTTTTTTAGTTAGACTTTTTGTCTCTCCCAAAATGTTATTCTTCTCTTCCATTTAATCCATTACAATAATATGCACGTGGCCAATTATGCAAAGAGATGTGATGATGTTATTTACAATTTATAGACAGAGAGCCACATAGAGAGCAGCTAAAACATTTGTTAGATACCAAAAAAATAATTTTTTTAAAGACTCTTCTCACCCAGCATACTAGCTGTATTAACTACAACAGGTCAATAAAGGTACGTCCCACTAAATAAAAAGATTTCCTCCAGTGGGGCCAAAAAAACTATAAATAATAAACTTATCATTTACCTAATGTAGATTCTTTCCTTTAATTTCCTCTTTAATAGTACAATGTTAACTGCTTGTTTTCAAGCACCGTTTCTGTAAAAAGCATCTGAAATCAGATTTTAAAGGTGTGGTTTTTTCTGCATTCCATTGAGAATCATTGTTCTACAGCTATTCCTCAGCTTTGCTTTAAAGACAGCATACTCTGACTCCCCCTTACTTATTGCAGTCATCTAATTCCCTTTGATGGAACCACAACAGAGGGCTTTTTGCTGGTTCACTGGCTCTGACCTTGCTTTCCTTTGAAGTTGTAAGGACTGTGGTTACTTCTTATCAGGTTGTTCTTTCGTATGGGGTGGGGGTGGGGGGTGAGGGGTGATTGGGTTTGTCTCAAATAGTGCCTGTGACACTGAATTTTCATGATAAATCCAATTAAATTTATGGAAAGGTAGCATTGATTCCATTATTTAAAAAGTAAATTTCTGTTGTTAAAATGAACAGTTGTTGAGATATATGGTTATAAATATCATTAAAAAGGCAATGACTACTCCTTTGTGATTTTGTTGCAATCTTTTATAACATGAAAGGTTAACACCATCACGTAAACTGACCCCTGCTGCAATGGCTAACAACACAGACAGTAGCGAAGAATGTGAGGTTTCTTTAGATATATTTCAGCCACTATTAGAGAGAGACAAAGCAGGGTCAGAAGAAAAAAGTCAGCTGTCATTAGATGCAGAGCAGAGGTTTTGGGCTCAGCTCCTCATATGTTTGTTCTAATGCTACATAAGCATAAACACAACAGTTCTTCTATATGTATGTTTGTGGTACCGTGCGCAGCCAGTTTTGGTGTGTGACCTCAAGCGTTTCTCGTCTTTTTTACTGCATTTCCACTGGTTATGTAGAGTACTGCTGCCTGAATACTGCACCAACATCAGCGTCACAAATAGACGCCTATAGCGCTTATTCAGGTTCACATACCGTTAGAGGAGGGTCCTTGGCGACACTCTGAATAGCAACTATAACTGAGACTTTAGAACCACAAAACGCTCTGTTCTACTGTCTTCCCCTTCTGTCTTCACCCTCTTTCATGTCAAATTACAGTTCGGTAAAGCTCACTATTGCTAAAAAAAGCCTAAAAATATTTTGAATTATGCAGTTCTGGAGTTTTTTTAATATATCATTCAAAGATTTTATATCTTTTTTACATGTCCTTAATGTGCAACATGTCCTTAATGATTTTACATGTCCTTAATGTGCAACTTTTGAACAGCCTCTCAGCTTAATCAAATGTTCTTCAGAAAGTTACAATATCATCACTTCTCCAAGAACTGTTCCTTTTCTGATAAACCAAACTGTTAACTGCTGCCACTCTATCTAAAGTACAGCCACACCACTGATCAACTGATAGAATGAGAGAGTTAGAATCCTTGACATCAACTAACTTTCTGTCAAATAATGCAGAAAAACAACTGCTGACTGATTATTAAGCCATCTTTTGACTTTAATTTGAGAGGAACAGGGTCCATATTAGATTGGACCTTAAAGAATATGCAATTGTGGTCACTGACATGAATCTTTGAACATCAAAATGGTTAAAACAAGATCCAGTGTGATCTATTTTATGACTGGCTCCATAAAAATGTTGTTGGAACTATTTGATAGATACAAAATCTGCAGTTGCATTACAGGCGGGGTCGTCAATCTTAAGGTTAAAATCTGCAAAAATTAAAACCTTTTCCCATTTAATACTTGTAGCTAAAGCTAAATTCAGACGGAAAAGGGCCGACTGAACCAGGGGGCTGATAAATTACAACTCAGTAACAACACAGCTTTTTACAAACCTACTTTGAAGAGCTGATATTCAAAAGTAGAAAATGAACCGTTATCTAGCATATTACATCAGCAAGACCAGCACAATCTTACTGGCACAAATTGGCACAAAGCAAGTTATTCAGAGGACATATTCGATTGAAATGCATAAAATTACTAACCAGTTGCCATGGTTGAGAAAGAAATAAAATTCTCCAAATTCTCCCTGATACTAAGTTTATTCAAGGTAAAAGATTTAAATCTCTGGATGTTGCGTGGCGGTTGGGGACAGTGCCTCTGGACTGGCAGACTGGGGTGGTGGTCCCCTTTCATAAGAAGGGTAACCGGAGGGTGTGTTCCGACTACAGGGGGATCACACTCCTCAGCCTCCCTGGTAAGGCCTATGCCAGGGTATTGGAGAGGAGAGTCCGGCCGACAGTCGAACCTCAGCTTCAGGAGGAGCAGTGTGGTTTTCATCCTGGCCATGGAACACTGGACCAGCTCTATACCCTCTACAGGGTACTTGAGGGTTCATGGGAGTTTGCCCAACCGGTCCACATTTGTTTTGTGGACCTGGAGAAAGCATTCGACTGTGTCCCTCCTGATGCCTTGTGGGGGGTGCTCCAGGAGTATGGAATCGGGGGCCCTTTACTAGGGGCCATCCGGTCTCTGTACAAGCGGAGCACGAGTTTGGTGTGCATTGCCGGAACTAAGTCGGACCTGGTCCCGGTGCATGTTGGATTCCGGCAGGGCTGCCCTTTCTCACCGGTCCTGTTCATAACTTTTATGGACAGGATTTCTAGGCGCAGCCAAGGGCCGGAGGGCGTCTGGTTTGGGGACCAGTGGATTTCATCTCTTCTTTTTGCAGATCCGTGGTCCTGCTGGCCCCCTCTAGCCAAGACCTAGAACATGCGCTGGGGCAGTTCGCAGCCTAGTGTGAAGCGGCTGGGATGAAAATCAGCTCCTCCAAGTCAGAGGCCATGGTACTCGACCGGAAAAGGGTGGCTTGTCCTCTTCAGGTTGGAGGGGAGTTCCTGCCTCAAGTGGAAGAGTTCAAGTATCTCGGGGTCTTGTTCACGAGTGAGGGAAGAATGGAGCGGGAGATCGACAGACGGATCGGTGCGGCTGCCGCAGTAATGGGGGCACTGTGCCAGTCCGTTGTGTTGAAGAGAGAGCTGAGCCAAAAAGCGAAGCTCTCGATTTACCGGTCGGTCTACGTTCCTACCCTCACCTATGGCCATGAACTTTGGGTCATGACCGAAAGAACGAGATCCTGGATACAAGCGGCTGAAATGAGCTTCCTCCGTAGGGTGGCCTGGCACTCCCTTAGAGATAGGGTGAGGAGCTCGGCCATCCTGGAGGGGCTCGGAGTAGAGCCGCTGTTCCTCCACATCGAGAGGAGCCTGTTGAGGAGGCTCGGGCATCTATACCGTATGACTCCTGGACGCCTTCCTCGGGAGTTGTTTCATGCACGTCCTACCGGGTTGAGGCCCAGGACACGGCCCAGGACACGCTGGAGGGACTATGTCTCTCGCTGGCCTGGGAACACCTTGGGCTCCTCCCGGAGGAGCTGGAGGAGGTGTCTGGGGAGAGGGACGTCTGGGTGTCTCTGCTGAGTCTGCTGGCCCTGCGACCCGGTCCCGGATAAGCGGAAGACGACGAGTACAAGTACGAGATTTGAAGAGAAAGAATCGGCCTTTACTTTTGAATTATTAGCCTGCTTCTCTGCCTGTTTACCGGCGAGCATGGAGAATTAATTTGAAACATTCAGACAAGTCGGAGAAGAAGAAGGTAGGATCACCAACAGGTGACGGTCTGTCCAAGAAGGAGAGGTGGCTTTACAGAGGGTTCCAACAGACATGTGTCTTGCATTTGATGTTTCTGGGTGAATAAGTGCTTCTTCAAATGGTTTAAAGAGAAGTGGGACAGTTGGGGATAGGAGTATTTAACATTATCTAGGCTACAGAAGGCTGATAGGAGACCTGTAGCGGTCAGATCATTAAAAAATAAAAACAAAAAAAAACATTAAAAGAATCCAAAGTCCTAAAAAAGGTCAGTGAAATTCTACTATCTGTAACGTAAATGATAATGTTTTAAGCAATAAAGCATATAATTAAACCATAAAATTACATAGAGAGAGCAGAGAAGAAACATAATTTCTTCTCTGTTATCTTGGTAGATAACAAAAAGAGATCAGCTGTTT
The DNA here is from genome assembly GCA_036173005.1 of Crenichthys baileyi. Classification (NCBI taxonomy): domain Eukaryota; kingdom Metazoa; phylum Chordata; class Actinopteri; order Cyprinodontiformes; family Goodeidae; genus Crenichthys; species Crenichthys baileyi. The sequence goes on along the minus strand of JAHHUM010000003.1, from coordinate 1,063,305 downwards.
TCATAGCTAAGATAAATCCACAAAACAGTGACTAAGGTGAAAGTCAGCGTGTTTATGATGAATATTTAATCTAACTGTCTAAATGTTTATTTAGATCTAACTGATATCAAATCACACAGGATGGATTTTAATGGCCAGTCAATAAGCTGGTTTGCTCACTGTATCTCCAAATAAGCCAGAGTACACTGTAATACCAAGTCTGAAGATAGTCTCTGTTTGTGTATGGATGGGAGGTGCAAACACAACAGAAAATCTCTGTTGTGCCAACCAGATGGAGTTGGATAGAGCTTTAGAGCTCTTTCAGACCAGAGATGTTTGGTTTTCTTTAAATAAACCAGAGTTTGTTTCTCAGGACAAGTTCAATTGGGTAAGTTTGGAAGCTCATCCAAACTCTGACCAAACAACCGTACTCGGAAAACTTAGGCTCCGTGTAATAGTGTCACAAAACAGTGGCTGTTGTAACTGGACATTGTCCAGTTTGTGAAATCTAACCAAAAAAAATGAAGGTGTAGCATTTTTCAGCATCCACCACTGAAAAAGTCAAATTGCTTCCCATGGACTATCCTAGTGTGAAAACACCCTTAGTGTCTGGTTTTAGAATTCTTGTCAATCTGTTTTGGTTCTTGTTTAGCCTGTTTGAATTCAGTTTTTATTTTGGAGAATACAGTACCTTCATGTCTGTCCTTTTCAACCACTCGTGGCAACAATATTTAATAAACGTTTGTGCTGGCTTGTGCAGAAAAAATATTCATTTGTGCCACTTCATTTTAAAGATTTTAATAAAGGTCAACCAGGCCCCACACTTTCTTCAAATCAAACAAAACTGGTGTCAAACAATTGTGCTACACCTGTGCTGCTAAAGGGTTTTTTATTCTGTTTGAAGACTCTATTTGATAAACCATAGTTTTGCTTACAAGTGTTTGGACTTTTCCAGGACTAAGAAATGATTCAGGAGAGTGGATTCAGATTTTGCTATTGGAGCTAAAAAGACTACTTCATTGTTCTAATTAACAGTAAGACTGAAAAGTCCATAGAATATTCAACAACTGTAAAAGGTCTCTCTGTTTGACGGACACTACATTCAAGTAATTAGTTTTGATAAATAGTCATTTCACCAAGTTTTTTGCAGAGATCTCCCCATATGTCATTACTCGGGGTTGCAATGTTGCCATTTTGTATGACTGCTATGTTTGAAGCACAGAGGACATCAAATATGGATTCACCACTTTTGTTCACCACTGATTTCACTGGCATGTGTTTAGCAAAATAAAATGAAAAAATTAGGTTAGCTATTTTCTTTTAAATGTTTTTGTCATGATATAAATCAGTTCTAACTATAATTTAATATCCTTAAGTGAACATAAACATACTTACTTTGATACACTGGTTTGAAGTGGTTTAAAGTCTTGACTGCTTGTGAAATCTAGCTTGAAAATACAGATTATATAGCTAGCAAGTTTTCAACTACTTTTGTTTTTCAACTCTTGTTATTTTTCAACTAAATGTGTTTGTTAGCACCCCCTTATTTCGGCCCAATCTGACTGGAACTATTCAAAGTATTTTATCAAAGTAACAAATCAAAGTCACACTGCTTTTCATCTACAGGTGTTAAGAGAGTAATGCCTACCTGTTTCTGAGTCGTGATTTGCTGGGTTTGTCATATAGGTGTTTGTACTGGTCCAGTTGGTGCTTCCCCATCAGCCCAGACTGATAAGGGGCCGTCACACCAGCCATGGGCACATTGGGACAGTGGACGAGGAAGATGAAGATGGCGAGGAGACTGACCAACGCACACATCATGCAAAAGCGTATGATGCCTCGACAGCGCAAGTTCAACCTCTTCACGATGTAGCCTCCCAATAAAGTACCACCACCTCCTGCTGGTACCACCATAAATCCTTAAGAGGCAAGGAGAAGAAGCATTAAGAGAAATTATAAAATATGGCTTTTATGTTTTCATTAAGACCTTGTTTGGTAGGTTAGTAGCAAATGCTTATAAACCTCAACCAGCAAAGGTGAGAGCCATGAGTCTAAAGAGGATTAGGCCACAGTTGTTTTGTTTTTTCAGAAGCTAAAATGTGTGGGTCACCTTAGATGTGTGGAGGGGTACCTGCTCCTTTACTAATGATCCCCAAAGTGTCCCTTTCAAAAAGCTTTTTTAATTGTTTGTTTATTATTATTATTTATTGTATTTCCAAGGCGTACTCTGTCCAAAGTTTATTAACAGTTTTGCTGTATATAAAACATGAAATAAAGCTATATCCATGTGGATGCTGTCAGTGAGACTGTGACTTCAGACCATTTCTCTGAAACCAGGATGTTTAGAGCGGGTTGGTTACTTTCAAGCTTGTTTTCATTTTAATATCAAGTTTAAGCTCTAACATGCATGCTGTCAACAAAAGAACCCGCTTTACATTTGGTCAGCCTGAGCTCCTCAGAATGTTCTAAGACTAAACAAGACTTTAAACAGCTGCCCTTTGTAGCAGACCACATTAAAAACTGAACAGCGCTTCCTGCACATTTACCTGCACTTACAGTGCAGCTTCTGGTCTCCCTAGTCTAGTCTCCCTGTCAGGTTCACATCTTGTCTTTTTATTTAATATGTAGAAACATACAGGTTTTGTAATGTTACCGTTGGTCTGTATTTTCTCCAAAAATAGTAACTGTTTTCACTCTGGCATGGTGTAGAATGCTTTGTATCAGGGGTATATATTATTTTGAGACCCACTGTATGAATACTTTGATGCTGATTCAGCATATAATGAATTAGCATTTTATTTATGAACTTTACCTTCTGTATTATAAAATGGGCCACAATGCAAACACACATAACTTGTAATTGTTTGTACATGCTTTGTACAGCTTTGGTAAACTGATACATGGCTAAGAATACTTTGAACTGCAGCTTAAAATGCCCTCAGAGACAAAATTTAACAAAAGTATAAAACAGTCCTGACCCACTGCATGACAAATATTTCAGTTTTAGGCTACAGGCATTTTTAAAATATTGAATATTGTTGAAAACATATTTGATGGGTATTACAGTAACTATAGTTAGCTTGTGCCCCAGTTACAAGTGGAGTGGGTAGAAAATAATAGGTAAGATGAGAAGATGAGAAACTTCCAAATAGAAGAAGACATTGAAGCAGAGCCTCCTGATGGTGTACAGTTAAACCAGGACTGGGAACAGAGACAAAGGATGGAGCAAAAGAAAGAAACAAAACTGGAAGAAAACATTGAACACCAATGCACAATGCACAGGAACACAATAGGAAATGTGATTCCTATTTTTCATTGGCTAAGAGATAGTTGCTTGATGTAGTTAGCTTTAAACCGTGTTTTTACAGGTCAATGTAATACAGTTCAACACTCATGAAAGGGCCATTTATCCTGTAAGATTCAGCTTAAAAACAAGCAAATCTGATAGAGGATAAAAGGGGAAAGATGCAATATCCTGATTGCATAAGTGTTCACACCTTGAAATATTTTATAGAAATACCTTTTGTTTCAGTTCCATCTTTCAGTTCTGGAAAAGTTCAGTTCAGGAAACTAACCTTTCTTACAGATACCTGAAGGTTTTGGGTCAGAACTGACTAATATATAGAACTGTTCATAATTTTATCAAACTTTTCAACAATATGGTCTCCATCTGAAGAAAAGAAGCAACAGAACATGATGGTGTGGATGTGATATTTTTTTGGTAATACTCAGTGTTGTTTTTGGCCAAACACTTTTTGGAATTGTGGCCAAAGGTTCAGGGTTTGTTGAATTGGACCATAATGCATTCTCCGAAAATTTTGTAGGAGATTTTAATCAGTCCAGGATTTTCTTTCCCAAACAAAGAATAATTTATTTCAACCCTACATCTTCTATCCAGACAAAGAAATAAACAGAAGACTGTTGTGTCATGTAAATCACAACCAGTACTAACCAGATTTATCAATAATGCTTTGGATTTTATTGTTTCCTTCGCCTGATTAATACCTTTATAAAACCATATTATTGTACTAGGAGAGCTGGACTTTATTTACATCTAATCTAATTATCTGCAACTGATGGCAAATGTGTACTAAATATTTTGAATTCAGGGTTTCCTAGGATTTTGGTCTTGGGTGGAGGGGAGGTGTACCGACAAACACTTAAAGAAGTCATAGTTTTCATGTTTCTATCAATAACAGCTATCAATCAATATAAGATAAAAATCATTAGAAACACAATATAAGTTAACAGTTATGGAACAAAACCTCCTTTATCTATCTATCTATCTATCTATCTATCTATCTATCTATCTATCTATCTATCTATCTATCTATCTATCTATCTATCTATCTATCTATCTATCTATCTATCTATCTATCTATCTATCTATCTATCTATCTATCTATCTATCTATCTATCTATCTATCTATCTATATTTAGTTTTATCTTGCCATATTCATCTGTTTCTCTCCATCTCACCTCATCTATTTGTTTATCTCCACCTGTGTAGCTTTATTTATCTGTCTTCATCCATCTGTATAGTTTCCCAGCACTATATTGGTGCTGGGCAACTACTGAAATTCCTAATTAGGATTAATTTCACCGTTAGGTGCAAAATTAATTAATGTATGTCGACTTACTTAGTAGTAACATTTGGTTTGCAAATGGATACCCTGATGGCGGAGGGGAGCATCCCTTGGATAATGGTAGGGGAAACTCAATTGCAATAGCAGTCGTTATCACAATATCAGTGTGTACAATATTGCAATTGTAAAGGATTGCTTGGATGCAATTTCTGGTAAGGTAAAGCTAACTAAGAGCGCTAGGGATGTTGTGTAATGACATTAAGAAAAAGGTGCGAGGAAAGTGTTTAATTGTACCTGATGTCATCATTCCAATTTTTTAAAAATAATGTTGCAATTACATATTTTCCTGATATTGATGTATCAAAGAATAACATTAATAATACCAGATATATGTCACTGAATGTGAAATATTTTAAAAAATAATTTATCATGGCCTTTTTTTTTATATGACAAAAACCCAGCATGTAACAGGGAATTTTTTTTTTTATTGTATATTACATCAACATGTTGTCTCTTAAAATGTTGCTATGTTCCTATGTAAACTTTGAGCATTGGATTCTTTAAAGGTCTCTGCCTGTCCATGTGGAAAACTGTGCCATAAATCATAGTTCATGTCTGTAAGCCTTGTTTTGTGACATACCAAACATGGTGGCAGCTTCAGACGCACTGAGACTAAACTGGGACTCCAAGAACTTTGGCCCGAAGGTGGACATGCCTGCAATGAGCGTGGCCTCAGTGGCTCCCGCCAAACACAAGAAGAGGAAAGTCGGGTTCTTTAGGAGAAGCAGCACAGATCTGAAACAAGACGGAGAAGGGTCTGTCAGTGTGGAGTGTGTGCTGACCTTGAGCAAATAAACCCAGGCTTCTTTTTTAATTAAAGTAGCCTGCAGTAATCTCACCGGAGTGGAGACGTTCTTAAAATGGTACATATAATCTCTACACTAGACCTAAAGATAAACAACCACGTTACGTCATGTTTTGGGTAATCCTGAGCAAATCCCGAAACAGACTCAGTAAGGAATGACCTCACTCTGCGGGCTTATAGTAAGCACAGTTGTAACCCTAAAGGGTTAGAAGAGTCACTTAGGTGCAACACTTTGCTCTCATGTCTGGGATACAGAGGTTTAAGCCAGTCGGAATATTTTCAACAGTATGTGGGCAGTCTAGGGTTTTATGCATCAGGCTAGAACAAAGAAATGTGGTCTTTACAAGGTAATGAAAGTATTTCAACCCTCAAGTGTACAACAAAACACGACAGATCCAAAACTCTCATTATTTTTAAACATAAACATATCTCTGTCTTAAACTACAGGCTCCAGTTAACATGTTAGATGTTAAAGTTCATGACATTTAGAAAAAGACTGAACAAAAACAGCACGTTTGTCTCTCTAAAGTAAAAAAGGCAGCAGGATATAGGTTTGTAAAGTTTCATGTGAGTAAAGTGCAAGACTTCTGGAACAATGTCTTTTGATCAGATAAGACCGTAGTAGGTTTCACCAAATACACAGCACCATGTTTGGAGGAAACCAAACAGCATATTAACACAAACACTTTATGCAAACCATCAAGCAGGTGGTGGAGGTATCAGGGTTTGGTGTTTTTTTGTACTCACACACCCTGGGCTCCTTTCAGTGAGTTGATCATGAATTCTTCTGCATGCCAACATATTCTACGGTCAAATGTATGTCTATATGTCACATAACAATGACAATGATCCCAAACACCAAAAGCTTGTTGAGCAAATTATGCTCTTTTTTAAGTCAGCATCTCTTTGGGACAATAGTTTTAACACATGTAACACATTAATTAAAATTCAAATTGTTGACTACCACTGGCATAACAGAAAGTGAGATAACATCAATGAATAGCGGTCATTGTTTATCTTGTGTCCCTTAATTGTGTCATATGGATGACTTACCCGAAACCAATAAATTTTCAATTAATGTATGTTTTAATGAAAAACAATCGTGGACTCTATGTGCAAAAAGTTTTAAGGCTATGGCAGGTAAAAAAGCTTGGTGAGTTCCCACAGGCATTTCGAAGATGATTCCAAAAAAAATCAGCTGATCCAAGTCAGAGCCCTGTGTTAATCAGAGCCCTACCTTGGCATGTCTTTAACTGATTTTCCAAACTGAGGGTCTGAGGCTGTAGTGTGGCTTCCATCCTTCAGCTGGTGGGCCTCAGAGACTCGCCTGGCCACATGCTCCTGTGAGCCTGTATGAAACCAGAACAAGGCATTTTAGGTTTTGAATGACATTTCTTCCTAAAACAGTGCCCTAATACTGTGTGAAACATTCATTAAAATCTAAATTCCTTCTAAGATTCTTATTCTACAGTATGCCTGGTGGAGCATTGGTTGTGGGTGTTACCTGGCAGCTTTTGTGGGTAGCCCAGGATGGGGAAAGCTACCAGTAAAGCTGCTGCTCCTCCTGCTAGGAAGCCAATCCACCAAGCCCCAACCCAGTGAGGGTGTTCTGGAGTCATCTCTGTTCTGTAACACACACAAATAAAATGTTACTGGAACCAGTTGATCTTTGACCATGCTAACTGCTACATGCTCATGTAATTTACTTCCCTCAATATAATGCAACAATGACAAAAATTTAAATGATACTGTTAGCATTATCAAAATCCTAAATTTAAAGTACGGTGTTTAGCTTGATCTCTGATTTATCCAGTTCTCTGACTAACATCAAGTTAACTTGTATAAATATTATGTTACACAATACTATTATATTACATATCAAACTTAGTTCAATAACTAAAGCAGCATTCCAATCTTTGATCAGGTTTGTTTATTTCAGGTGAACATATTTGATAAGTTTTAAAGTATACATTTTAAATACATTTTTTTTGTGTTTTACAATGATTGAATTCATAGAACAGAATTCACTTCAATAAAACAGTGGCGAATAAGAGGCAGACTGGGCTCACCATTGAGCGTTATAATCCCTTGGTAGAGTGCTTATCTATAAGATCTCCAAGCTATTGCTCACGGGCAACATTTGTCATAACTTCTTTCTCCTCACTGGAGAAACTGCTTTAAACATATTTGTCTTAAAAACTAAATTGAACTTGAAGACTTTGCTGTCACTAGTTTCACTTTGGGCAGTCATTGTTTAATGCAAGACAAATGTGATGTTCCAAACATCAGGTTCTCACTCTTTAGCTGATTTTTTTGGTGGCTTTCTTCTGTTTACACCTTATTTCCTATTTCGGCTTTTAACATTTTAATGGATATTTTTTTAATGGATAACTATTGTTAGCTACATGCCTAAATGCAACTGAGAAGTAAAACATGAAAAATATACCCTTTATAATAGTTACTAATATACTGCTATTTCTTTTTCAATCTTTCTCAAGTCCCCATTACATTTGGGTATTGTAATAGGGTACATTCAGTTGAAGACAACATCCTATGCTAGTCAGTAAAATTCCAGGAAGAGTACACTGTATTTTTTTTCTCCTCATGTCAATCCTGTTATATTGTTAGTCATTCAAAGTAGACTCACATCAGGTGAGTCTCTGTGTAGATGTTGAGGAAGTAACCTCCCAGCAGGTAGCCTGCAGCAGGGCCCACAACAGCTGCTGTGTAGAAGATCCCTGGTGAGAGGCAGACCAAAGACACAGTCAGGGTGTGTCAGTACAACTACTTCCTGTTTCCTACTCACCTCATGTCCTGTAGTTTAAAAAGCCCCCATTGTTCTGCTTATGAGCTCTGAAGCAAAATACTTTTTTATGAAAGAAAACAATTTTGAACCTTTTCAACCCAATAAGCTATTTAATGCAGTTCAGTGATCACCTTCTATAAGACTGCTCAATAACAATGAATAAATAAATAAACACATTTATAAATAAATAAATACAACAAAATAGGAAAACACTGAAACTGATAAAAGTAGTTTTAGTAACAAATGATTAAATAAATGGTAAATAAATACTTTTAAATCATTTTTTTAAAGGTCCAGGCTGGGCTTGGCACATTCAAATACACTCAAGACAGGTTTTGAATATTTTAGGGCCTTTCCTGAGCTTTAGTGTTTGGGCAGCCCAAACAAGATACTGTTACAGAAACTCTGTTGATTGAACCCAGTTCAATAAGCTTGGGTTTAGAACCCATAAATAGGATTCACAGTCCAAAAAAAAGCATCTAAATTTTTTTGATTTTTAGTTGTGTGTATTTAACTGTTAGTAAGCCAAAACACTGTAATTAATACTTTGAAACTCAGTTTTCAAGGCTGTAACCAAATAGAAAAGGTCACTTCTCTAAGTGTAAATGCAAAGAGAATGAAAGTGCTTCCTTTTTCTAAAGTACAGCTTTCCTACAACATTGCAATGCGAGCAAAGTAAAGAATACATCTGCTGAGTAAACTTTACTCGTCTGCTATAAGGTTGTTAAATGCACAAAATGGCATATGTATGGGATAAGTCTTGACAGTAAATATTAATTGTTCAATGTTTGTTTATTATACTCTATTGTATTTCTGTTATTACAGACAGTTTGACTGCAAGAATAAATTGTTTTTAGGACTGATATATGAACCTGAATTATCGATTTACATAAATAAATCTGCATTACTGTTTTTTAAACAGTTTTAATAAATGTATACTGCATATTTGTTGAACACAGAAACAGAACAGGGCTGTACATAACACTTACCTATGTAAACAGGTCCATAGTTGGAGCTGACATTCTCATCCAGGTATGTGACCCCTAACGTGTACAGAGGCGTGGCCCCAATACCGTGCAGAAACTGGCCCAGCATGAACACAAAGCGATAACTTGAAAGTCCTCCTCTTTCCTTGTTCTGGCACAGGCTGGTACTGTTGGCAGAACACATTCCTATTTGCTCCTGCAAACTGACCAAGTAGGGAGGAGCGGTGAAATGAGGCAAGGCAAACACAACAGAACCCAGCGCCATGATGAATACCCCCCATCCCAGCCAGCGGGGCTTGTGCCCAGTACCACCAAAGTAGCTCACGAAGGCCAGACAGATGCAGGCAGCAATGTCGTAGGAGCTGGCAATCAGACCGGCCTGGTAGCTGGGTAGGTCAAAGCGCCGCTCGATGGAGGTGACCACAGTGTTAATAAAGCCATTGACTATCATTCCCTGGAGAAAAGAGGCCACACAAAGGAAAAACAGCACCCAGCGAGGGGTGTTGAACACTTGGATGACTTTAGGCTTTAGAGCACCCCAACCGCATAGTTGATCAGAGTTACTGGACATTGGTGTTAACTCCAAAGGAACCTCTGTATCAGGCTGATTGCCCTCTCCATATAACTGCCCTGGCAGCATTGATGCCCTTGTAAAAATAAGTGCCCCGTTGAGGCCATCAGGGCCTGGTCCGCCCGGGCTTCTAGGACCAGACCCTATAGGGCTTCCTGTCTGGGAATCCACAGGACTAGGGGTGTCCAAAGAAGGACCCCCATTGATGGGACAGTCCTGCAGGTCCAAGAGCTCCTGCCTGGAGCTGAAAGAGGTGTCGGCATTTAGTAAGACTGGCATCAGCCCTTTGAGGGGTACTGTGTCCTGTGAAGGTCGATGAGCGGAAAGAGATAGTTTTTATGTTTAGGAGCCCTGAGACAAAAGCATTGTAAATCTGACTGGGCAGAAATTTGGTTAATCCTCAGTTGGGTTCATCTCTCTAATTTATCTTCTCCAGGTATTTATCTCCTCTGCTGCACAACTCATTCATCCACAGAAATAAATGCCGGTGCTTTAGAGGGCTGTATTGCAAAGACTCTTCAAGGGTTTATCCATGTTGGGTGGGATGAGATGGAAATAAAGCCAGGTCAATGGGCAGAAAAATTGCATCCTGTTAAGAGAAAAGAGGAAAAATTAAGCCAAAACTAACAAGTTAACTAACAAACCAATGAGGTTACTAATATGTTTAAACTGAGAAATGTAACTTCTTCTAGAATTCAAGAACTAGGAAAGAATATTTAACTCAAATTTGTACACCACCAAGGATAAACAGGTGGAAATTCTATTCCACACAATTCAGTTTATTTATATAGCGGCAGTTCACAGCACATGTTGTCTCAAGGGACTTTACGAAGTCAATTCAGTCAATCAGATTTGTTAGGCACATACATCTCAACTGATCCTAATTATCAAAAAAATGCAGTTAAATTCAGTTTATTATTCAAATTGGTTAAAAAGTATTTCTATCTAAGTAAACCCAGCAGATTGCATCGAGTCAGTGACTTGCACTCACTCCTCCTAGATGAGCATGTAGCGACAGTGGGCAGTTGCTTGCATTGACTCTGCAGCAATCCCTAATACTGAGCATGCATGTACAGCAAGTAATCCACCTTGATCAAGTGTTCCAGAATCTATAAAATAAAGGTAAAATTAAAAACTTTAGCCTATTGCTAAACCAAATGGCAATACTTTCAAATCAACAGGACAAACAATAAAAAACTCGTTTTGCTAAAACATAATGGTCAGTGACCTGAAAATCCAGAACATTTAACTGGTAGATGATAATGAGTTGTTACAAGGCCAAAACAAAAAAAGGAAACAGAAATAAAAAAAACTTTCCTAATTAACCAATTTTTTTTTTTTAAACTGTGTGGCTAAAATGATTAAATGCATTATAATTCAAAGATAAATGTAGAAATATTTCTGTGTTACTACACCTGATACCAACCTGCACAATAAAGGTTTTAGGTAGAAAACAACATGTTTCACACATGCTTCCAAGGGTTATTTTTATACTAGAAAAATACCAAATCCTTGATCATAAAAGGAGTTGCTTTGACTTTTATCACTAACATTCTACTACTATGCAAATGGAATAATTCAATATGATGGACACAGCTAAAATAGTCCAACTTTACCACAAACACAAAGCTTTAAAATTTAAAGTACGAATAAAATCTGAATAAATAATTTTGTCTCTTACCTTTAATCCTTTAATTTTTTCTGAGACAAACAGATCTGGTGCTGTTCAATAAATAGAAAAATCTAGGTGGAGAGACAAGGAGAAAGGGAAAGTTGAAAAAGGCCTCCATGTCTGGTGCTAAGCCTCTCTCAAAGCCTCTTATAAGTCTAACGCTGAGGTAGCGCATCAGCAAACTGGCCTCAATGTCCCTCCCACTGAGCAGTCACACAGGGTGGGAGGAGTTCTCCTGGGTCTATATAATCTACTGGAGAAAACAAAAATGGCTCACCTGTGCTGGACAGTTAGTCTTGGTTCTGTAAGCCTGAAAACTACAGCTATACGACACTAACTAATGTACTGAAGTGGACAAAAACAAGCAGGCGTACTAAATGAACTTCATGTCATGTTGTTGGACCCAACGGGAGTATTGTTCCCCTTCACTCGCAAAATGAGGAAATTAATGAGCCATGCGAAGTAGATGCTAATGGCTCTAAACCCTATGAGATGGGATGAATAAAGGCATTCACATAAACCTGTGTCTTGTTAAGATGAACATAGTAGGTCATGACATGAGTAAAATGATGCTCATAAATTTCTGATGCTACGCTTTGTGCAAATTTACAAAACAATAGTTAGGAATTAGGTGCATAAAAACTATTTTGGAGCATTGCTGTATAGTCAACTAAAATGTATGAATAATTCAAACATTTTACTGTATTTTAGGGAAAGACTACATGAAAGGTTCAACAGGGTTTGATCCCTGCTGGGGCTTTTCTGTGGGTAGTGTGCACTTTCTTCCCATGCTTGCAAGGGTTTTCTCCAGGTGCTCTGTTTTTTACAGTGCAAAAGCATTCATGTTAGTTTTATTTTTAGATTCTTGGGTCAACCTTAGGTTTAAATATGTGCATCAATCTTTCCTTGCATCTGTGTGAGCCTTATTGGCAGGTATTGGTAGCCTATTTATGGTGTACCCCACCTCCTTCCCATTGATCAACAGAGATCTAGGTATGCCAACAGGTGTAAAAAGTACATGAACGGACTATGGCCAGGGCAAATGCAGCTGATTGGGAGATGTGCCACTGACTGAGCTCTGCATTAACTGTACCTAAATTTTTTTATAGGAATTTAGATTAATAGGTTAATAGATAAATTACTGCTGCAACAACACAAAACAATGTAGGAGAGTTTTTTTTCTGATTGAAAGTTGGCTCCACAGCAGTGTCTCTGAATCAGTTATTCATCTAAACAGGCTAATTGGCTAAGTGGCTTTTATTTTTTGTAAACAGTGTAAACAGGCTCCACTCTGAAACCTGCTGCACACCGATTCCAGCTTCCTCCTTCCACATGTTGATGTTCCCCGATCTGCTTATTGGTGAATGAATGTGTGTGCGTTTCTGAGTGCGATTGGGTAAATGTTGCTCTTGTGTAAAGCGCTTTGAGTCGATATGACTGGAAAGGTGCTATATAAGCTCAGTCCATTTACCATTACCATTTAGTTCTGCCAAGCCTGCTGAAGGGCCAGCAACACCTACTGGGATAAGAGAAACACTGGATCCACATTGACATACATAAAACCAAAGGAGAAGGTTTCTATATAGGAGACTAAGCAAAGAGTATATAGGATGTGATTTCTCTATAGTTAACCATCTAATAAGATTTTTTTTAATGCACAAAATCACAACATATGCAATATAAAATATTTCTATTAAATTCCCTTTATTGTGTGGGATTGTTGTACCACAATTGGAAAGTATGCCAATGGTGGTCAGAGGTGGTGCCGTTTGTATGGCAGCCCTACTCCTGTCACTGTGCCCTAGGACAGCTGCAGCTACAATGTAGCCTTCCATTGGCACTGCCCACCACTATGGGAGTGTGTGTATGAATGGGTGGATGGATGACTGATTGTGGTGTAAAACCCTGTGGTGTCCTTGGACTTGATAAAGCATTATATAAGTGCAGGCCATTTACCATTTTGCATGCCATCCTATAAATGATTGGCAGGGGGCTTCCACAACTACAGCAAAGCTGTTTACAAAACAACACCAGATGAATCAGACAAGTTGCCTATGCCTCCACTGTCTCTTCAGCTAATCCCCTGTAAACAGCAGGTTTAGAAAGTTTTGAATGGTCAGCAATGTCTGCAATCCAATTAGATTTATTATATTTCATTAACAGGTTGACAGATACAATTAAACCTTGTTTCCTGTTCTTGGTGGTATGACAGCATGTATGAGGAAGATCCCTCGAAGCTAATTCAGAAATGTATTAGGCTGAAGGTTGTGATTGGATGGGAGGGCATCAGGGAGTGAATTATTGTCAGCTGATGATGGCATGATTAAAAGTGGGAGTGTTCTGAAAGTGGAACCAGGTCATGGCCTCGACAATGCACAGCTATGAGGAGTACCTTCCTGTCACTGTTTGTTGTTCTGAAGCCAGCAATAGAAAAGTTCTCACAGGCTTTATTTGGGTCCAAATCTCCATCTTGCTGAGATCAGAGTAGAGTGTTCTAATATTAATAAGCATTGGGTTCTGTCCTTCCCACCAGCTCCTTTATCTTCTCACAGGAAAGTTATTTGCTTTGGAATTGGGAGTTTTTCCTCTGTGGTACACAAAGGCTTTTGAAGTATGACGAGATAAACCCTCCCATGTAATAATACATTAAGCTAAGACCAGGCTTTATCTGCCAGTCTAACGCAGAGATCATTTTATTTGAATCTGCAGTGAGATGTCACTAAACTGAATATATATTCCCCTGGAATATTAGTCTTGTAAAATAGGAGCGCAGGTTTGACTCTGAGAACAACTTGCCATGTTTGATTATTTAATTCCAGGAACCAGCTCTTTTATTCTAAAATTAGAACAGCATGCATTCTCAAATGAGTCAACATGTATTGTGTCTGTGTCCCTGTTGACCCTGCACTTGTTTTGAAGCAAATGTAATGTAAATTTGAGTTGAATAATCTAAACGCTGTAATACTACCTTCGTATTTTCTGTATGGGTACTGTATAAAAACAGTTTGGTTAAGTGCTGTTAATGATTTTGTGCACAAATATGTTTCATTAATAGGCAGAAATCCATATTTTTCTTGGATTATGCAGACAATTCTGTGCTATATTGAAATGAAAGCCTATACAATTAACAGCACCCCAGACATTTCTCTTGGGGGGTTCATGGGGCCTTAAAAAATCTTGGGGTGGCACATCAAAATCAAAACCAACAACTGACTTTGAAAAAAGCTGTGATGTTGTACTATTAATAGGAACGACCAAAGAAACTATCATAGACCATTTGTCTTTTGGAGATATAGTGTAATAGTAAAGAATGAAAAAGAGTCAGAAAATGTGGGTTAATTGCAGTTTTCAGATATAGTAGTAGAAGAGGGGTGCTTTTCCACAAATTCATCCTTTGTTTCACATTAAACCCACTCAGAGTTGTAATGGCCAAAAACTAAATCTGAGTCTAATCTGAACAAAGCATATGGTACCTTTTAAAGTCACGGTAGAGTCTAACACGCTCTGCATATGTAAATTTGTGATGATGTAAATATATAAATATATATAAGGTATAAATATAGTCTTTGAAGGCTATATCTTTCACACAAACAGCTGGTTATGCTTCAGAATGCAAATGATAAAGTTACTCAAATTCTGAAGCTGTATTTCTGATCCTTCCATCATCTTAAAATGTTTTAGCAATTAACATGACTTGTTAAAGTCTAGACCTTGTGATGTGCACTTATACAACCACAGATCTTGTAATGACAAGATATGTTTGACAGCTTTTTGAGTTAACTGTATGTTGCAACCAGAATCATCAGTGCATTTCGTTAGGATTTTATTTGACACACCAACACAGAGTGGGGCAAATTAGTGAAGTACAAGAAAGTTGATAATTTTCTACTAATAAAAATCGAAAAAGTTTGGCATGTGTTAGGATTCAGAACCCTAAGAGTTTTATATATATTTTTTTTTTTTATATATATATTATATATATAAATTTTAAATATTATTATATATATATAACCACCCTTTTATTGCAACATGCCTAAAGCAGTAAGGGTTTTCATCTGAATTTAGGGTTGGGGTTGCACTGGTTTTTATTTAGGGGTATCAGAGTACTGGAGGCTGAATACGAATACATGTCAAACATTTTAGATTTTTATTTGTGAATAATTGGAACACCCATGCATGATTTTTCTTGCACTTCACAGTTGTGTGCTAATTTGTGACACAGATGGTGTCAAAACAGTCTGTATGAAGTTTGCTCATTAAAGCTGAAAACTGCTCAGGAACTTCAGCCTTTTCTGCATTTGCGTGAGCTAATTTGTGTTGGTCTATGACCTAAAATACTGATAAAATACATTGATGTTTGTAGTTGTAACATAAAATTTAAAGTTCTCCTTTTCTCTTTGCTTCCAGTACTCCCAGTATAAAGTAGTTGCAGCAGTCAGAAGTCTTTGTAGTGACAGTGGGATTTCAGTAGGCACTGACCCAATAATGATCTTCCGCTTGGCTGCAGCTTGGAGAGTAAATGCCAACCATTCCCGCAGGCATCAGACAGCCCTGTTTGTTTAGCACTTGTCTCTAAATGAAACGTTCCAACTGTTCCCTCTGACATTCGTTACCTTCCTCTTTCTGTGTTCGTATTTATCATTCTGCAAAGGCTACAAACAGCAAAAACAAAACAAGAAAGGAACAACCAGAACTTTGTAGGAATCAAAGGTCCATATTCACAAAGAATCCTAAGGCTAAAAGTAGCTCCTAGTGACATCATTCAAAGAAAAATCCTTTAAATTCAAATTCAAGATTTTCCTAAGAATTATCCCTCGGTAAGACAAAAGTTATTAACGAAAAATCTTATGCCTTAAGAGAGCGTAAGTAGTGAGGAGGACTTTTAGTGAGATTAAGAGAGCAGCCAAGATGGCGGTGAGATCAAGAGAAAGGAGAGATATTCTTCTAACAATGGACAACAGTAAATAATAGTAATAGTAATAAAATGTTACCGACTCGATGACGCAGGGATCCACCCCCTTAACAGTGGAATAAATGAGCACATAAACTTATATAACAATTTTAAAATTATTACTATAGAGATATGATAAACTTTATCATCCCCCTAGGGTGAAAGTAAATAGTTTAGGAGACAGGACAGATTAAAGGAGCACGTCTAGTAAGGTAATATTAGGAAGGATACATAAATTTTAGAAACAATAAT
Source organism: Crenichthys baileyi (assembly GCA_036173005.1). NCBI lineage: Eukaryota > Metazoa > Chordata > Actinopteri > Cyprinodontiformes > Goodeidae > Crenichthys > Crenichthys baileyi. The sequence continues at coordinate 1,046,637 of JAHHUM010000003.1, read as the reverse complement.
AAATAATCATAAATAAAAAGTAAACAAAATTACAAACAATATAGTACAGAATTATTTAAATATTCACAGACTGTAAATATTTATATGGATATAAAGACTAAATTTGGAAAAAATTGGAATAACACAAAAAAAATGCTTGTTAAAGCAAATTTCTAATCAACCAATCACATGGCAACAACTCAATGCATTTAGGCATGTAGACATGGTGAAGACAATCTGCTTGAGTTCAAACTGACCATCTGAATGGGGAAGAAAGGTGATTAAAGTGACTTTGAACGTGGCATGGTTGTTGGTGCCAGACGGGCTGGTCTGAGTATTTTAGAAACTGCTGAGTACTGGGATTTTCACGCACTACCATCACTAGGGTTTACAGAGAATGGTCCAAAACAGAGAAAATATCCAGTGAGCGGCAGTTCTGTGGGCGCAAATGCACTGTTGATGCCAGAGGTCAGAGAATGGCCAAACTGGTTCGAGCTGATAGAAAGGCAACAGTAACTCAAATAACCACTCGTTACAACCAAGGCATGCAGAAGAGCATCTCTGAACGCACAACACGTCGAACCTTGAGGCGGATGGGCTACAGCAGCAGAAGACCACACCGGGTGCCACTCCTGTCAGCTAAGAACAGGAAACTGAGGCTACAATTCGTACAGCCTCACCAAAATTGGACAATAGAAGATTGGAAAAACATTGCCTGGTCTGATGAG